>JASGCC010000009.1:1874987-3074987 GCA_030067915.1 Hydractinia echinata
TATACCTGACTCTCGATGTCGGCTTTCTGATTAGGCTTAAAAAAGACACGAGTGACTTCAGTAATTCACTCCATAGAAATCTTGGAAGAAAAAGTTAGGTTCAATAATATACATGCTAAGAAACAGGGTCTTCTCTTAGGAAACCTGGAAAAAAATTAGGAAATATGGTCGTTCCTATCGGCAGGAGAGAACACAGGAAGTATTGAGATTTCCGACAGACATTACTTTCGCTTTATTTGTATCACTAATGACCACGACGAACGAGCATTCTATCGTATGCGTATGAGAAGTTATGCATATTTATTTCCCATTTAAGTTTTCCAAATTTATCAAAAAGTTAATCTCTAGCTGAACCCCTTAAAGATCCTAACCGAAGTTATATTTATTGTAGGGCGATAATATATATCTTGCACAATGATAAATTATTGTGCAAGATATGTGCCAGTTATAAGAAATCTTCGCGAAAAAGCGAGTTTGGGGTGCTTTCGCGAAAGTTTGTTTCCGTGATTTATGAGAATAGGTCTAATCGCGAAGGTTTATTATTGAAAAATAATGTGGCCATCAAAGTTTAATCTCTTAATTTTGCGCGAATATTTCCTTCCCTTAAGTATTTCTTGTCCACCGTTATTAGTAAATTTACTCTAAAAAGTTGTGTGCGTTTCTTTAGCTAAACATAACATTTCTTTTTTTTTCAGAATTATCAAGTACTGTTTGAAGGGACTGGTGTCAATCCTGGTGATAAAACACTGGAAGATAAATTCTTTGAATACGAGGTAAGCGCATGTTTGTTGTGGCAGTGGTGAAATATGCAGGAAAGAGGGGTCTACTGACCAGGTAGCAGTATGCGTCAAAAAATTTTACGGAAAGTCGCTGGTCCCGGCTTAGCATAACAAGAACAGCTTTATATCTAAATTAAGAATCCTTTATACAGTCAATTTGCCCGATTCATCCTCTTTCTAAAACATGAGGAGCACTTCACGGCAGCCTAGTCGTTGGGAGTTATGGCTGTTTAACTGCGGGAATGTTTTTTGCTTAATTTCGCCGGATATTTGTATGACCTACCCCTTAAAGTTTAAGAATATAATGTTCTGGGCACACCAACCATACAGAAAACGAAAGTTTTCAACACTATTTTTCTTTCTTGTGTGGACATTCGTCACTGCTAGCCTAAGGATTACTATTTTTAGCATTAGGTATGACTCGCTGTTGTATTGTATTGCAGTGTATTGTCTTTGTTTATTGCAGGTGAAGTTAAACGTGAACGCGTTCATGCAGCAATTTCACTTTGGTGTGTTTTACGCTTACGTTAAATTAAAAGAGCAGGAGTGTCGTAACATCGTGTGGATTGCAGAGTGCATCTCGCAACGTAATAAATCCAAAATCGATAACTACATTAATATTTTTGAATAAATTTACTAGCCACGCTTTGTATATCACGCTTAATATTAACTAGACTGCGAACCATTCTGCTTCTTATTATAACAAAATTTAAATCCTCTAGCTAGAGTATTACGCAATCCTATAGTTCGCTCTTCTTAGTAAAGCGATCTTTAAACGATATGAAGTCACGTGGGTCTAGCTTAATAAGTTAATATCACGTGTTTTCTTATTTTTTTATTTTTCGCATGAATTTCCCGCGTAATATGAAAAATTAATTTGAATTTTATAATTTTGTTTAGCTATTGAATAAAGAGTCGTTAATATGTTTGTATAAGAAAAGAGATTCGTAACTTTCTTCTGTCGTTCTGTTAGAAAAATGAGTTTGCACTTTAGTATGGGTTTCGTTAAGTTATCCATTCTCACTATACACACGACTGAAAAATTACACACGACTGAAAAATTATCGAAATTTTACCTTAACTGAAGCCTACCTTCCACCGGGTAGTAACCTGGCCACGGAGGTATACTTATAATGGCCGTCCAAAAAACCATTTGGTGGAAGATTGTCTCCAGTTCTGAAGTACAATTATTTTTTATAATGTATTTAATTTAAGAATATATATCGACAAGTCTCCTGCCTCTTTGCATGGGAATAAAGATGTTGTATTTGATTATACCTTGTTTATTAGTACTGGTCTCTGCGTGGAAGAGCTGCACAGATAGGTGCATAAAACCGCGATTAATTAAACTGTAAACGCCCCTTATAATGTAAGTTAATGGCTCCTTTATAGACGTTATTAGCTAACAGATTTTTTCTGCGGCAAACTGCCATTTTTTACATATTTTCTGGTGGTTCCAGATATCCATCGAGCGTTTTTACGGTAGAAGTTGTACTTTGCGGAAGAGTGAACTTCTGTTTAAAAACACACTGATTTAAGAAAATTAAGTTTATGAAGTAAACATTTCGTGACAGTATATGAGATGAGACCAACTTTGTACCCAGTGCATATGAGTTCTTTTTAATACCGGTCGGAGAGCCTGATCAATGATTTTGTATTTCTTATGATAACATAGACTTGTGGAATCAAGTCAACCTCGTCCCAGGCCTTGTTAGGCTTTTTATATTTAAGCGTGCTGAAAAAAGCCCAACAACTCCGCGGGCTAAGGTTGAAAGTAAAAATGTCAAAGCAACTACTGCAGTGTGTTTTACAAGGAGCACAGTGTCATTACAGGCAACCTTTTTTCCAGGTCTTCATTTGGTTTGGCTTTGTTTGGTTTCCCCTGAAAATTTTAGATTGTACAACTTTCATTTCCGGGTTAGGGTTATGTTAGAGCAAGGTGACCTTTAACTAAAAGATAAAGAACACTGGAAACGAGGTTTTGCGTCGCACAAATAGTGCCGTAAAATTAATCAGCAATTTGAGGTATAGACGAAAAAAATACACGAAGTACTGGTAACAAAGTTTGATTTCTTTACCCAAGTTTGCAATGTGACACCATTTTTTGATGATTTCGTTGTTATTAATACTAATCGGTCGCCCGTCCTTTATATATCGCATTTAGTGTTTCCGTAGCACGACGTTATTTTTGTAGACAGACAGTACGGCTATTATTAATACTTGTCGTTAGCCCGTGGAAAAATCCACGGGTTCGCCCGTCGCAGATAAGCTACCATTTTGCGTGACAGACGTATACGGGCATTATAATATAGATAGAGAAGATAGTGTACAAGCCAGTCGTTAACCCGTGGAATCCACAGGGTCGTCCGTCCTTTAAATTCCACAAACAAAGTGATTAAAAATATGTCGTATTTGCTATTTCGTGTGCCCGTAGCACGACTCTTTTCTCGCACATACGGATATTATTAATACAGAGATAAATGTAAAATATTTAAAACTCTTCATTTTAAACTTTTTACTACTTGTGCGAAAAAGGTAACCTCGTTCTCCAGGGGTTCTTGTCTCTTTGACAATGTGATAGTGGATCTGACATCAGGCGACAAAAATTGGGGATGAGAATGGAAAAATGGTTTAATTTCTGCACCTTTTACAATCCAGGGGTGCAAAACTCGTTCCCAGGACATTTTGTCTTGTTGATGAAGTTGATGGCGGCGAAATTGTTGGCCACTCCGTAATAACGGCACAGGGACCACAAGGCCCTGGAGACAATGTTGATGGGGTGCAAAAACTAAAGAATTGATGTTTTTTTAGCATGGATCAACTTAATGATGCAATATATTGGTATCCTAGTGTTTGTATGTGTAAGAGGACCCGAGTTAAGTATATTTCCCATAAAATGTCGCAGTTCTTTCCTATCATTAAGCCAAGCCCACTAAATCACTCTTTGATAATATTTTAATTCTTCCAGTCATTTCACCCATGATCATTTTACTATGTTCCAGCTCCCGCTGACCTGGTCTTTCAGATTTCAAAATTTCTGTTAAAGTACAAACGTTCTCATTGATTTCCTGAAACACGGTTTCTGTTCTTCCAGTCAACAATATTCCATCATCTAGCGTGCTCAAAATGTCTTTAAAACATCTACATAGAGTTTTCATTTTCGGGATTCCTGATGATAAACGTTCAACAGAGTGATACGACTTCTTAGCTTTGTTGATTCGCTTTGTAAAAAACTTCAAAGCCTCTTTCAATTCTCTTGGTTTGTTTATCTCGTTTCTTGTCAAAGGAAGAGAGTGGTCTCCTCCGTATTCGGTGGTGCACTCGTTGCGAATAAGTTCTTCAGTGAACGATGAAACACTATGCATTTTCTGGTCGTCTGACTATAACAGAAAACAAAACAGTAAAATGATTTTGCATCTTTCCTTCGACACCCATTTGTTTGCATGAGAAGCTATTTTGGAGGGCGCTTTATTAAAACAGATTCCCTCCACATGAGTGTAAGTAGATTTATTCATTTAGATAAACTCATATACGCAGAAGGTTAAACAGCTCTGGCCACCCTCGTCCTCAGAGTTTTTTGCCTTTCTGATATGATATATTTTTCGTCGTCTTCTCTCATATCAAAAAGACAAAAAAAAACTGGGGACGAGGGTGAGCTACAGCTTTTAACTCCAACGCAAATTCAAAAAAGGCGCCTGAGCACCACTTCATTTTAAAGGTTACACAACATAACCCAAGTTTAATTCATATCATTTATTTATTTATTTATTTATTTATTTACACATGGATTAAAAGAACAACAACTGAGGGAGCACAAACAACAACCAAGAAACAACTGTGTCTTCTCATTTCTCATGTAAAACGCATCAATTAAACAGCAGGCGGGCCGTCTCCACTTTATCAACAAGTAATATACTTACAAAAAAATAGAATATATAAGGGTAGGAGGTTGGTCGCACCCTGTTGTTAATTATTTTAAGGACTGGGTCAGAAGTTTACAAAGAAGTCAATTACATTTAAAGACTTACACACAATGAACTGTTTTTGCTGTTCCACTCATTTAAGCTATCCAATTCTTCGTTTTCATCTTTATAATAAAGAAGAAGAATACACTCCACCATGCCAAATATTTTTCCAGCTGCTATAAAAAACCCTTCGACGGATGTTAAATGGAGGCAGGCTTTGTAATCGATAATGCTACGACCAAGCCGCGATAATTCAGATAGTTCGCCTTTCACATCGTCTAGATGGGGCATCACGATGTTTTCGTCTAATGCCTGTTCTTCACTTTGAATAATTTCAACAATACCAACCAATGCGTTTCTTACTTTTTCCGCCATTAATACCCCTTGTTTATTTCGATCGATTGCCGTAACTTTTTCCTTAAATTCCATAATTATGTTTCGGAGGTTTAACAACACTAGTTTCTCTCCTTCCATTTTTGAAATTTCGATATCTATTTTGCAAATTTCATTCTGCAATTTACGCTTGATTGCTTCTAAAACGGCCTTTGACTTTGGCGACCGTTTCGCTTGTTTCGATATAGAACTCAGGGAAGTTTCAGTATCACAAGTAGAAGTTGAAACAAAAGATGAGGCAGAGTTTGACATTAAAGGTTGAAATGTCGTTTCGTTTGAAACAGAATCTGAAAACTTTCTTCTCATGGAGGGAGAAGCTATTACAAAATAACGATAGTCGAAAGATTTTGAGCCATTCGCCAAAGCATCATACGATTTTGTACGGTTCATTTTTGATTGGTGAGATGCTTGTTCTGATTGGGAAATATCCACCATGGATTTACTGTTCGGGTTTTTATCCACTAACGCAGATCTTCTGGCGTCTTTATCCACAAATACTTCTTCTGCACTTTCGCCATCAAGATCATCCGTCCTTTTAATCTCCCTTTTCTCCCTTTTAGACGAATCGTTAACTTTTTTCTTACCTTTTTCAATGTTTTCAACACTTTCCACTAAGACAATACGATTTTTCTTATTCTTTTTAACTTCTTTTACCTCCGTGGTTATGTCGTCCATATGGTTCCCTCTAGAATCCTCCTTATTGTTCATTTTTATTTCTTCAGTTGCTCTAATCGGTGTGGAAGTTCTCACTTCATTTAAAACAGAATTTTCTCTTCTTAAAGAAATAAATTCATTTTTCTTGTTCTCCGCTTCTTCTGTTATAACGTCCATCTTGAGCCTCTTTGAGTGACTTTTGTTTCTCTCACGACACGATCTTTGACACTTTCGAGTGTGGTTTATATAAATAAAACCAAGTTTGTGCCCAGTACTAATGTTATTCTCAGCAAAATGTGTTATAGATACCTGAGAAGAAAATTGTTATGACAAAAGATGAGTATTAAAAAAGTAATTCGGGAGAAAAGTTAAAATGGTTTTTTGTTATTTGATTGATTGTTTTGAAAATTTAAAAAATATTTTAAAAAACACCCAGTGAAGTTAAAATAAACACTTCCCCTTTTCTCGTTTGAAATTCAACTGAGTTTTTCCGCTGTTCCCTGCAGTGGTCAAACATTAAAAAATATAATTTCATTTAAACGTTTAAACAAAGTTTTAAAAAAAATTATTTCCTCATCACAGTTATTTAAAAAAAAAGACATTTGACAAAACCCAGTCATCAAGACTCACTTCATTTCAATTCCTTAATTCTTTCTACAAGGCATAGTCGTAACACGGTTACTTGGAGAAAGTATTTAGCTACAGACTTATCAGCTTTCAAGACCAATTCTACTTCATTATCCCTTACCTCCTTGCCTTCCGTACTGAGCGTAGTCGCAACACGAGCACGGTTGTAAGTAGTTACCAACCTCGTCCCCAGGGATTTTCTCTTTTTGAAAAACTCCACGGTGAGAATTTCTTGCCCACCATAAAAGAAAAAGCAACCTCGTCCCCAGGGTCTTGTGGCCACTGAGCCGTTATTACGGATTGGCCAACAACTTCATCAACAAGGCAAAATGCTCTCGAAACGATGTTGGAGAAAAAGGTCCTGGGGAAAAAGTTGAGTTGTTACAAGCTGTTTACAAATACTTGGTAATCAAACTTTTTCATGTTATGGACAGATGTCACAGATAGAACATGTGGCATTTTAATTAACAACACGACATAGACATGTTGGATCAACGAGACAAGATATCTCAGGATGGCTCAATTCAAAACAAGTGTTTAAAGCGTTAACATAGTGACGTGGTGTTATGTAGCGCAGATAACAATTTAAAATTGATCCCACTCAGGGCTCTAATCTTAACATTATTTATGTACTGTGTAGGCAACGGTAGCGTTCCGTTTATTTTCAAATAAAGACAACATCGCTACTTTTGCGCATGCGTAGGCCAGGTGGACCACGTTTAAATCTGCTACAGTAAAACCTCTCTGTAGTAGAAACCACAGGGACCACCATAAAGTGTCAATTACGTAGAGGTTCGTCTGAAATCCGCTTGTATTGTATGTCAGGTTTGAAGAAAGAAAAACTAAACAAATTATATCGTAAATATCTTTAATTTAAAAATGTGGGACAGACTTGACTTCACAAAAAACGGCCTTGAGATTTTATGGTCGGTGTGATAAATTAAAGAAAAATTAAACGAACATGAGAGGTCAGTTCTGGGTATATGAAAAACTGCTGTCAATCTCGTTCTCAGGGCAATATTTTGCTTTATTAAATATCCCAGCCAAACGACGTCTCGGATATCGAAAAAGCGAAAAATTGACCTGGGAACAAAGTTGAATTGTATGCTATAGAAAAAGTGTCCGCTCTGCTATGAAAGTTTAACCATGTTTTCATTTGTTACTGAGAAAATGTCCGTTGCTAAGAGGTGTCCGTTAAAAGAGATAGCAATACAGAGATTTCACCGTGGTCGCACTTTCTTGGAAGCCTGGATTACGATATAGTCATGCTGTTGTCAGCAACATATAGAACATTTTAAGAGTTTGAATCTAATCGAATAACCTAAGATCCCAAGTCTGTTCCGAACATCAGAAGGGAAGTTTTAAGCGTAAATCTAATAGAAAGATATTTCCTCCCAGAGTAATCCGCGTAATTAGTTAATAGACGACCTCGTCCCCAGGGATTCTTGCTTATTAGCAGTCAAGTTAGCGTTAGCGGCTTCGACATCAGGTAACAAACCCTGGGGACGAGGATGGTTAATAGGGCTAGTAGTTGTTAGTAGTTTTTCTTATTTTAAGCCTATCGGATGCATATTTGGTAACATTTTATATTAAATTGCGCACAAACGCTTTTAGATAAACAACAAAATGAGAATGTAGTATGTTAGTCAGTGTAGTGGAGACTCCAACGTAACTTTAACGTGACTTTTTACCGTAACTTTAATGTGACTTTAAGGCTTGTTTCCATTTGACTGCATTTTCCGCTATAGCGCAAAAAGCTCTTGAGCTTTTTGTTGGCGCATGCGCACTTTGACAAAATTACCGCTTGTTAACAGATTTTTTGTGCTCAGCGTCAAAGTTGAATTCATTCTACTTTTGGCGACGTTGTTTTTCTCTCTAGCAACAAATAGCCAATGATATTTGAGTATTTTAAACTATTATGCAATTTGATGTTGCGGCAAAAGACCTCAAGAGGATTATGATATTGAAAGTTTTATCCTGGATACAGAATCATATCCATTTTTAAGGAATACTACCACTAGGTCTCATCATGACCAGAACATGCGTATTACTGCTTGGGAACAGCTTGGGAACGGTTTGGAAAACCAGGTCGGTTTCCTGTCTCTTTATTTTTAGCTAACCAGCTCTAACTATGTGTATATATATTTATATAAATACTTATAAACCTTGCGGCTATTGTAAACTGTATAACTGTATAACTCATCAACACGTTCCAACACAGTGTGTGTATAAAAGTGGCTAATATTTACTTATCGAAAGGATCAATGGTTCTATTTACATAGTCACTTTGCCAACTTACTTCTCCTTCTGCGGAATTAAAGTATAGCATAAAGTCATCTCTTACTTCTTTGGCAGTTTTAGAATAGTTATTAGATCCCTTATTTTCTAATGGTAATAATCCAGTGTAAGCTTGAGTTTCATCACGCCACTCTCCGTTTTCTAAGTTTTCGTAGTCAACAAAACCAGGTGAGCAGTATCTAAAATCGCCAAATTTTTTTGACTTTTCATTAGATAGTTGTGGAGTGCTACAACTGTGTTTGTTATTGCTACAACTGTTTTCACCTTCGATATAATAGGCTAGCGAAAGATTCTAAATCGGGCTGCTACAATTCCGAAACAATTTTCAATTATCCTTCTTGCCCGTGACAAACGATAGTTGAAGATTTTTTTACTGATCTGCGCATCTAACCTAGCGAAAGGTTTCAACATAAAAGCATAATCTGCAACAAAAACAAACAATTTATCACTTCCATTTATAGGAGAAGGAAAGGGTCTCTTGTTAATGTTGTTGTCTATCTGGTAGCCAAGCTCGCTGTTTTTTGTAAACACCTCCAACGCTTTGGCGACCAGCGTCGCCAATAACAAGCATTGTGAATTCGTATCTAGCATTACTTACGGCTATTAAAATTATACTATGCGTTTTCTTATAATTAAAAAATTCCGAAGCGCTACGAGGGGGAGCTTGTATTACCACATGCTTTCCATCAATCGCTCCTAGACAATGCGAAAAGTTCCACCTTACTTCAAATTCCTTCGCTACTCTAAACCATTTATATTCTGTATCTGGCACGTCAACATATCCACGACACATTATCTCGTTCCAAATAACATCGCTAGTTTCGTGGATAATTCTACTAACAATTGGTGGACTTACTTGAAAGCTACTTGTAATTGATAATTGAGCATCTCCACTTGTGAGATACCATAGTGTGATGCATAAGCGTTCACTGGGACCTATAACGTCACGAAAACGAGACGATTTCACAATAAAAGGAACAACCCAGGATAGTAATTCTTCAAATCGAGTTGGTGACATTCTAAAGGCCTTCTAAAGGTCTCTCTTGAAAAAGTTTTCTTATCCACATTTTCTTTTTCTTTGAAAATTCTCTCTTTTTTTCTGTCTTCGACGTATAATTATAATAGACAAAAGCGATAGTTTTAGTTTAAAGAATAAAATTAATCTTGTGTTTACAGCAGCAGTCATTTTTTTTCTAAATTTCGCGCGTGTAAAATTGAAGCACAATGGAAATCGATTTCTGCTCGAGAGCAAAAAGCTCAAGAAAGCTATAGCAGAAAGTGCAGCGAATGGAAACGAGCCTTTAGCGTGACTTTAACGTGACTATAAGGCGACTTAATGTGACTTTTTAAATTCACGTAGTGAAGATTAAAGGAATGAAAGATTATTTCATTAACGAGATATTTTGTTAACCACAGTTGACTATCAACTATGATTTTATTGTATTCACATTGATTGGTTTACTTTTTTCAACGTAAACTTAGCAGCTGGAAAAAACCTTTGTAAAAACTAAAGAAAGAGGAAGGGTGATCTAAGGCACTAATCCCAGTACCCTCCTTGTTTCCAGGTCGTCGCGGATATAAAAAAAGCGAAGAATTGCCCTGCGAACCAGGTTGCCCAGTAACTGTTCTCTCTTCTTTATGTCTGACGACGGACATTCTCGTCCCAAGAGCTCTTTCAGTTGTTTTATCTCAAAGAGCTCGGGGAAGAGAATAGACGGAAAGCGCAGCGACGGTGTTTGACAAAAAGTCTGGAGACGAGGTTGTTAAGGCACTAACGTGTAAGTTAAACGGGTCATAGCAACTTTTTGGAACCTCTCTACAAAATCGCTACTACTAATAATTTCTATTTAAACACCTATAGTAACAAGATACAAAGTAAAACTTTCTAATACTATAATGTTTGGAAAATGGGAGATACAGTACTTATTTCAGCGTCGTATGTACGCGTGTAAGCGCAAAGAGGGTTCGTTAGATTTTAGGGGACCATGGACCCCCAACCCATACTTTACTACTGGGGCAAATTGGATAAAGTCATGACCAATCAAATTCAACGAATACAGATTGCTGGCTTCTTATTGGTCAACATCCCTTGTCCGCCAAAGTTTGGAAAAGTCAGAAACGGATCAACTTCACTAAAACAAAATGGACGAGGAAATTGACTCGAAATACGAATTTAATGCCCCCAAATTTATTGACTTTTTACAAGGGGACGTAGATGAAGATGCAGATAAATGGTTTGGTAAGTTAAAAAATCCGTTATTATTAAAATTTGGTTTTGTGGATGGGATACAAGATAACCAGCTGGTTTAGATTAAATAAACAGTTCCAGGATAAGGTACAGATTTGGAAATAGTTTCCCTGTTGAGAAACAATTTCCATATTCAGAAAATTTTTTTTGGTAAAAATAGGAAATAGTTTCTGAATACGGAATCTAATTTCAGTTTTCCATTTTCCACCAGCTACTTTGGGTTTCAGCATTATAATCTTTTGACCCATATAGATTAGTTGCAGAGTGATGTATTTGTTTTCGTTTGTGTCTAAAACAATGGACATGCGCACGCATGCACACAGGCAAGAAATATAAAGAATAGACCGCAACGATCAAAGAAATAAGGTTAAAAAAGCAACTTACTTTTTGAAAAAATTAAAACCTGATCTTAAAAAGAGAAAATAATAGTTAAGAAAAAACAATTCTAGCTCCTTCAAGATCGTTTATTCCTCAAATCTATACTTACTTACTTTGAATACTTTGAAGTAGATTTTGTGAGATCTTCACGCATCCAACTCGGCGAGTCCAATGCTCATCATGTCAATGATGCTGTTCGTGTTGGCCTTTCAAAACTGAACATAATTTGGTATCAGTGGCTCATCAGGAACAGTAGCAAGAAAGCAATCCAACTTTGACTTGAAACAGTCTATGCTGCAAGCAGATAGGTTGCGTATTGCTTTTGGTAGACCATTAAACAATCGTACTCCTTGAACAGCCAAGCTAGCACAACGAAACTTATAAAATGGCCCTTTCTTCACTACAGGAACAACACATTTTCGACCCAAACGATCATTAGTGTACAATGTGATGCCTCCTTTCACAGTTTCCTGACCAAAGTTTGGTACTATGTTTTCAATCACTTTCCAGATGTAAATTATGGCATACCGTTCTCTTCTTCTCTCCAGAGAATACAGATTTAATCTTTTTAGTACGTCCCAATACGAAAAACCTTGAGTTCCAAGGATTTTTCTAGTAAAGATTCTTTGTCCCATTTCTATGTCTTGTATTTGGAAATTTAAGGAAATAGTCAATTTTTCTTATGTGGTCCTTTTTTATTGCCTGTAAGGTCGGAATGTTCTCCTTCGTTGCTCCCCGATGGGGTGCAAAGTGGACTTTTCACGGTCAAACCTTCACAGTAGAAATCTTAATTAAACAGAATTTACAAGCAAAACGGCAAAGATTAAGCAATATCTAAAACATATTAAAGATTTGACTAAAAAAAAGAAGAATTCCTTCAAAAATTCAGTATTATATTTATGAAGGTTTCACCACAAAAACATGATTACGGCATTTGTCTATCATTTCATAATGGCTACTTAATCTGAATACTGGCCCATGATTGCTTCAACCAGTATTATGACGCCAGGGGTTCTTTTATACTGGAGTTCTAATCAAATTTACCCCTGTCTTAAGCTATTTTACCCAACAATTTCTGTTTTCCAAAAAAACAAAATGCAGGGGCTGCATAAACATCTCGCATGTCAATTTCAATTACATATCACTGCAACAATATATTTTTAATTTATTAACAGGGTCATTTCACAAAACTTAAAAATTGATTTTACAACTGTTCTTGGCGTGAGAGTAATAATGCATGGCTATGATACTGACTTTTTATATTTATCTATTAGACACCTGCATGTGAAATTTTTATTTCCCATACCTCTGACCATTTCTTTGGCCATTTCTTGAAAATACAGCTTAAAAATTCTTATGAAATCCTTATAATGGGAAAATCATTAAGATTATTCTTTGAACTTGAAAGTCACAACACAGGTTTATTTTGTTGAGAGGAATCATTTCGCAAAAAAAATCTAAAAAACTTTTGTATTTCGCATCAATAAATCATTTTGCATTAATTCACCAGCCGTCGAACCGGTTTCACAAATGATTAAATAAAAGCCATCAAATTAAATATTTTTACTTTACTAGCTCAGTTGGCTAAGGCGTCGTAATGTGAACTCTCTTTTCCTGAAATGTCAATGTTTATAGATGAAAAGTCTAAAATGCTTTTTGATAATTGTTTTAGTAGCCAGGAGACCTCAGCATACTTTTTCTTAACACCAGGAAATTGAAATAGTTACAGTATGAAAAATTACGCTGGGTCTCAAAAGAGATACTGACCGCACTTTTTGATTGGTTAATTTTATTGTTCTTTGCTCACATGGTCAATATTGGGAAATCTTTAGTTAGCCCGAATGACCTCACTCACCCGAACAAATATAAAAAATTATTCTATTATTTAAGATGTGACCATGCCGACTTTGTGCTCATTATTTGATTGTAATTCAGGGTTTGCTATGAGGTGGATTTGAATTTTAGAGATTTGATCTGCCATTTGTTTGTGGTTAAGCATTTGTTTGAGAGAAACTGAATTTAATATCTTCTACTAGTGATTTACATTTTATATGGTTACCCTTACTAATTTCTAGGGAAGGGATATACCATGTCAATTGTTTCCTGGAAGGACTACAAGACAGTTCTAGCTAGAGTGTTTACCCTTATCAGAAATACAGAAATCTGGACCCAGAAATCCCTTATATTTCTGCCAAACTAGACAACGGTACCATAAACAAACTTTGTTGAAATTTTCTAGATACAGGCATTTTGGAGGCACTGTATCTGACACAATTTTATTGGTAAAGTCTCAACTATGTACTAATTCGAGGGTTGTCATCTCTTTTTGTGGCCAGGTTAACAGAATTTAAGGGTAACTAAATGCAAATCTTTTTGATATATTGTCAAAAATGGGTGGTATATTTAAAAAAATAAAGAAGTGCACCTTAATTATGTCTCTTTTTACCTCAATAACAGCTATTTCTTTGCCAGCAATATACCTTTTTAAAGAGCTGCATAGACACTTAACATTTGATAAACATTAACCAAAATAATTGCTATGGTTTTTCTCATGGCATCCTTATCACTTAGAGCCAGTATTAATAGGCACACAGACTGGTGTACCAATGCACACAAAAGCAAAAAGTTTGTGCTGTCGCAATACTGGCGAAATCTTAGAGGATCTTTTTTAAGATAAATTTAAGAATGCAATAATAAAACCAAATGAAAAAATTAAATGCTCTTTTACCAAAAATAAATCTTTCTCACTCGCCAAGAAAAACATGATAAACCAACAACAATAAAAATGTATTTCTCAAACGATCAACTTTATAAAAAAAGTTTGGTATTTTGAAACTATTTTTGATGGATTGTCACTTCTCCGTTGATAGCCAGTTTATATTTGCAAAATGTTAATGAAAAAAGGGAAATTATATCGATGAAGGAGAACATCTTTTTTTTTTATTAAGTGTGATGGACCTCATATTGGGAAGTTTGCATATTTAATGAGCAACAATTCAAGGGGTGATAGAAACAATTTTTTTTGCTGGGAAAGAAGTGTATCACCGAAACTGGATTTCAAGACTGTGTGCCTATAGAAACCAGTATTTGTGTTTTGCTTTTGTTTCATGTTTCAATGTTGATGACATCGGTTTACCCATTAGCTCACTCTAGCACAATAATATTTCAGTGTCTATCCCTGTCAAAAATTGATTCTTATGTGCGCAAAATTAAAATACAAAACTATTTTCTGTAAGATTTGAGAGAAGATATCCTAAGAGGCAAACAGGATGAAAATCGAAAATTGTATTAATTCAAAAATCGAAAAGGAGAACAAATGAGTGAAATAACATCCAGACCATTTCTTGAATAAAACTATGCCAGAGCTACAAAAAGCACCCGCTAAAATAATTACGAGTGCTATGGTGTGCGAAAAATCGCACTCTTAAGCAAAATTTACAAACGCGATGTGAATATTTGCAAGTGTGATTCACACTTAACTATTTTTTGTTTACCGCAACGTTATATGTTATTTATTATTATTATTATTATTATTCATATTTACACAGGTTGACTACGTCAGAATATATACATATATGGTATCAAGGACCTGTACAAAAATAAATGAAAGTAAAAGCTAAAAAATACTATAAAAATTTTTGTTTCAAAGAGGCATAGTTAGTAAGTGCAGCACTCTTGGATAAAGACGAGTGATGAGTAAGCAAGTAGGCACGTATCAGGATAAGTCACTGTGAAGGAGAATGGCATAAGTTGGTCGTAAGTGTGTATGTGTGACTATATATATTAAAATGTGTCAAATAATCAAATAAATAAATAAGTTATTAAAATAAAATTTTCAGACACTGAGTCAAAAAGAGGCATCAGAATTGTTAAAACACCAACTGAGGTGAAATACTATGACAGACTACTAAGAAAGCACAAGTTCAGACATCATCATACACATTTAGATACTGTTTCAAAAGAGGCGTGAGAAGTGATAGAAACACCGATTGAAGTTATGAAAGAAAGACTACCAGGAAAATCATGACTGGCTAGGCACAATACATAGTCACATATGAATATATATTACCATTCGTGCTTAGAAATATACCGTTTAAAATTGACAAAAGATTTTTCATTTCGTACATCCAAGTTCAGCCTAATAGCCTTTTTCATCGCTCTATAATATTTTAGAAAAAGACAAATTCACGAGTACGATAAAATGCACTTGTAAATCTTTTTACGAGTGTGCGGGCGAGTGCGCGTGCGATCGCACTTGTCTCAAGGAATGGCCTGTAATAAGACATATTTTATAGGCATACTTTATCGAAATTATTAATGGTTACAACAATTCGTAGCTCAAAATGCAATTTTCTGCACTTTGCAACTTAACAAACTGTGTTTGTCCCAGTCTTTTTTTAAGGAATCAGGAGTGGGATTTTTAGCCATATTTTGAGGTGACGAAGTTCGTATTATGCCACTTCGGAGTCCAATGACCTTGAATTTGTTTCCTTATGGTTGTAGTAACAATATATCACATAATTTTTGTGTTTTCTCCGTTAAAAGAAATATTATGCATTTCCAGATTATTTTGGGCAAATTCATGAAAGTGCAGAAAGTATTGGAAGAAAACAGAATTTTATTCTTAAAAATTTCAGGCATTCGAAACTTATTAACAAATTAGGCAACAGAAAAGAAAAGACCACAAATATCTGGTGTTACGAGTCAGTCAGTCAGGTTTTCGAAAAGTTTTCAAATTCTATTTTATAATTCTCACGACGATAATTTTCACTTATGACTGGAATTTTAAAGCTTGAAACAGAGCACAGTGATAGGCTGTGGGAGTCAATGAGGGGATTCTTGTTCATAATTCTAACCTTTTTAAGTAGATAGTACCAACATCTTGAATAAAAATAGAGGCAACTAGGTGACTGTACAGGCCTCTTTTTGACAAAAACAGTGCATGGGATAAAACATAACCGTAAATCCTTAATTTAACGTCCTGTTCTTTTGAACGCCTTCCTTTAAAGCAAAATTATTTTATGAAAACCTCCCTTTTTTAAATGCCCCCTGTTTATTAAAGTATCCCTGCTAAACATCCCTACTATTGGGAAAAATGTTTTAGACTGGCTGTGTATGTTTGTATAAAGAACAAAGAAAAAACAAATGATTTTAATTCATTTATTTTCTTATATAAATCATTTTTTCTTATATCTTTTTTTCATCCGTTAAGGAAATTACCGGAAACTTCCTGTATAAATTCTTTTTCTGTGTTTTTCTGTGTGAAAATTAAATAAACGTCCTGGGGCGTTTTTTGGAAAAGGCTGTAGTCAAGTCATTAAACTTTGTGGCTACTTGTGGAACAAACATTATTTGGATGACTACTTGTAGAACAAACAATATTTTTATGTAAATTAAAATACGGAAGGCAAACAGTGGCTAATAATGACAACGCTAACTATGGATTGTTAAAATTATTACTTAATAATAATCCATTATTGTCAAAGAATCTTTTTATCTTTTATATGCGTATTTTATTTTTCTCCAAAAGACCACCATACCAGCACTGTAAATAATGTTTTCAAACCTGATGATTGTAGGATTGTTACTTTCAAAATCCTTGTGATTATAATTTCCTAAGAAACGTAATGATCATGCACCTTGGGCCGAGGGAATATTAATCATTTCTGCTCCATTGTGGAGAAATTAACAAAACCTATTCAAAGCCATCCTAGCTAATCAACTCCTGACCCAGATAAAGAATTAGGTAGACTAAGATATTATCATGGCCCCCTTTGTAGTTGGTAATCGTAAAAGTAAAGGAAACCATAAATAGTATAGACAGAAGTACTCATATCAATAGTATTTCCTATCAACTTCCAGAAATATAGTTACCCGTACTTTGGAAAGCGAACATTTAGGAAAAAGTGCAAAAAAATGGTTCGGGACAAACGTAACAAAAAGCGAACTTTTAGAAAAAGAAACGTAACATAAAGCGAACTTTTAGAAAAAGGAAAGTTTTTAATCAATCTATTGCTTCCATCTGGGTCTGTGAAAAAGTTAATTGCTGTGATCTGATTGGTTAATTTCGATCCTCTAATTATCTCTTCAAATAATAAATAGCAAAAGATGATTACGATCATTGCCCGTCGATGACAGCTGTAGCTGTCGAAACGTAGCCTAGAATAAACTCGCTTGTTCGTGACATGATAATATTTATATATTCAGTGACAATGACTGAACAGATAAGTGGTAATATTTTTAAAATTGTAAGTATATCTTTTAAGATCAATTTTTAGATGAACGAGAAGGTGATGAAGGAGGCATTGACATCGACCTAGTACCGTATTACGAAAAAGCATTGGGTGATAATGGATTTAAAAATGCAACTTCAGCCATAACAGCTGCTTTAAATAATGATCTTGATGAGCCTGAGCCTGGAAGTCCTGAGGCAGCATCAGAGCATGCACAAATGGAGGATAAAGAGGAAGCGATGGAATGTGACGAACCAATGGAAGTACAAAACCATTGTAATAAGGAAGACAATAATGTTAAAATAGAAGACACTGGTATACTTTTACCACCACATAAAATTAAACAGGAAAGAAAATCTAATATGCCTAATACACAGTCTGTGGAAAACGTTTATGTGTTAAATATTAAGAAGGAGAGAGTTTCTCACATGCCAGAGCCTGTGGAAGACAAGCAAGAGTCAGAAAAAATGATCCCTGATAGTAATGAGGAGAATAACAATAAACAGGGCGGGGAACAAACTGGAAGCAGTGATGATGTTAATAAGGATACTAAGCCAGTTAAAGTTCCAGCCAGAAAATCAAATATAAGACGTTCTTGGAGCAGTCCTAGTAATCCGCGTAAACAATCTGCTCCCAATATCAGACGCTCACAACCGCCACGACAGAGTGCAAAAAAGTAAGAATATAATGAACTAAGATTATGTGCTTGCAGTAACTCGATCACAGTGAATGTAAGAAACACAATGATGTAATAATTCTATCCTGTCAAAAGATTTTGCTTCGTTATTAGAACTAAGCTATAGTTTTATATATAATAGAAAAAGACGATATCGAAGATGTGAGAGCCTAAAAAAATGTGTAAACTGTTTTATTAATTTTTTTTAGAAGCGTCAATTATTCCGACACAAAGAAGCGAAAGACCACATTGTCTCAGGAATCTATGTTGTTTCCTAAGAAACCAAAGTTTGATTATGAGCCAACAATGCCAAATACCCCTTCCTTTGTCAGGTTGGTATGGTTTTGACAAATTTTTATCAATAAACAATTTTAAATCTGTTTCTTTGAGGGGCTTTTTTGGCTCTCGTTTAATTTAGTGAGGGACAAATGCTATGACTAAAATTCAAGAAATTCCATGTGACAGAACAACTGTTGCAACAACTGCCTGGGTGCGTGAGTCCTTGCATGTGTTAAACATTCTTTTTGCTGGGGTAAAAAACAAAAACACAAAGAAAGTAACAAATTGATTTTTTTAGAGCTTACTTTAGTTGACCCGTACCGCAATGCATTAAGCATTTGACTATTAAAAAGCCCCATTTAAAAAGTCAATGCCAAATATTCTGAGCTTTTTCTGCATAATTAAAAACAGTTTAGATTAGCGCTAAAATGTATTTAATTAAATATCGTTTTTTTCTACCTCAGATTGAAATAAATTTTTTTTTGAACATTAGTTATTTACGCATTTGACCTAATGTTGGGGGTAGTTAAAGCATAAAAAACTTGCATCGATTAAAGAAATCTAAACATTACTTACCCTTAACAAAGATATTTTTAAACATTATTTTTTGTGGGGTTTATCTCAATTGTAGTGGGGTAGCTAAAGCATGCATTGCTCAAAGAAATCTCAACATTACTTACCTTAAACGAAGATATTTTTTAAACATTCTTTTTGTAGGGCTTATCTCAATTGTAGAGGGGTAGCTAAAGCATAAAAAACTTGCATTGCTCAAAGAAATCTAAACATTACTTACCAAAGATATTTTTAAACATTGTTTTTGTTGGGTTTATCTCAATCTTGAGGAAAAAGTAATAAATTCTAACCCTACAGAAGGATTAAAGTCATTGTAAATTTAAAAAAAAAACGCATGCGCAAATTTTTAGAACTGTAAGTACCTGTGCGATTAACAGCATGCATGTAGTTTTCTCATGGAATTCCCTGAAATCTGCACATCATTCATTGATGTGTATTCAAAGGTTAAACATGTATGTTCCCAGTAATTGACTTAATGCTACGTTTCAGCTAGTTTCCTTAAGAAAACTGTATAAAACCTTTTTCAGGATAAATAAAAAACAGAAGAAAGTGATACATATGTTCCATTGTGTTTAACGAAAAAGTCGAAACATGAAATTGGAGCTTTAAAATTTAAGCACACTTCTACATATCCCTACTGTGCACCAAATTTTTATTCATCAGCAATTTCAGACCTAAAAATTTTACCCTATAAAGACATATTTTAGCAAGTTCTTTAATTTTTGCCTTTTTCTTTTCAGTTATTGTTTCTGGTTATATCAGCTTATGTATTTCTTATTGTTGTTGTTTTAGAAAACTTAGGGAAAGAGGTCAAAAGCGTGGCCAGTCCTCTGAAGCAATCCAATTAAAGAAAATTCGAGATCTTCAAAACCACACTAAAGAGCAGTTAAAACGTAATCATAAAAATATGAAACAAGCCATCAAAGCGGGTTCATACATGCCTGTAAGATGCATGACTAACATTACAAAACCCAAAGAATTCCAGTTTGCGACTGATACTCGAGTCAAGGAGCATACAATGCATACTCGAAGCGATTCCCAGAAGCCCTTTGAAAATCAACTGCGTAAACACCCACCGTCTCCTCCAGTAACTTATTATTTTTTTACTATTTACAGTTACGTTTTTACAGCATCTAATTCGGGTGGAAATAAAGTTATTTTGTTGTGTTCAGTCATATGATTTGTTTTGCCTAATTCTTGTATTTGGTGGGGTTTCGTCGTTAACATTATAAACAATAGGTTTCTGGTGAGGGGTCAACGTGAAAGATTGTTTACTCTCTTTACAATTTGTGTAAAAGATATGCTATTAAATCAACAATTTATTACTATAGTAATGTTTACTTTTTGTAGGCAGGTAAGAAGGAATCAACTAAGCCAAAACCATTTCATTTTGTACTGCCTGACAAAGGAGTTGCACCAAAGCAGAAATGGGAGTCAATGGCACAGTTTACAATGAATTTTCAAACGAAGACACCAGAGAGGTATTTACCATTGATTAGATTCATTGCTTTTATGTATTTTACTTGGCATCTTTGTGTAGCTCATTTTTCTATTTTTAGTCTTTGTGTATACTGTAGATATGTAGATAACTGCTGCCTTTATTCTCATTAAGAGAATGATAAGTAAGTTTAAGCAGAGTGATTGAAAATGTCTTGATTTTAATCTGGCAAGTGTTGATTTTGGTTTTGGCTAAGTTTATGCAACTGAACATATTACTTCAATGTCGTATTGAAGTTGTTGCATTTCCTTGTTCACCTAAAATAGGTTTTCGATCAGTGCACATGCTTGAAAATCACTAAACACAAAAAAATTAGCCCTTTTTGGACCACTCCCAAAATAAAATTTTTCTCAAAACGAAACATGTAAACATTTGCACTTTTCACTGCAATGTGGAATTCCATTTCAGTCTCATGCAAACGCTGTCTAAGTTTCTTTTCTGCTATTGCTATTTTTATTTTCCTGATTTTGTCTAATTTTTTAGGTTCAGAATGAAACCGAAGAAAGACGAAAATAATAGCAGCGTGGACGGCGAGAAAAAGAAAAGTCACAAAGTTCAAGTCACTGTGCCTAAAACTCCCTTGTTGATGACTCGCACCAGATCTCGTCCTGCCAATGTTGAAAGTGCAGAAGAGCGAGAGATGAAAGAAGCTGAAACTGTCAAAAGGTAAGTTGTCAACATTCTTTCGTCCTTTAATTTCTGGCCACCGGCTACCTCAATATCGTGGACTTAATTTTCATTAATTTTTGCCTTTATTTTGAGTTATGGCTATTAAATGGTATGTCAGTATTTCGTCCTTCCTGCGATGCTAATTGGTGCACTTTCAGGTGTAAGGGTTAATAAAAGTACTGTCGTATTCTCCCGCGTTTTAAGTAACAGACCTTTTTCTTTTTGTAGTTACCAATTCAAGGCAACTGAATTCAATCCTAAGATTGTTGAGATGCAGGGAATGTATGGTGTGAAGCAGGTACCCGAAGCATCGACGACACAAGTGAAACCATTCCACTTCGAACTGGATTCGCGAACGGATCATAGGAAGCAGAAAGAAGAGGTGAATAAGCCGGCAGAAGTAAGTCGTTTAAAATGAGCAAGTGTTAGCAGGAGCTTAGAATATGCGAAACGTGTTTATGTAATATATGTTCTCCCTGAATTTTAGAAAACAGCAACCGGAAAGGCCAAAATAAACACTTCACTGCCGTCTAAAATGGATAAGCCAAAACGAACGGAGGTGAAGCCATTTTCATTTGAAAGTCGCGATAAAGAACGTTATCAAAAGAAAGAAGAAAAAATCAAGGAGATTATGGAAGGCGAAAAAAAAGTACTAATACTCGTAACTTTTCTTCTTTGGAAACTGAGATCTACACCCCCTCCCCCACACCCTAACTTCTAAATGTTGGCAAAGTGAAATGCAGCTGGTGTCCTTTCACCTTTGTTAACAATGCCCTTTGACTGTTGTTGAAAGTGCACTCCGAAGTTGCTATAGATTTACAGATGTTTTATTCTTTGCTGTTGTTATAATTTTAGTTACACGAATTTCATGCACGTCCTCTGCCCTCGTTTTCACCTGAGGTGTTACCTGCTCCGGCCACTAAACATATAACTGAACCACAACCGTTTCATATATCAGTTGGTTCGACAGCTTATCAGCAGAAGCTAAAACAGAAGGTTTGTTTGTTTGTTTCTTTTTATTCTTTATGTCTGAATTAACCAGTATGTATTGAGATTTAAGTTGTAATTACTGATGTTTAAAATTCAAATGCAATATTTTTTTTCAAATAAGCATATTTTGAGCCTGATCATGTGTTTTCATATGTATATTCCAATAAATCTTTTTGCCATTAAGCATAACCTAAGCATATAATTTGAACCTGAAAAAGTACTTTTCATAAGCATCCTTAAGCCTCATCTTGGAATTTCAATTGCTTATAAAAAAACAGTGTAATGCAAGCAGAATTTTAAGTATATTCACATAAACAACTCGCTCAAACAACTTTTTCAGATTGGTACAAAAGTATTCTAACCTATAAATATTTCTAAACAACACTCATTAATAAAATGTGTTTTCGAACGAGCAACGAAGCAACAATGACGTAGGTTCTACAGGAAATCGAAATAAAGAAATATGAAAACAATTTGTGAAAGAAAATTTTGCGATTGACCAATTTTTAAAATCTGGGGAGCTTTTTTTGCGGATGTGTTAATTAAGTTAGTACGTTCTGTTATAGCTGGAAGCCGAAGCAGAAGAAGAGAGGGCTAAACGTCAATTTAAAGCTCAAAATGCTGACGTAGTCAAAAATAAACCGTTTAAACCGCTCACTGGGCTAATACCGCCGACTAGTCCGAACCAAGTTGTCATGAACTCAGATATTCGCGCCAAAGAACGGGCAAAGTTTGAGGAGTGGAAGTCCGAGCAAAATCGTCTCATGGAAATGGAGAAAATGAGAATACAAAAGGAAAAGGAACTAGAAGAAGAAAAGCAATTGAAATTAATGCGAAAAGAAGCTGTTCCTAAGTCACACGCTGTTCGACGCTACAAACATATCGAGCTTCAGAAAAGCGATAAACCGCTGACTACGCCACAGACGCCCAACTTTGAATGCCAGAAGCGAGCTTTGACCAGGTTATAACGACGCGCGAAAAGAAAGCGAATTTGATTTTATGTTTTAATACTTTATATAAGCTAACACTGCATTTATAATAGTAAGGGAGGTTTCTGTAAATATAATATTCTTCCACTGGGATTTAACAAACTACCTACGGGCATGCGCGTGTGACAGGCTTCCACACGTCTTAGACCCAGGAAAGTTGTACAAAAATCAGGGAAAAAAGCCAACATTCGATCTAAGAAAACACAGGAATCTTAGAGGTACGCTTCTCTTAACCACAAAATTTTTCTCTCGCGATATGTCTAGCTATTTTTGTCCTGTAGTAGTTTTCGTGTGTCAAGGTGTGTCTATTAAGACTTCTACATGTTCATAACTGCAGCTCTCTTGCGGGTATTGCAAAAGCGGATTGATGTTAGGAAAATGTTGGACGTGCAGCGGGCATTCTTCATAACACGATCTTTTTGCATAAGATGTATTCGTTGACTTGATACGTTAACGCTGGCTTTTTCTTCAAGTCTACAGAGAAAGCCTTAGTCCCTGCGTATAAATTTCAGGTAGCTTGATATACGGCACTTGAACGTTAACGTTTCTTTATTATGGTTACCATTTTTTAAAAGAAAAAATTGGCCCATACTCGACATATGCCACCACACTACGTTAGTGGTATCCTTTTCTGCAACGATTAATGTGTAATTTATAAAATTATTCCACGTGATGTATTAGTTTTTACTGTGTTTTGAATAAACTGTATTCTATTACTCTATGTAACGTCTGGGTATATTTCTTTAATAAAATTTCCAACGTAAAACCATGAACTTTAATACATGCTTTTTTTTATAAGAATACCAAAATTCTAACTAGGCTGGTCATTGTTCTTATTTATCTGGTGTTCTAACCTAAAATTCAAGCCTGGCATTCTTATAAAGCATATTCTTATGAATAAAAAAGCACGTGGTGGAGGGCCGAGATACCAACGTTGCAACAACTAGCAATCGAGGACGCCGTTTCACCAACCTCTATCCCAGGGCCTGTAGCGTTTTTTCATCCTCATATAAAAAACGCTACAGGCCCTGGGTTCGAGGTTGCCGTTTCACACACACTCCAAACTCATTTTGCATTTTGTGTTATTTGCAAATAATTAAAATCTTATAGTTATGTTATGTTTTCAGGTTTATTGTACCCGGGACTTGTTCTCAGCACAGGATTAGTAGGGAGAATGTATAAAGACGTTGAATATAAAAACCCTGGCTAGAACGGATTTTGGAATTCTAGAAATCTGACCGTTTATTCGCAAGGCGGGCCACAGTCAAATTAGAAGCCAGACACTGATAAATATTTCAAAGATTAACCTTATTTCCAGGGCCTTTTTCGATTTTTCGATATCGAGACTAAATAAAATAGCAAGAAATGGCTCTGTGAACAAGGTTGTTGAAAGACAGATCCTGCCATAACACGAAAAGTTTTGCAAATAAATTTGCTCGTTATCTTTTTTATTCCGGTAACAACTACGTTCCCGTGCTTTTATCTCTGCGGCGTTGCTTACCCTGGGCTAGCCCTGAGAAAGCGTGTTTTTTCACTGTTCACTTTTTGAGGATTTTTAAATTTTATTTTACACATTACAGTGGAATCTCTCTATCTCGAACTTCTCTCTCTATCTCGAACTAAAGTGTGGTCCGCCTAAGGTATTTTCCTTTCTTTATCTCGAACTTTCTCTATCTCGAACAATTTTTTTGGTCCCTTGCGAGTTCGGGATGGAGAGATTCCACTGTTGTCACAAGAAATTTCAATTTATAGAGATTTTTGAGATCGGATTATTTGCCTAACCATCATCTTTTCAAGTCTTTGCATGGGGTCATATTCTTCATCCTCTTAAAACATTTTTTCTTTCAATGATAAACGAGATATTTATAATTCTACCTCAGCCCTTTTCCACACCTATAAAATAGACGTATCACCAACCTGATCCCCAGATCTATTTGCTTTAGATTTATAGTGCTGGGGCCGAGCTTGATGTGTAACGGCCATATAATATTCGATTCGTATTAAGTTAAAATTATGTCGAATGCGTACGTTTAGTCTAAATGTAATTTGATTTTTGTTTAATTGCCATGGAGATAGCTAGCGACACGGTTGGAAGTAAAAATTCTCATGCGTACCGAATTTAATGATCGTTGTTTATACGCTTGACTGCCCGTGCGCATCACAAAAATATGTAAGCTCAAATACCTCGCGCAAGAAATTTAAAATAGGTCTTAGAAAAAGTTTACACGGGGTGTGGAAATGTTTCAAAACAAAACATCAAAGTTTGTTGGATAAAATTATTCAAATGAAAAAAATCTTCACAAAGGATAGCACTTAGCAAGAAAATCCTAATTTAGTTGCGATTTCGCGAGGATAATTCCGAACGTTCTTGTCTCGCGCGTGCATTTAACATCTTAACATTTTGAGCATTACTTGATCTCTAATTGTTTAACTAACAAGCAAAAGATCAAAAGAGCTCTTTGAATTTATTGTTCTCAAAAATAATTCTCAATAATTAATGAAGAGAGGAAATTCGAGCCTGAAGAAAAAAATAATTTCTGGCATTCGAACAAAAATAATATTTAGTAATATATTTATTTTCGCCGGAAAAATTTAAAAATTAAATTGACGTTTAAGTAAAAGGATGTTTTAGTTCAAAAATGTTGAATTTGAGCTGATAACTTGTGCAAGTGAATTAAATTGGTAAGAACAATTACTAGCTATATGTCTTCTTCGTATTTGAATGCCGCACCACCATGGATTATTGTCCGTCGGTGTTGTGAGATTAGGGCACTGATGTTCGTTATACAGCTCTGTATTAGACGCTGCTTATCACTGTGGGAAATTCTACATTATTTTTTTCGTTCCACAGCTTAATACAATGTTGGATATAATACTGAAAATACAGGCAAATTATCGACAAACGTAGGGTAAATTCTTTAACTGTCGCTTCTTTCACGCCTCCTGCCTTTTTGTGGTACTTCTTTTGATCATCGCATCCCTCGCCTCCTCCTCTCTCGCCCTTAAAAGGAACGCTTAGTCTTTTAGGTAAGAAATCAAAATGGATTAGTTAAGAGTCATTATTTTTCACTTGCAAATACTATTGATTGCTGTAAATGAGTATGTGAAAAAAAAAATTAACCCGTTTCTTGCTTTCTTAGTTCTCTGTAATTTTTGAGGTAAAAAAATTAAGCTGGAAAAGAGAGCGAAAGAAGAGCGCTATTTTTTACCGCGGCTTTCGAAAAAGTGCTTAAGCCGGTGCTCGCTCTTAAATGTCGAGTTTGCTTTAGCGAGCGAAAAAATATAAACAAAAACATGTGGAGCTAGTGGCAATTTTATTTCTTGTTAGACTTGTGTAAAAAAAATCCTTTCCTTCACTCTTTCACATTGTATAAATTTATACACAATGTGTCCAAGAGGTAATAAAATAATATATTTTATGTTGCTTACGAAAGAACAATTTACTGAGATAATAACACTTTTTTAGGGACACATCACTTGTATAAGCTGATATTTTCACAGCTTCTTTTATACAAACATGATATTGTCGGAAGCAAGACTCATTCTGACAGTATGCCTTCTTGGATTTCTTTCCTCTATACCAATTGGTAAGTATAATCACTTATTTTTTTGTTGCAATAAGCATAAGCTAACTATAGATATTTATTACCTTTTGTCTTTCTTTAGAAAAACGTAAATCTTTGCACCGTTATAAGAGAACTATGAAGCGTGACAACGTTGTATTATTTAACAAACCTGTAGAAGTTGAAAATGGTTTAGAAGGTAAGTACTAAAACATAGATATTTATCAATACATGATTTTATTGCAGAAATTATATCAATAGCAGTCCTTTTCCTTAAATGTTTTACTTCAGTTTGCTTTTTGTATAGCTCCTTGTTTGTCTACTTACATACTGGAGACCTCATCAAAAAGCAAGAATACGTAAACAATCCAGGGCGTAAAATTCTCTTGTGTTTATCTCTCAAGCTAACAATAATTGTGTTACTTGTAATTGCTTCTTTTCTCAACTACAATAACTTTGTAAAAATACTCTTGGAGACATATGAAAAAAGATTCTAATATTTCAAACTCCTTGTAAAAATACTCATTTGATAACGAATGAGAGCTCCATTAGCAACAAATACACCTGATGTTTTAACAATAAGTTAAGAGAAATTTGAAAAAGAAATTCTTAAATAAGAAAAAAACGAGGCTGGATTTTACAGTTGTGTTCAATTATAAACTCTTATAAACTTATTATAAGAACAAAAAAGGCTGTTAAGAGGCTTAAAAAAACAAAAACAGCCAGCCCCAGGTCAAATTTTATTGATTTACTAGTTATTATAAAATATCGTTGTACATATTCTTATCCAAAAAAATCACAAACCTTCCATTCTCCTTAAAAACCCTAAATTTTCCAACTTCTAAGTTTAATATTTATAAATTGGAAATTTGATGCCCCTCAAATCAAATTAATAAACTTTACAGTTGTTTCTTCTTTTTTTTATTTTTTATTTTTGAAAACATAATTTTGTTGCATTAAAATCTTTATGTTTATTACTTTGATGAATGAACATGATGTTTTAGAAAAGAAAAAAAATGACTATTATTATGACGATTATATTCCAAAATTAATTTGGAAAAGTTGAACATAAATGTTCGAGTTTTCATTTTCCAGTGAAGCCATATTGTGCATCATTATTTGAATTAGAAGCATATTTTAACGTTATCCAACTATCAGAAATATCTGCCTTAGGTGCAGCATTATTGTGATCAAAATTACATTATTTCCTATTGTATGTTAAATGTATAAAACTGCTAGCATTTATAATTTTTTAAATATGTACTGTTTCACATAAAAAATAACTAAAAATATTGTGAAAGAAAATTTAAAAACTGCGATTTACATATTTATAGGGACTGCAAAGTATATTAGTAACCCAAGAATGGTACGTCCATCATTACGGTCCAGTGTTCCTGAGGAAGATATTGATCTGCAAGTTTTACCAAATGATGTTGCTAATAGTGGTGTTGTAGCAACAAAGGATGGCACTAATAAAGAGGATAACATAGCACAAGAAGCTGGTAAACCTGGACAAATTATTAAAGGGTTTGCACAAGAACCAAATCCAACTGGTGCAGCACCTGCCATCAGTCCAACTGGTAATACTGCTCCTGAAGCTGCCAGTTCATCTGGTTCTACAGGTCCACTTGGTCCTACTAATTCACCTGGTACCATCAATCCAATTGGTAATACTGCTCCTGAAGCTGCCAGTTCATCTGGTTCTACAGGTCCACTTGGTCCTACTGGTTCACCTGGTACTACAAGTTCATCTGGTTTACAAAATGATGTTGCTAATAGTGGCGTTATCGCAACAAAAGGTGACACTAATAAAGAGAAAAACATAATACAAGAGGTTGAGAAACCTGGACAAATTATTAAAGGATTTGCACAAGGACCAACTCCAACTAGTGCAGTGCCAAGCGGTACTGCTCCTGCTGGAACTCCTGGTCCTACAGCTGCACCTGTTTCTCCCAGTGGCCCTACTCCAAATGCTGGTTCAAAGCCTCCTACAACCAGACCTCCTACAACCAGACCACCAACTACTAGGCCACCCACTACTAGGCCACCTACAACTAGGCCACCTACAACCAGGCCACCTACTACCCAACCTATAACACAACGTCCCACCACAATGCCTGTTGGAGGTACATTTGACTTTGGTGGGGATGATTTATTTGGCAAGCTAGGAAAATATGGCTTAAATGCTCTCCCAGGTAATCAAAATGGTGAAATAAATCATCAACTTCAGGAAGCAGCGAAAGTTATAAATACTATACCTAAATTAGATGAACTTAATAGTAAGCAAAACCAACCACCTAATGCTAATGATGACATAACAAGGATTAGTAATATGACTCAAGCATTACCAAATGAACAACCTTCAGAAACATATCCTAATAGTAACAGTCAACCCTCTATACTAGTTCCTCAAATACAAAGCCTACAGCAAGGATCTCAAGATCTGTTGAGTGGGGTTTCAAATGAAAATTCTGTAACAACGAATAACACAGGTGATATTTCTGGTAAACATGATATAGCGGAACCAGTTACTACACCAACAGAATCAACAACTGTTAACCCATATCTGCCTACTGAACAGTCAACTCCTCTACCTAATCAGGAAACTACTCTTCCTGATGAGAAAACTGTTCAGATCACATCTAATGGCACAGCTACTACTTCAATATCATCAATACAGCAGCAGCAGCAAGAATCACACAGCATTACTGCAGGACATAAAACAGATACTGAGAACAATGGTGAACTTATTGGTTCAGTCATGAATATAAATCATCATACTGGAGAATCTAATCAAAATACAAATGACTTAAGCTACAACATAATTGAGAACTATGGAAGTAACAATACAATGGTTCCAGAAGAATCTAAAAACCCTTATTTACCTGATGAGAAAGATGTCAATAAAGAAAACAGTCAAACCACGACTGAATCACCTCATCCAACATTTAACCCCTACCTACCAAAAGAGGAAAACACTCAAGGGGCAACTGAGAAAATGCAAGGTGTTGCGGAAACAACAACAGGTGTCCCCGATGCAACAACAACACTGGCACCTGATACAACACCTATGCCTGACACAACAACTCCTGCTCCTGATGTGACAATACCTGAAGTTTTAGAAACAACAACTGCATATGTCACAACAACTGCTCTTCCAGATACAACAACACACAGTTTCAATGAGACAACCACCTCAAGTGTTGTGGAAACTACACTTGCTCCAGAGACGACATCAAGGCTTCTAGAGACCACAACGGTCTCACCAGATACAACATACAATCCTTATTTGCCAGTGGAAACAACCGCACCTTCTACATCCACTATGAGCCCACCAACTACAGCACCCCAATTTGTTGAAACAACAACAAAAGGCCCAAACAATGAGACCAATATTACAAATCAAGCTGCTCTCTATGGTATAGGTAATCAAAACAAGTATAAGCTAGGTTATGCTGAGAAAGACATTCCAATGGAATCATCTGAAGCACAGAAAATTCTGTCAGGTGAGATGCAGCCGAATGAAATTAACTTTTCTCCAGAAAATACAAAAACATTTGATGCTCTTAAGCAGCATGAGATGATATTAGGTGCAGCACAAAACAAAATGGAAAATGGATCTGTGGAGAATACATTAATTGGGTATTACAGTGAAGCGAATACAGGAGGTTTTCAACCAGTATCTAATGGCAACACCTTGTTGGAAAATGCAACTTCAAGTGCAGACACCTCTGCAAAACTTGCAGTACCCAGCTTGACTACAAACCACACAACAAATCAAGTTAAAATTGAAGATAATAGTACTACTGATAGTGGTGTCAGCACTGCTCCATCGTTTGGTGATAAACCACAACCAGACGTTTTACCACAATTTATTACAGAAACTACAGTTAATGCAAAACCTACGTCTGCTCAATCCGAAATTCCTGAAGCTATGACCACACAGGTACAACCCATTGTAGCTGATCCAAATTCCGTCAAGCCTGATACTGTTCTGCCAAGTACAAAACCAAAGGTTGGAAATGAAGAGAATGTTTACATTAACAAAGCTAATAGTGGAAATCTTTCAATCCAAGGTGATGCAGTACCAGTTGCTGCAGGTAAAGATATCAGTGTTGAAATAGCATCTCCCACTGGTCAAGAAGCAATTTATGAAAAGCCCGCATTGCCACAAGAGCCATATTATAGACCTGAATTTCATGGTGTTGCTGAAGTACCTTCCATGCTTGCTGAAACTGGGCAGAATGAGACAACAATAACACTATCAGCAAAGAATGAAAGTGAAATTAAACCTACACCAACTAATGTAAGACCAGTTGATATGAACCAAGGCACACCTTTGATATTTACAACTCAAAAGCCAATACAACAAACCCAGCAGCAAACTGTGGCACCAGTGGAAACAGGTCCTTTTGTTTATCCTGTCACATTTAACCAATCAAGATCTGGCAACGAGTATCCTATGCCACCTCCATCAGCTCCACCACCACCTAAAGTACAAAATGAAAATACTGGAAATCATGCAGATGAAATTACACCTCATAAGGTATACCTGCCTCCTCCACTCTACCAATTTGAAAATGGCACTAAAGTCGACTTTCAGAAGCAAATGCCTGGTAATCAAAATATGACCATAGAGGAATTGCAAAATGTTTATGCAGAAGCTGACAGGAATGCAGCATCTGATCTAAAAGCTGGAAAGCCATCAATCTCTTCGACTAAGCTTGTTTCTGGCAGCGGTACTTTGTACAAGGGAGGTGCACTAAACCTTAGTTCTTTGATAAATGCAAACAAGATCACTACAACTTTGCCTACCACAGCTATTCCGGTCAAAACAACTACAAGTAAGTTTTTGTTGAAAGTTTTACTGTTAATAGTGTTAAATTGAAATAAATTGATGCCAGTGAGACTTTTTTTGATTTTCAGTCAAACAAACATGATTTATTTATCCTTCGTTGTTTCCTTTTCTTTAAACACCTCAAAATATTGTTTTCCCACATTTAGAGCCTCTTACAGATTGCCAAAGTGATCGTGAAATTGCCTCAAAACCAACTTCATTTGACATGTTCAAGCCTGAATGCCTTCCGGATGGTAGCTACAAGCCTATGCAATGCTATGAACATAGAAATTTTGGAAAGTGGTGTTGGTGTGTGGATGGTAAGGGTCAGGAAGTTATCGGCTCCAAAGTTGACAATACAAGAAACAATGGCAATTTAACTGATGAAAAATGTAAAACATTGGGGACACAAAATGCAACAGAAGAATATTGGACTGCATTTTACAGACACACTACAACGACACCAACGCCTGCGGTTATTGTGACTACAACTCCAATTCCTATTGTTCTTGCAGGAGTAGAGACCACAAAAGGTAACGTTCTTTAGTTTTTGTGGAATGTTTTTGTGAAGTTTTGTGGATATAATCAGTGGCAATTTAAGGAGTTTTTAATAGCTTAAATGTTAAAGGAATAGGGTTTTATGGGATTAGTTTAGTGTACATGTTCAGGGCAAATAAAATGGTTTTGTAGATCAGGGACCAACATATGGACTATGGGGCCCAAGTAAGGTTGTGACTGCCTTAGAAGGTTTTTGATATTTACGACCTCTAGATTGACTAAAACATGATTCAAATTTCAAACTTTAACTGTGTTGGAATAAATAGAATTGTTGGTCATTCAGACTAAATGTCTTCTGCCAAAATAAATATGTGCTCAAATAACTTAAATAACCTACTGTGTTTAGGACCAACACAATGTCAAAAAGAAAGAAAACTTTCTCAATCTTCTATGATGAAAGGTGATACTTTTACACCGGAGTGCAATGAAGATGGTACTTACAAAAGCAGACAGTGTTTTACACACCTTTATTATGGTAAACAATGCTGGTGCGTAGATAAACATGGTCAGGAGATTTTAGGAACCAGAAGAATTGATGGATCACACCCAGATTGCCATAAAGGTAAAGTAAAGTACCATTATTACAATAAAGCATGAACATTATTTAGACTTTTTTAATTTTTACCTGCTCTTCTTGGTGAAATTTGTTATACTTTATCTTCTTCAGTCATTGAAGAGAGGTTAGAGTTATTGTAGTAATTATTTTCAAGGGTAATGTTACACACACTATCACTGTCACAAAATTTCTTTATTTTTTTGTTGAATTCCTTTTTATTTTTATGCTTTATGTTTTAGTTACCAACGAATTGTGTACATACGAACCGAAAAAGGGAAAATGCAGTATGCATATCACAAAGTTTTTTTACAATATCCAAACAAAAGACTGTGAATTTTTCGTTTACTCTGGTTGCGGCGGTAATGCAAATAACTTTATGAGTGCTCTAGAGTGCGAATCAAAGTGTAAAAAGGGAACAGCATTACTGATTGAAATTCCTGCTGCAGCTATAAACAAAATTCAAACCACGGATGTAAATAAAACATTAAATGGAAGTACTGCATTATACCCGGATGACACAAAGAAAGTTTATTTCAAACCTTCAGCACATAAACGAACTTTGGACTCCAGTGGAAGTGAAATAACTATAAAGTTTGGGATTATTGAGAGCTATAATGATGACTTGAAAAATAATACTAATCCTAGGAATGCAAGAATGAAGTTTATGGTTAATGAAGCTGTAAGCATTTTGTAAATAAATTGTGACTCATGTGTAGATCATTTTTTTACGTTAATTTAGTTAACATACAAATAATTTTTTTTTAGCTACGTAAATTGTTTCCAGGAACATACCAAAAAGGACATGTGTTATCTGTTGAGTAAGTTATAAACGAAAAAGCTATGGAAAATAGTTGCCTTTTTCATTGTTAATAATTGATAGATTAAAGATTTAAGTAATGTTATTTATCCTAATATTTTTTTTCTAGGCCACGAGCTATTCAAGGCAATCAGAATAATGTGAAATACACCACAATGACATTAACAACCTACTTCAATGAGTCCAATCCTGACAATATTGTAATGTTAAAGAATGCTATCAATTCTGGATCATTAGGAGATGTACCAACTATTATGAACAGCTGCGAAGTTGTGGATGATGCAAGCCAACATGGCAGCAACGAAGCTAACGAGGAGCGTGTAGAACATACATTTGTAACAGGAGGTTTGGATTGCATTAACAGTACATATGGCTGTTGTGCTGATGGAAATAGTCCAGCAGAAGGTCCAAATGGAAAAGGGTGTGCAGAAGGTAGGCATGTTGTAATTTGATGAAAGGATGATCCTTTCAGAATGACGTACTAATTCTCTCATTTTCAGTATGCCTGTTTGAGCAGTATGAGGACATTCACGGAAAGTTATCAGGATGGAAACTAAAGCCAAAAAACATGAACTTATTCTCTGCAAGTTGATTATAAGCATGACTGAAATAACGAACGAATACTAGTTATTTAGTTCAGTGTTATTGTTTTCTTACTGAAATAAGGATTTTAAAACACCACACAAATATGATTAATAATTCATTTGTTACTAAAACTGTGCGTTCACGTTTAGAAAAATGTCCTTGTACAAGCATTGAAGCTGAGTTTGGCATTATGCAACCCTATTCAGTAACTATAGGTGAACCTAGTGATTCTACCCACCAGAAGTTATCAGACAAAATTGAAAAATGGGTAGGAAAATGTGTATTAATGTTTTTACTATCCTGAGATACATACTGCAGTTAAAAAGAAATACATGTAATTATGAATTAAGAAGCCTGACATTATTATCTGTATTTATTCTCTCCTTATATTTTAGTTAAAGGATGAAGTCTATACAAACGCAAATGAATTTAGTTCACTTGAAGTTGTTTCCCTAAGGTTAGTAGAAATTACTGTGATGCATGCTTTGGAGCATTACCCAAGTTGACGAAATGTTTAACTCATGGAATTATTTCTAACTTCGACACAAATAAACAAGAAAATTCTGAATTAAAATGTAAAATAACAAAAGAACATTTTTCTTTTAGTGAAAGAAAACATGAAGGAGCTATTGGTTCTGTAAGCTTGGTGGAAGCTGTCATTATAATCAATTTTGGTTTGCCGTTGAGCGATCCTATCACGCCTCTAAAACACCATATTGACACATCGAATTTAGTTTTACCAGTATTACCGAAAACATTGGTTGTCGCAAAAGGTATGAGGTCAAAATTGATGGTGATTTGTGGACATGTAGCATGTTACATTGGCAGTTGTCTGATAACCTTTATATTGCTAATATATTATACTTTTATCAAAAAACAGTGATATGCCTTAGCACAAAATACTTCTTAATAATAATTTTATTGGATGGTTGAAAAGTGTCATGCCCATTGACTACTATAAAAATCACACCAGCTATTGTTGAGACAGAAGCTGAATGTGTGTTATGATAACGTCATCTAATATGTCTTGTTTATTTTTAGAAGATGAAAAGACTAAAAACAAAGAAGGCAAAATGATCGGTGTAGTAGGTGGCAATGGAGAAACGTCACGCATAACTCCTGAAGCATTTGAAAAAGCCATTTGCAATGTTTTCCTCGCCTGAAACCAAGTTCGAACAAAAAGCGGAAGGTCGAAGTCCAGGGGAGAATGAAGAAGAAGAAGGCTATAAAACCAAGAAGTTGACTTTGATGCTAGCACGACCACTCAAGTATTTCCAAATGGGGAAATACATGGCACATATTGATGCAGGTAATCCTGCATTGATCGTACCAAGTGAAAAGAATGATGGAACATACGAAGCTCATAACGTATATCCTCCATTTGCTGGTAGATACAATACCAAATTAATTCCAATTTATAACAAGAATGGAAAAAAGATTGCCAATGTCAACTTTGAAGCAGCTCTTAAAAGGTACCAAAGTGACGTGCATAATGAATCGCATAATAGACGAAGCAACATTCCTCACCATGTAGAAATCAATCAAACCTCATTCTTGTCTGAGATTGCTGCCATGCTGAATTTTGATCACTTTGAAGGGGATAAAATCTTAGATTCATCCGGCCATGGAAATGATGGTTTAATGTCAGGTGCTGCGACATTAATGCATGCGAATTACTCATGCGGTATGGCATGTTGGCTTAGCGGCGGTGTCATCACATTTGATGGAAGCCGTTTTAAGCCTAAACCAAGCACAGCGATATCAATTGCAACCTGGATGAAATTAGGCTCAACTTCTGGAGTACAGTCGGTATTTTCAACAGTTGGATTTTCTCATAATGATGGCCAATTTTTGTTAGAGGTCAATGATGGCAAACTTATTTGGAAACACACTAATGAGCAGCAGTATGTCGTGTTTGATTGTGAAACTTCAGACATTGTTATACAACCAGACCAATGGGTGCATGTAACAGCAACATACGATTCTGCAGAACGTAAGTGGGAATACATTCATCTGTTGGTATCAATTATAGTTGATGTAAATGTATGAGTTGTTTAAGGTTACTACCACCATTTTCTTGGTTCTGAACCATTTGTGTGTAATATAAACAAGGCTTAACCGTTGTGGAATTAGCAGATTTATTTACTTTTTCCATCCTTAGGTAAGGCCAAACTTTATATCAATGCTGAACTCGTGAAAGAAATTAATGGTACCGGTTTGCTGTCTCAAGATTGGGGCCAAGAAGCTGTAATTGGAAGTAAAAAAGAAGGCAATGAATTTAAGGGATGGTTTGACGAATTCGTTATTGCCACTAAAGCGCTTTCAAAATCAGAAATCAGCGATTTGGTTAAAGCTTGTGCATATGGTATGTCATCTCTCATAATACACTGTTCACTAGATCATCTTTTATATGTAATGTGTTCTTCTTGCTGAATTATTGTACAATATATATCAACAAGATGACAACCTTATCTTTAGGAATTCCATCGCCACATTTTGGTCTGGACTTCCCCTGTAAAGAATGCAATATTTCTACAACCGCATCTCCAAGCACGACAGTTAGCACTACCCAAGGAAGTAGCTCGTCCACTGGTCCGACAGTAAGCACTACTCAGGGCAGCAGTACATCTACTGGACCCACTGTCAGTACTACTCAAGGCAGCAGTACATCTACAGGCCCAACAGTTAGCACTACCCAAGGAAGTAGCACCTCTTCTGGTCCAACAGTAAGCACTACTCAAGGAAGTAGCACCTCTACTGGTCCTACAGTAAGCACTACTCAAGGTAGCAGTACATCTACTGGTCCGACAGTAAGCACTACTCCAGGTAGTAGTACTTCTACTGGTCCAACAGTTAGCACTACCCAAGGAAGCAGTACATCTACTGGTCCAACAGTAAGCACTACTCCAGGCAGTAGTACATCTACAGGCCCAACAGTTAGCACTACCCAAGGAAGCAGCTCATCTACTGGTCCAACAGTTAGCACTACTCCAGGTAGTAGCACTTCTACTGATCCTACAGTAAGCACTACTCAAGGTAGCAGTTCATCTACTGGTCCAACAGTAAGCACCACTCCAAGCAGTAGTACATCTACAGGCCCAACAGTAAGCACTACTCAAGGCAGTAGCTCATCTACTGGACCAACAGTGAGCACTACTACAAGTAGTGGCACTTCTACTGGTCCGACAGTAAGTACTACTCAAGGCAGTAGTACATCTACAGTTAGCACAACAGCTAGTGTTAGCACGACAAAAGCAATTAGCAATGAAACCACACTCGGAACTACTCCGACAGGTAATTTCCATATGCCAGAAAATATTTTTTAATCTTTGATATCCTTGTATTAAACTAAATGCATCTTATTATTATTATTTTGTTAAGCAGGTGTGACCACTCCAACAACGCCATCACAAACAGTCCCACCTATTCGATCATGTCGGGAATATTATGATCGTTGTCACAGAAGACGTGATGGCACGTATCGTTTGACATCAGTATCTGAAGAAGAATCTGCAGAATCATTTTACACATATTGCGACATGACACGTGACCTAGGAGGCTGGACCTTACTTGTTACCAGTAAAAATTCTGGAGACTGGACTGAGGAAAATTTGATCAATCATGGTGGAGATAATCCTTCTCTTCAATCAGACTTCTCAATTTTATCACGTGCAGACGACATTACTTCGATAGTTGATGAAGGCTTTGAATATCGACTGGAGGCCGGCGAACCTGGACAGTTTGGTGGAATTTGGAAAGCACCATCTAACTATAAGTAAGTGTAGTTATTACAGTAAATTATAGACATAGAAAAAAAAAGGAATACATGTTCCAAGAAATTTCATTTTGAACATCATTTACAACTTGAGGGAATTTTGAAAAAAGTAGTATAATATGTATTTTGCTTTGGTTAATCCTTTTAATGGCAAAACAAAAGAATAATTTAAACAGAAAATAAACTTAGCTTAACATCATGCAGGACCTTTATCATGTACTCCTCTTGCTGATTAAAAAAATACCTTTTTCAACTTTGTTTGTCTGTATAGGATTATTTCAAACTACAACAATCAAACTGACGTAACACTTGAAAAGAAATTTAGTCAATGGGACTTTATTGGATCTAGTATCAGATACAGAATGCCATATATACCTATGGGTGGCAGTAAAGCTTTGTTTACGACTGCTGAAAACCCTGATAGTGATGACTTTGGTACGATCATATCAAAAGAAAGGAAATATACGCCAGCACCATGGATTAAAGGAGTTGCTGAAAACCCACTGAATATATGGTACTGGGTGAAAGAAGCTAAAGGTTAGTATGTACTGCAGTTGGTGCTTTAACTGATATACACAAAGTTAATAAGTTGTAAAAAAAACATTGTACTGCTATTTTTGATTCTATCTCCTAAAACTCTTAGTAAGTCATCGTAAAATTTCAATCCTTATCTACCATAGGTACCTTCACTCACATGAACAACAATGTGCAAACAAATAGCCCAATTAACATATTTTACTACAATGTTGAAGTTGTCAATAACGAAACAAAAATTATCCTGGAATGGACTCTTGGTAGTGAACGCAAGTCACAAATACTTGAAATTCACAGTGTAACAAGGATGGTGAATGAATTGAGAACAACCGTTCCTCAGCCACCTGGTGTCACTTTCAAAGTTTTAAGACATGCTGACCGGTCACCATTATATATTGATGGCCAAGAGGAAATGGAAGTATTGCCATCGACTTCTCGAGAGGAGTTCTCTCTCTTGCCTATTTCTTCAGTAAAAGGTTAGTTTCACTTTTCAATAAGTCAGGTCATAATAACATAATAACATAATTTTGAAGTTTCTCTTGTTTCTCGTTAATCACTTATTTTTAAATATTTTTTTCGTTTTCTACAGAAGATAACAAAGCTGAAGAGATGAACGTCTATTACTTTAACTATCAGTTTGTCAATTACGCTGGTGGCCAAGTTGATATATCATTTGAAGAATTTGGACGTCCAGAGACTGTACGCTTAGATGCTGATGATGTGTTAAACTGGCTACGCGTATTTAGATCAAGAGAAGATCCGTTTTTTGTTTTAAAAGCCACTAACAAGTCAAATGGCGTTCCCTTAAAAATCAATGGTGAAGATGAATACCATATGATGTCGCATGACAATAGGCTTGACGTCTTTGTTATTGATATATCTGCAACTGGTGAGTTTATTAAGCTGAGTGTGCTTTTTTGGATTATGCTAAATCAACTGAGCAAACACTTGAGGTGGATTCTAGTGAGATACAAATCGTTATGAACAGTTTTTGGCAGGCACTGTTTGTGTTACTACAGTCCATACTTGCATGTCATGGTGTTTTTTCTTTTTCTTGAAAGCTATGAAAACACGACTTTGTGTTGCATCATTAAGGAAATATGTCTGGGACTGAGATGTCAAGGTGTTGAAAGACATCAGCTCATAATAGTAATTTAAAACTCTTATATTTTGCAACTCAATATTTTTTATTTTTTTAGGAGGAAATATAGCCACTGCGCCAACCACCTACTTCTTGAATATGAATGTTCAAAACAATGCTGGAGCAAGAATAACTATCACGTGGCGAGATGGCATTAAAGAAACGGACATTGACGAAGGAGCAAAAGGAGAATTCACTTACAACATTACATCTTATGTCAAGAATCTACCACAGTACAACTTTATGATGGTTAGATACGGTACCAACATATCCGAGCTGGTAAATATGGAGTCAGTAATCATGGTTCATCCCACAACTGAAGTGAATGCCCAGATAGCTACCTATACTGTTACATCGTCAGGTATAAAGAAAAACTAGTAAATAATATTGTGAAGTAGCTAATAAAAGAACAGTAAACATACGTTCGATAATGTGATTATTCTGCATATTTTTCCACTAAATTAACTTCTATTCACACCTTCCTTTTCTTATTAGGTACTAGCACATCTGCGGTTGACAATTTAAGAGAAGATCCTGTTTGTCCTCCTGCAAGTAAGTGGCAAAATCATTACATTACTGTGGCAATTGTGTGCAAGACCATCACGGTCGATAGTTTATTGAAACCATAAATCATACCTAAAATTTACTATACCTTTCTTATTTTCAGTTGATGGAGACTATTCAGAATGGACAACTTGGACAACATGTAGTGTAACATGTGGAAATGGGTATAAAGCCAGGACAAGACAGTGTAATAGTCCTCCTCCAGAAAATGGTGGTAGATCATGTTTGGATCAGGGCTTGGGAGAACCTACCCAAACGGCCATTTGTTATATGGAAGCTTGCAACAGTACGTTGTGTTGTAGATTTGAAATATTTCTGTTTTTATGCGAGTTGAATGTTTATGAAGTTTCATAACATAGCCAATCATTTTATTTTTAGGACCAACCGGAACGATCACATATCGCCTGTACTCCATTATTGTCAATAAATTAGATTCTGCTGCGCGTGTAACTGCTACACAATCCGGACGAATGGTGTACGATAAAACCATACACACTGGCAGACGATTTGAAGAAAGTCTCACAACAGAGACTTCTAATGGCACTGTTCCTGATCCATATATTTTCTCTGCCACAGACATGGATGGTGTGGTGACTTATTATGTGAACAATGGAGAATCCTATACTGTACCTTGGAATGAAAACGTCATTTATTATGTTATGTACATTGCTAAACATCCAGGACGTAAGTTGCTAAATGAGACTGAGTTTTTAACTATTGGATGAGACTTTTTCCTAAATTATTGAAGATTAAATAAGACGACTTACTTATGCCATATTTTCTATTCTTTTTAGCTGTTGGTGAATCAAAATTGTACTACATTAATATTGATTTCAATAATCTTGCAAGTGGTAATGCTTCTGTTCAATACAAAGAATTTGAGTATGATAGAGAAAGAATTGTGTTATACAGTGCTATGTATTCAATTGAAATCGCTGCTATGCTGACAGAACGCCCTATGTTTACCATGATTGCCAGAAATGAAGCCAATGGAAATCCATTTTTCTTGAATGGACAAACTGAGTGGAAAGTTAGTGGTTCTGAGTTCAAAGGCGAACGTAACTTAATCGATATTACAGACCAAGGTCAGTTTTTACTTTGTGCAACATTTCCTGCAGAATATAAACTAACAATCTAATAATGCCATTGAGTAATATACCAAACTAATAGGTGCTTCGTATTTTTTTTCTTCAAAAACTCTTACTTAAATTTTTATTTCTTAACCTTTTATATTCATTTTAGGATCAAACACCACTGGCAATGCTCAAAGATATTTCCTTAACTTGGAGATTATCAATAACGCTAACACAGGTGTGGCCGTCCAGCTTGAAGGTAACTCAGCACCAATTAAAATACCAATGCGAGGTGTTGTGAAGATCAAGGAAACCATTATTGCTGTCAACAAACCTGTTGGAAACGTTTATCGTGTCTTTGAAGACAGTGCATCACAAACAGTGCTGTATTTGAATGGCAAAGAAGAACTAAATATTGCTCCATCTGTTAAAGATGAAGTGTACAGGATATTTATTACTGGAAAGGGTAAGAGTTTGTTATTAAATTTTCTAATGCTGCTGTGATGTATCCATGATTTACTAGAAAGAATTATTTAATGGTTTTCTGTGTAGAGTTTTCTTACAGTTTTGAACACAGAAAATTGTATATTGTAATATTGCTCATTGATATGATATAAAAACGTAGTGCATAATAGTCCGTGGGGAATTCTAATTAAAGAAAATATATTTTTTATTACGAAACTTTAAAATTTAGCTTTGAAAGCAAACAAACAACAGCAACAAATGACTTCAATTGCATTTCTATTTTTTTCTAGATAAGACAACGCCGCTTCAAGTGTACTACTTGAATCTACAATTCATCAACATGTATGGACAAAACACGGTTACTGTATCTTGGGCTGACAACCGCACAATGGTCTCACAAGACATACCGGGACTTGGAGAAGCATTTAAAGAATCAACCGTCGCTCTGTCCTCTCCTCCTCAACCTATTTACATACAAGGCAAAATCAAGGGAACAAATCAGACAGTAATGTTGAATGGTCAGGCAATGTATCCAGCCATAGCCACGGAGACACAAAAGACTATACAAATTACCCTTGGGGAAGGTAAGTGAGAAATGAGCTGATTTAAGTTTTTAACTGGAGCGCTTGAATATTTGTATTTGTATAAGACACCACGATCTGTGTTTTAACCAGTTCCTAGGCGTTCTGTGGGTTTCTTTATCCTTAATTTTATGGCTTTTTCATTTTTTTTTTTTTTTATCCTTAGATGGAAATGTCCCTGTTCCTGGACCAGTCAAGGTGTACTACATAAGACTTGAGGTTTCGAACTACCGAAGTGATGATGTTTCCCTGAAATGGTTATCTGATAACATTCCTCGACAGCAAATAAGCCAAAGCAGTTCAAAAATGATCGTTAATCAAATTCAAGTAGCATCAACTCAACCTGCTGATGTAAACTTCACTGCTGTAGATTCAAATGGTGTAGCTTTGTATCTGAACAATATGGAAGTTTTGACCGTAACTCCAACTATTGTAGAAGAAACAGTTACAGTCATCTTAGGTAATACTTATAAATGATGATTAACAGTGTATGATTAACAGTGCTACTGCAATCCTATCCATATACTACATATTACCATGATTGTGGCCACCATATAGAATTGTCTATAACAAGATTCTGTGATTCCAATTATTGTACTCTTTCAAGCTCTCCATTGTGTAGAATGTTTGCTGTAGAGATTTTCACCATAACTTCCGATTTTTATTGCCAATAGGTCAAGTTATCAAACCAGGAGTGACTACAACAATGACACCAACTGTATCAACCACATCTGGCACAACATCTGCAACTACAACGGTCTCTCCGGGACCTGGCGAAATGAAAAACTATTACGTCAGAATGGAAATTAACAACTATGGAAATAAAGACATCAATATCAAGTATACCGAAAATTGGGAAGATCGTGAAACTGCTGTTCAGAAAAGATCGTCTATTACAATCAATATGATCATACCATCCGTTATACCTCCAGAAGCGATTGTCTTCCGTGCGTTTGAAGCAGGCACTACTAACGTTGTATTGATGAATGAAGAAGAATCTATTGAAGTGTTACCAGACTTGCAGGACCGTAAAACAATTGCGAATATTGGTATGTTAAATAAAATACAATATTTATTTGAATGTCAATAAGAAATTCATGTAATGCGTTGTAAAACAACTCAAAATGGCAGTGCTTGATTAAGTATTACCATAGATGTGATGATTAAACGCTTGATTGCTGCAAATTTTTATTTTTCATGTGGAAAGGTAAATGACAAACATAATTTGTGATCTTGATGTATTTGCAATTCCCTGTTGTTTGTTACTCATTGTTTCTATTTTTGACATTGACATTAACATTTCCACTAATCTAGGTTCTCCAACAACTACATGGCATTATGTATTGACTTTGATCAATCAAGGAACACAGCCTGTGACTGTTCGTTATGTAAAGCATAACGAAAATATTGTAAAAGAATTAGGTCCATACGCACAGTTTATTGATCCATGGCAAGTCATACAACCGACAAGACCTGAACCTTTGCAAATCACTGCTTATGATAGTGTGACAAATAATCCAGTTTTGGTTAATGGTGTGATGTCTTACAGCGTTGAAGCGACTGCCAGTACTGTCCCAATGAATATAATTATTGGTATGTGTACTTACTCTAGTGTTTTAATCATTTTTTTGAGCATTACTAACCAAAATGCGAACCCTTTTTGAAATGAACTTTTTTTAGGCACAAAAATACTTGTTGACTGCAAGAACACAATGGTAGCCCAATTTATCCTCTTTTTAAAACATTGGAAGCACTTTTAAACCAAGTCCTCAACTGTGGGATGTTTTTGCCCGATTTTCGACTGTCTACGTGTTTCACGATTTAAGCGTTAATTTAATATAGGCGGGAGTGCTTGTTCTTTACAACATGCTGATTCATGTCTCTAATAAAAAAAAGACGTTTAACGAACATTTTCAATTTATATAAACATGTGTGTTTGTTTGCGTTTAGGAGGTGGTAATGGTGGCAATGGTAATAATGGCACCACAGGCGGAACCTCTAAAACGTACTATGTCAGTGTTCAAATAAGCAACAACCATAACACTGGTATTGATATAAGATACCAGGAAGATTTACAGGAAGTCACGCGTAAGATTGAGAAAGGTGGTATTCAACTCATTGATTTTGTTATAAACACAGCCATGGTACCTCGTGACGTTTCATTTTACGCTGTTGAAAGCAACACTTTCAATGTTGTTTATTTGAACGACAAAGCTAGCTTTGAAGTAAGGCCAAGTGAAGTCAGAAACACCATAACGCTTACGGCAGGTGGAGACTCAATAGGTAAGTGCTTTTGTGTTGTTTTTTGTGAGTTTGCAATCATCTTCGTATCAGGTATACGAAGTCCTTACACCTAACACGAAGGGATATTTTGTACAAATTAAAACAATGAAAATCACAAAGGCAGTCAATGTTCTTTTCGAAAACAGACTTCGTTTTATGTTAGTCAGTAATTCACGGGAATTTTCAATGAACAGAAATGAGTTTCTAAAAGATCTGGGTTTTTAATTCTGTATGTTTTAAAAAAAATCGCTAAATTTTGAAAATTCTTGAAGAATCATGTCTTCGAAATATGTCCTGTAAAATACTTGTGAATATTTTCTAGGCAATCTGGAAACCTATTACTTGAATGTTCTTATCACTAATCATGGTTCGAAAACATACAGTTTTAAATATCCACCTGCAACAGGCAGACATATTGAATTACATCCAGGCGGTGAATATAAAATAACCACACAAGTGAAGTTAGCTGAAGTTCCTAATCCAGTAAAAATCATTTCGTATGAAATGGTGTCAGGTGTACAAGGTGCATCAAAGACTTATGAGTTAATCATGAGTACGGAACCATCACTTCAAACCCTGGATTTATCAGGTGGAGGCAGCCAATTTCAGATGTATTATCTAAATGTACTATTGCAAAATATGGGCACTTCAACCATACAGGTTATGGCTCCTGGTTTGCAATTGCCACAAACGCTATTGCCAAATACAGTTGGTTATATTGGTTTGAAACAGGAAGTAGCTCAAAAGCCTGCTGCAATAAATATGTTTGTTACTGAAGGAGGAAAGACAAGAACAATAACAGTAGAATATTCACTATCTCCAAACAATCAAACGATAAATGTTGCAAATGCAGGGAGTGGTAATGGTACAAATGGTGCAGGGACTAGTACAATGCAAATGTATTATATAAACGCTCTCTTAAAAAACTCTGCTTCAAATACAATACAAGTTATGGGTCCTGGTTTACATATGCCATTGGTGCTTCAACCTAATATTGTTGGTTATATTGGTTTGAAAAAGGAAGCAACAGAGAAGCCTGATGCAATAAATATGTTTGTTACTGAAGGAGGAAAGACAAGAACAATAACAGTAGAATACTCACTATCTCCAAACAATCAAACGATAAATGTTGCAAACGCAGGGAGTGGTAATGGTGAAAATGGCGCAGGGACTGGTACAATGCAAATGTATTATGCAAACGTTCTCTTAGAAAACTCTGGTTCGAATACAGTACAAATAATGGCTCCTGGCTTACATATGCCATTGGTGCTTCAACCTAATATTATTGGTTATATTGGTTTGAAAAAGGAAGCAACAGAGAAGCCTGATGCAATAAATATGTTTGTTACTGAAGGAGGAAAGACAAGAACAATAACAGTAGAATACTCACTATCTCCGAACAATCAAAAGATAAATGTTGCAAATGCAGGGAGTGGTAATGGTGAAAATGGCGCAGGGACTGGTACAATGCAAATGTATTATGTAAATGCTCTCTTAGAAAACTCTGGTTCAAATACAGTGCAAGTCACAGGTCCTGGCTTACTTTTGCCATTGGTGCTTCAACCTAATTTCGTAGGTTATATTGGTTTGAAACAAGAAGCAACACAAAAGCCTAGTGCAATAAATATGTTTGTTACCGAAGCAGGAAAAACTGCACCTCTCCCATTGGAGTATTCATTATCTGCTGAAAATCGTACTATCAAAATTGGAAATATGGCCGGTAATATAAACGGAGCAAACAGTAGCACAATAGAAGGTGGTACCAGCACAAGTGGTGAAACAAAATCATATCATTTGAAAGTAATTTTAGCAAACGCAGGAACATCATCTGTAGCTGTAAAATTGCCACAGCAGCCTTGGCCTATACCAATACAACAAGGATACCCAGTTTATTATGCAACGGAAGCACAATCTGCAATCACACCTGATCCTGTTAGCATTGAAGTCACAGAAGGTGACGGTGCTGACATGAAAACAAGAACTGTGTTGTTGGAATATAAACTGTCTCCTGAAAATCAAACTATAAGTTTAGGTGCAGGTTCAAATTCTGCCGAAGCCACACACGAAGGTAGTCCCACAATGGCAACTGGAACCACAGATGTTTTTAGTGGAGGTGTAATGCATGACAGTCCAACACAAGGTGATACGTCCTCAGCACTACAAAACGATAAGGATAGAACTGCTGCAACTGAGGATGGAAAGATTGGCGAAGCTACGGTTACTGGAGGTATCATCACACAAGGTGGCACACCCACCAAACAAAGAGGCATGGGTGGAACTACAATGCCACTAGGCGGAAATGCGACACGAAATGGCTATGTGGGTGGAAACACAGTTACTGGTGGCACAATGACACAAGGTGGTGCATCGACTATGCAAGGTAGTAGCATGGGTGGAACCACAATGTCTTCAGGTGGAACAACAATGTCCTCAGGTGGAAATATGGCTCAAGGTGGCAATATGACTGGAAGCACAGTTACTGGTGGAGCAATGACACAAGGTGGTGCATCTACCATGCAAGGAAGTAGTATGGGTGGAACCACAATGTCATCAGGTGGAAATATGGCACAAGGTGGCAACGGGAATGGAAGCACAGTTATTGGTGGAACAATGACACAAGGTGGTGCATCTACTATGCAAAGTGGTAGCATGAGTGGAACCACAATGTCTTTAGGTGGAAATATGGCACAAGGTGGCAACGGGACTGGAAGTACAGTTACTGGTGGCACAATGACACAAGGTGGTATATCTACATTGCAAGGTGGTAGCATGGGTGGAACCACAATGTCATCAGGTGGAAATATGGCACAAGGAAGCAACGGAATTGGAAGCACTGTTACTGGTGGAACAATGACACAAGGTGGTGCATCTACTGTGCAAGGTGGTAGCATGAATGGAACCACAATGTCTTCAGGTGGAAATATGGCACAAGGTGGCAACGGAACTGGAAGCACAGTTACTGGTGGAGCAATGACACAAGGTGGCGAGTCTACCATACAAGGGGGTAGTATGGGCGGAAGCGCAACAACATCTGGAGGAGGTGTGACACAAGGTGGCAATGGGACTGGAAGCACAGTTACTGGTGGAACAATAACACAAGATGGTGCATCTACTATGCAAGGTGGTAGCGTGGGTGGAACCACAATGTCTTCAGGTGGAAATATGGCACAAGGAAGCAACGGAATTGGAAGCACTGGTACTGGTGGAACAATGACACAAGGTGGTGCATCTACTATGCAAGGTGGCAGCATGAATGGAACCATAATGTCTTCAGGTGGAAATATGGCACAAGGGAGCAACGGAATTGGAAGCACTGGTACTGGTGGAACAATGACACAAGGTGGTGCATCTACTATGCAAGGTGGCAGCATGAATGGAATCACAATGTCTTCAGGTGGAAATATGGCACAAGGTGGCAACGGGACTGGAAGCACAGTTACTGGTGGAGCAATGACACAAGGTGGCGAGTCTACCATGCAAGGGGGTAGTATGGGCGGAAGCGCAACAACATCTGGAGGAGGTATGACACAAGGTGGCAATGGAACTGGCAGCACAGTTACTGGTGGAACAATAACACAAGGTGGTGCATCTACTATACAAGGTGGTAGTGTGGGTGGAACCACAATGTCTTCAGGTGGAAATATGGGACAAGGTGGCAACGGGACTGGAAGCACAGTTACTAGTGGAACAATGACACAAGGTGGTGAGTCCACCATTCAAGGTGGTAGTATGGGCGGAAGCACAACAACATCTGGAGGAAGTATGACACAAGGTGGCAATGGGACTGGAAGCACAGTTACTGGTGGAACAATAACACAAGGTGGTGCATCTACTATACAAGGTGGTAGTGTGGGTGGAACCACAATGTCTTCAGGTGGAAATATGGGACAAGGTGGCAACGGGACTGGAAGCACAGTTACTAGTGGAACAATGACACAAGGTGGTGAGTCCACTATGCAAGGTGGTAATATGGGCGGAAGTACAACAACATCTGGAGGAAGTATGACATCAGGTGGCAATGGGACTGGAAGCACAGTTACTGGTGGAACAATAACACAAGGTGGTTCATCTACGATGCAAGGTGGTAGCATTGGTGGAACCACAACATTATCTGGAGGAGGTATGACGCAAGGTGGAAGCACAGTTACTGGTGCAGTTACAACACAACCTGACGCGTCCAGCAGTGGAGCTAATACACAAAATAAAACATCTACATCAGGTGGTAGCACTGGTGGAACCACTGTAATACCGGGTGGAACTTCAACACAAAGTGGAACGTCTACTACACAAAGTGGTAACATAGGTGGTATCACAATAACAACTAACGGTACTACGATGCAGGGAGGTGCTGCTACTACACAAGGTGGAACAATGACGAGTAGTGGCAATAGCGTGACTAGTCCAGGTAAATGCTTTAATTAGAAATGAATTTTAGACGGGAATGTATGAAATTAAAAGGCGTAATATATTTTTTAACTCCCATTACACTACTTCATGTTCTTTCTTTCTTTGTTAGCTCTGGCAAAAGCATATAATATGCGATTGACTTTCACCAATTACGGTAAGCCACAGCCGGTACTCATTACTATCAAACAAAAAGATAAACCTGATGAAACATTTGAAGTACCCAGCAATGGGTTAATGGATAGAGTTATTCAAGAAATATCTACCTCGTTGCCAAGTCCATTAACTATAACAGCTGTTGAAAAAGGAACCAACAAAGTTGTGAACATTAAAGGCGAGGCAGAGCACAATGAGGAATTTCAGGAACCCATGCCAAGTGGTGAAATGAAAGGTGTTTCATTTACCCTCGGATCAGGTAAAACAATGTTTTATTTTTTTATTTTTTTATTTTAACTACAACTAAAAGGTTACTCTGACTCTTCCCAATTCATCACATTACTAACATGTCGAGCCATTCAGCACCCTGATCTAGTGCCTTTGAGAATGCCTCAATGTATGATTGATACCGTGCTTACTATCTTACTATGTAATGTCAGAGGAGGTACCCTGAACGGTTGTATTACATATACGTTATGTCCTATTTAACCTCGAGTTATCAGATTTGACTTTTACAATGCTATATTTGATTAAGACTTCAAAAATTAATAGAATCAATGGAGAGTCAAATGTGTTTAATGAAAGTCTAGACAGAATTTTTTTATTGCTGAATTAGATAATCGCAACAAGATGCAGGCGCTGCATAAACTATCTCGCTATTAAAAATGCACAACTATGAAACATCCTCAATGCGACCCAATTCTACAATTTCTGCTAACAAAAATACAGCCTATCATCCATGGTTAAAAGTCGCGCGATTGAAACGTTTATGATCTTAAACGGCATTTAGGTGACAAAAAATCAAAATTTTGATGTCACCATCATGTTCAGCATACTTTTTTTGTTATCTGTGCCAAATTTTGTCTAAAATAAAGTAGTTTTAATTTCGGACCAATTTTGGCCTAAAATGACATTTAGGTGACAAAAAATCAAAATTTTAATGTCACCATCATGTTCGGCATACTTTTTTTGTTAACTTTGCCAAATTTTGTCTAAAATAAAGTAATTTTAATTTTTGGACCAATTTTGGCCTAAAATGACATTTAGGTGACAAAAATCAAAATTATGATGTCACTATTATGTTCAGCATACCTTTTTTGTTAACTGTGCCAAATTTTGTCGAAAACAAATACCAATTTTGGCCTGAAACGTCACTTAGATGACTTCCAAGTACTTAGAGAGTTTAGGTACGAAGTTTAAATCTGTGACGTTGCAATTGACCATTTGGGACATTTAGTTAGTTACGAGTTGGAAACCTATCCTCGCAGGCGAGATAGTAAAAAGAAAAAAAAAAGTAAAAATAGTTACCAAGATGAGATTCGAACACACGACTACTCCCGTGTCGGTGCTCAGAGAGCCAAAAATTTCCATTTTGGGACGGACAGCTGTATTTGAATACTCCTCGCAGGCGAGATAGTAATAATATTTAACGTTTAAGTTCACCTGTACGCAAATATTTTTTAGAAACACTGGGTACTGATATTCCAAGTAGTGGGATATATCACAACAACCTGATGGCTTCCAATGTTGAACCTCAATATATATATTATGTGAGCATTCAAGTTGATAACGAAAAATCTAACGAAACTGTTATATTACGCTGGATTCTACCAGAAGCAATCAGCGATGAAAAACCAATCCCAGGTCATTCAGTTGTGGCTCATGAATTTCAAATTGGTGCTGTTGATATTCCATCGCCAATCGAGTTCCAAGCTCATGTGAAGCGGACAGGAAATGTTGTTATGCTGAATGGTAATGAGAAATTGTATGTTAAACCAACTATGAATAAAAAAACCATGTTTATAAATTTGGAAAGCGAACCAGTTACAGGTAAAGGCGAATAATGTTAAGCATTTATATGGTGTATATATATTGCTTATAAACTTTTTTCATGCTTGATGTTGTTATTTTGGCCATCTTTCCTCGGGATTAAATTTTTTTAAATTATCCGCTTTTACGTACTTAGATTCAGCTGCTTCGGGAAAACCTGAATCCAAGATATATTACACCAGCGTGCATTTGAACAACAATGAAAACAGAGATATTTTGGTTAAATGGAAGGAGATTGACGAAGTCAAAAATGGAACTATACCAGCCGGTGGAGCATTAGTTCAAGAATTTGTCGTCAAAGCCGATACGGAACCAGATAAAGTTGTATTCACTGCATACGATCCCAGTAACATGGCAATCGTAAGTATAAACGGAAAACAAGACTTGGTTATTACTCCTTCGATTCAAAAGAACAGAGTAACGGCAAACATTGGTACTGGAGCAGGTAAACACATTATATATATACTTACCTGTGGGATCAACATCTTATGTGCAATATGATGAAACTTAACATTTCACTGCTTTTCGTGATTGGAAGCAAATAATAAATAGTTGCTATTTAATTTTAGGCCAAGGAAAAACGTACTACGTCAACTATAATATTGTCAATCAAATTCCCAATGGTAACGTCACTTTAAGTTGGACAGAAAATGGAGAATCGAAGGAGACATCCTTATCAGGTTTGGGAACTGCAACCTACCAAAGTCAATTTTTGTCTACCAGTACACCAAACATGATTAACATAGAAGGCAAAGGTGATGCATCCTTGGGAACTATTCTGATTAATGGAAAGGCTGACTTCGATATGGAGCCCAGAGATACAGCAGAATTTTTAAATCTGGAAATAACTAGTAGTGCAGGTGCATCAGCATCAACTGTGTCACCAGCATCCCAAAGTTCCTCCCAATCAACTGCAGGCCCAAATACTGGAGCAGATAAAACATATTACATTAGCATACGAGTCGAAAACAAAATCAACGAACCAGTTTGGCTTGTGTATGCTGAAAATGGTCATCCTGGAGAGCGAGAAATACCAGCAAATTCGGTCCAAACTGCTGAATTTATAACAACCTCTGCATCTCCTCCTGAGAAAGACGTTGTCTTCAAAGTGTACTCCTACGACCGTAAGGTTCAACACTTAATCAACAATAACCAAGAAGCTATAATACCTCCGAGCACCGAAAGAAAGGAAACTTCCCTTATTATTACTGACTCGCAACAAAAGGTATTATACATCAAGTTGCATGTATCAAATAACGCTGGTAAGAAAGTTACTTTGGTATGGAGCGAAGATGACAGTCCAAAGACTGAAGATATAGAAAACGAAGCTTCGAGGAATTTAACTAAAATTATCCGCACATCAGATGACCGCCTACCAGAATATGAATTTCAAGTGCATGAGTTTGGAACCAATAGGAACCTTTTAATTAATGGGCAACAGACGTTTACTATCACACCAAGTGATGATGAAGAAGCAGTAACATATATCAACATCTCACCATCAAGTGGTAAGTGTATCTGACTGTGAAATGCTTTGATGCCTTGTTCACCTGTCTTTATGTGTTGCAGGACTTTAATTACTCTGCTGAATGTTTGCTACATGACTGGGGAATTGTCACTTCTGATATATTCTATTTCCTATTTAATAATGATTGACCTCTTAGATAATGGCAATCATGGACCAGCTTCTGCTAGTGAAGTGACAGAAACCCATCTAGTTGTACTATTCGACAGTCAGTTGGATCGCATGATAAAAATCATTCCTAGCCGAAGTAGTCGAGGAAAGTATTTTGTAGAACCACGTGGATACTTGCAGGTGAACATTACAATCGACAGTCAGGATCCATTTCAAGAAATAACCTTCAAAGCTGTTGACCAGGAGAAGCAGATCAAGCTTTTACTGAACAATTCAGAATGGATATCTCTTAAACCAACCACAGATAAAGATTTTGAATACAAAGTAGTTATCACACCTCAAGGTAAAAGGCTTAACCCTTTATGCTGTGTAGGTACTCTTTTAAAATCTGTTTAATGGATGCGAATATGACTGTACTTCTTCTTTCTAGCTTTGAAAGTTATTCCAAGCCATTCGTATGCGCTTCTGGAAATAAATGACGACCAGATTTATGGTGATCCTCCGCTCATGGCACATGGCCAAATTGTTGGCGTAGATGGTGGTGGCTTACTCTTTAATGGTGTAGACACGTGGCTTGACGCATCCTTTAAATCAAATGATTGTTTGATCAAACCAGGATTATGTTTGAATGGTTTCACAGTTGCATTAAAAGCTGCGTTTATGACCTCTCCTGATGTTAGGTACATCCTGGACAGTGGCGCACATGGTGGATCTTTCCCTGGTGTGTCTTTATATATGAAGGGTGACAAATTGCACTACCAACTGACAACGAACGATAGAACATGGACCGTAAGTATCATTTACATCAAACATCTTTATATCCTAGTTTAAATGACAATGTTAGTATCTTTTTCAATAACAACCTTTTTATTCTTTCAGGTTGAACACCAACCTGTAGTAGACGGAGAAAAATGGTCCTACCTCATCGCAACATGGCATCCAGAGAAAGGCCTCTCTCTGTATGTAAACGCATTATTAGTTGCCACAGACAATCGAGGAGTGCATATTCAACAGTCCACATCAAATGAAATCAATCCAAACTTTAGTATTGGACGCAATATTCGTGGAGAAGCCTTTGCTTCAGTTAAAATAAGTTCGTTCACAACATTTAACACATATATCGAAGCTGCAGATGTACCGAATGTTTACATGTTCTTCTGGAGCAGCTGTAAGTAGTTATAATTTTTGGTAAAATTGTAAGATAGAGAACATCGTATTGATATTATTGTGGGCATGGAATCTAAAGACGCATTTAAGCATGATTTTTTTTACTTTCAGATGCTGCCCAAGCTTACTACGCCAAGCTGCGCATATACAACGAAGTTGGTCGGGATGTGTCATTGATACCAGATAAAGGGAAAAGCGATGGTTTTTTGATTCAACCAGGAAAACCTATGGAGATTACTTTGATTGATTTGTCTACTGATGGTAAATCTGTTTCGCCAGTATTTTTCAACGTATCTGACGTGGCAACAGGAATGCCGTTGTTGATCAATAACAATGGGAAGCCGCACGAGATTTTGCCCACCGAGAATCAATCGGAATACATTGACCTGATCATTACTTCACCAGGTGAGTTTCTTCTGGGTTTTTTCAGTGCATTCAATTCCTGTAGGATTACCTACAGCTTTCGAGTAAAATTACTGTTGCCCAGCTCTTATTTCATCTATTTGAAGAGGACAATGTTTTCCGATTTGTCCATTTTATTCTATTTGTTATTTTATAGCTCCCGGTGCCAACCCTTCGTTTATTTGGTTGACAACAACATTAAAAAACAATCAGATACCAACAAATCCTCCGATTGTTGTGAATGGCGAAGTGCAGGTTGTCGATGGCGGTATTTTCATGGATGGTGCCAAGGGATCTCTGACAGTAGGGGAATTCGATGGTAAGTAAAAGCTAAATACCCTACAGGTTGCATAAATGATTATTTCTTTTCAGGATATCTTTGTATTCGAATGAATAGCATGATTTTTACAAACCACCCAGCTAGTTTTGGCTGTGTTCAGATGGAATCGATTGTATATAGTCAGAGTTTAAGGAAGCAGTAACTTTAATAACTGTATTTTTATTTTAAAGGAGACTGCTTTGCAAATCCAATGTTATGTGACCAAGGGATGACTGTTGCTGGTAAAATCATGTTGGATGATAGTGTAGCAGCGTACAGCACACCAAAATATGTGATTGATTCTGGTGGCCATCGTGGGCAAGGTTTCTCTGTTTACTTACAAAACGGACAAATGTTTGCTGAAATATCATACAACAGTAAAATGTGGAGAGTAAGTTGATTTAAATCAATCAAAGATATAGATCCGTTTATGTAAATTTTTGTAAATAATTTACATTGAAGGATTCTCAATTTTCATCTTACTCTGTTGCTCGTTTTAAACAGTTACGATGCAGTACGTAAAAGTGCATTTACATTTTGTTGAAATTTGATATGAATTTCTAAAACTTGGACGTTCTAGATGCTCTAAGATTGTTGCAGTGTGTATGACAGCTGTTTTTGACTTCGGAATACACGCAATTGTCCTGAGACATAAGAACTGTATTTTAACCATGTTAGTTGTGCATTTTTGCCGACAACTAAATTTTACATACTCCTTTAGACTCGAAACAATGTACCACGTAACAAATGGTTATTCTTTGTCATCACTTGGGCCAAAGATAAGGGACTGATAATGTACATCAATGGTGAATCTAACTCAAAAACAGATGAAATTGAAGTGCAAGAACACGGTGCTGAGAAGGACCCAAAGATCACAATTGGAATTGAAAACACGAATAATGCTGATACAAGAGCAAGCCTGACCAGTAACATTTTCATATTGTTTGATCAATACGTTACCAAAACAGAAGCATCGAAAATATATGTTTATTACTGGGGACATTGTGAGTTTTGTTTAATGTTTATACATGATGATGAATAAATGATTTAAACTGTCCTAAATTCTTTCTTATCTTTTACTGTACCTCAATTATTGAACGTTAAAATGTTACCTAATGGTTTTGTAACTATCCCTTTAGCCACTACCATTTCCACCGATCGTTTCATTAACGTCAACTTCGAAAACAAAGCTGGCGAAGATATTGCCTTATATCCCGATAAAGGCGAACACAAAACGAATGGATACTCTATCAAACCTAGAATGATCCTAGAGTTACGTTTAGTAGAACAAGGCACTCAAACTAATTTCCCAGTCACATTCCGAGCCAAAAGTACTGCCTCTGGAGAGTCATTACCACTGGATGGTGAGCAGACATATGTAGCTACTCCTTCGGAAAAATCAACTCAAGTGTTTATTGTGGACATCACAAAGCCATGTAAGTTTTTGTATCAAAAATACTTTGTTGTGTTGCCTTATACAACTTTCGTCCAACTGTGCTTTGGAAATCCTCTTTTAATTGCAATCTGTTTCCACTTTATTGAATTATTTGCGGAGTATTTATGAAGGCTTTCTGCGTTGTGATTTATGTTCAATGGCAATCGGTGAGTCTTTAGTGGCTCTACAACGCGCATGTTAAGAATGCTATTAATTCTTATTTATGTTTTCATGACCTCTAATGATACTCTTTTTACATTTTATAGTATCTTGTCCAGAAGAAAATGGAGTTTTCCCTGACCCAGGAGATCATTACTTTTTTGTCACGTGTAATCAGGGAATAGCACAACGAAAAAAGTGTCCGTCAGGAACCATTTATAGTAAAGAGAACAAAGAATGTATTAAGGAGAAAGATGGTAAGTTTTTTTTTATCCTGCGATAAGCAATATATTTCCAATACAATTTTATTCTTCATTCAGTCAATCTATATTATTTTAATTAGGTAATGTTTTTTGTTTCCACACGATCTAAGTCAAGTTGCCTTTTTTATGCGCAGATTCTCTTCTTGAACGCTTGGATCTTGCAGTCTTATTCTCTTAATGCAATTGTTAAAAACTTGTACTCGTAATGTACAAACTCACGCAGTTTTATCAGTATATTTTTTCCTGTTAGACGATAAAAAGACAACTGCGAAGATTTCTGCTCAAGTAAAATTCCAAAACTTAGCTGGTAAGGATGTCACCATCTTAGCTAAACCTGCCATTGAAAGCATTGCCAAAGAAATCGAATTGAAGCCTGGTTCAAGAGCAACATTGAAGATAGACGAATCATCCATGGACGAACCTGTGATATTTTCAGCCAAGTGGACTGGTGAAGAAAATGAACTATGGTTGAATGGTAACAAGACGTTTGAAGTGCAACCAAGGACGGAAGCAAATTATACAGTAGAAATCACTGTAACTGATCCAGGTAAGAAGATGGTGATTAGAAAAGTACTTTAAGGAAATTTGCAGAAATTTTCCATGTGCTATAGAAGTAATCATACCACTGATTGATGGATTGTTGCCAATTTTTGATGTGTTTTTCCACTAGCTTAGTCATAGGTGCTATAGAACTAATCATGGCCAATGGATTGTTGCCATTCGTAATGATGACTAGGTTTACAAATTTTGCTTTGTTTGTTGTTTTAGAATTCTATTACACTGCAACAACGTATACAGCTGATGGTGCAAATGCAGGAACTGCTGCGAAGATTTACCTCAAACTTGTTGGCGTGTATGGTCAGACAAATGAAATCCAATTGGTTGGAAGTGACGATAATGTGTTCAAAGCTGGAGAGTAAGTTTTTCTATCTGTCTGTCTGATTGTCTGTCTGTCTGCATGTCCTCTTACAATGCTCTTATGTAAAGCATTGAATATCTATATGTTCTGATTTTGTTTTGTGTTTGAATACAACATGTATAACTATAGATGTATATTTCTACAATTTACCTTACTTGATACTTTAGGACAGACACTTTCAAGATCAATGCTGGCAATTTGGGAACATTACAACGTATTACCATTCGAAATGATGACAGTAATAAAAATGTTAATTCATCAGACTGGCATTTAGAAAAAGTTATTGTAAACGATACGTTGGGTAATTCATTCAAATTCCCAGCAAATGTATGGCTTTCACATGAACCAGGAAAACGATTGGAGATGACTTTTGATTTGAGTAAGTTAATCAACATCAAGGTTCAGGTTTTTGAATTAAAATGTGTCACAGGCAGAGATTTATACTTATTCTGGTTTATTTACTTCTTCCTTTGTGTCCATCCTTTTGTTGTATAAAGTAACGGATCAGAAAAAATTAATTTCGAGTGAAAGCAATTTTGTTTTTGCGTTATGTTAAGTGATAAGTTCTAATCTTACAATGTCTACATTTGCACCCGCTATACCACAGGAAAATTACACACTACGTTTTACTCTATAGACACTGGCGCTGTTGATAGCAGTGGCGCATCCAGCGGTGCTCAACCAGTAAACACAGCTAAATTGGATGTGGTGAACTCATTATTCCGAAAAGTAAACTTAAAGGTATCAACATTGGAGAAACCATTTGAATTAAAGGAAGAGTATGTTGGCCAACTTACCATCACGACACCAAGTAATGCTGACGTAAACATGACTGCAGTTGATGCTGATAGTGGTGTTTCTTATTACATAAATGGCGAGCTTGTTTACAAAGTACCTGTTAGGACTGCTGGCGTATTGGAGAAGATATATATCGGTGACAGTAAGTCAAATTATTCCTATTAAAAAAAGGGCCTTGGCACTTCACACTAAAGTTGTTGTTTTTGTTTCATTGATCCAATACTTAGGCAGTCTGATTACGTATTGTAAAATACATCATGTATAGTCACATGTGACTTAGTAGATCTAGGAAATGCCAGGGTCGGTATATGCCTATATTAGTATAGATTTGTAATATTTTGTAAAGTAATTTACCTATATCCTCTTGGAAGGACTATCCACGAATGCGGTTTGGCAACTCCAATATAGCACATGCAGACTCTAGCATTTTCTAGCACACCAACATGAAGAGAGAATCTCCGCATAGGAAATCAAAATCTTTTCTATTCTTTCTACAGAACAAAACGTCGCTAAAGAACTTAGGAAATTCCGAAATTACCAAACGCAGGTTGGAGTTAAGAAAATGCTAGAGTCCTCAAGAGCGGCCTATGAAAAGGCCCAACGTCATTCCGCTGTACCTAAAGCAGTAATTATGTTATGGTTGGATAATCATATGGAGTATGCAGTTGAATTGAAGGAAAAGAAAAACAAGATCAACCCAATTATAATCCAAGGCAGGGATTCAACAAAGTTTGGCATATCCCTTTCCTCAACAGGACCGTTGCAGTTCGAGGCCTTTCCTCTTAAAGGAAGTGATCAAAAAAGCTTATTATTAAATGAGAAACCAGCCTTAGAGATTCCATTGCAAAAGGATATTAACCATTTCGTTCATGTTGTCATCACTGAAAGTGAAGACAATAAAGCTAGTGGTGGTGGGACAGAACAGACAATGCCAAGCACACTTCCTGATGACTCAAGTAGTAATAACACTGAAGCATCAAAGCCAGACGAGAAGTTCCCCACAATGCAAACCAAGATTATATTTAATAATAAAATAAACCATACGGTGAAAATATTTGATATTACTGGGGCCTTTAAAGCATTTGATGTTCCTGCATTGGAACAATATCAACACACTGCATCGATCAAACATGGTTGGCCATTGCAGCTGAAAGCTGACAGTGGCAGGAAAGGAGAAAAGGCCTTGCTAAACGGACAGGATAAATTCAAGTTACTTATCACGCCCAACGAGAAAGAAGCACACGAGATTGATATAACAAGTGTGGAAACAGAAACTGGTTTATTAACAGTCAATGGCACTACTAGTATACCTGTGATTACGTCAAAGGTTGTCAGTGATGAAGCAGGGCAGAACACAATCTTGCTTAATGTAAATAATACCTTAAGTAAACCAATCCTTGTGACAGAGACCATCAACAATTTGCAACCGATAGTTATACCTCCAAATACAGCATGTAAAGTGGGCTTTCTGATAAACGGGACTAAGTTTTTAATTCTAACAGGGGTAGTGCTGGATGATTCTGCAGCAGGAAGTCATGGGGTTTTACTAAATGGGCACGAGAATTTGGGCGTTCAAATCAAGCTAAACCCTCAGGATTTTAATAATATCGATGTGACAGGTGACGATGTTGATTTAAATGACGAATCTGTGAGTAAACCTAATGCACCTGTTGCGCCACCGAAAAAAGTAGAATCCTTAAGCACCGAGGTTGAGAAAGAAACCGAATCAAAAATTAAACCCGTCTTGAATGAAGAAAATACGCAAGGGAAAAATGAATCGAACAAAACTTCGGCTTTGAATTGTGTAAAAGCGCCTTCGCAAAATGATACATCAAGTACAGGACCTTCGTGTCAAAAAGGCCCTGAAAAAGAGCCAATCATTGTTGAGCATGAATTCCAATCTACTGTAGAATCTACGGACGGTAGTACTAAAGTTACTAATAATTCAAATGTTTTATCTTTGACAATGTCGACTGAGAACGGTACGAGTAATGGTACTCATGTGAAAGTATCTACTACCACCACAACAGTGGGAGGTAGCAACGATTCTCATGTAGAAAACAAATTGGTGTCTATTGCAAACACATCCACTAATACGAACAATACTGAGGAAGATTTAAAGACAGAGGAGATCAATAAAAAAGTTGATAAAGGTGATAATCAAACTGAACCAACTGCAAAACAAGGAAAGCATGTACAAACAAATGTGAAACAAGGAAAAAGTAATGAAACTAAAGGAGCTGAAAAGGAGAAGGTAAAGGCGGACAATAATACTGCTGGAAATGACACCAAGACGATTGTTAACAACTTGAGTGAATTTGAAAACACAACAAGTCCCAATAAAACAGGTATGGTAAATTCTAAGGAGAAAGAAGAAATGGGTGTGAAGTTAAATGAAACAGAGAAGGTAAACAAAAACAAATCTAAAAACTTCAAAGAAGATGAAAAAATGAAAGTCGAAGAGAAAGTTGAAGCGAACAACAGTTCTTTGGCGAACAATAACGGTCAAAACAGTGGAGATGGAAGCAAAATCGACAATGGCAAAGCTACCAGTGGTAATGCCACTGATATTAAGGAAAGTGAAAAGGAGAAACCTGAAGGAGTTAATAAGAATAACAAGCAGGAGTTTAAAGAAGAAAAAGGCGATGCGAACAAAACTATGGAGATTGATAATGGTCTGCATGCGTTAAAAAATATAAGTGAGGAAGTTAAAGGTAATAGTACAAAAGGGTTTGACAAAACAGATACTAAGAACAAAACTACTGTTGGTGATAAGGCAAAGGCTAAACTAGAAAATTCTACAGAATCTGATGCTAAGTATGGCAAAGCTGATAATAAAACAGAGAAGGTAGGGAACAAGACTGAAAAAATTGAGGAAAAGAACGAAAAAGTTGATAAAATAATCAATAACGCAACAGATAAAACAGAAAAGGTAGGGAACAAGACTGAAAAAATTGAGGAAAAGAACGAAAAAGTTGATAAAATAATCAATAACGCAACAGATAAAACAGAAAAGGTAGGGAACAAGACTGAAAAAATTGAGAAAAAGAACGAAAAAGTTGATAAAATAATCAATAACGCAACAGAACAAGCAGGAAATCATACAGAAAATAGAAAACCGAAAAATAAAAATGACACAGCTGATGCAAGTCATAACAGTGTTAGTGTGGCTAATAACGAAACTGAGAGTGTCAAAAACAAAACTGATAATGCGAAACAAAACACCACAAAAGTTGATTATAAGGATGATAAAAACAAGACCGGCAACATCAATTATGTGGTGGATAAAGTTAGCAAAAACCGAACTGTATTAAACAACACAGCAATTGATAGCAATAAAACACGTCTTGGAAATGACGCTAAAACCAACAGCTCAACTGAGAAAAGTCAACATAGCAAGAATATGGACGAACTAGAGCAAATAAAAGAGATACTTAAAGAAGGGAAAGTTCAAAATAAAAGCAACAATGCAAATAAGATTTCAAAAGGAGATAAACTTGTGGCAGAAACCAACACCACTATGAAGAATGTTTCAAAATCAGGAAAAGGAGATAATAAAACAGACTTGGAATCAACTGGAAAAGATGACGAAGATGACGACGAAACAGATCCAGATGTAAACATAAAGGAAATTCCAGATGTTAGCAAAATCAAATCAAAAAAACTGAAGGAAAATACTCTTGACGAATTGATAAATGGAAAATTAAAAGTGCATGGGAAAGAAAATAATGCATCTGACATCAATGCATTAAATGGAGCTGACAGTGTCAATAGTAGTATCACTGAACCGTCAAATTCAACTAAAAATGGAACGGCCGCTTTAGATAAATTAGAGTCAGGAAAAGGTAAAATGAGAGGAAATTATATACGAGTAGTATTTGTATATGGTTTGTAATTAGAATGCATGTACCGACCCATTATAAGTTTTTTTATCTGCATTCAATGATCGTCAACTAAACGATCTCTTTCCTATTTTTATTTAGATCCAAAGGTACCCGGAGGCTCTGCAACAGGTACTGGTTCAACCAGCTCTGCAAGTTCGAGTGCTGGTAGTTCAAGCAGTTCAACAACGCAAGGGGGAAAAGCAACTAGCAATACAACTGGTACAGGAAGTTCCACAGCCAGTGGACCAACAGGTATGGATAATGTGCCAGTTATCTAGTCAATTGATGTTTGGATGTATTGCGTGAATTTGTATTTCTTTTGAAAAAATGTCTTGTCCTTGTACTTTGAGCGCAGTGTTTTTGTCTTTAGACATGCAGCTTCAGTTTACTGTAGTTAACAAGGCTGAAGAGAATATTACTATTTCGGACAAAACTGGCACGTGGAAGATGGACTTTCCAATCGAGAGCGATGACAGTCAGCCTCAAGTTGCGATGACGTACAACAAAGAGAAAACATTAATTTTCAATGCCAGCTCACAAGACGGTTCTCAAGAATTGTTGATTAATGGACAGAAAGAGTTTGTTCTTGATCCAAATACTGCAACTGGATTAAAAGGATTCGTTGTACATAAGGAAGGTACGAAAATGTTTTCTCTCTTGCACTGAAAATATCATTCTAAATAAGATATTGCAAATGGAGGCATTACAAAAATTTAACTGTATATTAGAATGGTTTTGTAACTTGTATCTCATTTATTCGCGCTCTGTATTTTCAATTTTTGATCGTACAGAATTCTTATTAGCATGAAATTCAAATCTAACAAATACGTTTTTGATGATAATATAGAAACTAAACTGGATATTTTAAACGAAATATATACCTTTGTGGAGCATTTATTATTATGGAAATCACTTCTTTTCCATTTTTCAGGATACGATTGGAAGTCGGACTTGAAGTTCGGTGCAGTTGGTGGAGATTCTCAAAGGAAGTTTTCATACACTGCAGTTAACCAAGCTGGCCAAGATGTCACCTTGGAAGAAGTGTCTGGAACCAACATGAAAATCTCAATTGTCAATGGTGGGTTAGTACAAGGTGGTCAGACACTAGCGGGACGAACAAGTACAGAACCATTAAAATATAGAGCCGTGGGAAAGAACGGAAAGGAACTGCAAGTAAATGGAAAGAATGAATATGTGTTAAGTGATGTCAAATCAGGCAATGATGTGAAAACTCTTGTTATCCATAATTCCGGTAATTATTTCTTAGTTTAACTTTGAATAATATCGTTGCATTCTATAAACATGTTTAGGTCCTAAGGGAGACCACATTGCTTGAGTTAAGCTAGATGGGCACCATGTATTTCATCATCTTATCTTGATGGAGATTATTCATGTTTCTTTAATTATTGTTTTATTTGTCTAAATGCAGGTGATGACTGGAAGAAATATGTTGACGCTGATGGTAACATTCCGGTAACATCTGGTAACGCGTACATGTTTATCGTACCTAATATGATTGAAGGTGATATTACATTGACAGAAGAAACAGGTACTGGACTGACAATGGACATACAGAAAGGAGATATGGCACAATTTAACATCCCTATGAGTACTCGAAATAACCAAGCTTTCAGCTTTAAAGCTATTGAGAAAGATACCAAAACAGAAGTTCTACTTAATGGACAAAAAGACTTTGTAGTTGATCCACCAGAAGCTGCAACGTTGACACCTATAGTTGCACACAAGGAAGGTGAGGACGCCTAAGATAGCGTATACTATGTCTTCTTTTAAGCTTTCTCTCATTATATTATTGGATACTTTAAAAATCTAGTTCAAACTTCAAGCTTTAAAACTTGTTTTTTATTTTCACTTGCTTAATACTATGGCTGTTATTTTTAACAATACTACATTTCACTTTCTTACTTGTCATGAAATATTCAGCTCAAAATATTTTTTTATTTAAGGTCAACCCTGGGAGAAAGTTCAGTCATCGTTTTTAGGTACTGGTAACACAGGAGCAATGAACGCCTTAAAACTTGTATTTTCGAACGGTAAAGGAGAAGATGATATTGTGATTAAGGAAGAAAACGGAAATTTCAAAGAGTTAGTTGTGCCAAAAGGAGCAATCATGATGACTGTGAATTTAAGAATACCCGAACGAATCTCCAAACTGAATATAACATCCCATCAGTCTACTTCAAAACAGAACATTCAATTAAATGGAGAAGGCTTCCTATTAATTGATCCCAAAACACCTCCAGCACTTATAGTAGTACATAAAAAAGGTATGCTTTTCCGCTTTTTCTACAGTTTAAGAATGGAAATTTTTTAGATATACCATCGCCTTATGAGAATCAGACGGCGTTTCTTATGCGATGACTGCTAAGCGAGTAATTACCATTTCCAGGGACCAATTATTTTAATGACATTCTTATACTTACTGTTTGTTTACATCTTGAAACATTAATGCTTCAAACATGCGTATTTTGTTGCTTTTTCATGTTTACATATCTAATCCATTCTATCTATTCCAGGCGTTGATTGGCAAAAAGAGATATCTTCCATTCAGTCAAATGCTCAGACGGGTATGACTGGAAGTACGACAGCCGGTGGGCAACAGAAAACGTTTAAAATACACGTGAGAAATGATGTTGATCAGAATATACAATTCCGTGAAACAGCCCCAGCTGTAGGTCCTGTAGTTGAGGTTCCTAAAGATGTCACTGCAGGAGTGGATTACGTAGACAGAGACCAGATGGGTAAATTGGTGTTTGAAGCTGTCGGTAAAAATAAGGAAACTGGCAAAGAAATCAAGTTCTTATTAAATGGCCAACCAAATTTTGTTGTGGATGAGCAAAATTTATCATCCACTGGTGAATTTGTTGTGGTTCACAAACAAGGTGACGAATGGGAAAAGACACTGGCGAGCATGAGACAGAAAGCTGCTGCCGGAGGCACACCACTAGGCGGAAGCATGACAACTGTAGGCGGAAGCACGGTTATGCCAGGAGGAATAAACGGAACAACTACAACGATGACTAGTGACGGCTCCCACACAACTATGGGAGGGGGCATGGTTAATGGTCAGAACGGTAATATGACAAGTGGTAGTAACGGAGCTGGTGGGAGTATGAATATGGGTGGAAGTGGCGGGATATCTACAATCGGCGGCGGTAGCAATGGAATGACAGGCGGTTCAAACGAAACACCAGTTATAAGTGGAAATGGTGACATGACCTCTACTAGCGGAGGAAATGGAGGAGCAACAGGAGGCCAAAGCGGAAACATGGCTATTGGACAAAGTGGCGGAATGACCACGGTTGGCAGTGGTAGCAGTGGAATTAGCAGTGGCCAAAATGGAAGTACCACAACGGGTGGAAATGGTGGAATGACCACTGTTGGCGGTGGTGGTATGAATGGTATGGCTGGTGGTGGTGCTGAAATGACCACAATTGGCGGTGGTAGCAGTGGAATGAATGGAGGCCAAAATGGAAGTACCACAATGGGTGGAAGTGGTGGAATGACCACCGCTGGTAACGGTGGTGGTGGAATGACAATTGGCGGTGGCATGAATGGCATGGCCGGTGGTCAGAACGGAAGTATGGCTCTGGGAGGGTCTGGTGGAATGACCACAATTGCAGGTGGGGGTAGTGGAATGGGTGGCGGTCAAAACGGAAGTACGAATTTAGGTGGCACTATCGGTGGAATTGATGGTATTGGTGGAGGTCAAAATGGTAATTCCATGTCAGTGCATGGTGGAGGCGGACCTGCTGTTGGAAACTTTTTTATGCTGAATGCAGCAAACCTTGCAAATGAGGATGCTGTCCTCAAACAGGAGGATGGACAAGAATTTCCGATCAATAAAAAGCAACGTTATCAGCAGGACTTCAAGGGAACGGTTCCTATGTATTTACTGCAAAAGGTAAATCCGGGACCTCGTTATACATCGATGGAGAATTAAAAAAGACGCTAACAGAAGCAGACATGCCAGCTACATTAGTTGTCCATGAAAAAGGTGAGCTTATCATTTCGTTTTCACGTGAAAAAAAATCAGACTAGATGACCTTAAAATATCCATCATTCCGTTAAAAAAATATATTTCTAACTCTTGTCTATGTATTGATTTTTCAATTTTCCTTGTGTCTGTGCTTAAGAAAATTTTTTAAAACATTCAAAAATTAGGAAAAACCTTGAAAATATTTAAAGTGTTCAAATTTTAGGCAGACATCCTGATAAATCGTGTTGAAGGTATGAAAGATTACTGATGTAAAGTATAACCTCTTCTTATCGTTTAGATCAAGATTGGGAAGATGAATACAACGCAATGAAAATGACAGACACGTCTGGTGAAATTGGTGACGGTGGTACTACAAATGGTATGCTTATTCCCATCGCTAATATAGCTGATCCATCAAAGGCTATCACAGTAAAAGTGAAAGGCGATTCAATCGATTATGATATCTTACAGTACGGTAATATCCCACTGAGCGGTAAAGATGAGTATACGCTCTCCGCCGTAGATGGGAAATTATTGAATGGTGAAGAGACGTTAAAGATCCAAGCTGGAAAACCAATTGCTGTTATCATACACAACAAAGGTAAAGTTTTTTTGCTTGATTTAAAAACTCTTTGGTTATACTCTCCACCAGTCATGTGACCAGGACTTAAATTTGATTGGTTGAAAGCAGCTATAATTTCCCTACTGTAAAACATTGAATCCGTATCTGATTGTGTTTTATTTCGTCATAGGACAAGAATGGTCTAAATCTAAAGATAGCCTTCAACCATTACTTACTGCCAGTAACGCCATGGGTGGCATGTCTGGTATGACCGGTATGAATGGAAACAGTGGAATGAATGGTATGAACGGTATGAATGGAAACACTGGCATGAACGGAATGACCGGTATGAACGGAATGACTGGTATGAACGGAATGACCGGTATGAACGGAATGACCGGTATGAATGGAATGACGGGTATGAATGGAATGACAAATACAGGTGGGTTATCTGGTATGAGCGGGGTAAACGGTGGAAATGCTTCATCAACCAGCATCAATGGTATGGGTGGTGTAAATGCTACGGGGATGTCCGCTATGAACGGTATAAACGGCATGAATAGTATGACAACTGGAAGCCATGGTAGTGGTAATTTGCGACCTGTTTCCGTCAAACTAGTAAATAAAGCCAGCAAAGATGCTACTATATTAGTCAATAACAACGAACCTCGGAACGTCCCACAAGGGTCTATGATAACCATGAACTTTATGCTGTCTGCTCAGCAGCCACTTGTTTTAACAGCGACATCAGGGCCGGAAACCCTTCTTCTTAATGGACAGTCGGGATTTACATTAAATAGCGAAGGTTTGGTGGATGAAATTATAATAACAGGTACGGAGCTGCAAATTATATTTTTTTACATACTCCGAACATTTTGTTAAGTGTATATTTTGAAAATTTAATTATCAAACAATTTATTTATAGATAAATCAGGATCGTCTACTACCAACAGTTCAGTCCCACCCATGATGGGTGGCCACCAAACACTCTATGGGAAGCTCAACTTCAAAAACCAAGCTGACAAAGAAGTTAAAATATCCGAGTTGTCTGGTATAGGGGAGCCAACCATGCTCTCACCCAACTACGTTAGTACGTTCTTTGTAAAATCTCCCAAAGTTAGTGCAACGTTTCGGGCAGAAGATCCCGTAAGTAGGGAGGAATATCTACTTAATGGAAAAGATCGGTTTGAGATAAAGCTTAGTGAAAATCCAAAATCCGAAACAGACGTGATAATTTCGAAAGACACCGCGGCGAAACGTGCACACGAAGTAACTAGTAAGTATTCTGACTTTCTTTGTTTCGTGCTTATCACATTTGACTCGGAAAAATTCCGCGGGCGGTTTGATTATTTCTCAAAACATTCTACGGGCCTTTAATTTTTATCAGAACATTTCCAGGGGCCGTTTGTTTTTCTCAGAACAATTCTAAGTGGTGCTTGTTTCTTTCAAAACTCTAGCACGACCCGTTTGTTTTTCTAAGAACCGTTCTACGGGCCGTTTGTTTTTCGCAGTGCCGTCAAAACAGTAGTACGATTACCCCATGCTTTTTTTCTTAGATCAAATATGCCAAGAGCCAGTTGACACAGGACCATGCATCACTGCTTTACAATACGAAACGCAAGTTGAAACTGCGCAAGGAAAGAGCGAAACTTGCAAAAAATATTTGGAGGACTTACTAAACAAATGTAGTTGGAGAAATACTTCGTACATCGCTGCTGATTGCGTAAAAAGTTGCAGTAAGTTGTAAATTTAATTTCTATTGGTTGTTGCGAAGAAAATATAGATTTGATTGGTTATTGTACAAATATAGATTTTGATTGGTTGCCGTCAAGAAAATGTAGATTTTGATTGGTTTATTTTTTGTTTTGTTTTCTTAGATGCAAACGATTCCGAAGTATGCGATCGAATATGGAACATAGATAAATGCACAACAACGATGACAAGATACAGCTATTCACCGGCTACGAAATGTGCTGCAATTAAATTCGGCGGTTGCCTTGGAAACAATAATAATTTTGCCACTCCCCAGGAGTGTTCAAACGCTTGTTTACCAGGTAAAACCTTCATCATTTTAGTTGATCGAGTTTTGGTGTTTTAACGCCCATGCTAACATAAACGCCCCGTCTAATAAACGCCCTTTTGAGTAAATTCCTACATCCCCGTAGTAAAATTTAGATCTGCTATCACAATTCTAAATTTATCGTGTTTTTTTATTGCAGAAACAAAGGAGAAACGAGTCGTACGGAATATATACGAGCGAAGAATGAAAAAGGTATTAAATAGAGCGAAATTGGTCGAAACTTTGTCTCAGTTATACCGTTAAAAATACATATGTGACTTGTTTATTCAAGTGTTGAACACTTGACAAAAAAGATAAAACGCGAACTGACGCGAAATTTATGAAAGAAATATAAGAAGAAATATTTTGATAGACTGCTATATTATTATAAAGGATGAAGAAGAAGCAATAAAAAGTTTTTATATGAGATTTCTTCCATGGAGGAAGATGAAAATGTTACTCGAGTAATGGTGTAACATGAAGAAGAGATACACACGTTATTTATTTTTTTAAAATTAAAAATTAAATTTGTAAATTATATTTTAGGATGAACAGAGTAGAATTCTATTTTTAGTTGAAATTAAAAAAATTGTATTTTCCTGATTGATAAGAGAAATAAAATGAACCTTAATAAAAAATTATTATTCTTTCGGGGTATGTTTGCATCGTCCTTTATTCACGTCGCGCCTCTATAATAATGGGCGTTGTCTGTCTGTCGGCTAAAACCGGGTCATACTATTTTATTCTGGATATAGAATAATACCAACCTAGATCCCAGGGCTTTTTTTCTCTGTTTGATATAAGGGAGGGCGAGAACTATTTCGTCTCGCCGTCCCGCTATAAAAAAGAGACAAACCGCTGGGGTCGAGGTAGGAATAATACCCATGTTTATAGAACCCTAGCACTAAAACTCATCCTGCCTAAGCACATGTGTATTGCTGCTTTGGAATAGTTCGAAAAAGGTTTGGAAAACTAGGTCGGTTGGTTTCTTGTCTCTTTATGTCTAAAACCGTATGCGTTAACATTAGGACAAATCTTTTCTACCAAAATTTAACACCTTAACATTTTACAGCCCAATTCCCTCTATTCCAATGTTGAAATACCGATACAGGTCTCCAACTTTGAGAAATGTTGAGGGGAGGGAAAGCTGAATTTGTCCCAATATATATTATGCACACGATTGTAGCTAACCCTTGTTATGACGTCATCAACCCATTGTTTTATGAAACGGATTGCGTTAACCGAGCCTAGGGGAATTGGCTCAATTTTGGTGCCAGTTTGCCCATAGTTACTCACGCAGAATTTGGCGTCAATTAATTTCACCTGTTTCCAAGGCATTAGGCCTCAAGCTTAAAAGTACAATAAGAAGATAAGAAATAAGACATTTTCCCGCCACATCAAAGGATAAAAAACACATCTACTTTGCCTGTTAAAGACAGACAGATACACACAGTTTCCTTGATATTTATAAGAGACGAAAAACATTTTGGTAGATGAAGACTGTTTATTTCTTTTTCCAAAGAAAACGCTCAAACCACAGGACTTCAATTCAAAATGTAGCATGTCAAAACATGTTAAAATGTGTGGGCAAGAGTGATTGAGTTGATTGTTTGTTTAATCTCTATCTAATGTTTATTTACATTTCTAAGTTGGCTCTCCTCCACGTGTTTATTAGTAAAATTATATTGTTAAAGTATAACAATAATAACCTTTAAGAAGGAGAGTTATGTAATGAAGCATGTCTAGCAAATGATTATATTATTAGTAGAAAAGCATGTGATATTCTGAGAAGAAAACGATACTAACAAGAATGCAGATGCAGCAACGGTTGTATTAATATGATAAACTTTGTTTCGTCCTTGCTGGTGTTTTATTATTTTTGTTTCTGTAGCTATTTTTATGATAACTTGCGTCGTATTTTTAGTTTATATTTATCTGCAACTCGCGTACGCGACGTTTGTACGAAATTGGCGACAGCTGTGTGCATCAAGTTTTTAGCTCGATTTTGAAACTGTAATTGCGTTTTATATAAGCCTAAAAATGCCATTTCTCTTTAAGCCGGAATAAATTACCTCATATTTTAAACAAGAGCTACCATTTTGCTTACCTTCGGATATGTAAATTTATTTCTCTTTTCGATCTAATATTTTATACAGGAAGGCTTGTTCAGCAACTAGAAGACGTTGAGGGAATTCCTGCATTGAAAATTATATTTCTGTATGTTAAAGAGGATAAAAAGTTGTTTCTCAAGTCTCTTGGATTTTTTTAAAAATCTTTTTTTCGTTCTTGAGGTATTTAGCTTAAAGGATTTCCATCTGACCTTATGACATCATCATTGATGATGTCATAACATCATCATTGATGATGTCATAGGGTAGTATACATAAATGAATATTTGAAATATCTTGCAAACTTACAATATATCAAAACCTTTTTTTGATATCTTTCAATGCAGGAATTCCTTTAAATGCATAAAACATGTATGCTTTTTGTAAGAATAACAAAATTCTATGGAAACGAGGTTGCCTTTTAAATTACGCTCCTCTGTTTTTTAAGAGAAAAATACATCAACTTCAATGAAGTTTTCTTTTTGTCGACTTGATTTCTTTTGTAGGGTAGAGTTTTGTAGAGTGTTCTGTTGTTTATATTTTTACCTACTAAGAAGCACGTGCGTAGCCATTGTTCTCGATGCAAAATCACAACATTACGTTGCACGAAGAATCGTCCATTGACGTCATTTGAATTATAATATCTTCATAAGATACTTCAATGTAAAAGTTCACAGGCATAAAATTTTACCGTTCCAAAGAAAAATATGTTGTAATTTCTACGAAACAAGGAGAAGCTAATATTTGCGTTTATGCAGAAACAAGTTATCACAGTGCAGCTAAAGGTCTGATTGTCATTTTTGTGAAAAAGAAAAGAAAACAACAATAACGTTAAGCTGTCAAAAAATCACTTTGATATTCTAGTTGTATTTCATACTGCTCTTCCTGTTTTTTAGAAACGAAAAAATGTACAATCAAGGAGCTTCACCGGCAACGGTTTTGATCGAAAGGCCTCCACCCAGTGTCAATGAAAAAGCGTTAAAAACCATTGGTACGTTGGCGTTCTTAAATGTTGGTAGATAATTTATTAGTCAGGGTGCAATCCAGCGTTCTTAGAAACAGTTTTTCCTAATTAAAATTTGTCCTGCATGTTTCAATTAAAGTTATATTCACTCCAAAATATGGGATTTTATAACCCATTTGATATAATTTATTATTAAAAGAAACTCCCTTTTATTTTTAATAGTCTCTCTAATAGTCCTTCCTGATACGGAATCTTTAAGTTCATTTAAGGCCGAGATACATTTGAAATTTTTATTTCGAAACTGTCTGAAATTTTTATTTCAGAAATATTTCGAAATATTTTGAAACATTTCGAAAGCTTTCGAAAGTATTTCGAATTGCTCTGAAATTAATTTCGAGACATGCTGCAAAACTTTCACAGGTATTTCAGAGCAAGAAAATTCTGCAAATCGATTTGTATAATTTTCTATATTTCGAAATAAGTTCAAAGCTGCCGACAACAGGTGCGCATTTTTCGGACGTTTATGAGAAGCTTTTGTGCATTTTTTTTTTGCGATAAACAGAAGAAAACATAAAAATGAGTGAATACGAACAATACGAAGCAGACACGATGGAGTTTGATCCTGACATGAACACAACCTTCCTCTTTCGATTCATGTTTAAAATAATGCTGAAAGACTTTATATTAATTTCGAAACAATGGAAAACGTATTTCGAAATATTTCTGAAATAAAAATTTCAGACAATTTCGAAATAAAAATTTCAAATGTATCTCGGCCTTTAGAGACGAGTCTAACATTCTGCAGCATAGCCATGTCTTATTGACATCATAAATTTCCTCACTAGTTTTATTATAAACAGAGTGCTTTGGTAAGAACAACTTTGAGAGCATCAGAACATAAAAACCCGTTTAAAATAAGACCATCCAATAGACGCAATGTAAGGCACCCTAATCATTAAATAGTTTTTGCTTTACATTTGCCTAGAAATTAAATATTATTTCCGATATGTAATCAGTAAAATCAAAAATTTTAAACATTAGGTATTATCCAGCTACTCGTGGGAATCGCAGCGGTAGGTATTGGTATCGCAATGTCTACATTTAATACTTCGTACTGGCTTGTCAACATGCGGAGCGGAATTTGGATCGGTGTATGGATTATCATAGCCGGAATTCTTTGCATTAGTATCACATCATCTTCTCACAACAATTGTTTGATCGGCACAGCTATGTTTTTCAACATCATCGCGATTATTGGAGCAGTGGCGGATGGTATACTCTTTTCAATTGCTTTATGGTGAATAAACTTTCAGTATTTTTCTATTCAGTTAATGAAACATGTGAAAATCTCATTTAGGAGTTGCCTTTATCCACAGTGTTGCCAAATGTGGTTTGAGAAAAGACAATGCGGATTTTTTTAAACCTTGTTAACAGCATTGTTAGATGAGTATGAAGTAATTACGTAAGAATCATTTAACAAACTAAATTCAGTAAAAACACATGTTCTCAGAAATCACGACTTTATAGCAAAGCTGTTTATATCTGCCAAGGCATTCCAAAATTAGTTAAAGTGGCAACATTCACCCCTTTGATAAGAATAATTGATACGCAGAAAGTCCAGCAAAAATAGGGTTAAGATCGATCACTAGCATCTTTTGCGTGAAAAAGGGTAGTCAGCACATCTTTGACCAAAACCCCCTTAGCGACTCCTCTATCAATGAGGCCCCAAGTCGTAGAACCGCACCCATTTTGGTTTGACCCCATGGGTGAGGTCATTTTGTTTAATAAAATCACAAGGATTGTTATTTTTATTATTATTGAAATTGTTTACCCAGGATAGGCTCTTCAGTTCCTATCAACGACGGTCCTACGAAGGGAGTCCTAGTGCATTTAAAGGTCCCATTTAAACTATGAAAGCAGTGCAAGCACACAGCAATCGCTCAACTAGACAACCGCCTAAGATATCAGTCCTATTCTCATGCTGAACGCTAAGCAGAAAGGATGGATTCACACTTTTGTAGTCTCGGGGTTTGAACCCAAGACCTCCCGCATTGGAAGCGAACACTCTACCACAAGGCTACCAGTCGGATTTTTTAGTACTCTGTCAATTGGATTACCACTATGCAGATGATAGATTTAAGGAAGAGAAGGAACAACGCGGAGAATAAAGAATTATACGTATCGAGTTTGTACTTTATATTTTCAGGTACTTCACTAGCTGCAAAACATACAGCTACTCTTACTACAACTACTACTACTACTACACCAACTACAATACAGCGTGCAGGTCGGAAACAGGTGCTATTTTTTTTGGCGTACTTCTTGGACTTATGGTGTTGGAGTTTTTTCTTGGGTTAGCCGCTTCCATATACTGCTGCAGTGGCTGTTGCGGTGGTCGAAGTTCTCAAGGTATTGTATTTTTTGACGACGCATTCAGGGTCCATATGACCATAATACTCTCTAATGATACTAGGCTTTAATCCAATTTTTACTGATGTTATAAATAACATTCACCATCCGTAACACAGATCAATTATAGTCCGTCTACAAAATATTCTTCTCTATAATGATAGCCGTCGTCTGTCTGTTTGTCTGTCTGTTATGGAAACACGAAATGCGATGTATAAGAGACGGGCGATCCTGTGGATTTTTTCACGGTTTAATGACTACTCTATATAGTAATAGCCGTTTTATGTCTGTCTATGCGCAAAATAGTTCCTCAAGTAGCGAGACACACGAAATGCGGTAAATAAAGGCCAGGCGAACCCGTGGATTTATCACGGACCACCGACTAGTCTAGTATAATAGCCTTTCTTATTTACGTAGGAACATGACAGCGGCCGACATGAACGCCGACGTGTTAAATAAGTAGGCAGATAAATAGCATATCACGACGGTAATTTTTTCCGATGTGAAAAAATTGGATTATAAAGACTGTATAACAACATTCTCGACCCCAGAGCTCTTTGAAATAAAACTCGAAGTTTTATTTCAAAGAGCTCTGGGGTCGAGAACAGTGTAACAACTTAAATTTTAATTATTCCAATACAAGATTATAATTTCTTAAACATTAAAACATATTTACATTATGAGTTAATGCTGTCGTTACCACCTCAATAGTGTATTGTACAATTAATACATAATATATTTTTAAATTTCTCCATTAAAGGAGTCGTTATTCACCAACAAACACCTAACTACGTTGTCAGCACCTCAGGACAAACTATGTATCCTGGACAACAGCAGCCTGTCTCTAATCCTTATCCGTATAACACGGCATATCAACCGACGTCTCCGCAGTATGTCGGTGCTACGTATACCAATCAAGGTGGAAACACTAACGTGGCATACTCCACTGAAAAAACCAGTTTGTTGGAGGGACATCAAGGCGGACCTGCGTTTCAGCAGCGATACCAAGAAGCTCCACCACCATATAGTTAGAGGTAATCGTTGAGTTTTGTTACAGAGAAGAGATCGAAGAAAGAAAAGTGGAGCAGAAGTTGACTTTTTTTAAGTAGTATTTTTTATTATGTGCTATCGATAATTAAATTTAGTTCTAAAAAACTTGTAGATTTGTTACATTAGACCTAAAAACAATTATACTTTTGACATGGATATAAATTGTGTTGTTTTTGAACAGGATGTATTTGTTTGTTTTCTGGCAGGTTCCATATATAGCGAAAAATCATTGTGCTTTCGTGCTGCACAACGCAAAAAATAATACGCAATGTCACCCGTGTTTCCAGGGTTTTTTACCTTTTTATTATAAGTGATGAAAAATCACATTTTGTCTGTGCTAAGACAGAGTCAAACCTTAATGCCTTTTATAAGTCTGTTTTACACATTACAATATATTGTCTTTAGGTGCTTTTTGTCTATTTCGACACATACCCTGACACCACAAAGCAAGAGAGGTTTCAATGTTTATTTATAAACAATTTTTTCCAAGAAACCGGTTGATCCTATACTATGAATTTTCAATTCCTTATTTTTCGTGATGTTTCTTTCTTAAAAAAGCAGAATATTGAGAGGTATGTTCTCTGTTTCCATTAAAGACAAGTAAAATAGAGAAAGAGAAGGCGGAGAAGAAGATCCATCTGGAGTCAGACGAGGCAGTTCGCTTACTTCGATCATATAAATAAAGAAAATCGTTGGAAATGAGTTAGCCTGCATACCTTAAAAATGTGGCTTCCCTATTCTTTTGCGGACGGTCCACTTTTAATGCACAAAATGTAAAGGTGGTAAGGGTTTATGACCGAAAACTTTACGTTCAGTACCTTTTATGCTGAGAGTAAAAATGTGTAGCAATCTCGTTCCCAGAGTTTCTTTTTTGCTTTCTCGATATGCGTGCTGGCGCAAAGGACTACCCACATGTTAGAAAGCGATAAAAAGGTTCAGGCATAGGCAGATTTACACATTGGCGACCTTGGCGCTCGCCTAAGGAGAAATTTGGACGCACAACGCGCTTTCTTGAATCTTTACAAATGGGTTCCGTTTTCACTTCGCCACAAATTTCCTTTGTATCTCTTCTTCCAAGTGCTTTTCCGAGTCTGAACGATTTTGCCGAGTGTGGTCTCGATTTCCATTTCGTCCTGTTTAATATAAAGTCATACACCTATAGGCTTCCATCCGTTTCCGTTCAATCTGGTAAACTCGGCGAGAAGCACTTCTTGACGACTATGACATTCCAAAGTCGTATTAATACAGATAACAAGTGCGATCTTGCGATAACTCTATTAATGTGATTTTGGAACGTGAATATTTACATTAATGTCCTGATTGTAGATAACTCGAGTTATCATCTTAAGATAACAACTCAGAAAAATATTGTAAGATTTTTTTATCATGGTAACATTAACGACTTTTCTACCTTAACTAAAGTTATCTTAGGATTGCGAGAAAACTGAAGATTTCCCATTCTAAGCATAGAAACGCGTTTTAGACTTCAGCGCGATGGAAGTATCGAATATTGCCCAACTTAGTAAACTTCTTGGAGAATTACCGATACTTGGTGCATATGTATAGACGTTAACAACAAAACTCCAGTATTAAGCACGTGCGAAACTAGTGTTCATTAAAACTCGGTTTTTACATGGATCTTTCGCACTTAAAGTTCGAACCACATTTGCAAAGATCAAAAATAATATAAAAAAAATATACTGAAAGAAGTACAAATATTCTTTGGTCAGAACCATAAATAAAGTTCATGAAGAATCTATCTGATAGCTAAGTTACATCATATTAGTGTTTGTTAAAAAATTATTTAACTGAATGTTTGCATATCACAACAACAAGCGACTTTTAAAACTTCACCTTCTTCAGCTTAAAACAAGTGTCTTCAGATATACACCAAAAGGTTTTTTCTGGAACAACAACTTAATTCGTATATGAGTTCAATTAAATTTAATCCTTTATATTTTGCTCCATTTATTTTCTTATGTGTAAACAACTTTGAGATAAAACAGGAATAAAACACCCTCGACATGTTGTTTTTTACAAATAGGTTTCATTAAAACAGGTTTTACTGTGGTATGAACGGGTATATATATAAAAATGGATTTATTAAACCACATTAAAACATGTTTTAACTTTAAGTGTGAATGGGGTATTAGTTATTTTTTAAATCAAAATCGCAACGCACATGGTAAAGTTTCCCGCTTAAAATGTCAATCGTGCAATTAATTTTTATCAAATGTGTTAAACGGTTCTTCTTGACTTCCAGAGTGCTCAATATAAAAAAACAGAGCCTTATAATAGTTGTTAAACAAGTAAGAATATTACAACTTTGTAACAACTTTAAGTTTTATGTATCTTGTACAATCATCAGGTCACAATTAATAATTTTCTAAAATTATGTTTTGTTTGGCAGACATACAGGTGCCAGTTTTTTTTAAAGCACTAGTTTTTTTTCGTAAGACTTATTAGACTTGCGCACCGTTCTTTTTGGAGAGCTACATAGAGTGCCGTTTTTTGTAGAAAACAACACGGTTAGCTTAAAGTGCCGGTTTTTTGAAAAGATATTACAACATTGTTTTTTTGGTAAGGGACTTTTTTTTGGAAATATGTTAGAGTACTGTTTTTTTAAGGAGATACTGAAAGTGTTGGTTAAAAGTTTCGTTAAAGAAGACAAGTAATCAGTAATTTATGAAATAAAAGTGGATATTGAGGTAATATTTGATCGAGCGAAGAGCACATTCTAAAATTAGAATTCTAAAAACTTGTCATGCCATATTTCCAAATACTGCTTGTGCACACTGTATCTGTAGTAACCAACGTAGCATGATCAAAAAGAGGCATTACTTTTGGCCCTATTAACTTCCAGGATGTGAACTTGGATCTCTTAAGAAATTCTACACAAGAATCTTACCGTTAGATCACAGAAGTTTTACACAATTCCTTAAAAGCTGTGAGAATTGCATTACTGTAAAAATTGACAAAAGTGTTGCGCAGACTATGAATTATATTTATTCATAGCAGCCTTTTAAACGAAAACTTTTTTGTGGTTTTATATATATTATTATTTTCAATTGGTGGTAGGTGCAAGTAAGGCAGACATCACAAAAATGTGGTGTTAAAGTCTAACTTCAACCGACTTTCCAGTTTGCAATTTTTAACATTCGGAGCAACAAAATATATTCTATGCTCGTTATCTCCCCACACCCAGTACCCACCATTATTTCACTTCACTTTAAAATTCTGCAAGTGAGTGGCAAAGGTCCTGAGAACAAGATGGAAACATTGCACAGAAGCTCAAATCAAAGACGCGGACAAGTTATGTCTGGATGTCTGGATAGTTAAGCACTTTAAATTTTATCTGCCAACCAACCCTATTTTAGGGACTTATGACTCCAGCAAGTGCACTCCCCTTATTGATAGGTCTGCTCTTAGGGGTGTCTTGCATAATTCATACTTGTCACATATATCATTTGGATGTCATTTTTAAAATCTCCTGCCCTCTGACATAAAGTTTGGCAAAAATACACAAAACAAGAGCCACAACCTCAGATGTTGCAGCCAGTCAGTATTATATCCGAACTTTAAGTATGGCAAAAACATTTAGCACGATAACAGCACTTAATTATTAAATTCTGTGGTGCATTATTTTGTCAGTCATAAACCCCACCCTAAAACATCCAACGTTGGATATATGGCAGCATGAGTATGAAAGGAGCCCCTTTGCTTACACCAGACTCACTTAAACAGGAAAATATGCCTCCTATTGTTTTCTTTTGAACTATTCATCTTGATTGAGTTTTTCGTGTCAACCATTGGGAATGAAAGCAAAAGAGCCACACTTTCCTAAAGCCTTACGATAATACATAAACCTAAAAACACTCACGATGATAAAGTTCTTATTACTGATCCACGAGATTTAACTCATACTAATTAAGATCAGGGTTTATTCTCTTTGTAACCTTTCTTGCGCTGCCTTTATGCGCCCGTTGAATCCTGCATTACATCCACATTACAATAAATATATTTCTAATAAGATAAATTGAGTAAAAAGCACGACCACATTCCACAAAGAGAGCCATTTTGAAAAGAAATCACCGCGGCGTGTGTAGCATAGTATAGTCAAACTAAAATCACGTGACCAAAAAATTCACCGGCTCTTTAGTTAAAGAGACGGTACCGGTTCTTTAACTAATACGACGGTACCTGTTCTTTAGCAACGCCGAACAATAATTGTGTGCAATCATTTTTGCTTATGTCTGCGTTTTTAATGACAATTTATCTTTTCAAAGTGCTATTATTTTATTTTTGTTTTTCATTTATTTGAGCTTAGGGAAATTTCAAGTAATTATAATTTTGATAATTTGAATTATTTATTTAGACCTAGTTCATCAAGTTATTTAAGGAGAAAGATAAAAACGATAAAAGAAATAAATGTGCAACCTAGTGTTTTCGAAATAGATGGGTTAACTGAGCTTAGGGGAATTGGCCCAATTTTGGTCTCTTTTCGCCCATAGTTGCTCACGCAGAAGTTGGTATCAATTAATTCCACCTGTTTCCAAGGCCTCTAGCTTAAAGGTGCAAGTTACAATAAGAAGTTAACAAATAAGACATACATTTTCCCGCCACATTAAAGAAAAATGAACACATCTACTTTGCCTGTTAAATACAGACAGATACATAGAGTTTCCTTAATATTCTTAGAAAGAAAGGAGACTTTGTTAGTTGTAATTCCCTTTTTTCTTCTTTTCCCAAAGAAAACACTACAATACAGTTAAGTATTTATTTTATCTCTGTCTTATTGTTGTTTACATTTTCCAGTCAGCTCTCCTCTACGTATTCATTACTAAAGTTGTAATGTTAAACTATAACGTAAATAACCATTAAAAAGTAATGAAGCATGTCATATTCTGAAGAGAAAACGATACTAGCAAGAATGCAGATGTAGCAACGGTTAAAGGACTTGATAAACAACTTTTTATCCTCCACAACATTTAAAAATATCATTTTCAATGCAGGAATCCCTTTAAATGCACAAAATATGTATGCTTTTTTGTAAGAATACCAAAATTCTATGGAAACGAGGTTGCTTTTTAAACTACGATCTTCTGTTTTTTAGAGAAAAAAAGTTTCTTTTTTTCGGCTTGATTTCTTTTGTACGGTAGGTTACAAAGTGTTCCGTTGTTTATATTTTTTACCTACTAAAAAGCACGCACATGGCCATTGTTTTCGATGCAAAATCACAACATTACGTTGCACGAAGAATTGTCCATTGACGTCATTTCACTTTATAATATCTTTACAAGATACTCTAATGTAAAACTTCACAAGAACAAAATTTCGCGATGGAAAACTTTATGTACATTTTCTACGAAACAAGGAGAAGTTAATTTTTGCGTTTATGCAGAAACAAGTTATCACAGTGCAGCTAAAGGTCTGATTGTCATTTTTGTGAAAAAGAAAAGAAAACAACAACAACGACAAGCTGCGATATTCTAGTTGTATTGGATACTGTTCTTCCTGTTTTTTAGAATACAATCAAGGAGCTTCACCGGCAACGGTTTTGATCGAAAGGCCTCCACCCAGTGTCAATAAAAAAGCGTTAAAAACCATTGGTACGTTTGCGTTCTTAAATGTTTACCTGGTAGATAATTCTGTCTTTATTAGTCAAGGTGCAATCCAGCGTTCTCAGAAGCCGTTAAACGGTTTTTCCAAATTGAAATTTATCCTGCATATTTCAATTAAAGTTATACGTACTCTAAAATATGGAATTTTTTAACACATTTGATAGAATTTATTATTAAAAGAAACTCCCTTTTATTTTTAATAGCCCCTCCATCCTTCTTCTTGGTACGGAATCTTTAAGTTCATTGAGAGATGAGTATCCAACATTTACAGTACAGCTATTGTCTAATATTCTGCAACATAGCCATGTCTTATTGACATCTTACAATTCCTCACTAGTTTTATTATAAACAGAGTGCTTTGGTAAGAACAACTTTGAGAGCATCAGAACATAAAAACCCGTTTAAAATAAGACCATCCAATAGACGCAATATAAGGCACCCTAATCAGTAAATAGTTTTTGCTTAACATTTGCCAAGAAATTAAATATCATTTCCGATATGTAATCAGTAAAATCAAAAAATTTGAACATTAGGTATTATCCAGCTACTCGTGGGAATCGCAGCGGTAGGTATTGGTATCGCAATGTCTACATTTAATACTTCGTACTGGCTTGTCAACATGCGGAGCGGAATTTGGATCGGTGTATGGATTATCATAGCCGGAATTCTTTGCATTAGTATCACATCATCTTCTCACAACAATTGTTTGATTGGCACAGCTATGTTTTTCAACATCATCGCGATTATTGGAGCAGTGGCGGATGGTATACTCTTTTCAATTGCTTTATGGTGAATAAACTTTCCGTATTTTTCTATTCAGTTAATGGAACATGTGAAAATCTCATTTAGGAGTTGCCTTTGTCCACAGTGTTGCCAAAACTGTGTTTGAGAAAAGACAATGCTGATTTTTTTAAACCTTGTTAACAGCATTGTTAGATGAGTATGAAGTAATTACGTAAGAATCATTTAACAAACTAAATTCAGTAAAAACACATGTTCTCAGAAATCACGACTTTATAGCAAAACTGTTTATACTTGCCAAGGCATTTCAAAGTTAGTTAAAGTGGCATCATTCACCCCTTTTATAAGAATAATTGATACGCAGAAAGTCCATCTTTTGCATGAAAAAGGGTAGTCAGCACATCTTTGACCAAAACCCCCTTAGCGACTCCTCTATCAATGAGGCCCCAAGTCGTAGAACCGCACCCATTTTGGTTTGACCCCATGGGTGAGATCATTTTGTTTAATAAAATCACAAGGATTGTTATTTTTATTATTATTGAAATTGTTTACCCAGGATAGGCTCTTCAGTTCCTATCAACGACGGTCCTACGAAGGGAGTCCTAGTGCATTTAAAGGTCCCATTTAAACTATGAAAGCAGTGCAAGCACAGCAATCGCTCAACTAGACAACCGCCTAAGATATCAGTCCTATTCTCATGCTGAACGCTAAGCAGAAAGGATGGATTCACACTTTTGTAGTCTCGGGGTTTGAACCCAAGACCTCCCGCATTGGAAGCGAACACTCTACCACAAGGCTACCAGTCGGATTTTTTAGTACTCTGTCAATTGGATTACCACTATGCAGATGATAGATTTAAGGAAGAGAAGGAACAACGCGGAGAATAAAAGACTTACAATTATACGTATCGAGTTTGTACTTTATATTTTCAGGTACTTCACTAGCTGCAAAACATACAGCTACTCTTACTACAACTACTACTACTACACCAACTACAATACAGCGTGCAGGTCGGAAACAGGTGCTATCTTTTTTGGCGTACTTCTTGGACTTATGGTGTTGGAGTTTTTTCTTGGGTTAGTTGCTTCCATATACTGCTGCAGTGGCTGTTGCGGCGGTCAAAGTTCTCAAGGTATTATATTTTTTGACGACGCATTCAGAGTCCATATGACCATAATACTCCCTAATGATACTAGGCTTTAATCCAATTTTTTACTGATGTTATAAAACAAAATTCACCATCCGTAACACAGATCAATTATAGTCCGTCTATAAAATATCGTCTGTCTGTTTCTCTGTCTGTTATGGAAACACGAAATGCGATGTTAAAGGACGGGCGATCCTGTGGATTTTTCTACGGATTAACGACCACTCTATTTAGAAATAGCCGTATTCTGTCTGTCTCTGCGCAAAATGATACCTCAAGTAGCACGAAATGCGGTATATAAAGGACAGGCGAACCCGTGGATTTATCCACGGACCAACGCCTAGTTTAGTATAATAGCCTTTCTAATTTACGTAGACACATGACAACTACTGATATGAACCCTGACGTGTTAAATAAGTAGGCAGGTAAATAACACGTCACATCGGTATTTTTTTTCCGATGAAAAAAAAATTGCATTTAAAAGACTTGTATAACAACATTCTCAACCCAGAGTTCTTTGAAATAAAACTCGAAGTTTTATTTCAAAGAGCTCTGGGGTCGAGAACAGTATAACAACTTAAATTTTGATTTTACCAATACAAGATTATAAATTCTTAAACATTTAAACATACAGTGGAATCTCTCTATCTCGAACTCGCAAGGGACCAAAATATTTGTTTGAGATAGAGAAAGTTCGAGATAAAGAAAGGAAAATACCTTAGGCGGACCACAAAGGGACCGAGACTTTAGTTCGAGATAGAGAGTAGTCGAGATAGAGAGATTCCACTATTTACATTATTAGTTAATGCAATAGTGTATTGTACAATTACTACATATTATATATTTTAAATCTCTCCATTAAAGGAGTCGTTATTCACCAACAAACACCTAACTACGTTGTCAGCACTTCAGGACAAACCATGTATCCTGGACAACAGCAGCCTGTCTCGAATCCTTATCCATATAACACGACATATCAACCGACTTCTCCACAGTATGTCGGTGCTACGTATACCAATCAAGGTGGAAACACTAACGTGGCATACTCCACTGAAAAAAACAGTCTGTTGGAGGGACATTAAGGAGGACCTGCGTTTCAGCAGCGATACCAAGAAGCTCCACCGCCATATAGTTAGAGGTAATCGTTGTGTTTTGTTACAGAGAAAAGATTGAAGAAAGAAAAGTGGAGAGGAAGTTGACTTTTTTTAAGTATTGTTTTTTATTATGTGCTAGCGATAATTAAATTTAGTTCTAAAAAACTTGTAGATTTATTTCATTAGGCCTAAAAACATTTGTACTTTTGACAGAATTTTTTTTTTTTTTTTTTTTTTTTTTTTTTTTTTTTTTTTTTTTTTTTTTTTTTTTTTTTTTTTTGACATTTATTCGGGTTCCATTATACAATGAATTAAAACTAGATATAAATTGTGTTGTTTTGGAATGGGATGTATTTGTGTTTTTTTTGGTAAGTTAAAAATAAAAGCAGATTCAATGGAATCTGCTTTCATGCTGTGTACGAACGATACAGGGGCAAATGCTGCATTAATTAATAAAAAACAGTCAAATTCCAGCACGTACTTTATTCGTACTAATTTTCCAGAAACAAAAGAAACAAACTTCATATTCTGCAACCTCGATCGCAGGGCCTGTAACGTTTTTTGTTATGGATAAAACGCAAGCGCGTAAGACCTTGAATTTTACTTTTCTTTTCCTTGTTATTTGTAGAGTAGCAAAAATTATTATGCGCGAAAAATAACACGAATAAGGCGCCGTTATGTGTCAACGAAAGTGGAGGACAAGGGGAGGGTAATAGTATAAGCGTATCACGTGATGCGTTTGTTTATAAGCAGCAAATGTTAAGTCATAGCCTGAGGTGACATCGCCATTCCATCAGTTATAGCAAGCAGTGCGACAGTCACAAGACTGTCACAAGACCCAGGACCAGTGACTACTTTTCTGTTTTTATTGAAGAGAAGAAGCAATGTATTCTGTTTACTTTCTTACTTTTGCTTCGTTGTTTTTTTGCTTCGTAAGTTATACTGATTCTGCTGCTTCATTTATTAATAAAAACAGTCAAATTCCTGATGAAAAGTGGGGTTATCAAACTGTCCGTGAAAATGCTCACATGTTTTGGTGGTTATATGGGGCAGAAGATAAGGAGAGAAGGCTAGACCTTCCCCTTGTGCTGTGGCTTCAAGGGGGACCTGGTGGATCTGGTGTTGGGTTTGGTAACTTTGCAGAGCTTGGACCGTTAGACATGAATCTAAAACCAAGAAATACAACATGGCTAAAAAAAGCGAATCTTCTCTTTGTCGATAACCCAGTAGGTGCCGGATTTAGTTATGTTACCAACCCTAGTGCTTACACAAGAAATGTGAGTCAAATAGCCGATGATCTTTTTGTTCTTCTATCACAATTTATGACGACATTGCCAGTTTTTAAGACAATTCCATTTTACATATTTTGTGAGTCTTATGGTGGTAAAATGACAGCTTTTTTTGGACAAAAGCTTTATCAAGCTATACAGCAAGGACAAATCCAGGTTAATTTTAAAGGTGTTGCATTGGGTGATTCATGGATATCTGCTGTTGATTCTGTAATAACATGGGCGCCCTATCTTTATCAATACAACTTATTGGATGAAAGAGATTTTCTGCAAGTAATGAATATATCTAAAAAAACTGTACAAGCTGTAAATGACGGAAGATATCTAGAAGCAACACGTTTATGGTCTGTAACTGAAACTATGATTGATAAATTTACAGATAGTGTGAATGTTTATAACGTACTACAACATCATGCACCTCCATTTCCCAGGCAATCGTCAAAAGGACTACAACGTTTATATGAGCAACATGTTGGTATTTACTACAAACAAAGTTTAGCAGATTTAATGAATGGACCAATCAGGGAGAAGTTGCAAATTATTCCTAACAACGTGAAGTGGGGTGCCCAATCAGGTGATGTTTTTTCATATCAGTCAGAAGATTTTATGAAGCCTGTGATTAAATCTGTTGATCAACTTATCAGTTATGGTTTAAAAGTTGTTGTGTTTCAAGGCCAACTTGATATGATTTGCGACACACCAGGTGCTGAACTATGGATCAAAAAACTTACATGGCCTGGTCTCAATAATTTTTTAAATGCAAGACGCACGCCTCTTTATGTTGAAGGGAAAGGGCAGCAAACACAAGCATTCCTAAAATCGTATGAAAACTTTAGTCTTTATTATATTATGAATGCTGGTCATATGGTACCAGCTGATAATGGTGAAATGGCTTTACAAATGTTGAGTCAGATAATAGAATAACATTTTTTTGTCTTTGTGTATAATTTGTTATTGCATGCAAGTTCTTGTAAATGTGCACATTTTTTTGCAATTCTTCTTATATCTATAAATATCTCCCCCTACATCTGATACAAACACCATCCATGTTTGCTTTTTGGCATAACGTTCGCTTTTTGGTGATGTCCCAAAACCTTGTTCGATCGATGTACATGATACAAGACATCTAAAAATCATCCCTCAAACAATGAGTGTGTGCAATCATTTTTGCTTATATCTGCGTTTTTTATGACAATTTATGTTTTCGAAGTGCTACTATTTGATTTCTGTTTTTCATTTACTTGAGCTTGAGGAAATTTCAAGTAATTATAATTTTGATATTTTGAATGTTTTTTATTTATTTAGGCCTAGTTCATCAAGTTCTTTAAGGAGCAAGATAGACAAAAAAAACGATAAAAGAAATAAATATGCAACCTTCTTTTTATTGATGTACACTGCTTATTTGGTATGTAATTGCATAATTTCGCACAGTTTCAAACTTGTAAAACTACAAAAGTTAAATTTTTTGTAGTGCGTAAAGGGGTGTACATTGGAAAAAGTATTAATGCCCTCGGCCGTGTATGTATTTAATTTTCAGGGTCTAAAGTGGTTCAACTATTTCAAGGAATCTATAATTAAGTAGTGATAAAAGTAATGTATCTAAAAGAAATGCGAAATAGTGCCTTTATGATGGGCGTACCAAATAATAATGATACAATGGTGAGGTAGCATCAGCATGATAATGATACAATGGTGGGGTAGCATCAGCCGAAGGTTTTTCAAAATTGTTTTCACAGGCTATATCTGTATGATGATTAAAAATATTAGGGACCACCGGGTAATATCTTAAGGTTTGCTGAGTCAAATTAGGGCAAAATTTGCAAACATTGTGTGTTCTCTTGTGTCAAAATAAAAAAAAAACGATTGACTGTTTTTTCTATGATGTGGTAACAATACCTTAAGGGAAGAAATTATTTGCGGAAGAAATTTGTGCGGAATTTATTTTTGAGGATGAGTGACCCAAAAATGGCATGTTTTGCGGAATAAATTTTTGCGGATAGCGACCTCAAAAGAGATATGCGGAATTTGGTAAATCGATAGTCGGGAAAAACCTAATTTAGTACCTAAGTGTATGAAAAACATCCGAAAAATCATCTCTCTATTTTTCATCAAAAAAAGAATACTAAGCTGTAACAAATGTAAGATCGAATATCGTCACTGAAAATATCGAAAATATTTCGACATGGTAGACCTCTTGACCCTTCTTCTATAGCTTTTGTGATGCCAGATGCTTTTCATCCATTTCAAATGATGTCTTGACCTTTCTGAGAGCTTAGATAATCGTCAAGTTCCACAATCCATTTTGCTTGTAAAGGTTTCAGAATGGAAAGTTTCAACTTTTAGGCAAAATCCGCAAAAAGAGGCCTTTAAATGTAAAGTAAAGACAACAGATCGATTCTTTATGCATGAAGTATTTCGAAAAATTTGCGGAATTTATTTTTGCGGATGAACAATTTCAAAAGTTTTGCGGAATTAATTTTTGCGGATTTGGGCAAAATCCGCAAATAATTTCTTGCCTTAAGGTAGATGTTTTTCTTTCAATCAAAGTTGTGGGAAAGTTATTTTAAATTGCATTTACTGTTTTTTAAGACAGACCGTATACCTGTAATAAAAGCGTCACCCGATATGCAACACCGTTTACCTGCACTTAGGCGCTGGGTCACCCGATATGCAACACCGTTTACCTGCACTTAGGCGCTCGGTCACCCAGCCTGTTTCCTTATTTAATAGAGCCGTATTCTGTCTGCCAGGTCGCGAGAAAGTCTTTTATGAATCGCGTGGACCTTCCACGAGCAAACGATTTAAATGATAATGCTCGCCCCACGTCAATCTCTATATCTGACAAGCAGTCTGTAAGCCAAACCATGAATATATATTCCCAGGACCGTAAACGTTTCGGCCGAATATTATACTGACTGTTATGATACTTATCCATATTAAATTGCTCGTTGTCTGTTTTTGTGAGCCGGAAATAGCAGCTGCAAGTAGCGACGGCTGAACTGGCGTGGATTCTCAATCAGCTTACGACTAGTTTAAAATAAACATTCGACCCCCGGTTGATACAAGATGACACGACTGATAGAAAATAAGAAGCGTATGGATTAAATTCCAACATTTTTCACGTTACTAGGGGTAACTTTTGCATTTTAATTCACATGGACAGATAGATAATTTTACAGAACTTTTGTCTTTTATCTTTTGTGTATAATCTCGTGTACTGCTTATGTATTTAATATCATAAGGTAGTCGGAGTAATTAAGTTTCTGGATCAATTAGCATTTCAAAAGAATCAGCTGAAAGCGTCACATTCGGATGGTTTAATGTTATCCAATTTTTACATTAGATACAAGCGAAGCAACCCTTTTTAACCGATGTGAAAGATCAATACGAGGTTGACTTGATATTTTTTTGTTCAATTTTTTCCTCCATGTAAACATTAATAACACAAATGAGGTCAGGAGACTTTGATTTAAACAGTATTAAGCGTATTAAAATACACAGACTTTAGTAACATTATGGCCTATGAAAGCTTGTCAAATATTAGATGGAGTAAAGAAAGTTGAAAGTTGAAAGATTTCGTGTTAAAGTATAACTTACCACAAATAGTATGCGTCGACAAAGGACATTATGGATCTAATGGTAACGACACATTTTCCTTTGGACAGAAGCTAAAATTGCATTCGGTTACTACCGAATTCATAGCGATCTGTTACGACACTAATAACGCACCCCATGAGATATTTCTACCATGCCAAGAACCTGTGGAAGTTTTCATTCGTGAGAAATCAAGACACTGTACATCTGTTGCGGACATCACAAAGCTAAGCGTGCGCCCAGATTATGTAATAACACAAAGTGCAATTTCCATTCCTATTGGGGAAGGAAGAAATAGTCTTCATATTAGGAAAACAGAAAAGTTAAGAGTCATGTTCCGAACTGAAGAAACGAGTCAGTCACACCAGCAAAAGCATTGTTTAATTTTTGGCAATGAAACAGGAGATATGTTTGAATTGCCATTCAACTGCAAAGCAGGATTTCAACCCATCTATCTTAAGGAAACATGTCTATTGAATCAAATTTTACCAAGATATGCTACCAGATTCAAACGATCGGTTTACTTCAAGTTTGTTAATTCTCAGTTTTGTTATTATCAACTTGGCATCTTGAAATGCAAGGAAGTCCAAAAGCGTAAATATGTTGTTGTTTCGAGCACGAAACAAAGTTTTGATTACGTTTTTCGCATACCAGTAAAAGCTGAAATGACAGTCAAAGTTGCTGAAGGTACAACAAAGCACGATAATGAATATGAAAACATACGAAGAAACTATCATAACATTAAAGAAATTGAAGATGAAGTAAAAAATCATGCATCAACGAAATGATTCAAATTTTCTCACATCATCAGGAAAATACCGATGGTTGTTTTGATAAAAGGCTTCTTCCAGGAATGATTGCAACTTTAAACTCCATTTGGCTATGGAAAGAACCCTTTGGGCCAATCTCATTCGGTGCCAGCAGCTAAGCCACGAGAGAAACAGCAAAAAGGTATATATATTACAAAATCAGAAAACACTTACACTCCACTAATCAATCCTACTTCAACTGGAGGATTATTGATGAACGAGAATGAATTTCTTTCACCAGTGCATCCTACCTCTTTGATGGCAACACAAAAACATGGTCAGAATGGCCATAAAAGACTCACACCTGCTAAAGATATAAATATGAGAAAGTCCTACAATGCGGCAACAAATAACCCTCTTTTACATTCGCCACAAAGGCGAATACCTAGGACAGGTGTTCAGAAAATATTTACGCCTGTAATGTCTCACACAAGCCCGAGAGAGTCGCTTCATTCAAAAGTGAAACACCCTTCATTTGTGATGGAAAACAAAAGAGTTAGTAAAGGTGACCACAGAACGTTTACACCCTTAGAAGAAGCAAGTGTGAAACAGGTATGCGTTGCATTGAAAAGACTGAACCTAGAAAAGCATGTCGAGACATTTAAGAAAAATTTAATCGATGGCCGGTTGCTATTTAATCTAACAGAGGATGATTTTAAAGCGATTGGATTAAATAGTTTAGAAATTAGAAAGATTCAAAGTTTAAGAAATGGCTGGCTTCCAAAAGTATCTTAATTTTTCTCTGTAAAGTTTTAATGAGATGAAAAAATCGTCCCCGTCTTTTAGAAGCCAAAGACGAATTGCTTCTGTGTTTTTAGCTGTTTGTAATGCAAGTTTCAAACGTTAGAAAACAAACTTTCAAGAAAGAGATATTTTTTTGTAAGTGATAACATAATAATTTAATATGTCATTTAGTGACACTTATTCCTTAATAGAGAAAAATATAGGCTATAGCCAACACAGTACGCCTTGGTGAAAAGTTTGATTGGACAACAGATTTTCCTAGTTCAGCTCACTGCAAAGATATAATTAATAACGCGCTAAGATTTGTTAAATACGCGTAGTCTTGTACAGTTGCTACATGTAACATGTGGAAAATGTAATTTTTTTTGCTGAAGTAAGAAGAAATTTCATAATACCTCTATATTTCCCTGAAGCCGCTTTAGTGATCAACATGTTATTTATTCAAAACTGGTCAATTTCAAATCTCAAACCGGTCTATTTTAAATTTTAAATAGACCGGTTTGTAATTGACTACTTTTATTTTACTTCATGATTTGTTTTGTTATTATCACAAGAAAAGCCCGCGATTTTCGAATGTTAGCTATACGATTGGCTATTTTTTACAACTTAACTAATTGTCGATTTCATTTTATTGTTTAGAACGTCATGTCTTCTTTTGATTGGTTTACATTTTACTTACAAAAAATGGTTTTAATTCATATATTTAACACGGAATAACATGCTTTCTCGGGCTATTTTGGGTTAATAAGCCCTCGTATGATTTGTTATCTTGACAAATTATCAACATTAGAAATGAAACTAGAGCTTATTAATCCCCAAATAGCCCACTCTTTACTCGTTATTGATATGAAATTCACTTTATAACATGTCTACATTTTTAGTTGTTAGTTTATTTTTAGTTTTTAATTTATTTTTTTCAAGGCTATTATTTCACACTTTTTGCGATAAACCCTAAACAACCAGGACCAGCCCTGTACAATGATGGTTGAAAATAAAATGTAGTTCCTTCAGATCCACAAAATGTTCTAATTTCGTAAAGTATTTTTCATCAACTTATCTACTTTGTCAGTAACGTTTTTAGAGTGAAGTTATTTCAAAGGTTTTTTAATAAAATGACATTTAAAATTCAGCTGACAGACACCTCTCGACTTATATCATCTAAAGAGAACTGTTTTAGCCAACTGCAAAATTAAATACCCACAGAAATTTGTTCACCAAGGCAAATGCAAAGGAATTTAACTCCTCCATTTCCAGTTGGACTGACGTTTAGGTTACTCTTTTCGATTTTCAGGCACCTCAACGGGATGTACATAAATAGCTTTGTAACGAATTATAACCAAAGCAGCCCACAGATTTTGACAAATGAACTGACTAATGATGCAACTTATTTAAATATATATTTTTTGTTTATTCATTGGATTTTCGAGTCTTTAGCGTCAAAGTCAGAAGTTCGTTTGATAAGTCACCACCATCATTACTACCATATCACTCACGATAAATCATATTCCTACGTTCAAATTAGGATCTTTGGTAAAAGTAATGAAGAAGCATTTGGTTTCGATTATTGAGATTTTTCTCTAGGAAGCGACAGGTCATTTAAAAAAAAAAAAAGGAGAAATAACATTTTCAGATCCAAATATTTCAGAAGAAAAAGTTCATATGGTTTCCGCCTATTTCTTCTTGTGTTTCAATTCTAGGCGAGATAAAATACAGGCTTTTTTTAACTCGGTCGTGACAACATTTACATTTAAAAGAACCACCAGGCTAATAGATAACGTAAGAGACACTTGGTTTCACTAAGTCTTTAAATGATGAAATTTGATATGATAAAAGTATTTAGGTTGCATTCCAGCATGGTAAGGCGTTGTATTTTGGATAGGTGATATGTTAGAAATCATATTCTGTAAAAAAATATTATTATTATCATTATTATTACTATTATTTACCCAGGATAGCCACTTCAGTTTCTATAGGAACTGTTATCAATGAGGGTCCTGCGAAGGGGGTCCTAGTGCATTTAAAGCTCCCATTTGAGCTACGGAAGGCGTGCAAACACAACAGCCGCTTAACTAGACAACCGCCTAAAGATATCAATCCTATTCTCATGCTGAACGTTAAGAAGAAAGGATTGATTCACACTTTTATAGTCTCTGGCATGACTCGGTCTTTTGTCGCAAATAAAATAACAGGTGGAGGTTTCCCCTGTATTGTCTTGGAACACCTGGGTGTTTCTAAGTCCCTTCAGAGTCCCAATCAGGAATTACTTTATAAAAAAATTGACGGGGAACCTGTTAGTATTTTAATTGTCAGTTGATAGGTTAGAATTAATTAACTACTAGTCGATAAAGCCCGTGGAAAAATCCACTGAGGCAGGATAAAAATGAAAAAGAAGCGACATTTGAATTTTGATGACGTCAGCAACCCATCCACACAAAAAAATAAATTAGAACCTTGTTTTCACGTTGCCTCTATTGTGTAGAGCTTAAATTGCTGATCAAGAAAATGTATATGATCATGTGCTTTTAATGAGCGGTTAATGAGATATAAGGGTTTTAAAATTTTGCTGACGTCAGCAATGGCCCTTCAAATACCCCAAATTTTTTTTTAGAAATTTGTATACCTGTTGCCTTCATCGTATAGATCTCGAAACGCTGATCCAGAAAATGTATAGGAACATGTACTTTTGACAAAGGGTTGCAGAGATATTAGGGTTTGGAGGTTTTGATGACGTCATCAACCCGTCCATTCCGAAAAAGGGATTTGGGGACCCAGGTTTGGGAAAATTACCCAAATTGGTCCTAGGTGGTCCCTAGTTACCCACGCGGCGAAAAATTATTGAGGTCACTGCCTTGTTTCCAAGTTATTTGGCCTCAAAGGTGCACTGTAATGGCTTCATTAATTTAAATTAAGATATTGACGTTAAAATAGTAATATTGACGTCGCGCCGTAACGTCAGATAATTTAACATTTGAGACATAACTTTTTCAGCTACATCAAAGGAAAATAAAGACATCCACTTTGCCTGTTACAGACACACACACACACACACACACACACTCTCCGTATTATTATATAAAATATCCGTATTATTATATAAAATATAAAATGTTGCAATGATCTCAAGCCGACGCTCTTTATTGGAAACTTCACTTGTATTACTTGTACTTGTATATTGTGTACGACGATTTTAGCTAACGGAAAATACCAATGTTTATCAAAATATCTTATTATATAGATCTGTCATTGTGCGTGTAAAGTCCACGTCAATTATGTCTTCGACAAATGCCCTTTTGTAGCACTTAAAATTGTTATCAGCATGGTTTATTTAAAAACACAATGCATAAAAGCGTTACATGAACTTCGTCTGACGTGAATCTTTCATGGCCTGTTAAGCTTTTCAGTATCAGCGAACAATATGGTAATAGGACGATTAGAATGATCCATAAAGAAGTAATTATAAAAAACCTAATCCACGTAATTGATTTCTCTACAAAAGTTTGAAATTAATATAAGCTTGTTGTGTTCATGAAAGAGCAGATAGATGGTAAGCAACACGATAAAGCAATGAAATTGTAAAATAAAAAAATTGTAAAGTATCATCATAAATTACTTGTTTAAATCAGTAATCTGTGTGACTGTTTTACAACCAGCTTGGAATGGTAACGACAAGTTCTCTAGGTTCTGAAGCCGTCTTAGTTGTCCAAATCTTGCAGTGGATTCTGCCAAATATGATATATGCAATATGTAATGCTTAATTTTATATTATAGATACATTTTCTTGCATTTTTACTTTAGAGAAATTTACGATGTCTTATGAGGCGTTAAAGGATAATAAAAAAAAGACAGAAAGTTTATATTTAAAGGATTTCGTTTCCAAATACCAACTGCCCCAGATAGTCACTGTGGAAACAGGATATTACGACGTAGATGATAGTATTAATTTTAGCAATGGAGAGAAAATAAAGCTTCATTCTGTCGAAAACCAATTGACAGCCTGTTGTTATGATAAACATGGATTATTCCATCAGATACCAGTAAAAACCAAGGAATTGATAGCACTAGAAGAAGATCAGTTATATTGTGAAACGCTTGGAGAGTTAATCACACTTATACCACTTCCAAGATATACAATAATTCAAAATGGATACTCTCCACTGATGAACAACGGTGAAGGAGGAATATGCATTGAAAGTGAAGATAAGTTAGAAATCTTAATCAACAAACATGAGATAGCACTACAAAAACGAAGAAACTTTTTGACCCTGCGCAATGAGGAGGGAATAGTGTTTGACCTATCTTTAAGTTGTAAGGCAGGATTTAAACCTCTTTATTCACCAGAGAACTATTATCTCTCTGACATACTACCAACCAAAGCAGAAAAGTTAGCGCGCCCAGTGTATTTTAGGTTTACAAATGCGCACTCTCCACAATCCAATCTTCGTGTCTTGAAATGTGAAGAAGTACGTGACATGGAGTTTGTAACCGCGTCCGGTGAAGATAGCACCAAACAAAATAAAATGAGTGTACCACTGGAGTTCCAAATCAAGGTGAAACTTGTGGAAAATGCAAGAGAAGTTGCCAGGAAAATTAAAGATGTTGCACCAAGAGGCCAACATGTTGAAGAAATTGAAAAACATGTAGAAACGCCTGAATTTGATCAAATCTATGAACAAATTTGTGAAAAAAGTTGTCCTATTACAAAGCAATCAACACCTTCTCCATCTATTTCCGAAAAAATCAAATTTTTCGCTTCAAAACAACATTCCCAAGCACAAGATTCAGAACATCTTGTCAGCTCAGAAAATATATATACACCTCTGGTTGGTATATTCCAAATTGATGACTCCAGTGGCCCAACAGGTACCCAATCAGCGGCGATGAAAAACATACCAATGGAGAAAGATGATTCACAGAAAAAAGTAGCTAAAATTGATAGCATGACCGTTGGAGAGATTTGTAATGCATTGAAAGAGTTAAAATTGCAGAAACATATTAAAACATTTAAGGAGAATCTAATTGATGGTCGATTTTTATGCAGCCTCACAGAAGAAGAATTCAAGGTCATTGGATTAAACAAATTTGAAATAAAAAAACTTCTTATTTACAGAGATGGATGGCGCCCAAAGTTGTAATAATACATGCTGATCAGAAAATTTTATTATTAAAAGCGTTGATCAGAATATGTGGGTTAAAAAAATTTCTTTGTAAAGTAATGACTTGGCTAATCCTAGAAAATTGAAATATTTTTACTCAGACGTATTTCAAGTGCTTCTAAATCGATAACCTGCAGCTTTACAAACGCAATTATTTAGATGCTAAAAGTTGCATCAATTATATTAAAAATATATATAGTGTACGTGAAAAGGTCCAACAACAAATTAAAATTGATCGAAGAAACTCTTCAGTTCAACATGAGAGAACAGAATCAAACACTGTGTACAAGAATATATATTCATTTATAAATGTCTGGATCAACACTTGTTTAGTTAGTAAACTTCTTCCCTTGTGTACTTTTTCTTGAGTAATGAAAATAAGTGACGAGATCGTTGCAGTTGTGTTTAGGATCATAAATTTGCTATCTCTACCAAGTTTTAACTTTCTTCGACTCCAGGAAGACCAGCTACATGACCGTGCGCGCAGTCAAAAGCATTCTATTTTCTAGTTTTCATTTCGTTTCCAAATGGAGGTTTGGAGACAGAAAATGAACAAATGGTTGTAGTATTTTATATTTGTTGTATATTTTAAATTTTTTAGCCTTTGACGACTTTTATATGAATATAATACTTATTATTTACGTTATGTAAAAATTAAATTAAAAACATGGTATATCATAAAATGGAAAACGAGAAAGTCATAGCTCTTTTACATGAGTTCAGTCTTGTTAATAATATTTCAAGGAAGCAATACTGGCAGTTTCTAGTAAATTGCACTGCGGCAGGTGACCCAATCCAGAAGATCGGTGTGAATATTTCTATGAAAATATGCGAGTGAAAATAGAAAGAATTATTGGGTCTGAATTGTTAGGACTTGTGATGGCCTTGTTATTTATTTTTTTAAAAATTAAATAATGCAATAATGTATTATAAAACAAAATGTGTAATAAAACAATATTGTGTATAAATATATGTAAAAAAGTCCCATTATCTCGAATATATATCCTGAATAATTCAAAATCTCCAACAGCATTTTTGGTTGAAAACGTGAGGTTTAAAGAAATGGTGAACATGTATTTATACACTTTTCTCTGTTTTGACTTTTGGCGCTGCAAAACCTTGTACAGCAATTGCAACACTAATTATAACGAATTCTCGATGTATGTTTTCGTTTTTAAATTGGGTATTCCTACTCTCCGATGGAGGATACAGGGTATCGTATGTAAAGAAGGAATGTTATGTGGGTAAAGGGATGACCTTAGAAACAAGGGCTTCATCAGACGCACAAGCCTTGTTTCTTATACCGCTTTCTGATCAGATAGCGAAGTTAGTCTATGATAGGATCAAAGCTAGCCGATCTGGCGGTAGCGATCGGTCATTATTGCGAATCTATGACAAGTTAGTTAAATTTCTTGTTCCTCTCTTGGCCCCTTTAACGGTCAATGAATACACTGTTTCTGATTCCTTTTCATTTGCTAATGAAATCAGAAATCAGGATTCTTAACTTTTTATGGCTAGCTTAGACGTGGATTCGCTTTTCACTAACATTCCTTTACATGAAACCATCGATATTTGTGTTGAAACTTTATTTGAGGACACTGAGAAAGTTAATAATTTGAGTAAAGGTGATTTTAGACAACTTTTATTGTTAGCTACTGAGAATTCTTTTTTTACTTTTAACGATCAATTATACAAACAAGTCGACGGTGTTGCCATGGGTTCACCTCTGGGTCCCAGTCTTGCCAATGCATTCTTATCTCACCATGAAAAGACTTGTTTGGATTACTGCCCCTCAGAATTCAAACCTGTATATTATAGAAGATATGTTGATGATGTGTTTGTTCTTTACTCATCTCCTGATCACTTGTCTCTTTTTAAGGCTTATCTTAACAGTCAACACATCAACATATCTTTTACATCAGAAAGTGAAGTTAACAGTCGTCTTCCGTTTCTCGACGTTTCTGTTATTCGTGAGACCGCTAGGTTTGTTACGTCTATTTATAGAAAGCCCACATTTAGTGGCGTTTATAGCAATTTTCGTAGCTTTTTGTCTGATGAATATAAAACTGGTTTAGTTTTGACTCTGATTTTCAGAATTTTTAACATTGTATCTGATTTTTCTAGATTCCATTTGGAAATGCGTGATCTGAGACATATACTGTTAAGAAATGGCTAACCTTCCAGCTTAATTGACCAGTGTATAAAGTCATTTCTCACGTGAAACAGGTTGTTACCACTGTTCCTAAGCTAGAAGTACTTATTGTACTACCTTATTTAGGTAAATTATCTCTTAAATTACGATCTCGTTTAGTCAATACCTTTGATAAAAGTTTTCCTCGTTGTAGGCTGAGGGTTGTTTTTAAATGTAGCTGCAGAATTGGCGACTTTTTCACATTTAAGGACCGCTCATCAAAAGCCATGCGTTCAAACGTCGTTTATCGCTTAAGTGCGATGGCTGCAAACGCCATCTATTACGGCAAAACCGTACGACATTTGAAAGTTAGAGCTTGCGAACATATGGGTGTTTCCTCTCTGACTGGAAAAGCCGTCAAAACTCAAAATCCTAGTGCTGTGCTAGAACATGTTATATACTGCAATAACATACCGAGTTTTGACAACTTTAGTATACTCTCCACCGCATATACCAATTTTGATCTAGAACTCAAAGAGAGCTTATTAATCCGTAGGGACAAACCTATACTTAATAGAAACATTGCATCAATGCCTTTGTGTTTATTTTCTGATAATGCATAACGTTGTCCCTACGGACAAACGTCACGTTGTATATATATCGAATTTTTATGTTGAACTTTGTACTTGATAATGGCCCTCGTACGGCCGAAACGTCGTAAATATATTTCACCTAAAAGAGTTGTTGTTCTTTTTTCCCCACAAATAGGTTAATATAATATAATATAATACAAATAGGTTAGTATAATTGTATTTCGTTGTTGGTTGACTATGCTTAACAGTTTTAACAAAAAAAAAACATGTGATGACTTGCGAGGATAATAGGGAAAGAGAAAAACGTTTTTCTTCATTGCTAAAAGAGACTAACACCATTCTCTTAACAGGATACTTGGCTGGCACAACAAGTTTATTTTTATTTTCCTGATTACCACGGCATTCTTTGTATTTGCTGTTGAAAAACTCAAATATGCTTCATCAAAATATGGATTGATGAATATATCCTATCATAAACTGTTGATCAAAACGAATTCCTTGTTGATATTCTTGATAAGGCCTTTAAAAGTTAAATGATTATGTTAAAGTTTATAAAGTATAGATTTAACTGCTCTTCAAATTAAAGTAATCATTAATGGTTTGGCACTGACAAACATGCAAAATACAGGCATTAATAGAAGGTACTAGTCGTCAACCTGTGGAAAAAACCTGTAATTTGCCTGAATTTGCCCGACGTACATACACAGTCCCCGCATGGGAATTTCGTGCATCCCCGTTGGCCTATTAGTATAAAGTAATAAAATTCTGATCTGGGGATCTGAAATAAAGCTGCGGCGCAACCATGTTAAACACGCAGAATACGGCTATTAATAAAGAAGACTAGTCGTTAACCCATAGAAACCTCCACAGTAATACACACGGTATACTCCTTTTAATAAATTATTGTGCAATATGCGGCCTCGCACTCAAAACGAGACAGTCGTTGTTGATTTTTTTTGTTATATTTTTGCGATTTGGAAAAGGAGCAACACGCAGCAAAATATAGCTACATTGGACAATTTACTCCCCGTAATAATAACGAAACCAAAAAGGATAATTCTCCCGTGAAAAGTATTATCTCCATAATAATGTTTTACATCTTAATGCCAAACTCAATTAAAGCAGTCAATGATATTAAAACGATTCTTATTCCTAAGTTCCTTATCAAAAGGTAGAACAAATTACCTAATTTCGTAAATATTTCTGTTGGTTAAGTGCCTCAATTACGAGCTGAAAGTTACGGTCAAACCCTTTCCAAGAATAGCCTCGTTTTCAAAATAATTATTTTCTTCAAAATCTAAATAAAATCCAACCAGAATATAATATTGCTCTAAAAACTTTATTTTTGTCATGATAATTTAATATTCTATCCGAATATCCTTATTTGAAGAGAATAGAACCATTATAAAATTTTGGATGACGTCATAATTATTATAATTTATGAAATTCGGGAAAGGTGTATTGCAGAGACAAACTGCTATTTTAATAGCAACAATCTACCTGATGAAATAAAACTTTATAAACAAACTTACTTAATATTTATTACATTAAACATGGAGAATAAAGAAGATGAAATAGAAGTGGAAGATTTTAACGAATCCATTGATGATGTTTCAGTAGGCAAGTGCTAGCTAGCTATATAGTTAGAAACTTGAGCAGAAAATATTTAAGGATTAATAAAACTACTTCATCATACTTTATGTTTCATTACAGTCTCACAATAAATATGTACATTATTAACCCTATAATAACTGTTTATAAGGGCAATACCGGAGAATATTACCCGGGTAAAAGGGCGGCATCAATATTTCTGAATATCGCGCAATGTGATTAGTTAGAACTTACGTCATAGCGGGCAATATTCCACGGTATTGCCCGCTACCATAGCAACCGTGTTTAAAGATTAAATATGGTAGCATTAAATGTAAATAAACACGGAAAAAAAGTAAACAAAACGCGAAAAATAAGTAAAACTTACTTTTATGTTTTCAAGAATTCTATGTTGTAGCTACAATAAAAACCTGTGATGTTTACACGATAATCGATTTAAAAAAAACATATTAGTTAGTTCGAATGTTCGTTCCATTTGGGAATAGTTTCTATATAGACATGGTTTCTTTTGGTCGTAAAATGCAGTACCCGGATAATAATCCATATAATAACTGTTTATTTCGGGCAATACCTTCGAATAATTGACCTCTGGCACGTATTGCCCTCACAAGCTCGGGCAATACTTTGACGTCGGTCAATATTCTCCGGTATTGCCCTCATAAACAGTTATTATAGGGTTAATATTGACCGACGTATGCATTATATGGATTATTATCCGAGTACTGCATTTTACGACAGAAATATAACATTATATAAGCAGGATGTAGAAACCATGTCTAGAAACTATTCCCATATGTTGCTATGGTAGCGGGCAATACCATGGAATATCTTGTAAACATTACAGGTTTTTATTGCAACATAGAATTCTTTAAAAGATAAAAGTAAGTTTCACTTCTGTTTCGCGTTTTGTTTACTTTTTTCGTGTTTATTTACATTTAATACTACCATATTTAAACGTTAAACACGGTGTTGCTATGGTAGCGGGCAATACCATGGAATATTGCCCGCTATGACGTAAGTTCCAACCAATCACATTGCGCGATTTTCAAAAATATCGATGCCGCCCTTTTACCCGGGTAATAATAACCCTATAATAACTGTTTATGAGGGTAATACCGGAGAATATTGACCGACGTCAAAAATACGTGAAAGAGGTCAATATATTCGAAGGTATTGCCTAAATAAACAGTTATTATATGGATTATTATCCGAGTACTGCATTTTACGACAGAAATATAACATTATATAAGCAGGATGTAGAAACCATGTCTAGAAACTATTCCCATATGGAACGTTCATTCGAACTAAAAATATATATTTTTTAAATCGAATATCTTGTAAACATTACAGGTTTTTATTGCAACATAGAATTCTTTAAAAGATAAAAGTAAGTTTCACTTCTGTTTCGCGTTTTGTTTACTTTTTTCGTGTTTATTTACATTTAATACTACCATATTTAAACGTTAAACACGGTGTTGCTATGGTAGCGGGCAATACCATGGAATATTGCCCGCTATGACGTAAGTTCCAACCAATCACATTGCGCGATTTTCAAAAATATCGATGTCGCCCTTTTACCCGGGTAATAAATATATATATATATATAGCTAGCTGATAAGCTAGCCAAAACTGTGCTAACTAGAACAGCATGTATCACATATATATCACTAAAAATCACACATTATAAAAATATTTATATTTCTAGATCCGTCTACCATACACCTATAAAATTGGCACCAATAAATTTTTGCTTACATCAGCAATTTTTTGTGACGTCATCAGAAGCTCGAAATTTGTCTTATATACCATCTGCTTAAAATTCAATTACTTATGTTCTAAAGTTTCTGACTGCCAAATAAAAATTATTAAAAATATTTTCCAGTTTTTACATAGTTTGCATGAATAAATAAATCCGTTTTTTACTGGGCAATCGGATTATTAACGTGACCAAAATTTTCAGAAAGATTCCCCTCGACGAAACAAATTTGTCTTGTAAGTTTCAAGTCCTAAGGATAATCCTAACAAAAGTTATTATATTTTACCGATTATAAGGATTTCATAGAGATTTTTAGGCTAATATCTGAAGCTCTGAGAGGTATGGGACCTAGATATTTGGCATACAGGTGCCTAATAGATAAATATAAAAACTCAGTAAGTATCATAACTATGCAGCATAGCAAAAAAGAGTTATTTAAAAAACCTGGCAGGACCGAATAGGGTCAACATACTTTTCTGTACATTTAAAAAGTGTTACTGAATAAGATATCAATTTTTTTTTAATATATACAAAACTGGTCTTCTTTGATTCACAAGTTATTTTTTTAATGTTCCATGCAAATCACTGACTTACCGCGTTTTAAATCAGTTTTTACGATATTTTTGGGAGCCAGCCTTCTCTAAAGCTAACAATCTTTCTAATTTCCAAGCTACTAAATTCCATTTCTTTTAAGTCACTTTCTGTGAGTTTGCATAGCAACTGACCATCGATTAAATGTTTCTTAAATATCTCGACATCTTTCTTCAGCTTTAACTTTTTTAATTCATTACACAGCTGTGTCACGCTCATGTCTTTCACCAATGTAGGTTTACTATGATCGCTCGTTTCAATAGCTGCTTGTGTTGTCAAAAGTGGAGAATCTTTCGTTTTTACATCGTCTGATTTTTTCGCGCTAATGTCTTTTGCTGATGTGAGATTCTCTGGTGTTGAACTGTTATGATCACTTATACTATGCTTTGGTTTTGTCATCACAGGTGGAGGGTCTCTTGATTTGTGTGACTCTCTCGCGCTTATGTTCTCTGGCGTAGAATTGTTATGATCACTTATACTATGCTTTGGTTTTGTCATCACAGGTGGAGGGTCTCTTGATTTGTGTGACTCTATCGCGCTTTTGTCCTCTGGTGTAGAGTTTTTATGATCACTTATACCATGTTGTGGTTTTGTCATCACAGGTGGAGGATCTCTTGCTTTGTGTGACTCTATCGCACTTTTCTGTTTTATTGGTGTCAGTTTGTCACTTTGAGTAGGTTTTTGTGTTTCCGTCAAAGGTAAAGGGGCATCCGTGAACATTGGTACAGCATATTCATTCTCGTGAAACGATGATGAAATTAATTCAGTGTATATATCTTCAGAATTGGAACTATACTTGCTTCTATCCTGCTCCTTCCGTGGTTTAGGCGTTGGTACCGAATAAGACCGATTTAGAGGTTTCCTCCTCTGATCGAGGGGAGTTGAAAACTGCTCACTGTTTTCTTGTCCGGGCGAAAAATTTCGAAGCATTTCGATAAGGCAAGATTTTTTCATTTCATTTTCATTTTCTTTAACAATGTAGTTCTTCGTTTGTATTTCATACTCATTATAAGACTTCTTTGTACCTTCAGCAACTCTTACTGTGATGCCACTCTCGATCGGAATGCTAAAAGAGCTTTCCTGCATACTCGAAGCAACAGCAACTGATCTCGTTTGCACTTCTTTGCATTTTAAGACACCAAGCTGATAATAACAAAACTGAGGATTGACGAACTTGAAGTAAACTGATCGTTCAAAGCTGGCAGCACGGTTTGGCAGAATCTGATTTAACAGGTGTGTTTCCTTTTTGTAGATTGGTTGAAAACCTGCTTGACAATTGAATGGCAATTCAAACATATCTCCTGTTTCATTGCGAAAAGTCAAATAATCTTTTGGTTGACTCCTTGTTTGTTCAGTTCGAAACATGATTCGCAGCTTCTCGTTTTCTCTGATACGCAGCCCTTTGTTTCGATCGCCAATAGAGATAAAAATTTGACTTTGTGTTATAACATAATTTGGTAGTGGATTTAGTTTTGCTATGTCAACAACAGAAGCACAGTGAGTTGGCTTTTTACGAATAAAAAATTCTACTGGTTCCTGGCAATGTAATGGTATCTTGTAAGGCAAATTATCCGCGTTGTAACAAAGCGCTGTCAGTTCGCTTTTAACGGAATGCAACTTCAGTTTCTGTCCGGACCAAATTGTCTCATTACCATCAGATATATAATGTCCTTCGACGCATACAATTTGTGGTAATTTATTCTTTGAGACGAAATCTTTTAACTTTAAACTTTCTATACTCCATTTAACATTCGATAAACTTTCATAGCCAAGTTTGGTATTAATAAACTCTGTGTATTTAGACATTGTAATTTTTGTGAGTCTTAATAAGTCTTGCTCACAATAAAAACGTTACTTGTAACCGGCGATTCGATTTATCAGCATTGGATTGCGAACGTTATGGAAAGTTCCTTACTTGCTCGAAGCATCCAATTTATTTTGATTTAACAAAACATCCTTGTTAAGGAAGAAAAACAACAACACAGAAAGGTTTTAATCTTGTACCCAGAGGCTCCTAATTTTTTTTACAACAATGCTTGCTTCACTTGCGATTAATGTACACTATTTGAGTAATCCTGGAGTCGATGTTGAAAACATACGAAACTATCGGTATCTCATACTTTCAGACGCTTTTCAAAAAAATGCTAATTTATTCCTAAATTTAATTAAAACCTATTTTCACTTTTTTATTGACATCTGTATAGAGCGATTAAATGCATAAAAGAAAATTAATATTAGCTGCACAAGATTTTGATGGCATAAAAGACTTTTTATCTCCTAACGAACACTTGGACTTTAAGCTAATTGTTTTTCATCAGACCACTCTTATGTTCTTATGAAAGCATTTTTAACGTTTTATTTCAAATATCATATCACTGGGCGGTAGCTGGCAACCATTTTTTTTGTGGTGGGGAGGGGAGAAATGTTGAAATTTTTAACCTGCTAGACAAGTCTCTTCCCTATTAACTCTTTTATTACTTGCCACCCGCATGACAAGTGATCTTGATAACCAATTTGGAAAGGCTATATAAAAAATATAGTAATATTTGGATATTCTGCAGCAGTTTTACTGAAAGTACACTGAATCTCCCACGGCGGGGTGACGCAACGAAACTTGTGAATTGCTTCTCTTTTGAAAATGCACGACTTTCCGGGAAAGAAAGGGTTGACCATGACCAACAAATTTTTTGAGTTTATTTTGTACACGACAGGTGTGTGTATTTTGTCCTAAAATTACAGAAGTTGAGGTTATTGCTTTCGCGGATATTGATAAGAGTTTAAAATTTCACCAATCGTCTTCGCATGATTGTTTTTATCATTTAAAAGTATCCCTATTTCACTCGAAGCATTCATTTAAAATTAGTGCAACGTCACGGAACGACTTTGCTACAACGTTTTAACATCATTGTTGTGTTTGGTGGGTAATTTTAATCGCAGAGTAAAAATCTTCCAGAAACTTTAATACTGGACCTTTTATTCAAATGTTCCGCTTTTGTTCTTAATTAATCCATGGACTAGTTTTCATATTAACTAACGAACTGTGAGATGAGATTAAAGGATAAGGAAAAATAACCAACTGGAAAAAACTCTCCTTTTCTTTAGCTTAGACTTATTAATTCTATGCATTTGTCGTGACTAAAATCTCTCTTAAATTACGATTGAAGTAATTTTCGTTGAAAGTGTCCTAAAAACAGCAATTCTCCTCAAGGATTTCGATAGGAGCAGACATTAAGTTAATAGTCCAGTTTTCACGTCTTTGGACTTTTCATCTTAACATTTTTTTTAATTTTTTTCTCTTCTTCAGATGTTCGTTTTTGGCAGATGCTTGGTCTACTCTCTTTGTCATTATTCTTTGTGTTTTTCATTTCTTATATAAACCCTTTGGAGGCCAGCACCTCGTACATCATCGTTTTTGATTCAGTTTCATTTACACACACTGCTCTTATAATGCCAAAATGCGATTTTTTGATGCTGGATAAAAATGTTGGATTCGGCTGCCCACCTTAATAACAGAACTCTATAAATTCGAGTGTTTACCGCATATAGTTCTCTTCTCGTAAAATCTAAAAATAATTGAATTTTAAATCTACACAGCTCCTTTAAACATAGCTGCCCCTAAAAAATCTTAAAAAATAAATGAACACCCCCCACCCTCGTCCACAGGGACTTTTGCCTTTTTTATACGAGACATGGCGGCGAAAGATATTTCGCCGATTTCTCTCATATCAAAAAACAACTGGGGACGAGCTTTGAGGCAATTTGCCAGAATGTGATGTAATCGATGCACGAAATGCACGCTACAACGTGACTATGTTGCAACCGAGCTGAGGAGGTAAGTGCAGGGTTGGGCTCAGTTTAATCATTTACTACATCTCCCTACCAGTAGGTAGCTGTTGTCCCTGATCCAGTTCAGTGCACTTGCACTCCAGTTTTTCATGCATAGCTAGTCCACTTTTGTGCAACCCCCTTTCTGTTGCTAATGTAAGATAAATTATTTACAGTGTGCTCCCTACCCACAAAAGACCCTTTTTACGCCTCTTGCTTGTGGCAGCTAGTTCTACTCTAGCTTTTTTTACTGTCTTCCGTGATAACACTTCTGTAAATATTCTCATCCACATTAATTTGGTAGGGTGGTTTGGTGTAAGTACACAACACAGATCTCTAGCTCACGGGCTAGATGGCTGTTACACGGCTGTTTCGAAGAGAACAAAAATGTTACGAAAAAATAATTCGAATTACCCTCTCAGTTAAAACAGGATATCTCAAAAACGAAATAAAATTTTTATATTCTGTCTGAAATTGGTATATTTAGGCCAAAATGTCTAAAAATGACTTAAAAATTATCATTTAGATGAATGTCTTCCACAATATCTCTGGAATAAAGTTAAGGAAACATGTTTTTTATGGTCCACAGGTTAGGTTAAATATCTGGAATGAAAATTGCTTAATTTTATTACTGTCTGAAATTGTCCAAAAGTTCGTTTATTAACTGAATAAAAAACATTACTTTGGATTCTAAGGCCATTAAAGATGATGTAGATGACATATTAGTCTGTCCGAAATTGTCCAAAGGGTTATTTTTTGGCCAAATGTGTGACATCATACATTAAATAAAACGTCATCCAGAGTCGACGGTTTCAACATTAAATAAACTAGTATCATGCTAGTAGAAAATATCTCAAGTTGTGCATAAATAGTTTATTTATTATATATACATTAAATATATACAAAGCAATCGTTTTGTGTTTCTTTATAAATTGTATAAAATAGCAGCCGTGGTTAAGGAAAATCGCTGCATACACTGTAAAAAGTGCAGGGGTTTTTTAGGCGAGTTCAGCGTTTTGAAAAAAAATCAAGTATTCGCCCGAAAAAACCTGCATAATAGACCCGAACAAAAACACTCAAAAATTCACCAAAAATGATTTGAAAAACTATTAAAATAAACTTACTAGAGTACTGGAAAAATGTTGTTTAACATCGCGCTTCGCGTATCGCGACGGTATTCTCGATCCGTGATAGACGCTTTTTTACTTTCAAATTGTATCGAGAGGGCTTTGCGATGCATCTGTCTCGATATCATTCTCGAAGCTATCGAGGCCATTAACACTTTCTTATAATAGAACTATTTTAAAAATAAGAGTTATTCAACATTGAATGTTTAAATATAATTATACTTCCTTTGTGTTATATTTTTTTAACTTATGCATAACAATCTAGGGTATACAGCTAGCGTTAATCTTTCTTTGTTAGATCGCATTTTAAAAATTTCAGAACGAAGACTGACGATGGAAAAGTTTTTTTAGATCGCATTTTAAAAGTTTAAGAACGAAAAGCAGCGATAGAAATGTTATTTTAGATTGCATTTTAAAAGTTTAAGAACGAAAAGCAGCAATAGAAATGTTTTTTTAGATGGCATTTTAAAAGTTTAAAAACGAATAGCGGCGATAGAAATACGTTTTTAGATCGCGTTTTAAAAATTTAAAAACGAATAGTGGCGATAGAAATGCTTTTTTAGATCGCATTTTAAAAATTTAAAAACGAAGAACAGCGATAGAAAAGCTTCGTTAGATCGCATTTTAAAAATTTAAGAACGAAAAACGGCGATAGAAAAGTTTTTTCAGATCGTATTTTTAAAGTTGATAAACGAAAAGCGGTGATATAAATGCTTTTTTAGATCGCATTTTAAAAGTTTTTAAACGAAAAGCGACGATATAAATGTTTTTTTTAGATCGCATTTTAAAAGTTTATAAACAAAAAGCGGCGATAGAAATGTTTTTTAGATCGCATTTTAAAAGTTTAAAAACGAAAAGCGGCGATAGAAAAGTTTTTTTAGATCGCATTTTAAAAGTTGATAAACGAAAAGCGGCAATAGAAATGTTTTTTTAGATCGCATTTTAAAAGTTTAAGAACGAAAAGCGGCAATAGAAATGTTTTTTAGATAGCGTTTTAAAAATTTAAGAACGAAAAGCAGCGATAGAAAAAAATTTCTAGAATTACTTTAATAAATACGAAAGTTAAAAATTTTCTTAAAATATACACTTATTTAAAATAAGAAAAAAGATAAAGCAGAGATGTGTTTGAAGTAAAAAAACTTTCTCTTTATTTCCATTAAAAAAACTTTCTCTTTATTCTCATTATCACCTACGATCGCGACACATCGAGACAGATTTTGTCATGATACTATATTCTCGATAGATCGTGACAATTTATTTTAATTGTTTCTTATTATTATAAATGCGGTACATCGCGTATCGAGGGAGTCCGCTCACAATGCGCGCTCGATATGTTAAACAACCTTTTTCCAGTACTGTATGTGGTAACGAAATTCTTAAAAGAGCTGTTTTTGATGGTTTTGATAAGATTTGCTTGATAAATAACTTATATATAAACTTTATTAACTCCTTTCTCTTCAAGCACCTTCTTCCAACTGTCGTCCACATGGTATATTACAAGGAATTGCATTTTGGGAATGCTTCGGGCGAGTTCAGGAAAGTGCGGCCGGTTTCGGAGGACAACCGCCAACTTAATTCGAAAAGTTGCCCAAACTCGTCCTCATATATGCTGGCGTTTGCGGCTCATCGGCACCCTCTTGAAAATCTCTTAACATAGGATTTTGAAATTGCAGCATTTGCTAAAATGTTGCCCCGTAAGTAGAGATGGGAAAATCCTGCAAATCATTTCTCAGACAATCAGGGACAAAATTAAGGAAACAAAGGCAGTTTCTTCGTCATTTTTCAAACACGGCCAAAAAGGTGAAATGGTCACGACTTTGCAGCAGACAGGCTGCAAAGTCGCTACTTTTGCGCATATGCTAGGAAGAGAGCGTGTAAGATTTGCTAGTGAAATTCTTCAGCGTGACAGCGCAACGAAATAATTCATGTTGGGTCCAACAAAGGTCGTAAAATTTTGGGAACAATGGTCTTGCGGATGTCAGCAACAATTATCATTTCAAATTATGTCCTAAATCTGCTGTGAGCATTGACAAGTGAACTTTGTCAAGTTCAAAATTATTGTCTGTAATATAGAAACAACCAATGTCATCACTTGTGGCAGCTAAATTCGAAATTAGCCATGCTGTTTATTATATTTTGTCCACGATTGTAGTAACTATATGTGACGATTCCAGGGAATTTGATAACAAGCTATTTAGCGATAATTTTTCATTATCGATCACTTATAGCGCCTGATCGTTAAGCCAAAAGTTTTATCGATAATTTAGATTAAAAATATAAAATTATCGATAAATATCGCTAATGGATTTTCTTTTTTTATTTATCGCTATTTATCGCTATTTTTCTAGGGCTAAATTAGCATAAATTAAAATAATAATGACAGCGGTACTTGATAAATGCTAGCGAGCTAAGGAAGGCGAATTTTGATCCCTTGCTGTGAAAAGTTTCATGCAAACACGGAGAAAAACACCCTGTCTGAAAGCTAAATAATTCTTTATTATTTTTTTTATAATATAATTAAATTGCAATATAATTGCTCCCAACGTTCACTAACATTACTATAAATGGAAATAAAAATACTAAAGAAAATTGACTGCAAACTTGAACGCGAGTTCCAGAATCACACAAAGAGATGCGCGGGGACCTTGGAACTAGTTTATAAAACATTAGTTACGGTGTGTAAACACCAACAATGCAAACAATAGAATTAAAAAATCTGGGAGATACAAGGCATGACGGTATACGTTAAGCATCGTGGTTTGAAGCGGACAAGATGGCGGAACAAAACATTCCATTTAACTGGAATTTGTATCCATGTATTTCATAACAATTGATACAGTAAGTGCCTTATAAGCGACGTTTATTTTACTGCAAAGCTTTTGATTTAAGTTTATTTTGCTTCAAAAGTAAAATTAGCGCCAGTTTACTAATATCAGTGGTAAATCAGACAATACAGACAGAATAATGTGTAATAATGTTCCCAGTATAGCTAACCAGGAATCACACATAAGTTAAAAGAAAACTTTGTTTAGAATTAATATATTATTGATAAATAGTATATAATAAGTATAATAAGCTTACAATGTACTGTTATTTCATTTAGCTCAGGTTAGGCTGCAAAACTTTCAAACTCGTTGAAATAGAAAGATCGATTATTTTCACGCAATATCTGATTAAGGTGGGAAAAAAGGCAGAAAAATTTAATAAATTGATAAAAACTAATTTGGGTAAGGCCAATACACACCTTTTTAATAATGAAATTGATACCTCATCAAAAATTTGTTTTAAAACATAATATGGAAGCTCCATAACATAGCTAACATAAACGCTCCATAAAAAAATGATTTTCTTTATTAAAAATTAGTGTACTAGCCTCCCATAAATAATTGTTTATTTTTACTGACTAAACTTAACCTGGAAACCTTTTTGGTCCAAATAGCCCTAATTCTTTTTGCATGTTTAGTTACAAACAATTATTTATGGAGCACCTAATGAAACTTTTGTTCGGTGCTACCCTGATTGATTTGAATTACAAGGTTTCTTGCAGAATAGGTGGGTTGAGGTTTGTAGGGTTGGTAACGGTGTTGTTAAAGCGAAAAAAATTTACACGGGAAATACTAGATTTAAATGGTATGAATTTTCCTTTTAATACATGAGCATTCCTTAATACACGCTTTGTTTAAAACAATACTTAAATCTAATCAAGCCGGTCATTACTCCATTTTCTATTTCTATTCTCTTACGCGCATTTTCCTATACAAAAAGATGTCTTATCACAACAGATCATTTTTGTAGATAATAAAGAAACATTGGGGAAGCGTCGGTGCTTTGAGGAAAGTCATGAAGAAATAGAAGCCATGGTAAGTTTTTTTACTGCTGAAAAATTACGTGAAATAAGAACAAATTCAAAAATTAATAAGTTATTTATAAGAACAAAATAAAAACAGCCATCCTATAGTTAAATTTCACTGATTCGTATAAATAAGCGCACACAGAATCAAATTATTTTATGCAAATTTTATTTCTATAGGACGAAAGAAGTAAAAAAAAGACACAGAAGAAGAAGTCCAGGAGACACCAATGGTATATTTTTTTATTTTGTATTGGAAAATTAAGTGCAACAAGGACAAACAACTAAACAAAAAATATAATTTATTATAAACTGCTATTATGTAATTAATAGAATTCGACAACTGACGACTGCATATTCGAAAGCTCTGCATCTGCAGTCCAGGTATATGTTCCACCGTTTAATGCCAAACATGCTCGTGCAGGTTTTATGTAGGTTTTAACTTTACCACCATATTTTTTCTTTTCGATCTAGAATTCAACTATGCTACCTGGCTGTACTAAAAATGTAAGTAAAATACATTTATAGGCTTAAATAATAATAATTGAAAGTTAAGCAACCAAGTCCCGAGTCTTAAACCTGGATATTATAACAAGCAGTATTTTTTTTCTTACTAAACCATTAAAACGAAAGTGCAAAGCTAAAGTTTTAAAATTTAAATACCATGCTTACCAACTTTATGACTGGATGTAATGTTATCTTTTTAGAAGCAACCTTTCACCTCAATTTTATCATACAAAGAATACCTTGAATGCCCTAAAAAAATATTAAAAATCAAATTAGCACTAAACCATCACCACCGCTACCAACATCACCACCGCCACCAAAATCACCATCGCCACCAACATCACCGTCGCCACCAACATCACCGTCGCCACCAACATCACCGTCGCCACCAACATCACCGTCGCCACCAAAATCACCGTCGCCACCAAAATCACCGTCGCCACCAACATCATCGTTGCCACCAACATCACTGTCGCCGCCACAACCATCACTACAACCAATGTTACCACTGCCACCACAACCCACCAACCAAGATTTGACCACACAACTGACCATCATGAAAACGAATTTAACCCACATCAATTTCAAACTGGACCAACTTATCGACTTTGTGAACACCAGCATTATTCGAATAGCGGCGATAGAAATACGTTTTTAGATCGCGTTTTAAAAATTTAAAAACGAATAGCGGCGATAGAAATGCTTTTTTAGGTCGCATTTTAAAAATTTAAAAACGAAGAACAGCGATAGAAAAGCTTCGTTAGATCGCATTTTAAAAATTTAAGAACGAAAAACGACGATAGAAAAGTTTTTTCAGATCGTATTTTTAAAGTTGATAAACGAAAAGCGGTGATATAAATGCTTTTTTAGATCGCATTTTAAAAGTTTATAAACGAAAAGCGACGATATAAATGTTTTTTTTAGATCGCATTTTAAAAGTTTATAAACGAAAAGCGGCGATAGAAATGTTTTTTAGATCGCATTTTAAAAGTTTAAAAACGAAAAGCGGTGATAGAAAAGTTTTTTTAGATCACATTTTAAAAGTTGATAAACGAAAAGCGGCGATAGAAATGTTTTTTTAGATCGCATTTTAAAAGTTTAAGAACGAAAAGCGACGATAGAAATGTTTTTTAGATAGCTTTTTAAAAATTTAAGAACGAAAAGCAGCGATAGAAAAAAATTTCTAGAATTACTTTAATAAATACGAAAGTTAAAAATTTTCTTAAAATATACACTTATTTAAAATAAGAAAAAAGATAGAGCAGAGATGTGTTTGAAGTAAAAAAACTTTCTCTTTATTCCCATAAACTGGACCAACTTATCGACTTTGTGAACACCAGCATTATTCCAAGATTTTTCCAAGATGTACCAGAACAGCAACATCCCCTTACCAACACAACAGTACCATCATTTGAAACAACTTCTGCCTCAGCACCACAATTCGATATCCTACCACCGCTTTCACCCCTGCCAAATGATCCACCAACTTGCCAGCCAAATTCATTATCAAATTTTCACACACTGCCCGGATGTAGACACTAACAATGCCGTACTTACTGCAGCATGGGATGCGACTGAAATTAGTGACTGCACATATAAAATGATTCTTGCTTCATTTTCTCTGGATGTCTTAAAGGTGTCCAATTTGACAGGCAAGAGAGGGTGCAGACAATTGGACCCTATAAGAACCCAGTGGATTTGGAGTGAGGTCCGGCAAAAGTTCAAGCCCTCAGATGTTGAGTGGGAAAAGTGCACAGAACGGGTGCAAGTTAAATTAAAAAATTTACGGCGAAAATTGAAAAAAATGTAAATGTATATACATTAAAAGAGGATAGAAAGCATTTTTTTCATTTTGGCTGAATTTTTAATTTTTAACTTATGCCTGTTCTTTGCACCCAAACATGGTAACGCATCAGTATTAACCCTCTCCCTCAGACCTTGTGATTTTTACTGCTACCACAATTTCTGAATCTGCTAGTTAATGTTTAAACATAAAAGACAGGTCTGAGGCTTGTACTGATACATGAAATCCCACTCATATCTTGAAGAAAATTAAGTAAAGTTATTTTGTCATTTAATATCACAAGTTTCAAACAAACAAACAAACTAGATTGACATATTTAATATGTATACAAATTTTGTCTACTCCTACTAAAACTTCTTCTAAAAAATATTGGTGGTGAAAAAATCAAAACGTTGGTAGTTTATAGCAAGTTTTAAAATAATATATATTGGCAGATTCGTCTATGCTGTAAAAGTTCATTTTGAGAATATTCTTTTTTTTGGAAATAACAGTGCATAATATTATTCTTTAAAACACACTTTTATAAAAAGATCTTTGATTTATTAAGTAACATACCTGCATAAAGTTAAAATTTGCTTATTTTTTTTCTGTCAGGATGTATACTGTAAAAAGAAACTTGTGTTGAATTTATGGTGGTTTAATATTTGTAAATATCAGGGTTTTTAAAAATTGGACACTTAAACACTACGAGGCTGTAGATTTTCTTAAAATTTCTCAAAACTATGAGGTTTTAGGGGCTCATTTTCTCATAAAATTTTGTGTATTGTGGCATAAAAAAATCTTGACAACTAGTAGGTGAACAATAGAAAAATCCATAGTTTCGCCCGTTCCTTATTTCGTGTCTTACTACTGCAGTTACCATTTTGCGTGACAGATTTTTTAGTTTGGGCTTATAGTAAATTTGGTGATTTTTAAGGATATATAAAATTGTTTTAGTTAATATAATAAGTTTTATGGTACTGTAATATTTGTTAGTTATATAGCATAAAACAGAATAATCATTTTAAAGTTTCGTGTTGTTAACCCAATTTTTTGTCTCTGCACACAATATTTTAATCCAACATAGAAAACTAATTTAGCAGTTTAAAGACAGGAAAAAAATAATTTCAGGCTTTTACAACATTTATAGGCTTGTTTGAAACATATCTTTCATGTGGCGCCGTAGTTTAGTGGTTATCACTCTCGTACTTTGCTGCGGGAGACTGGGGTTCGATTCCCCTTGGCGGCGATTCAATAATGGGCAATTGAATATTACCATAGCCCTGGGTTAACCCAAGCCATGTGAGGGAAATTGGGGAAATGGCACACTGTATGGGCCGTTGGATGTTGCCGGCAGTTGTCTAGTGGAGCGCAGACCCTAATAAGCCTTAAATACTCTAGGACTCCCTATCTAAGCCATGGCCCCTCCTGGAAATAATAGACAGGGTATATCCCTCGATATTTGTGAGGCTAGCCATGTAAAATATGCACATCTATCTATCTATCTTAACTTTTTCAGATAGTTAGCTAGCTCCTTCAAAATTCAAATTAATCTTGTTTCATAACAACCAATCTCTAAAATTCCAATGAATATAACCAGAACTGGGGTACAAATATAAACACTTTTTCCACTCATCATAACGCATGACCTGCACTGCCGTTGCTCGTCGAAAACCAGCGCCTGAAATGTAATTGCTCAGGGTGAGCCACATGCTACATACGGCTTGCGGTATTTTAAGGAACACAGAAAATTAAAAGAGACTAACTAAATTAGTGCTTAATTTTTTTGTAGCGATTAAACAAAATATATTTATAATTTAAAAAAAAAGACATAAATACAACTCCTAAAAAACAACAAGCAACATTTTATGTTGACTGGTTTGGAAGCAATTTAATCGACGAACATAAAAAGATTGTTGTCTTCTGTGCTTTTCGCATAATTAGCTAAAAAATTTATACGTCGGCCATATTGCACTATTATCGATAATCTGCTGACAAAGCAAATCAAATTAGCGATAATTATAGCTCAGCATTGTTTATCGCTAATGACCTGATCGCTAATCCATTTTATTTATTGATAATTCTGTTTTTTTTCATGAATTATCGCTAAATAGTGATCGATAATTATAGGTTGTTATCAAATTCCCTGGAATCGTCACATATATAGTCGGTTGTATTAAATGAAACCCTCTGAAAATGCGACACCAACAAACTTTTAGCAAAACTTGTTTGTGATACCATTTGTAAACCTTATGTTTGGGATACAAGGCTGGATGTCTTGTTGTTAATAAACACTACTGCTACTAAGAAGGGCATCTTCGAACGAAGTAATGTTGACATAAATGCCATGTGTTTATATATAATTTAAGTTCCCATAGGGTTCTAAGGTATAGAACTTTTTCGCTTTAACTGCAACCAAAAAAGTATGTCTTTTTTATTTTGAAAATGGATGCGGGCTTTTTAAGGCAAAAAAGCCTATGTGATTTGTTCAGCGTTTCTGGTGAGTCAACGCCCTTGTATGGATACAGTCCCCCAAATAAGGTCTGTACCATCTGTCATACTATTGTGTGAAATAAATTACAGTAGGATCCCAGTTATATATTCGAAGCTCCACAAAAGGTGGAAATTTTCTTTAAATGATAGATATTCCCAATATATAACAGAAAATTTGCTTATTTTGGACAAATTTTAATCCTGACGAGACATTTCAAAGTAGGTTTTTTACTGTTTAAACTCAACAGGTGATAAATATAAACAATGCAAGTGTATACCTTCAGCAGATAAATACCTAATTAGGCTACAATGGCCTAATAAGACAATTTTCCTAGTTAGCCAACAATTGGTTAGCTTAATTATAGGCCTGTAAGAAACAGAATTTACTCTAGACCTGGTAAGAATTGTAGATATTTCTATTGTCGCTTAGCCTGTAAAAATGACCACAAGGATACAAAAACAAAATGAAAACCACTAAAAATTTCTGAACGTGATGTTACTTTACTTGTCCCGGTCCCTTATATTTCTGTGGACTGTTCTGTAACTTTGAAATTGCTTGTCACCTCATTAAATTTAGGTTTTATTACTGGAGTGATAAACGTATAGTTTTTTGGTATTGGATTGACAAGCCTTCAGGAGGAAAGTATTAACTGCCTGTGAAGCTGGTTACGCTATTTGCATTTTAATTAGATCAGGGAGCGAATTAACTGTAAATAAATCGATAGCAATTTTTTTTGCGAAGCAAAAAAATTCCAGCAGTCGATTTCGCGATTTTATTTTGGTAAAATGTGATCCATTTTTGCTGCTTTCGCCATAAGTTTAATGGTGTAATCGCTACCTCAAAATTGATGCTAGCTCCCTTTTTCATTCACATAGCTGAACAAACACGCTTCTTCCTGTCATCGCCAAATCGCTACCATATTTAAATTTGTTTTGAACTGTATTGCGGGTAGCCGAATTGCGAAAACATACTCGCTCTGAAGAAAGAAAAATATACAAGAGAGCATGTAAGATATCCCGTGAGAATCAAAACAATATGGTGGACTGACCGTGTGTGTTGCGATTTTTGAATTTTCTTTTACATCCATGATATAGACCGAGGTAAAAATATGAAAAACTTATAATTTTAAGATCGTGATTTTTTATTTAATGAACATTTTGAGATTGCTAGGCAAAAAAAAAACAGATCGAGAATCGCTATTCGCGATCCCTTAATTCACGATCCCTTAATTCGATCGTAGTAGATATACGGTATAAATGCCAAATGCTGAATTTCAAGATAATATATTTGGAGCAAAACCATAGATGTCTGGATTTTTTAACAAATATTATATATACATTTTATAAAATTAGAACCAAAAGTTTAAATCAGATTGAAAGAAGGTCACTAATACCCCGTTCAACCAATGGGTTGAACAGGGCGTATTAGTGGTAAAACGATTCTAATGATGTTTTTAAAGCTTATATACCTCACACTTTAAAATAACTTATTATCAAAACACTCACACAACATTAGTAATTAAGAAAAAATATCTCTTTTTGCCTGATTTACTATTATTAGAGAGTATACTATAAAACAAACAAGGTTACACAAGCTGCTTGCATGCAAATCTAATTGCAATCTTGAATAAGAGCTCCTGCATAAGCGACAAACATCAAGTAGCATTGATGCATTGTGTTGCTCGCTGGCAAAATAAGCAAAATCTTAATATGGGACTCATGAGGAAAATTTTCATATAGAGTTTTGATGTTGGATTTGTTGCTCCATCCGAATTAAGTCACTGTAAACATAAACATGGGTATAGCGTCTGCTAAACCCCTATCACTCAGGTTTTGCATATAACCCCTGAGCAATGGAATGATGTATCTTTGCAATACCTATTTGCGAGAAGAATAAAAGAAGCGAACTTCTACATATTCTCAATATTCAACTCGGAATTTTTGTGCTGGTTACTGAATAACTATTGTTTTTTCTTTTCTAGCTGTATAGATTAAGAGCATATAAAATGTTGTCAAATAACTTGTCGAAAAACTGTAAGTGTAACTTATTATATAGAAACTTATTGTGTCGAGTACAGGTTGAACAAAATCAGCAACTGTATTGCCCTTCAGTAAGAATGTTGGTATTGCTTGTACTTTTACAGGGTGGCCATATAAAATGTCCTAAATAACCTAAAATTTGAACTAAAAACAATTCCTCCTAAAATCTCTTAAAATTGTTTATCTAGAGACATGAATTTTTTTCATTCCAATTGTTATTCCGTTGAAATGTAGAAATAAATTAACCAGTTTTAGAAAAGGCTACATTCTGAGCTCTCCATTTCCTTCTAAAACTTTGTCAAAATTTTCCAAAATACAAAATGATTTCATGTTTTTTAGTGTTTTCTCATAAACTTTCACCCCAACAATTTCTGAAATTTCCTAAAATTGTAAATTTTTTAATTTGTAGCCACCCTGTTTTACCTTTTATAATATAAATTACTATAAATTACTGCATTGTTAAAATTATGATGAAAATCTAGCAGATAAAAAGACAAAAAATGACTGTACACCTGCACAGTTTAAAATAGTTGTTTAAATTTGCAGGTTTCCGTTTGGCCAAAAGACAACTTAGTGTGTCATGTGTTGCAAAACAAGTTGTTGGCGGTGTTAAAATGCCTGATACAGATTTTACTCCAGAAAAATATGAAGTATGTGTCAGTTTTGTGCTCCTATATATTAAAACTTTTATTTATGCAGTATTATATATATATGACCCGGTTTTTTTCATGTCATATATCTTGCATGATGGCAAAAATTTGAATTTGTACTGCTTGCACTTAGACACATAACTATGATTGCGTTTTTTGCTTACAGGGTATGTCTTACGAAAGAGCCAGAGAGATCCGTCAAAAACATTTGGTTCCAGGGTTATTGACGTATTATAAAACCCCAATATTTGTGCATCAGGTAATATTTCTTGCCATTTCCCTCAGTTGTTTTATTTCTGATCAAAGGAAGTTGTTTTTTTCCTACTAGAACATAAATTCATGTATAATATCAAACAACATTTGACATAAATCCATTGGTTAAGTTTCTCCTTTCAACCCACCTCCCTCCACTCTCTCTGAAGAAAATAAAAATAAAAAACAATCAAACAAAGAACACACAGAAAAGACAATGTTTACAAATATTGATTCCTTATTCTGTCTTTTATTGCATTTGATGTTACACATTTTTAGTTATTTTTATGTGTCTCAACAATAAATGTTGTTTACGAAATGTGACTTCTGGCCAAAATATTAGGAAGGAGTAGCAGCTTTATGTATGATTTGTTTTTTCTGTTGTAGGGACACAAGCAGTGGTTATTTGACACTGATGGGAAACGATATCTGGATATGTTTGCTGGGATTGTCACATGTGGAGTTGGGCACTGTCACCCGTAAGAATTCATAAACCTTGCCTTGATTAATATCATAATATTGTTGTTGTTGTCTAAAACCTAGGTTTTTGTATGCCCTGTACTTCTTACTAACAGGCTGGCAAGGATGCTTACACCACATTCATTATTCAAATCGTCGTGTTTAGAAACTTTTTCTCGTTTTTTTTAGCAAACAATTTCTGTTGAGCATGTTATTAGGTGAAAATGAAAATCTGTAACTTTTTTTAGCTGGAAATGTTTGCCAGGAAAAGTATAATTCCCTTGTCCTTTCTATTTCCATGCCATGGGCGTTTAATTGACCCGGATTTAATAGTGTATTGAGCAATTGTGTTAAATTCATTAGTCTTTCTTGTATTGCATAAGTTGTTTTGATTTTGGTGTTATAGAAAAGTTGAAGAGGCAACATTTAAGCAAATGCGAAAGTTGTGGCACACAACCAATATATATATGCATCCTACTATTCACGAATATGCAGAAAAGCTGGTTTCAAAAATGCCTGGTGATTTGAAGGTACCAAAATATATAATTGTTGGTATATATAGTGCTGTCAGTGCTATAAATATCGGAGCTTTCAACATGTAAACATTCTTATTCCTTAGGTTTGCTATTTTGTAAACAGTGGTAGCGAAGCGAACGATCTTGCAATGATGTTAGCGAGAGCACACACTGGAAATTGGGATATTATTAACCACAGGTTTGAAAAATAAAGTGTTTTCCCTCTCATCGTATGATTTTAAACCCATCTAGTTGATTGTGCATTGTAGCTATTTCTTTAAATAATTATCTCGCTGCAACACCTTTTTTGATATTTTTATGCCACCTGAAACTGCATATTTTGTAGTCAATGCAAAATATTGATTTCTAGAAATTCTTACCATGGTGCTGCTGCAGGTGTCCTGGGTTTATTAGCACAGCAGAATTGGAAGTTTAACACCCCACTTGGATTTGGAAATCATGCTGTAAGTGAAGCTAGTTAACACGTAAAATTTAAGTAGTCCAATGAATGTATATTCCTCTTTTTTTAAAAGACAAACAAATTCTGACAAAAAATGCAATTAAAATCATCAGTTAAAGTTTTATAGATGTAAAGTGTTAAATTATGGAAACAAAATTTCATTTATTTTCCCAATTTTTATTTTTTATTGCTGAAAATGTCAATTAATTCTAAAGAATATGAAAGCTTTGACCAAAAAATGACAAATGCACACAACTTTTCTTAAAACTTGACTTTATAAAAGAAAAAAAAAATGAATGGGAATGATTGAAAAACATAAAATTCAAGTCTACTCGAAAGGTCTAAAAATTCAGTTACTGGAATTTTGCTTTATTAGCCACAACTCCATCCTGATTGAGTAATGATAGCAGCTAATTCTTTTTATTTGTAGATGTCAAATCCTGATGTTTATCGTGGACCATGGGGAGGAAAGAATTGCAAAGAATCGCCAGTGCAGGTTTGGGAGCAATTATATCTGTATTATAGTTGTAAACATGCGTTCAGAATTTCATGTTGGATGACTAAGAAAATTTAAAAACTGTTGTTTTTGCAGCATAATGTTATTTTCTTGCTATATTATATTATTATTTCTTGAAATGCTTTTATTGTTTTTTCTAGACGGATAGGCCTTGTGACTGTCAACCAGGTAAATCTATTTGTGAAATACCTAATAAATCAACTATAAAAAGTGTAACTCTGTGAACTGTCAGTTTTTACTCAGCAACCTTGTTTTCTTATAAGCCACATGGGTTCAGCTTTTTAATCTTTTTTAATGTATTCTCTTCATTGTTTAATATTGTTCAAGACTGTTTTCGAGGCACGAGTTATGCTTTCTTATTTAAGTGCCTGATATGGCAATTTTGGTTGATCAAGAACAGTATACCTTTAAAAACAACCTGTTCAAGAATTATTAGAATAAATAATGCTTAATTTGAAAGATCATACCCACTTGGACCTTTGCGGGCCGTTGTGTTAATTGTGCCATAATACGGGCATCACAGAAACTACGACTAGCACATTTTCAACATTCCTCACCACGCTACACATCTGCCTAAGTAAAACTCTTGTAGCATTTCGGTTGCAGAGCATTTGTCAAGCGATGCTGTTTTGCGTTCAAAAAATTATGAACAGGCTTCTTTCTTTATCTTAATTAACCAAACCAAATAATTTTGTTCCAGGTCATTGTTCAGCTTCTGATGCATATCTTAGTCAACTTCAAGAAGTACTCGACTATAATTGTCCAAAAAAAATTGCTGGATACTTTGCAGAACCACTTCAGGTACACGATATATATATATTTAACAAACAGGTCAGGTTAAGTTGGGAATTTATTGCCAACTGGTCTGAACTTTCATAGGAATTTCTAATTGTTACTATCTTCCGACGGGATGGTCCTGAAATATTTTGGAATTTGACTTTTCGCCAGGATCAAAATTGTAACACATTTCTTGGATGGCTCTGGAGATTGAACTAAAATATTTGATCAATATTGTCTATTGTGAAACTGTTAATTCTTATACTCTTAAAATGCCCTATTTATCCAAATGTGATCACTTTTTCTAAATGCTTGAAGCAAGAAACGTACACCAGTTCTTAAACTGTACTGAGTGGAAAGTGCTATAAACTGCTGTTTAAAAGTTATCGAAAGTATTTTGTGTGCGTTATCCTGAAAAATATAAATAATATGCTGGATTTTATTTTTAGGTTTGTATGTGAAACTAAGTGTTTTAGTTTAGGGAATACGGTAAATATTTCAAGAAAAGTCAGACACTTTGATCTGTCTGGCAAATTAGACAAACCTCAGGACATTTTAAGACATGTATTTTGAGGCTTATCAAGATAGCATATAAGAGTCACATGCATGTTAATACAACAGTTGCGTCGACATTTCAGTTTATAAGCAGTTTGTGAATTGAGTATATTAGAAAAAAACTTGTTCTTAGTCTCGATAAAATGTTCCTTTTTGTTTGTTTGTATCAGAGTAGGGAATAGTTGTGAATCTTCCACTGTATTCTCATTTAATTTATGTAACATATATACGTCCATCAAAAAACAAACAATACAGCAGTGTGCATCTTACATCTGCATTATTATATAAATGACCAAAAAAATTAAAGGTGTCCAACAACTGCAGTATATGTGTGACATTTAAAATCTAAATCTACTAAAATTACTTCCTCTGACCATCTGACAAATGCAAAAACTATTAGGAAAGAAGTTTACCAAAGCATTTCAAAATACATCTAACCCATAAAATTTAAATACAGAAAAATACAGAAACAGTATTAGAGCGAAGTGTAGAGTTGTTTTGCAGGGAAGCTGTTATTATGTTATTTTTAGTTTTTAAAGAATTGCTAACTGTTTCCAGAGGGAGAGAGAATAGATTGTCAGTTGGCTAGTAAAAGGTTTGCTAGAAATTACAGCTTCATAGAAACTTCAGTATTTATATATTCAGTATCGTTTTGTTTAAGATCAGAGGGTGTTATTATTAGTTCAGTTTAATTTTATTTTGATCTCTAGAATTTGTTATAACGTCTGTCATGAAAATTTAATATTTTCAGTCTACAAATGTAGTTCACCGTTAAGTTCTTCTACGCGCAGTTTATTTTCCAGCACATGTTTTATTTCTTCAACGGTGTGTGACGCTCAAGTTATCTATCAGCCAGTTTTGTTTGATTTAGGGCGTTGGTGGAACTGTTCAGTACCCGAAGGATTTCATGCCAAAGGCGTACGAAAAGATCAGAGAACATGGTGGACTTTGTATCTCAGACGAGGTATAAAACTGTAAATAATTTGTTTCTAAACATGAGATGTTCAATCGTAAGAGCTTCAGATGAATCGTGGATAGATTTTTAGTATATCTTAAGTTAATACCAAAAGAAAGATCTTCCATGCTAAATTTAACTTTTGTGTGTGTGTTATTGCGTATGTTTGCTAAAATCAACTTTTTGCTTGTATATATAAAATACTTGTTTTTATACAAGAAACATAGGCTCAAATTGGCAAAAAACTAAGAAACATCTAAACATCTTTTTCTAAGACATATTCTTCTCCAAGAACCAAAAACTAAACTGAAAGCACTCAAAGTCAAACAAATCAAAAATATTTCCATCATCTGCACCCTCTTCTATCAGCATATCGTTCTCTTCGTGTTTTTGAAACAATTGAGAATAAGAAACAAATGAGAAACATTTGAGGCTCATTTCTCAAAAAAACTAAGAAACATTGAGCCTAAGCCCAAATGCATGTTTCTTGTAAAAAAAACAACGCGTATACACCTTTAGCTGGCTTAATTTGAAAATATAGAATTTTAGAGATTTTTTTCAAGCAATAAAATTCCATGAGAAAAAAGAATGAAGTAAAAAATGATACTGTTATTTTTCTTACTATCCTTCAAAATAGATTCTCTCTTTATTGTTTGTTTGAATAAGCGTCTCCTTACGACGAATGTAGGGACTTATTCAATAGCCACAAGTATTATTTTCTTTCAGGGGGCGTTCACACAGCTTTGGTACTTATTATATTTTTCTTCCATATAAAGCTTATCCAGTTATTTACGGCATTTGGAATTATCACCGCATATATGTTACCATTTTAATCCCTTTCTTTTGCTTGTTTCAGGTTCAAACAGGTTTTGGTCGTCTTGGTAGTCACTTTTGGGGATTTGAATGGATGGGTGTCATGCCAGACATAGGTGAGATGCATATGTTTAACCCTTTTACACACTGCTTTTTGCAAGTCTGCAATCTCGTTGCAAGTAGTGATCTTGGCGACGTCAAAGCTTATCCGATCTGCGTGCTCTTTTTTATACGAATTTAGAGCTGATTCACACTAATGTGAGTTTGTTTAACAATTTTAAGGTATCCATCAAAAAAGGATATGAATTCTAAAGCAGTAGGATTCTTAGTTCCAATTTAATATCCATACTCTATGCTATAATTTAAGCTTTGATATGTTTTAAATGAACTTTAAATTATTTTTTTAGTAACATGTGCTAAAAGTATTGCTAATGGATTTCCTATGGCTGCCGTAATTACAACGCCGAAAATCGCCGAAACAATGAAGCAAGCGATCACGTTTAACACGTATGGCGGGAATCCTATGTCGTGTGCTGCAGCCAGTGCTGTGCTGGATGTAAGTTTGTGTCGTTTTAATTATCTTCTGTAATAGACTGAGAAAGTCCTATTTCGCATCCCTTAGAAGACCGCAATGGTCTTTTCAGGAATGCGCAAAGTTTAATTTCTTGTTTACTTTAAAGGAAGAAACTTTCGCAAATCAAAAAAACATCGCCAAATCAAAGGAAATTACCCCTTCTAAATTCTTTTCGCAAGAAATAACTTTCGCAAAAGATCATTTCAATGATTTTCCCCGAGAATTACCTTTTCCGAGGGGCATCTCTTATAATAATACGGAGTGTATGTGACGGTCATGGTGGATATCGTCATTTTCCTTTTATGTCGCCGAAATTTTCTTTGAAGTTGCCGAAAAAATTATGTCCATTTTGCTAGCGGGTTTACTTTGTTTACATCACGTGATGAAAATGACTCAATTTGATTTGCTGAAATAAATTTAACGGCTAACTTTTGAAAAATGGTGTCCTCTAGCCACCAAAAAAACCCACAAAAGAACGATCTTGAAAAAAGTAAAATAAGTGGTTCAAAAAAGCATATTTAAAAAGAAAAAAGTCCAAGTGAAGAAGTAGAAAAGTGAAGTTGGAAGTGAGAAGTGGAGCTACGTGGAGCTAGAAGTAAAGTAAAGTTAGAGGTAGAAAATAAAGGCCACCAAAAAAAAGCACAGAAGAACGATCCCTTTACCTTGAAAAAAAGGAAAAAAAGTGGTTCAAAAAAGCATAGCTATATATTTAAAAAGAAAAGAGACCAAGTGAAGAAGTAGAAAAGTGAAGTGAGAAGTGGAGCTAGATGTGAAGTAAAGTTAGAAGTAGAAAACAAAGGCTAGAGTTTGAAGTGGATTTGAAGTCACAAATAGTAAGAACTTTGATATTTTTAGACGTTTGTTTGGTTTTTATGTCGCTGGAGCAAGCAGACTCGCATTTTCCAGGAAAAGCCTCAGTTTTATATTTTACCGCGTATGTAGCCATATTTGTTTACGTTTTTTTGCATAATTCATGATGCCCTGGCGCGTAACTAATGTATTGTCCTAAAATTCAAAATGCTACATAAAGCTGTTAGCTGACTAACAAACGGAAAACTTTGGTTTGTTGGACTGTATTGCTTCTCTTTATATGTGTTTTACTAAGCATAAATAGCTAGCTTTAGTTTTAGCTAAGTGTTCCCAGTTTAAGTATATTTAACTGGGTGTCTTAGCTACTGTTAGCTAGCTAATGTTAGCCTCCAAGTCCACCTCCCCATCCCATGGCTAGCTCTAACCTATGACTTCTGTTGTTATTCATCTTTTTTAATTATCTATAGCTAGCTACTATAGTTTCCAAACTTCTCTTCTTTTATGAGCACGAATTATGATGTAACAAGCTAGCTAGCTACCTACAAAATCTTTCAAAGACTTGAACTTTTGCAGGATAGTAGGATGTATTTTTATGCCCATAGAATATATATAATTTTTTTCACATTTTACCTGTGAACTTTACAAGGGGGACCACATGCACTATGACAAGTGGAACGAATTTTATAGAATTTAAAGTGTGTGTGTTAAGTTATTTTTTATTGTTTTGTTTCTGATTTTGTAATTTAATGGGTGATGACTATATGCAATGAAATGACTAAATTTTGATGTGTTTCATAACCTTTTTGTGGAAGATTGATGGGTAATGGCAATATACGACATGCTGAATAAAATTATTTTTGTTGATTTAGATGTGTTTCTCAAAAACCAATCTGTTTTACATTTTGTGTAAACTTTTGTTTACGAACCGTATATATACAATGTTTCCAAAATAATGATCTTTTTTTATTCAAGTTTATTCTTTGCTTATTGATTTTTTGACATTTAGGTTCAAAATTGTTGGTAAAGGGCAGTACGGATCATCATACTAAAAAAGAAAATCTTTTGTGTTCTTAACCGGTTGATTTTTACATTTTGTCTAAATTTTTGTGGGAGAGAATGGTATGCAACTTAAATGACTGATTTTTGTAGATTTAAATTTGATGTGTTCTAAACTATGGCTTTTTCATATTTTTGTATAAGCTTTTAAGGGAAAGACAATATTTAAAATATGTAAAGAACTTATTTTTGTTGATTTGTGCTAACTCTTGCAGGCCAACTTTTTGACATTTCCGAATAAAATACTGAGAGTTTTCAACATAATCACTTATAAGATGTACATATTTGAGATACGTTATTTCTGACATTGTTATTATCCATGTTGTGACTGTCGGTGTTGTAACTGTCGGTGTTCTTACTGTCGGTTTTGTGAGTATTGGTGTTGTGAGTGTCTATGTTGTGAGTGTCGTTGTTGTAACTTTTTATCAACTAGATTTTGCACCTTGCAAGCTGTTCTTTTTTTATTTTGTGTAAGATTTGACATTTGACATTTTGTGTAAGATTTTAAGAACATTTTTTTTTTGTATATGCACTGCTGACGTCAGCAAAACATCTAAAGCAACCTATTTTTTTAATGGCCTTTTGCCTAAGTGGATTTTTCCACGGGCCTTATCGACTAGTCTCTTTAATAATAGCCGTATTCTATTTAAAATAGTAGCGCCGCAGCCAGAGTAACTAATCTACAGACGGGCGAACCTGTGGATTTGTTGACGCTAACGACTAGTGTATATTGATTCTTGTTTGTTCAAGGTCTTGAAATAGCGTGGGAAGTTACTATAAAATGTAATCAACGATAAAAATCACATGGTTTGAAGTCGATTAAAAAATTTAGTTTAAATATTATTACACGGAAACTGAAACAATTTTAAGTAGCCTGGAAACCCTGTAAGTAGCCTGGAAACCCCGTAAGTAGCTTGGAAACCCTGTAAGTAAGTGGCCAATGTTAAATGTTTTTGTCTGGTTGTTGTGTATCGATTTAAATTAGTGATATTTACGCCATGACTTTTCCACTTTCAGGTCATTGATGAGGAAAATTTGCAACAGAATTGTGCAGATGTCGGTACCTACTACTTGGAGAGTCTTGCAAAGCTGCGTGACGAATTCGAAGTTGTCGGCGATGTAAGAGGCAAAGGCCTGATGATTGGTGTAGAGTTGGTCACGGACAAGGTACGTAGTTCCTGTCCTCAGTAGGGTCGTCATAAAAATTTCTTAGATCTCTCACAAGTAAAAAATCCTTCACAGTTCTCCTCAAGAGGTAAAAAATTGACCCTGGTTGTTTTTTTATTGACTTATTGATTTAAATTCTCTTTATTAGATATTTATGATACCTTAATTTCTTTACAGTACAGTTTATGCTACAAATATTTTTCATTTTACATTTAATTTTAAAATATTTTCTCTTCATGGGAGTGGCATCTTCACGAAGAGGTATGAAAAATATCAGCTAGCGTGTTGCATTTGAACACCTTGCACATTTTTGATTAAAAAATTTAAAATATCCTTTTTGCTGATTCCTCCTCATTTTTAAAATCAAAATGTTCTACAAAACTGTAAAAACTTCATGTTCCCTCAATTCTCTCTACAATCTTCATCTGAAAAAAAAGATTATCCGTGCATTTGATATTAATTTGATGTTAAGATCGTTTTTTTAGTGACATATTATTCGAAACTAAATCGAAAGGTCAATGAAAATGTTAAAACTTTAATTCAACAATCATTACAATTTACATTCCCGAGCATTATCCATTCGTATGCGCGTTTTTTTCTCTCAGCGCTTCCTTCCCCGATATTGAAGACTAATTTTGACTGCTTGATAGCTTATTGTTTTTATTAATTTTTTTTATTTTTTTTTCAAAATGTTTGCTTTGGTCTCTAGGCTTCAAAGAAACCATTACCAGCAGCGGAGGTGCTCGATATTTGGGAGCGTACGAAAGATTATGGTGTTTTGTTTGGAAAAGGTGGAAGATTTGGGAATGTAAGTACCTGCTTTGTGTATACCAACAGTTTATTGGACGACAAGACAGGGTTCAAACAGGGACCAATTAAATAATATGTCTTTCTGATTTTAATACAAGGTCTTGAAAGAAAGTAAAAAGTAACTAAATCTTTTTACAAACTCTTTTTTAAATATTTGATTGATGGTTAGTTTTACTTCATTTTTTTTTCAACATTTCGTACTTTTTTCTTTGTTCTGAAGGCGTCTATAAAGTTAAATATTTTTTCTCCCCCCTAACCCCGCTTAAGTGGGATAAAAGGAACAAGTGTTTTACCAGAACTTTTTTTTCGATGGATTTTTTAAAAGATTGTTCAAAACACTTCAGGGTTGTCATGCCTCCTCAAAATTCCCCAATGCTTAATTTTGAAAAGTCTCCTCAAAACTCCTCAAATCTCTTAGTAGATTTTTTTACACAAATTTCTCCCCAAATCTCCTCAATTTTAATTTTATAGCTCGTCGCATCTTTTTATTTTCAAAATGATCAGAAATGCTACGTGGGTGCAGAAATATAATTTGTTATTCACTTGTGGCGTTTACCTTTAAAATCTCCTCAAATATTCTCATTTTTTTTCGGAAAAATATGAGAATGCTCTGAAATCTTCTAATTTTTTTTTATGAAGTCACCGTCATTTTTTTTTTCAAAGAAAGGTTAAGAAATCTCATCTAAGGTCCTCAAATCTCAAATTTGTCTTTACAGAAAGAGTGGAAACCATGCATTTAATGTTTTTGCACATATCTGTCCAATCGACGCAAATATTTACGTTATGCTGATAAAGAAGAATTTCCTTTTTCATAACTTTTTACTCAGCCGTTGATATATCCATTGTTTAGAGTGTGAAATTTTAGAATTTAAATTTATCAATAAATGTTAATAGGTTTATAAAAGGGCCTGGTTAAGGGTACTTTATCTTACTTACTTAAGGGTAGTTTATCTTATTTTTTAGGTACTGCGAATCAAGCCTCCCATGTGTATCACCAAAGAAGACACTGATTACGCTGTCGCTGTGCTGAGAGAATCTTTACGCGAATATGCCGACGCAAAATAAAAACGAAATAATATTTTTTAATAACGTTCTCAAAGTTTTATAAACTAGAAATAGGTATGTGACTCCTCGATCGCATCCCGTCTTAAGGCCGGTTTCCATACAGCTGCATTTTGCGCCCAGTCGTAAAATGCGCCGCGACTTTTATCACATATACCGAACCATTTCCATTTAGCGATTTTTGCTCACGTGTTTTTTGCAAAACATGGCTGATGTAAACAGACGATATTTGTTGCTGCAAAATTTGAGAGTAGTCCTAGCAATATTTTTATGGCGTAGAAATAAACAACGTTGTAAAATACGTAAGAAAAACATGTGGATGAGACGACTTTCCATAGAAAGAAGAATCAAAGGACTATACAACGTTTTGCTTAAGGATTTAATGTTGTCAGATCACGAGTAGTCTTTTTAAGTTTGTTTACAATGTTGTTTCTTTGTGCCTCCACAGACTCATTAAGGTTATTTTGTTTTTCATCTACTTCACTTGATTGATATATATTCTGATTCTCTACATTCATTTGGCTTTGACAAAAGTTTAACACAGAAACGAGATGTTGCTAGCCATCTTGAAATGATCTAATTAAAAATTCTTTCGTAATTCATGTAGATTTCTACCTTTTGATTGGCTGTTAAGCTGAAGCGCAAAATGTAGCTCGCAAAAAGTAGAGCCTGTTCAACTTTTTTTAAATCGCCCCAGCGCATGCAAAAGCGCGAGGTCAGCGGCATTATTCTGATAATGCGCATGCGTAGATCAAAAGTCACGGCGCTTTTTATGACTGGGCGCAAAATGCAGTTGTATGGAAACCGGCCTTTATTCGTAGTAATTTTCGCGCAATGAGAAAAATGGGCGCGAATGTACGCGCAAAAGGAACATACTCAATTCTAACTGTGTGGAAATTAATACGCGCGGAACTACGTTTAGGTTGGTTGCGCGGAAATTAAAGCGCGCGAAACTACTGCGCGGATTTCTGCGCGATAATTAAAGTGCGCGAGAATTTGTACGAATAAGTTAGCTATTGCGAGTATATGTGTGTTTTTTACTTGTGTCGATTGCTTTGGAAATTTTTATGTAGGCGAGCTTCTTTTGAATTATCAAATTATATATTGTTTTTTTTAACGAAGAAAAATGGTAACATTTTGTAATATAACCTCTAAAATCTTAAAAGAATAGCACATTGCTAATATGCGACTTTTTTCTTGCAAATTTTTGTTGCCGGGAATTGAAGAGAAGTTTTCGTAATTTAGAATTGTAGAGGGACTAGGGAATGTAAACAAACTCCGTTCTTAGTGCCTCTTGTAAGGAAAAAATTCACGTAAGAAATTATAACGTGGAGACAATGAACATAGAGCATTGTAGGGTTCCCTAAAATAGTTACGTGTTTTCATAAAGAAATTCTGCGCCTGGATGGACGTGAAACCATTTGCCGTGGTCACAGACAACCTACTATGCATCTGTACATGTGACATGTTTATTTTCCCTAAGTTACCATATTACGCAATTTTTTATCAGCCTGTGGTTTCATTAAAAGCTTATCGAGGCGGAAGATCCTGATTGGATGGCGGAAATATTACCGCCAAACATGTATTTGTGAAAGCGACACCAAGCATAATTCATATGGTCCTTAACAAGATAAAAGGAATTCTGGGAATAACTGTGTGCACATAGTTAACTTTTCCAGAACACACTGGATAGAGCAATCTTGTTCCCAGGGATTTCCCAATACTGATTTGATTATTAGCTTCCGAGGCAGCCGTTTCGTGAAAATATTACAGGCGTAGTAAAGCCCTGGGGACGAGATGAAGTATTAATGGAACAAACCAATTTTTTGGTAAATGGAAAAGTGATTTTTTGACGAACAACGCGAAATATAACCTTTTAAAGGTCGCACAATTGGCACAAATTTGTACACACAAAATTAAAGCACCAGTATTCCAACATTGGTTTTCTGTAAAAAGATAATTGTTTTGTTTTTTGTGACAATCCCCCATTTATTGCATGTCGGTGTGCAACAACCTCGTCCCTAGGACATCTTGTATCTTTTCTAACATCACGGCGATCTCGCCGTCCCGAGATAAAAAAAGAGACAACAGGCGCTTGGAACGAGGTTGGGTGTGCAAGTAGTCTGAAGAAAAAAATCAAGAACATTGTTGCATAACAATTTTTTCTCAAAACATCGATTGCTTTTTTTATTAAGTAAAGAATGAGCGTTACAGGCAACCTAAACGCTTTCCCCCGTGGAAGCTTACCAACTTCGTATCCTGGGCATTTTGCTTTTTTATTAATTTAATGGCGGCCGATTGGAGAAAACGTCAAAAAAGAATCCCGGGTGATGAGGATGGAATAGTGCGCGTCTGCAAAACTCTTTATTCTCACTACCCAAGGGGCATAGTGCAGGGTCTGGACGAGGCAAGTGCATGTTTTTGATTTCTCAAAATGGCGATGAAGCTGTGAACGATGTAAACATGATTGTTGTCAAGTAAAGACTTCCCAGATCAAATGATTAAATGGCTTCTATTATCAGTGGTTCCGAGGCTGATTTGAGCTCTGTTGTTGATCTCGAGGAAGAAACACTTGGAGAACTTACTGATGAAGAGCTCTTTGCTCTTTTAAAAGATACGAAGTACTTCTTCTTAAATTTAGTTATTTATTTTTTTCTTGCGTTTTTGATGGTGTAGTCTACGTTAAAATGAAGACAGCCACTTGATTTGCAGAATTATGGTCATACCTTTGCTAGATTGAAAGTGATACATATCGGGGCTGTCAAGTTTGTGGTATATATTGCTGTAAGCCTGCTTCCTCCCCTGCTGCATGCATATAAGCATCATAAGTGCAAGCATAAAGAAAATGTCTGTGTGAACATTTTCAGCATCAGCATAGACCTTTTTGAATGTTTACATTTTCCGCGGTAAGCCCTTCTGGCTCTAACAACTGTGTGGCAGGCAGAAAGATGCGGAAGCTTGCTGAAGAAAGGTCTTTTTCAGCCCATTTCTTTCTACGGAAACATTTTTGAGGCTTTAAACTATTATCGAGTGTAGATGGATAATTTCTGATTGACATATATTCATATAAAGTCGTAATGATACCGTCGTGCGAAGAAACAGACTAAAAAGGACCTCACTTCTTCTAGCGCCCGCATCTTTTTGCCTGCCACGCAATTGTTAAAGCCGAAAGGGCTTACCGCGGAAAATGTAAACATTCAAAAAGGTCTATAAAAACCACGTTGTGAATGACATAAGATATCAAAGTTTTTGATATTTTCTTGCTTATGTCATACTTTGGCTGGTGATTCCACAGGTCACAGGTCAAAATTTTAAAATTATGACATTATGATGATGACATTGTCACGGCTGTTTCGAAGCGGACAAAAATGTTACGAAAAAATAATTCGAATTACCCTCTCAGTTAAAACAGGATATCTCAAGAACGAAATAAAATTTTTATATTCTGTAAAAATAATAATAATCTCAGATAAATTGTCCATATTATTAAAAGAAAAAAAAATTTGGACACCTGTCCGAAATTGGTATATTTAGGCCAAAATGTCTAAAAATGACTTAAAAATTATCATTTAGATGAATGTCTTCCACAATATCTCTGGAATAAAGTTAAGGAAACATGTTTTTTATGGTCCACAGTTTAGGTTAAATATCTGGAATGAAAATTACTTAATTTTATTACTGTCCGAAATTGTCCAAAGGGTTATTTTTGGGCCAAATGTGAGACCTAGTATGTGAAAAACGGCCTTTAGAGCCTCAATGTATGCTTAAAGTTTGTTTTTAACTGAATAAAAAACATTACTTTGGATTCTAAGGCCATTAAAGATGATGTAGATGACATATTAGTCTGTCCGAAATTGTCCAAAGGGTTATTTTTGGGCCAAATGTGAGACCTATGTGAAAAACGGCCTTTAGATAGATAGATAGATAGATAATGTGCATATTTTACATGGCTAGCCTCACAAATATTGAGGGATATACCCTGTCTATTATTTCCAGGAGGGGCCATGGCTTAGATGGAGAGTCCTAGAGTATTTAATGCTCATTTTGAGCTACGCAGACCCAATTAGGACCTGCGCTCTACTAGACAACTCCCGGCAACATCCAACGGCCCACATAGTGTGCCATCTCCCCAATTTCCCTCACATGACTTGGGTTAACCCGGGGCTATGGTAACATTCACTCGCCCATGTTGACTCGCCGTCAAGAGGAATCGAACCCCGGTCGCCCGCACAGAGTACGAGAGCTATAACCACTAATCTACGGCGCCACACTAGAGCCTCAATGTATGCTTAAAATTCGTTTATTAACTGAATAAAAAACATTACTTTGGATTCTGAGGCCATTAAAGATGATGTAGATGTAATATTTAACTGTCCAAAATTGTCCAAAGGGTCACTTTTGGTCCTAAGGGTTTTCAGGCCAAATATGTGACATCATACATTTAAAACGTCATTCAGAGTCGACGGTTTCAACATTCTAGTTTATCATGCTAGTAGAAAATATCTCAAGTTGTGCATAAATAGTTTATTTATTATATACATTAAATATATACAAAGCAATGATTTTGTGTTTCTTTATAAATTGTATATATAAAATAGCACCCAATCTTGTGATAAAGCCAAGATTAGCTAGCTAGCTAGCCATAAACATCTTTGATTTCAACAATCTCATCTTGAGAAAGCCCACCAAAGTATTAAGTGACTTGCTACAAAACACGATGCAAAATGCAAAACTGTATGACCAAAAAATAGCTACTCTTTACAGAAAAATACAAAACAGAAGAGAAAAGATTAAAAAAGATAACAATTAGCCACGTTTGAAGTTTTACAAGCTATAAAACAATTTCTTAAAATCTAGGGTGATCTTATAGCTAAAAAATAATATTAAAATCGCTGCAAAATAAAGTAGTTTACTGTTTTGTCCTTTACCTCGTGCTCTGCCAAACTTTAGCTAGCTTCAAAATTGCTAAGACACCGTTGTCTCGCTTATTCAAACATTTTCGAAAAATCCCGGTTTCGAACTAGGATTCCCTGGTCGAGCAATCAAGTCCAAAGTAAACACCGGGTCGCCGTAATTTTGCTGGGAAAAACCATACCTACCAAAACATTAAACGCCATCGCTGTGACTTGGTTAGAAGTTTAGATAATTATTTAATTAGACAGAAAAGGGATCACACTACATCAAATTGCCGTGCACCACTTTGGCAACTTTTTCTTCTCCTTTTTAGGGCCTAAAGAAGACCTTAACTTAAAATTTAAGTAGTTTATAGTTTGCGAGACGAACGTTGCATGGTACCGGCCAATAGAACCATGTTTCCAGGCCCCCCATATCAATTTTCAAGTCCGTAGCTAGTAGCGCGGCGTTGGCACAAGGTTGGAAAAATGGTATGCTTTCGCCAAAAATAATGTCTTTTTTAGTTTTGTGTGTTTTGTTCGACGAAATAACTCGAAATTTATAACACACATGTATAACATATTTATATATTTAAAAAGGAGAAAAGTAGATCGTTTTAATACTTTTTAATTCAGTAAAATTAAAACAATACAAAAAAAGTTTCAATAACTTAAAAAATGATAAAAATACAAAATTTCAAAAAAAATTGTGGAAGCCATTTTAATTTTGTCCGCGGTTTGACCGTAGCGAAACAGCCGTGTTGTGGTGTAGTAAAAAATATGGTCTCCCCCGCAAAATTCGGTCCCCGTGGTTTTACACAATGACTTATAACCTAAGCGCCACATTTCTATTTTTATGTTTAAAAAATACGGTCCCCCGCCAATTTAAAAGATACGGTTCCCCTATTCAAGATAGTCGGTCTCCCCATTTAAACAATTTGGTCCCCCCCCCCCATTTAAACAATTCGGTCTAACCATACAAAAAATACTGTCCCCCCATTTAAAAAATACGTCCCCCCTCCCCATTTAAAAAATTCGGTCCCTCCCTAATTAAAAAATACGGTCCCCCCACATTTAAACAATTCTGTCCACCTATTAAAAAATACGGTCCCCCCATTTAAACAATTCGGTCTCCGTGTTTAAAAAATACGGTCCCCCCATTTAAATAATCCGGTCCCCCAATTTAAAAAAACTGAAACATTGAGAGGACAAGTCAATTTATATTTAAAGTCAATGTTCTTATGTAATAAATTTAACAAAGTTAAGATGTTTTAAAAATCGTGATTAAGTTTATGCCCTTTTTTTTGTATTCATTCACTTCAGTTTTTGAAACTATTTTTTTGCTACAGAATTGTTTCTTTTTTAAACATTTATCATCTAGGTGATAGTTTACGTTTGTATATTTTCTTTTCCCACATAGCATTATTTCGCCCTTTATGAGCCTTAGCATTGTCGTCATGAGACACAGCCTTTCGCTGTTAAAGGGGACATTGCAGCCTCCACACTTCCGTATTCTCCTGTTTTTGTCGTTCTTTTAAAATAAATTCAACACCGTTGATGGTCTAAATATAAGCAAAATAATCTTAGCTAGAAATATTGATGATATTTCTAAAATACAAGTCTTAATAATTAGGCTAAAGATCAACATGTTTCTCTTGACTTTTTTATTAGACAGGTGGACACCACTTAAACCTTATTGTTGAGTTTAAATTTAAAAAACACGCATTCTTAAAAAAAAAATTTTTAAAGTGAAAACAATACAAAATATATAATAATACACAAATAAGAAACAGAAGAGTTAACCTCGTGCCCAGTAAAAAGATATTTGTTCACCAGCGATCAAATGTAAAAATCATGTGGTTCTCCTTCAAAATAGTACTGTATTATGTTATAGGCAAATAAATTACCAGTATGACTGACACGGTGAGTCTCTCAAAGTCCAGCGAAAATTAGCAGATGCTTCCCATCTGTAATAAGTTCTGGTAATTTTTACTTCATTTTTTTCCAGTTTTTTTCTTTTTAAAAGCTTTCTTGGCACTCTCACAGAATCTATAATTTTACCTTCTCTGTCTGTGGTGCCGCAGTTTAGTGGTTATAACTCCCAAACTTTGTGCGGGAGACCAGGGTTCGATTCCCCTTCTCCTGGAAATAATAGACAGGGTATATCCCTCCATATTTGTGATCTTAGCCATGTAAAATATGCACATCTATCTATCTAATGTTAGTACAATGATATTATATCCTCTGTTTTGCCATGTGCAGAGATCGTCTTTCGACCAGTCAGCATGGTGGGGCAACTCTCCTAGGTATTTTACGAACGCTGCGTTTTCTTTGGCATTGACAACCTTTTTTATACAAACACCTTTTGATTTTATTTAAAAAATTAAATCCACTACTTGTTGATTATTCAAACTGATTATTCCTTTGTGTAAATAAAGTGCTTGTGTATCATTATTGAAATATTTAACTTTTTCTTCACTGTTATACCCGTATACACTTGAATCGCTATCACTCTCCTGTTTATTATTCTTTTCATTTTCATCTTTTACTCATTCAGTTTCACTTTTTCGATTGACCTCTCCGCTGACACTTTCGCTTTTACTGTTAACCTTCATGTATCCTTTACTCACTCCTTCTTCGCTACTATTACTATCTATTATTTCACTCATTGTTTACTTTTCCTCCTATCACAAATTTTTGATTTGAGCTGTGAATAAAAATGTTGCATCTCAGAATATTTGACAACGCTGGATAAAAAGCCATTGTTGCTTGTGTACATATATTATCTGAGCTGGCAATTGTTTTTAGTTTATTTTCTCATGCCTGTTGATAATTTTGGAAATGAAATACCAACCTCGTCCCAGGGTCTTTTTAGTCTAACTAAGGACTATATACCAAAATGATTGCGCATGTCAAATCTCGAAAAATATCGAAAGCAGGCTAAAAATATATGGCATAAATATTTTAACCTGTGACCTCTGACCTGTGGAATACACCAGCTATATCATGTTTGCATCATATTTTTGCGGTGGGAACCAGAAAGACATAGTAATAATTTCTTTTTCATAAAACATTCACAAGAACTTCAACAAATCGTTAATGATTTTAAATACTTTCATGTGTATCTATGAAAAAATTAAACAAGCGTGAATTCATCAGTATATAAGTATATAATTGATTTTATGAAGAAACGGTAAAAAATTGTCTTAAAACAAGATTCGTGATTAAATGGACGGAACAGATAAACTTATGGAATATTCAATCGATTATTTTAATATTTCCCTCACTATTGTTTTTTTTCTTATTACCATTTACTATTTTTTTACTTTTTTGAGGCGTTATGTTTATGCTTATATATGTCACTTCATGTACTCATATACTGAGCATGAGTATGCTTATGTCACCAGTTGGAAGGATACTTAAGAATGGGAATCCGGTTGAGAATTTTCTGTTTTTATATTTTCTTTGGGGGAGCTTCTTATTACATGTAGCTATGCATGATATACCTGTTTTCACACTTGTAGCCATTTCCTAGCAGGGGCATCCCTTTTCCCCTTTTGATAAAAAGTTGATAAAGCATACATAATAAATGTCTTTGTGGGAAAATACCATAATTAATAGCAATTTACCCTTCTTGTATAATCATTTAAAAACAGAAGAAAACAAGCCATTATTATGGTAAAAAACAATATTATAAGGAGGACTTTAGCCAACCAAAATGGTAAATAAGCTAAACATCACCTGCATTGAGCTGTAAAAAGTTCATTATTTTCAAAAAATTTATTATTTATATAAAAATTTACATGTTATTAACATGATAAACCATTTGCCATTTTTTCATTCTTTTCTTCACCAAACACAAAACCTTTTTCCTAACTAAGGTGATGTTCTAAGGCAATATGCTCAGAAACAAAATCCTGCTGCATTGATTATAAAAGCTATACATCATGTGTCTTTAAACTTAAGCTAAGTGAGGTATGGAGTATTGGATGTTGTTTTAGTGTTCTGGTCCAATTTTGAGAATGCTGTTCTGTCAAGGTTGGTTGTAAATGTCATTTTGATTTGAAACCCTTTGCCCTGCTTTGTTGTAAACAGAACAGAATATTTTAAGCAGATCAGTATGTCCTGTTTGTAAACAGGGCACAATTAACCTTCCCAATTTAGAAAACGCTTCTGGGGCGTTTCTACGGCATATGTCCTATTTGTAAATTAAATGCACTCTTTTACAAAACTAAACTGTCTGGCTGAACCCAGATTTTCTAAAATTTTTGATAACTTGTGCTTCAAGTGTTACCTAAATTTTATTTGCACTGCTTTGCAAGAACTACATATACGTTCTTAGCAAGTTCTTAACGTTGCAAATGCTATAATTACTTCCTAGTTTTTAAAAAGACCATTCAGTAGCTACAAATAAATGCATTTACATGGACACACCCACACATGTGTATACTTGAAACCCTTTTTTATCTCTGTAAAGAATTATTGAGGTGTGTGATCCATCACATGTTTACCTACAATCTTTCGAAATAGCTTGCAAATGTGATGTCAAGAATGTTGTAATCAACAAACATGCGATTCAAAACTGTATGATGTATGACACATCCTGATTAAAAACAGTAACATTTATACTTCCCAAGATATAGCTAAATATATCCCAATTATTAAACAAAAGCCAAACTTTAGGTCGTTCTGTGGCATCACATCACAGCAGTGCAACAAGCTTCTGTAGGCGATTGCTGAAAGTTCTCTCACATTGGTGTATTCTTATAAACAAGATTCTCAAGTTGAATAATGCTCTTTACACATTTCGGATAAAACGATTTAAATTTTTCTTTAAGTTAGTATCATTTCCATCTGCACCCGTTCACTATTTTCTCGCATCTTTGACCTGTTTTTATTAATATAAAATCTGAGCTGTGAGAAACATTTTTGTTTATGTTGAGCAAAATCATAATATTTTATTATATATTTCCATAGCCACACCAATGATGTTCTTATGTTGGAAACAAAAATGTTTGAGAGTTACCTAAAAAGAGTTGATCCCAAAGATCTGGACTTACAACAGCCAGGTACGGCTAGTTTATTTTATGTTATTTTGAGCACAATATAAATATATAGTAGATATCTTTTATATACAAACAATGAAAAATCTACTTTTCTTTGGAATGCTAACGACTTTATACATCACTGGTGGAGGATGTCTAGGATTACATGTCTAGGATTTTTTGTTGTTCAGTTTTGTAAGAAACTTTACCATGAAGTTACACATTATAGTTTTAAAGTTTCTTATCTCAAAATTTAACGATCATCTTTATTGTCCTCTTTATGACCCAAATTAATAACAATAATCAGGTAAGATTTCAAGGTAAATTACATAACCTAAAAAATGGTGACCCTACTAAATAAACCTAAATATAATTTGGATTAAAAGTATCTAATCTCGACTGTGTTAGTTCTAAACTGAAATTCCTCTGTATCAAGTCTGTCGTTATTATACCTCCTGCGAAGTCTCCTAAAATATTGAATAATTTGTTTTTGTCTTTTACCATTTTCTCCTAAATTTTAACATCCAGACTTCCTAAATTCTCCTATAATTTTTTAACATTGCAAAACTAAAAAGTTGTGGCACCGTGAGAAACTCTAGTGCAGCTATCACGTTTGTTAACTTTAAACATATTAGCATCTTTTTTGGCCAGGATTGACGACTTTAAAAAAGATGTGGGAGTGGAAACTATTCTTTTGACAGCAGACAGCTTTCTTGTGGGAAGTTTATGGTCCCAGATGGTAGATCTGTTTAAGCACCACTTTTCATTTTTGTTTAAAGGGGACGTTTATTCAAAAAGGGGCGCTCATTATTAATTAACCCAGGATTCTTATTTAGCAGTGGCAGTTAATGAGTACGGGCTGTTATTCTGTCATTTACTATATGCAGACTGTTGATTTATAGGAAGTACTCAGCAAGCCACACCAGAGCCTACCCAACGAACATTCAGGAAAAGATCCAGATCGCGTGGCCATTCTATTGACAAGCATTTGAAATTAACTGCAGAGCAAAAGTGCGATATAGCGACCAGAGAGCTGGAAGAGTTACGCGAGTCCATTGAAAAAATGAAAGAAGTTGCTGAAAAGAAACTAGATAACTTTAGGGTTGGTTATTTTGAAATAGGGTATTCTTTTTGCTCAAACATAGTTGGTTTAACAATTGCAGATGATTGTAAAAGAAAGCTGGAAATATATATATATCCTTTAGCATAAAAATAATCTGGCATCATATGATTTCACGCAACCAGATTTTCAATCAAAAAGTCTAAATAAGTAGCTAACTGAAAATAGAAATAAAAACAAAACAAAACCAGTTAACAAAATGATAATAATAAGAAACATTTAAAAACAAATTTTATAGCAAGAAAAGTTTCTCAAAAACACTCCAAAAAATAAATAAATAAATAAAATGGTAGGCGAGAGAAAGTCGATTTTTTGGTTTGTGTGCAAGCTTTTAAAACTTAATGTGGAGTCTGTTTTATTTCGTAGTAGACAGAAGAGTTCATATTTAAAATGGTTACCATTCAAAGGTTTCTCCCCATGATGAAGACTGAAAAAAGGGGGAAATGCCATGATTTATGAATAAAATCAATTACTACGCTAAAAAATTGTCAATGCAAGCTGTCACGACAAGCTAATCATCAAATTTCTTTAGCCTAATATTTTTTTATGATATACAGCAGGTTTCCAGTGCTGCGATAATACAATCATTCTTGCGTTGTTTTTGTGTGTACTTTGAAACTGCCGTCCCTGTGTGTTAAGAGGGTTTTCTTTATGCAGGCTGTTATGGAAGAAGCCGATGTTCGATACACCGAAGTGAAGAAAGCACAATATGAATTTAATCGCGACATTGTCAATGGTGCTGTTAACCCGGTAGGAACAATTTCATTAGCCTAAATACTGTTAGCCTATTAATTAACTGTATTAGTCCTTACAGCAGCCATAATGCAAGCCAATGACAAAACATGTTCAACAGTATGATAAATTTGATTTTCCCTCTCATTCGCACCTACCATAGAATATCTTAACTTTTTTCCTTTCTAGAGATCAAATCGTGTGATAGCTGAAAAACTTACAAGATCAATAGATGAGAAACTTCGATCTAGAGTATGTTGTTTTTTAATAGTGAAGCAAATTGTGATAAGCCATGGGTTGCACCTGTTGCTGGTGATGTCACCTTGGTGTCACTTTGTCACCCACCTGATCATATGCGGTTATATTGAGCTGTCACTGTATCTAACAAATACGTATGAAAACAAGATTTTCTATTGATGGTCCAAGTTTTTTAATTGTTTCACTATTTTAAATACCACAGAAGTTCATTTATCCCAATTAAATGGATAAAAATATATCGAATTTGCCATTTCGTGTTCCCGTAGCACGACTTTTTTTATCGCGCACAAACAGACAGATTGCGGGTATTATAACATAGGATTTATATATTAATATTATATTTTTAGGATACATTGATTGAGAAATTGCGCTTGAAAAATTCGACATTAAAAGTTCAACAGAAGAAATTGCAGTTGCAATTGAAACAGGTAAAATTTGCTCTGTAATTTGTGATTTTCTCACGATAAGAGCTCCTCAGAAGTAACGCATTCTGTATTACTCTCATAAACTATTATATACCTAACTAGTCGGTGGCCCGTTGAAAAATCCACGGGTTCGCCCGTATTTTTATACCACATTGCGTGCGTATGGCTACTTGCGGTACCATTTTGCTTGACAGACAGACAGACGTATACGGGTATTTTAGTATAGATTGATGTTTGTTCGTTTTTTTTTAAATCAAATCGGTGTTTACAAAATTCCCGCCCCAATCATTTTAAAAATACGTTTAACCAATCAAGTATAGTAATCAAGTTTAAAACAAAAGGAGTTAACGCTTGAACGATTTCATTGAAATAACATTTTTTACTTCAGTCGTTTAGTACATTTCATGTAACCCTCCGATTTATTGGTTTAGCTTAACTTTTTTTTTTCTTTCGCAGAAAGAAGAGATGGGGGAAGTTCTTCACGAGGTAGATTTCAACCAATTAAAAATTGAAAATAGCCAGTATCTAGAAAAAATCGATGAGCGAAACCAAGACTTGTTGAGGTTAAAACTTATGTCGACAAACGTTTTGCAAGTGTTGAATACTTATAAGGTAAGTGTATTCCAGGGCTCCTATGCCTTTTTAAAGTCCTAAAAAATACTTAATCCTTTTAAGGTCAATTTTTATCTACATCTATCTAAGGTCAATTTTTGTAATTGATTTTCTTCTGTGAAATAAAAGTCCAAAATATTTATATTCTGTATTAGTTAATGCATGTTTAATGCATAAGAATCATCTACATATAGAAAAAATGATTTCACAATGTTCGCTGAGAATTATATAGAAGCTTTTGTAATATGTTGGAAAGTGTTGATTTCTGATGGGCTAAAGCTACCATAAACCGTCTTTGCTCTTGTCTATGTGTAAATTTTTTAAATTTAAAGAAAAAAAGGTTTTAAATAAGCAACATTACACAACATGTCAGATTCGTTTTGAGTCCCAACGAAGATTTTTAAACCACTTTTAGTTGCTTTTCCCATGTGTGAACATAAGTGCCGCTACGTTACAACCCCTGTACCATTTTACACCCGAAACATGTTTTTACCCTCCCCCCCCATTCCATCACCCTCTATTACACCCCTTAATAATTAGAAACCCGAGATTAGAATTCCATTAAGCAAATGGTATTGAAATTGTAAGTTTAATGGAGATGATTATTTTAATCCTGATATTTCCATTACAGAAAAAGCTTCATGTGTTGACGAAGGAGTCGGACAGATTATTCTCAGAAATTAACCAGCGTAAAGAGCTACTGTCGAAAATCGAAGCAGAAATGAGTCTCGTTGAACAGGTACTGTATGATTGATAAACAAATTATTTTAAGGAGGTTAGTTACCTTTTGCTGTAGGGTCCCTGCTACTGAGAACAAACTGTAGAAACGCAGAAAAGTAGAAGGAATGATGAAAGAAGTTTAATAGATAATTCAGACAGGGATTTTTATTGCCTTGACATTTTGCTCCTAAGATTAAGGGGAAGTAGTCGGTTACTGTTTTATGCAGAATAGGGGACATAGGCAGTTACTGTCTCATGCGGAATACATACTTTTCGTTAGAACAAGGGAAAAAGCTCTAGAAAATTTAAAGAATCAGAAATGAAGTTTGAAAGATCATTAGCTGCAGACGTAGCAAGATACGGCATCTTTATTGTCCAGTCTTTCTCAGCTCAAAAAAATAGGCTGTTACTCTCTCACGTTGAATACTTACTTCTCGTTATTTAGTCCAAAATGCGTGAAAGTTAAAAATAAGCAAATCTCACAGGTTATGAGAACAAGTACGTTTTTTTGCGGTTTAATCGGTAACTTATACACTATGTAAGGTGTAATTATTTATTTATTAATTGTTTCCTTTTTTTAGGAGAAAACAGCTGCTCACGCAACTAACAAAAATTATCGACAAAACTTGCAAGATTACAAAGTTCCTGATGTAAAACATTTTTATCACTCTCTTTGTTTGGTGGTTTTTTCAAGTTGTTCTAATTGAGTGTTACTTACTGACCTTATTTTATGGCCAAAGTATAAATGCGGGGCTGGCCTATTTTCACCTAGTACTGCCCCATCTAGTGTATTGGCAGTTGGGACTGGCCCATTGAACGTGTTGGTAGTTGGGAGGGCCAAGGCCCAACTTTGGACAACAGTGGTTTAGATTCAACGAGTCGTGTTTTAAGTTTGGTCAAAATAAAATCTCTTCAAAATAAATATCATGTTGACAACTCTGGCCAAGATCGATGAGTAAATTAAGAAAGGGATGACAAATATATTATACTAGTCGGTGACCCGTGCATAAATCCACGGGTTCTCCCGCTTTTATGTGTCTCGTTACTGCGGTTACCATTTTTTTATAATATAGATAATGCATATTTAACCAACTTTTAGGTCATGGAGTACGTGCAAGAAAAAGCTCAACTCTACGATTTGAGAAAAGCGGTAAGTGTAGTGTAAACAAAGCATTGACTGCAAAGGCTTGTTTAGACCAAGGCTTGTTCTTTTCTTAAAAGTTGAAATACTTTAAATTCTTAATTCGTCCAGTTGTTTGTTTCGACTGTTTAACGTCCATCAAAGGTGAATATGATTTATATAAGCGGTCACGTTAGCCTAGTTAACTAAGCTTTCTTCGAGGATATCTAATTCAGTTTCTCTCAAACGAAAGCTTAGACGTAAACAAATGTCACAGCAATTGCCTAAAATTCAAATCCACCTCACAGCAAATCCCGAATTACAATAAATCAATGAGCACAAAGCCAGTGTTACCCTTTTAAAAAATACAAGAATTAATTATATTTGTTCAGGTGAGTGAAGCTATTCTCGCTTAAAACAAAGGATTTCCCGATATTGACCACATGAGCAAAGAACAATAGAATTAACCAAACAAAAAGCGCGGTCAGAATTCTGACCGCAGAAAAATCGTTTGAGACCCAGCGTAATTTTTTCCACCTTAACTATTCCGATTTCCTGGTGGTAGGAAAATTATGCTGGGTCTCCTGGCGGATATTCCAATATTTGATTAAGATTGTCCTACTTGAAAATTATGTTCACATATCGTTGATGCAAAAGCGGTGTATCCGTTACTTTAGTTCCGCCAAGTAAAACAAATAAGTTTCATTCGATTTAACTTTCTCTCTTCAGGTGCAGAGTTGGGAACGAAAAGTTGAAATAACCACAGTATGTCATCACTACTTGTTTGTTTGTTTGTTTGTTTATCTTAAAAAAAAAAGATCACCGGTATCCTTATAGTCCCCCTCCCCCCCAAAATAAATAAATAAATAAATAAATCCGCCGAAACAATTATCGTGTTTCTTCTTTTCTTTTGGTGCATATTAAACTGTGAATGTATTCTATGTTTTCAGCTTTTGTATGTAAACAAATATGTATTAACTTGTTCCGATATTTTCGCGTATTTTATAACGATAAAGTGTGATTACAATTACCTGTTTCAAACAAATTAGTAAAGGGTTATCCACTGTCAAGGAGATTTTTGGCAAGGCAGCGATAGATGACAGAATCGAATTATTTATTTAGATGGCTTTAAAAACCCAACAGAACACATGGAGACAGCTGAAGATGAACGCTGGCGATGTTCACCCACTGGTACGCGTGCCTGCTGCGCCAGATTTCATCCACGCGCAGCAGGTAGGCATGTCGTGAGTCTTTGACGCATGTTTGTAGCTTTTAAATTCGCATGTAATTTATTTTTTTCGTTATGTAAATAATCAAATTCTACAAAATTATGTTTTTACAAAATGGTAGAATATATTTTGTTATTTATCCTTTTAAATTCAAAAATTGGTCTTAGTTACAAATCGCTCTTGCGCGCGTTATTTATAGATGGACTTGCCAATGTTTTTGTACATGTGGACACATTCTTGTTGGTAAAAAAGCGAAAGCATGAAACAGCTATTTATTGAAATTCATACAGATTTTATTGAAGCACAAAATCCAAATAGCACTGAAATTAATTTTTTTTTAAACGTTTCACTAAATTTCAGCAATGGATTCGTTTGACTTCTGTGGTCTGTTGTTTATGTTTTCAAACTACAGAAATGAATGCTCCCATTGTTTTCGACGCAAAATCAAAACATTGCGTCGCACAGAAAGTGGTCTCTAATGTGTTGTTTGGAATTTGATTTGGCTATCACGTGTGTGTAATACTTCTCTCGCCAGAAGTCTGTAGCAGAATCCTCTGGATTAAATGCCAAACCGTCAAAAGTAAAGCATGGGACAATATAGCGGAGATGGTGTAGTGGTAGCGCATTCGACTTGTAATCATAATGTTTCAGGTTCGAGTCCCCACTCCGGCGCACTTTAAATGCAGTGTTGTCAGCCCATTTGGTGCCATCCACTGACCGCTAACCGACTTGTGTGGCAAGCAAGCAAGTTAGAGCAATGCTATACGTATCTCTGGCGGTAATGTAACATAGTTACAGTCGGAGGGGAGGAAGAGCCAACCGTTAGGATGGAATCCCCAAGGACGTTATAACTTCTCGTTACTTTCTTACTTACTTACTATGACCAGATCATTTATATTCTAAGCTTGTCTCTTAACCGAGTAGTAATCAGAGAAACTCAAAAAAAGTGGGTTTTCGACATCTATGGGGACCAATTAATTCAAAGAAGCACCTCGTTTTTAAGGGGATTAATTATAATTATTATTGTATAAAGTTTTAACATTTCTTGACTTCTCCCATCATCAGGGTAAGTGAAATGATGTTGATTTATATAATTGCAGAGCGTCGAAATTCATAATAATTAACCAATCAGGAACAAACTGTTAATTACGGTTATTGGCATTTCCAGACCTGTGTGAAATAACTACTTCTTTCGTCGAGCTGGAAACCAAATGTCAGAAAGTTGATACGAAATACTGTTTATGTGTTTGTAACGATATAAGCTGTTGAATATTTTTTTATCCTCCTTGCTGTTGTTACACAGGATAACCATTTAAAAAAATTAAGTACAATATTTACAAATATATATATACAAATTTCTGTTTTCCAACGGGTCCTGCTTCCCCCTCCCATTCTAAAAAGAAGTTTCTGCGCACATATATTCTTAAACTCGGTGCTTGATTTTTCTTTTTTTTTCGTCTATATATACCGCATCACAATCTTTACATGTGATTTCATAAACGACATTGCTTTGATCTTTCAGGTTAATTTTGTCCTTTGGTTTAGACAAAATGCAGCGTGGTGTTTCTTCAGAGTTGAAAATACATTTGTTCTTTTGTTGCTTTTAAATTCGACAAATGATCTCGCTAGTACCTGGGACAAAGAGTAGAAGAGCTGACACAGTGTTTTTTTCTGATGTTCCACTGTTGTCTTGGTTGGTACAAGGCTGAAATACACGGTCCGTTTAAACGGAGGGTCAAAATCTGACGGATAACCTGCAGGGGAAAGTTTGTGAAAGGCTTCTTGTCTACACGTAATCCGTTTAAACGTACAACATGCTTCAAAAGTCTTTCGAATCGTGGTAAGCAAAATGGAAAGACGTGTCGCTACGGTTGTTGCCTCCGCGATTATCATAGCGATCGTTTTCAAAAAAAGAAAAAAAAGGAAGAGATCCATATGGGTAAAATCTTCCGTAAATTTTTTTGCTTTCTTCATCTTCTCTTCTTTCTCTCCTGATTTTTTGTTACTGTAGCCTTGTATCTTGTTTTTAACTGACCTCAAACGTTTAAAACAATAGATTTACGAAATTTCAATATTGAAGGATCATCCGTTTAATTAAAAAGATGGACACGTCCATCTTTTTGAAATGACTGAATTTTAACAATCTCAATTTTAATTTTACATGTCGCATGTTTTTATTTTCACAATGCTTAGAAATACTATACCGTGAACAACAATAATTTGTTCTTCACTACCCATGACATCTCAACATTAAAATCTCAAATATTCTAAATTTCTTTAAAAAATTTGGATCTCTCCTCGACTGTTACTATGAAAATACCGTCATCTTTTCAAAAAAGCCTAAAAATTATTTTTTAAAGTCTTCATATTTTCTCAAATTTAGTTCTATAAGATGACCGGCAACCGGAATTGGGATTTAAATCTAATTGGTTATTTACGGTACTCATCATGGAAGATTAAAAATTAAAAAAACGCTCATCTTAATTCCTGAATATTGTCAATTTTATTATTGAAAAAAAGATATGGGTTCTATCGAAGGGCGTTAAAAACAACGAGGCGTTTATTGCAAATTTAAAGTTGACAGGGGCGTTTATTCACGGAGGACGATGAAAGAAAGGGGATTCTCTTAATAAAGGCGTTACTGTAAATGGCGCCAAAAAATTTATAATCGTTGGATCATTTAAATTCCGAGTTCTCAGCAGACTCGCGACATATAAGCACCGAACTGCCATCTATAGAGCACTGGTCATGTATCTTGCCTACGGTAGCACTTTAAAGAGATATTTTTCGTATGTCCGTTTTATAGGTTCTTAAATAAATTGCTGCACTATTAAGTTTAAAAAATAGTTTTTGAATGGTTGCTTAATACTTCGTGCAGTTTTTTTTTGCTTTGCAGAACATTTGTAACTGTCCTCCTTTTTCAGGGATCGTGGTACAGGGTCCGAAGAATAAAACCTGAATACCGCACCCGTTCGTTTATTCACTCAAAAAATGGCGACTTACAGCTACTTCCGACATAGATAATGAATAAAGCAAATAAGAGGCATTATATTGCTTGTAAAATTCTTTTTTATTTTTGTTGAATGAAACCAAAACAAACGCTAAAAAAAGGTGCGCTAATTATTGCATTAAAATACCAACCTCGTCCTAAGGACTTGTCAGGCTTATTATATTTGAACGGCCTGAACAAATGAAAAAGCTTAACAAGTCCTGGGGACGTGGTTGTTAAAATACAAGTTTTCAAGTTCACACGTATGACGAAATTTTATACCACGTAACACGTTGCTAAGCGACAAATATATACACTTCTATTTTTACATTTTTTGTAACCCTGGGTTACTTCGCGAATAAAAGGAAAAAATGAAAACACACGTGTTTGGATTCTACAGAGCATAATCGAGAAAGTAAAGTAGAAGAAGTTTGTCTTAACAAGTGAAGAACACATCTTTGGTTGAGGACTAATTTTTGCAATGTTTGGTCGGATAAATACGGAATATTTAACGACAGTATGTGCGCTGTGTTTTTTTGTCGCATTGTTGTTGTTAAATACTTGGATCACCTACAAAGGTACGGTCTTCTTTGCATGTTTTTTTTTTAATTTTAAAAAGATAGAATTTTTTATCGTGTATATACTGTATTATGTTATTATTTTCCTCAATTTTTTTGATTTTTTTTATATTATACACACTTTTTTGTTTGAGCCTCGTGGGTTTTTAAAAGTTATTCTAAATTAATTGTTGCAAAAACCGACCTTAATTAAAAATGCTAAAAATCTTATGACATGCAAAGCCTGGTTGAACGAATGAGAAAAACGTATAAAACCCTATAAAAAAGTGATCTCTCGTTTTCCAAATTTGCATCATTGGTTACACTACAATAATATTACTTCTGCATCGCGAACTTCCAAAAATTAAAAATAAAAAAACGTCTGATGATCGAGCAAAATTTTGGAAGGTAGGCCTTGATGATTCTTAAAAAAAAATGCGTAAAGAAAACATCATTATATGTAATACTTGACATCTATATAGTTTTGGTCACCTTGCATTTGGTCACCTTGCATTTGATCACCTTGGATTTTCTCTTGTTTAGTTGAGAAAATAGAATTTGAAATACACGACTTTTTCTTTAGAAGCAACTTAGGTTTAGCTCTTAAGTTGCTTATTTACATGTTCAGGCCAGGAAAAAATAAGCAAACAAAACAATAAAAACAAACAAACAAAAAAGAAGAAAGAAAGAAAACAGTGATTTCTGCATGAAAATACTGTTACTTACAAACTTTTCTCTTCGTTCCACGTAGAAAGTTGGTGCCAAGATGGTAGCTTTATTTTGGAGGAAGTGTTTGCGTACGATCGTGATGAAAAGCCAATCAGAAGAAGAGAAGCTGCAATCGCTGGTGGTTTAAGAACTCAGCCAGGTATGTTAGAAAATTCGTTCCCACGGTCTCTTCTCTTGCGTGTAGTAAAATGCTCTGGTAACGAAGTTGCTAAGAGAATTCTATGTCTACGTTGTGTCTAACGAGACCTAATGTTCTTACGTTGCTTATGGCCAACAAGGACTATTTTAGTAACACTAGTCGGTGGCCCGTGAAAAAATCCACGAGTTCGCCCGTTCTTTTTACACCGCATTGTGTGCGTCTCGCTACTTGCGGTACCATTTTGCGTGACAGACGTATGAAGGTATTATATAAGAACTAGCCGTTAACCCGTGGAAAAATCCACGGGGTCGCCCGTCCTTTATATATCGAATTTCGTGTTTCCGTAACAGGACGCGGCTTTCGCGGACAGACAGACAGACGGAATACGGCTATTATTAAAGAGACATAAGAGACCAAAGTAAACTTAATGAAACAATTCCCAGACCAGATTGATTTTAGACTTGCTAAACCCTGTTTCTATCGCGCACCTAAATTAATTGGGAACTATATTTGCCGATATCTGCGGAATAAAAACTAAATTTTACCATAAAAAACTTTTGGCTAATCTCGTCTAGATTTGTATATGATTACGTTCTTTTACACCGTCCTAAAAGTCTTTACTTCAATTTTATATTCGTTCCCCGACCACGCCGGACCTGTTATATATTCTCTGACATCAGGGCAGCGGCGGCCGGGAGGTGAATCTCCTAAGACGCCCTGGTAACCTCCCTGCCTCCACCGCCCTTTTTAAACTTTTAAAAAAAGTTTATATATAAAATTTGTTTGTTTTTCAGTTTTCCTTCTCATTGGTATACCTACGGTGTTTCGTGAGTACAAAAACAACACCGTGTTCTATCTACCACGCACGTTAAAAGCGTTAATCAACCCCCTGACGAAAAAAGAGAAAGAAACCATGCAAATTTTAATAATACTGGCTGATCGAGATAACAAGAAAAGAAAATATATTTACGAGCAAGTTACGGCTCTTTTCGGCGAGGAGTTAAAGAACGGATTAATCAACGTTATCGGGATTCCCGATCGGTTTTATTTGCAACTTCATGACTTGCCAAGAACATACGGCGACTCTGCTCGAAGGTTGTACTGGCGCTCAAAACAATCATTAGATTATGCGTACATATTTAATTATGCGCATAATTTGTGTCAATACTACATGCAAATCGAAGATGACGTCATCGCCGAATATGATTATTATCACGTGATCAGGCAAGATATTAAAGAGCACAACGAAAAAACTATCGGTGAAAGTCGGGATTTATTACCCTGGGAGGATAAACAAGCAAAACAACCCTGGATGGTTTTGGAATATTACAAACTCGGATTCATAGGTCGACTGATACCTTCCTTCTATCTTCCAATGCTTTCGACTTTCGTTCGAACGTTTTACAACGAAATGCCAGTTGATTGGCTGTATCCACATTTGGCGGGAATGATGGGCATCCCTGCGGCTAAACTCGAACACAGTCTTTTCACGCACATTGGTAAACAAAGCTCGTCTGCGGGAACATAGTGATGTTTTCTTGATTCCCACTCTACCAATGCATTAACCTGTCAGACGTAACATTTATCAACGGCGAAAAGACCCTGGGCATGTCTCGATAAGCCAGATATATATGAATGTATATACAGTTGAACTCATGTAAATCGACTTCCCATAAATCGACAAATCATGTAAATCGACCAAATTCTTCGGTCCCTTCAGAATGAAACCCTTACAACAAAACTCCTTTAATTCGACAACTCATGTAATTCGACCAAATCGTGAGACCCCCTGAAGAGTCGAATTACATGAGTTCAACTGTATATAAATAATTGCCGAAACAGTTGCACTGGTATCTACTGATGAGTCATCAGGTGTTTTCTTATTCATTTTGTTGTTCTTTTCTTTTTTCAAAAAACAGGTTGCATAAGGTACATATGGCATAACTTTCGTTCGGAAATGGTTATTCAAATATAAAAAATACAAAAAAACAGAAAAAACTATAAAATTTAAATAAAAATCCTCTCTTTTTCATCTTCTTTTTTTGAAATTTTCTTTCTCCAGGATTTTGTTACTCTAAAGGTAGGTTTCCATACGACTGCATTTTCCGCTCGAGCAGTAAAAGCTCGCTGGAGCACTTTGCTCTTGAGTTCGAACTTAATGGAAATAAATTAATTTCCCGCTTAAGAGAAAAGATGTTCAGAATAAAATAGCTACCGTAAACAGAAGAAATCTTTTGCTACGAAATTTAAAAATAATAACAACTTTGTTTTATATGGCAGCGAGTTAAAAGAAGACGTAACAGGAAACAACAACCAAAAAAGATGAGAAAACTTTTTTAGGAGAGAGGGGACGGTTGTTATTTACTGTTGAGTTATGAATTTAACTACCAATGTTCCGCGAACAAGTAGTCCATTTTTGTGTTTGTCAGAAAAATTTGAAAAGAATCTGTGAATTCATAATGGTTATTCATAAATTCGATGCTAACAGTTCTCTATGCTTTGCTTAACACCAAACACTTTTTCTGAAGGATGTTAATTTATGAATAAAAATATTTAATATTTCCTTTGATTAAAATGGATTGCGCAATTGTTTACATTTTCTTGAATTTCATTGGTTAAAAAGCTCGAGAGAAAAAAATTACGCGCTGAAAAAGTCGAATGAGTTCAACTTTCTGAGTGAAGCTCGGGAGCATCTTTTACGTCGAGTCAGCGGTTATTCTACTTCATTGCGCATGCTTGCGCAAAAAGCGCTCGAGGTTTTACCGCTTGAGCGGAAAATGCAGTCTTATGGAAACCCTACCTTAATGCCTTTCAGTTTGTGCTACCATTTCCCACGAACTGAATGGAGTTTCACAAAGTTTACCTATCATAAGACCTTTCCTAAATTTTTTGTTGTTTGAACTTTTAGTATTTTTTATCTGTGGATTCAGTATGGGTGAATTAACACGCGGTAAAACTTTAACTCGTTTCAGCTGCAGGAAGTCCTGTTTTATTGTCACGGTCGAAGCTTCTTAATTTTCAACTTTACTAACGAGCCTCGATTTTAAAGCAAAGATCAAATATAACGTAGTTGAAGAAACCGTTGTAGCAGATTAAATGTTGTTGTGAAAACTTTTTTAAAAAAGCTACAACACATCATTCGTTATCTTCTTCATTCATAACTTATTGTCTCTTATTAGTTATTTCCGAATCACACGGCATTTATCGGGGACGTGATTTTAGGACTGGCGGTCTGTGTTTTATTAGATTCCGATTGAGTTTTTCGCGCTGAATTCTAATATTCAATTCAAACAAAACTGAATATAAAAAAACGCAATAAATGTTTGATTTGTATAGCAGCGTACTGTCCATTTTAAAGTGGATTCATGAAAATAAGTTTTTGTTGGTGGTGTATTTTGTTGCTGGTGGTAAGGCACAGAAGATTTTTTATATGTTTAGTGAATGATCCACTAAATTTCTCGTGTCTGCTGACATATATGTGGTTCACAGTAGGTTCATATATAATTAAACGGTTTTTGCGATACAATAAGATCGTATAATAGAATTTATTTAATTTGGATAAAATTATTTTCCCAAATCAATGCAATTTATTTTATGTTGCACAAAACAAGAAATTAAACCGAAAAATTTCTTTAAAATTTTCTTCAGCTCTTTAAACAATAACTTTTTTTCATTTCTAAAAACGAGTTTATTTTTTAATTTCGTCGTGGATACAACAATTTTTTTTTCATGGGAAGTTTTCTTACAACCAAATATATTTGTTACATACCTACATGCCCCATTTTAAGACATGCGTGAAAAATCTAAAACAGGCTTGTGGACATCCTTTACAACCGTCATTTTGGTTTGCGTTTGCTAAAACTTAGGATAACCTAGGTAGGAAGACATTTTAGCTTTGCTATCGTTTTTTTAAAATTTACCTAGCTATATTTATATATAATTATATCATAGCAATAAGTTTTATTTTAAGCGAATTAAAAAAAAATATACCAGCTTCTCAACTTCCGTCCCCAGGGTCTTGTGGCCCCTGAACCGTTATTACGGAGTGGCCAACGCTATCAACTTCGTTCCCAAGGCAAAATGCCTTGGGAACGAGGTTGCAAGCTTCTCTAAAGAGGATTGTAGGCTTTCGGTCAGAGAATAGAAACAACTTCGTTTTTTGTTGCGTCTGAAAATAACTTCAGGCCTATCAAAATTGCTTGACACATTACAGTTGATTTTCAGGAAGACGACAACTAACTAAAGCTCTTACGAGGAATTCATACTGTTTATATTCAATAGAGAGCATTTCGTAGTACAGTAAAAACTCCTTGTAGCGCACATCTTTGATTGTGAACATCTCTCTACGACGGTAACTTTTCTTAGGAACGGATGAAATAACGGTCAAACTCTCATAATAAAACCCCTACGTAGTGGACAAATAAGGGACGCCCCTCTATAGTGGACGCCATTTGAAGATTCCGATTTAGAGCCCCCTAAACTAACCTTTCAACAGTGCACAAACCCAACTATGAATCGTAAAATACAGTTGTTGTGAACAAATTGCTCATACTTTACTTAATAAAATAGATTACAAATTATCTGTGTTAGGACAAAGTAAAATCCCAAAGTTTTTATGCGAAGTCTTGAGTCTGTCTCGTTTTTTTTATACAAAACAATTTAGACGGATCATGAACATTTTTGGTTCTAATTCCGTCCAAATATAAGAAAAAATCTAACGAGTGGTATTTAGTAAGCTTCGGGATAAAGTCAGCAAATATTGTTAAAACATATCATCATTATGGTAAAATACCCGTATACGTCTGTCCGTCTGTCACGCAAAATGGCAAATATCCCTGTAAACTTAAACACTTAAAAATCATGCTTTAATGATAATTTTCACCAATAATTTTTGCTGACATCATAACTGCATAACTGCAGGAAAGACTTTACGCCTTGAGTGTAAATTGTGCTTGTAACAAATAATATTTTTATAACGTATGAACCTCGTAAGTAGAATATCAATAAAGAAAATCACGACATCTAAACAAATTTAAAAAATATACTACCTAAAATAGGAGTTGCATACCACCTGCTTGAAATTATTCCAAAACATTCCAAAATAATAAAAAATCAGCTACCAATAGTTTAAGGATAATTTGGGTAACAGTTATAATGTTTTCAATGAGAATATGCCATTACGTAAAAGTAGCACATACCCAGGAAAGTTGTGTTCGTATGAAAAAATGTGCACCAATATTTTCTCTCGTATGAATGCCATTAAATTAATGTTTAAAAAGAACGGGCAAACCCGTGGATTTTCCACATTAAACATCACACAAATCAGTAATACAACGCAGAAAACCATGTTAGATATGTTTTAAAAATAGATTGTAATTTTAGAACGTTTAGAATACATGGTTCTTGTTTAATAAGAACAACTTTATAAGAACTCGAGCCTGAAATTTTGCTGAATAATTAAGAACATAGTAAGAACAGCCTAACACACAAATCATTGATTTTAAAACTAAGAACAACCCAAAACCGAATTTTTTCAGAAAATGAGAACAATCCACAATGTGAAGTCTTTTACAATTTCCTCTCAAGCTACCAATAATAACCTTTTACTTGTCATCGCTTTTTTAATGAAAAACTATTAAATGAAACACCCAAATTTTTCATATAAACACATAAATCCCGAACATGGGAACATATTGCGAAAGCCAGCCAAATTTAGAAGATCTTCTCACTAAATATACTGTCTTTATAGAAAATACACCTATTTTAGATTTGTCAATGTGTACAAACGGGCTAAGGACTTAGGTTATTTGCGTAAAATCGAATGTTTTAAACGATACTAAGTTCTGTTGAAGTCAGCACGCCGTTTTTTTTTGATTAATGAACTTTCAGGGGCCGTGGCGTGGGTTGTTACATAATGCGGACTTTGCGGAAATTTTTTTGGAACAAATCTTTTTATAAGAACCATCAAAGTTCAATTTCTAAAATTTTAAGAATTATGCTGCATCATATTCATGTAATATATTAGTAGCAGGTATCTTTTCTTCTCTGTTTCTGTGAAATATGTTTTACTGCCTGAGAGAGAAGTATCCGTGCGAACCCCTTACAACTACAGAAAACTCCGTTCGTTTTTCTTAGAAATATATAAGTCTGCCATAGAGTGTGGACCTACTTGTATAGAAAATACAGAACAATGTGTCTCACATGTCCTAGGCGCAGTTTTAATACTAGCAGAGTGCAAAAGGTGAAAGCCGAGTCAGAGTGTAAAATGTAAAAAAGGCGCGTAAAAGACAGTGGTCAACTCGCACAAATCTCGAAAATTGTGTGAAATATTAAAGGTTACCTTCCGAGTAAAATTAATATTAGCTAAAACGATGTAGAATACTATTTCATCAAATAAAAAAATAAAAAAATTGGATATATTTGCTAATTATCGGAGTACTAGTCACAACAATTTTCAACTTACACCCTCGACCTTCCTCTCCGGGCTCCTTCATCATGTGCTTAATCAGCGCTTTCTACGTCATCACGAGATAAGTCCTGATCGCGCTGTATAGACACAGGTCAATTTACTGAATTCCACCCTTGTTTTGAAAGAACGAGAAAATGAATTTTTTTTTACTATGTCGCTAAAAAAAAAAAAAATTGAAAGAAAGACTTTTTTTATGTCATAATACTTCCTCTGTCTGATTTGATCACATACAACACGCCCTCTTTCAACTAACACGCGCATAACTAACCTTGTCAAAATTTCACAACGGGTTTTTTTTATAACAAAACAGAAAATGTTTGAGGCTCAGCGGCAAATTTTTTAAAGAGATTGATTTTGAGTAATTTCGAGGCTAAAATTATTTACTTTAAGGGAAATACTTTAGCGGGAACAACCACTTCCCCTAGCTAGGTTTTTTGTACACTGGGACGGAAACATGAACGAAAAACCTAACAAACAAGCCCTGGGGACGAGGTTCTCGCGGAAGAAACTTTTGCGGTACTAAAATCACTGCGAAATTTCGCGTTTAAATCTCGCGGTTAAATCTGGTAAGAAATTTTCGAGGGAATAATCTTTCACGGCCGACCAAAACTTTTAGCGTGAAGAAACTGTTGCCAAAATTAAGGTAAAATTACCGCGAAAGTCTTTTCCCTTAACGGTTTCTTGAGTGCGGCCCGCGTATTAATTTTTGGAACATTATACGTTACAAACGTCGAACGTAAAAAAGAAAATTGTCTAATAAGTAAAATCTTATTAGTACACTTGTGACTAGACTAGAGCAAAAACTTTTGTTGGCTTTTTAATCTGCAAGAATTTCTTTCCGCCAAATTCTTCCTTTTATTACAATTTGTTAAAGCTCTACCTGGTTTAAATTGGTCTGTACTTCTTGGTAGTATAGGATCATAATACATAATGCGCAACGTGATATACAGCCTGATATCGTTATAACAGCAGGGGATAAATAAACATGAGCAAAACGTTTTGTAAAATGTGTATTCATAACCGTATTTTCCAGAAAATTAACGATCTCGGAAATTTCAGGGGCTTTTAGAGATAGTCATGTAATAACTTTTCCTTAGCTTTTTAACGATTTCTGGTCTTGGAATCCCGTGATGAAGTCATATAAATAATATCGCTTTTGCTCGCCGTTTTAGAGTGGTCTGTAATGGCGGTTGTCGAAGCTTGTGGTTGTCTCGTGAAGTGTTATTTTTATTTTAAAATATCTACCGAAAAACAACTTTTCAGGCAAAATTAAAGTTGTTTTCTTAGGTTTTGATATATTCTCAACTTTTAGAGCTCAACTTGTATTTACATAGGAGGTAAACTTTAAAGGGTTATCGTATTGGAAAAATCCACGGGGTCACTCGTCAGCAAATTATCAACTCTGCGGGAAACCCGGAATGAAGCTGTGAGCAGCCATTTTGGACACACAGAATACGGCTATTATTATAGAGACTACATTTATAATACATAATGATTATGAAAGTTACAAATTTCAAAGTTTCAAAAAAGATTAGACCTACGGAGAGTGTATTACTCCTTCGTTGGTGATATATAAATAAGGGCGGCAGATACGAAAACGCGGGTCGTGTGACCTCGTAGAAATCTTGTATGACGTCTGTTTACACATCGAATACGGTAATTCTATCACTATGTTTTCTCTGTTTATCATTAACTCGAGTTGCTTGTAAACAAATCTCCATCATCCAACTTTAGCTACAATCATGTGACACAAACAACATACGTGCACAAATGCATGTATTTTCAATTTTGGTATTTTTGCCAACATGGAATGTGCCCACATACATTTTACTTATTATATGGCCATGATGACCTTTTTTGAAAAACTAACGTAAAAATCCAATATAAATTGCAAAGTTAAAATTGAATTATTTTACACAGGGATGGTTTAGAGAATATAAGTTAGTATTTATCTTTTAACAAAAGCTCTTGCATGACTGATTTTTTTCTCTCTCCAAATTGCTGGATACATTTTAGCGTTACTTTAATATGAGCAATTACGTTGAGAAAATGCTTATAACTTTTAAGATGCACGGGGATTCAGAAATGGCTATTTTTCAGATTGAAACGTCATCGGTTAGCAGGCGTGGCGTCGTAGCTACAGTTACCATATTTGGCTTGTTAAAGCTGTATATATGTCGTATGTCAAAGTGTAAAGCAATATTTATTCTGGTATTACTTGTGATTTTACAAGTTATTTTTAATTGTCCTTAAAATATAAACATCGCAGCTAAAAATAAAAAGTCTAATAGCTATAAAATTTGATAAACAAATATTTATCGAGTTGAGATTCCCATGGCACTCAAGTCAGCAATAATCATTCAAAGTAAAATGGTAAACCGGATGTGGCTTACCACATCGCCTTTTCTAAAATAAAATAAAAATGTTACTTTACCACTAAAGCTAAGGGGGCACGAGGAACATTTTCATGCGCGTGCTATGCAACACTGCTCCATTGCACGCGCATGAAAATAATTGCTCGTGTCCCATATCTGCTTTTTACTGCAATGGAGCAAAAAAATGTTGCATGGAGCAAAAATTTTGCTCCACAACTTTGGGGACAAAATAGATCTGGATCTATTTTGTGCCAGTGCTCCAGGGACAAATTTGAAGAATATTTTGTTGCATTGCAAAGGTTTCTCGTGTCCCCACCTTCTGCAAAATGTCCCGGGACAAAAATTATTGTTGCAGCACATTTGTGCCTCGTGTCCCCATATCATGCAACAAATATGTTGCAAAATCATTTGAGGCATAGTGTAATTGACCAATGAAAATGCAAGAAACTGTAAACATTGTTTTTCTTGAGAGGTCGAACATCAAGTGAAGAGAGAAGATAGGAGAGAAAGTCGGAGGAAAAGAAAAAGCTGTGTGATGAGGAAAAGACAATTTTGATCAATTTTTATAAAGCAAATCCTGCGTTATGGGATAGCAGTGATGTTTATTACAAAAATAAAAACAAAAAAAGCTATAAAGCAAGATATTGTTAATAAAATCAACAATGCATATAGCTCTGACAACCTCAAAAACTTTCCATTCTCTCAAATCATTTATGCTTCAGGAGGTAAAACGAAGTGCTGGAAGCGAAGTTCCATTAAGGAAATGGAAGTTTTATGAGCAGATGGAACTTATCATAACTGATCTTACAAAAGAAAAGAAAAAATCACAATTTACGTCCGAGGAAATAGAAGAGTTGAATGAAGCCTATTTTTCAAATCAAAGTTTTTCATAACACTATTCTGCAGCAAATGAGGGGCGTCACGAGAAACATTTTCATGCGCATGCTATGGGACATGTTGCATAGCACCCGCATGAAAATGTCCCTCCTGTCCCCTTACCTTAACTCAAAAAAGATTAATTATATAAACAAGATTTGACAAAAAAAAATGTGTTTTTGTACAATTCTGTTGGTAAGAAGGATTCCCTCGACTGTAGGCAAAAAGTGTAACCTAACACTCCACTCTTACTCCACCTAGTCCCCGAACCCCGAACCCCGAACCCCGAACCCCGAACCCCGAACCCCGAACCCCGAACCCCGAACCCCGAACCCCGAACCCCGAACCCCGAACCCCGAACCCCGAACCCCGAACCCCGAACCCCGAACCCCGAACCCCGAACCCCGAACCCCGAACCCCGAACCCCCCTCCCACCATGACAATCACCCTGACTCACCACCGTGACACTCACCCTGACTCACCACTCTGGCATACATTCCTGATTCAGCCTTTCCTCCCCCCTTGGCGCCCAACTTTTACTCCCCACCCAACTTCAACTTCCTACCCTTATTCTTCACATTGTCTCGCCACACTGACGACCCACCCTGATTTCCCTTTCTGAATTCCAACTGACTTTTCACCCTTGCTCTCCACCCTTACTGCCCACAAAAAATAATGTGAGTTTTGACCATAATCACAACCAAAGTCATTACATTCTACATTATATTTATCGCTTATTAAGTTTCCTTACTAGGAGGAATATTCATAGTGGCTTGAGACAGGGTTTTAAACAATAAAAAATAAGTAACATCCTTTAAAACATATAAGAAAAATAAACCTGTTAGAATATTGCCTGATAAATAAATGAGGAAAGTCAATAAGCATTGTAGCTATGCAATTTAGCGCAGTGGGTGGAGGGATTGGGCATTCCCCTGGACTGATTTCATTTTGATAATGTCACAAGATCGCTTTTCTTGCATGTCAAATTGTCGCTGGAAATTTATATACTTGCCTTTATAAACATTGTATTTACATACTACTTGTGTGATCATGTCACGAGGTAACATCTCCATCCTTATTCTCACGTCAAAACGCAGTTGCTTTAAGCTTCAAGTTAAAAGAATACGCAACCAATTTTATTGTATTGCGAAATAAATCTAGCATATTATTGTTCTTAGATAAATTGATGGTGTCATTTTTCCAAACTTGATGCAAAGCTAGGCGTGTGTTATCGTTTGCGTCAAAACGTAGCGAGGAGTTTCATCCAGACGTTTGGCACATTCTCACAAAGACACATTCTTAGAGCTCCATCCTTCACGTTTGTGGCAAGGCACCTTGAAATAATTGACTACCAGCAGCTGCAACTATGACTCTCGCATTAGTATGGTAAATACGATCTCATATGTTATCTCGATACTCTCTAAAGCATCTATTTTTCACCAAGTTGGCCCAAATACTTTAACTTTTAGTTAGGTCAATGTCAAAGTGAAAGAGGATTCTCTAGGCTTCTGTTACATCAGTCTGCCCACCCAAGAAATAATGCTATTCAATCACTTTCCTACCAAGACATTTTCTATCTCTATAATATTATTATTTTTCTTGTATCGAATTGGGAGTGTGAGTATATTGCATTAATTTCTGGTGGCACATTTGACAGTTTATGGGATCTGATTTACCTCAAATATACAGCCTTTCTCCAATCAACTATACTAACTCGGCTAACTTGTTCTTATTTCTACTCTCATTGTACATTCACACTGGTTCAAATCATCGTTTATCTAAATTCATTACAACATTTAGAATTGTCTTTAGATCTATCGGAAAATATGTCATATAGTGATGGCATAATTTCACTAGTCATATCTCGTTTCCATACTAGTTTCCTCTTCATCTTCTATTCACTTGCATTCCATCCTCAAACTAAAAGTTACATCCACCTTATTTGCTCCAAAAGTGCAGCGGTCAAGTCAAATTGACCGTTATTTTCATACTCAGCAAGTGTACTACTCTTGTCGTGGACTTTGGTTCTTTTCTAAGTGGTGTTTCATACCTAAATCATACAGAAATCAAGTGTGTTCTAGTGACATAGTAAAGTTACTTCCCATTGATCTTCTTAATCACTACAGTGATCAAGTTAAATTCGTCGTTTTTACACTCAGTAAAAATACTACTCTTGTTGTGGACTTTGGACTTTTTCCAAATGCTGTTTCACACCTAAATACAGAAATCAAGTGTGTTCTAGTGACATAGCAAAGTTACTTCCCATTGATCTGCTCAATCACTACAGTGATCAAGTTAAATTCGCCGTTGTTTTCACACTAAGTAAAAATACTACTCTTCTTGTGAACTTTGGACTTTTTCTAAATGCTGTATCATACCTAAATATAGCAATCAAGTGTACTCTAGTGACATAGTAAAGTTACTTCCCATTGATCTGCTCAATCACTACAGTGATCAAGTTAAATTCGCCGTTGTTTTCACACTCAGTAAAAATACTACTCTTCTTGTGAACTTTGGACTTTTTCCAAATGCTGTTTCATACCTAAATATAGCAATCAAGTCTGTTCTATTGACATAGTAAAGTTACTTCCCATTGATCTGCTCAATCACTACAGTGATCAAGTTAAATTCGCCGTTTTTACACTCAGTAAAAATACTACTCTTGTTGTGGACTTTGGACTTTTTCCAAATGCTATTTCACACCTAAATACAGAAATCAAGTGTGTTCTAGTGACATAGCAAAGTTACTTCCCATTGATCTGCTCAATCACTACAGTGATCAAGTTAAATTCGCCGTTGTTTTCACACTCAGTAAAAATACTACTCTTCTTGTGAACTTTGGACTTTTTCCAAAGGCTGTTTCATACCTAAATATAGCAATCAAGTCTGTTCTAGTGACATAGTAAAGTTACTTCCCATTGATCTCCTCAATCACTATAGTGATCAAGTTAAATTCGCCGTTTTTACACTCAGTAAAAATACTACTCTTGTTGTGGACTTTGGGTTTTTCCAAATGCTGTATCATACCTATATACAACAATAAAGTTTGAATTTAGTTTCGCGAACCAAAAAAAGAAGATTTTTCGCAATAATTTATTTTCGCGAATTTTAGAAAATTCAAATTTCTTTCCAGAATTTAATTTTGCAAATTGCCACAAATAAATTTTTTGCGGGAATTTATTTTCGCCATCTCGCAAAAATCAAACTAATTTTAGGAATTTCCCATAGTAGTGAAGTGTGAATGACAGCAAAGAGAACAGGGGTAGCTTCTTTTGCCGTTGAAATCTAAATGTTACACTTGTTGTGGACTTTGGACTTTCCAAATGCTGCAACTTCTGCAATAAAGCAATCTGTTAAACTTTAGAATACCATTGTAAAATTGAACTGTGTCAAAATAACTAGCCAACGGTCACTGCGGTGACATAAATATCAACCAATAAGCCAACGAGTTTAAAACAAGAATATCATTTTAGTCCTAATCTCTGTACCCGTGTATCGTTTTTTCTGTTCTTTTTGCGGCACTCTAAGAAATAATATTCGTTGTTGATTATGTTGCTCGTTGGCTATGTTGGCTTGGGAAGCCATGAATTAACGGCTCTTCAAAATCTTTTTTTCGTCTGAATAAAAAGTTAGCATTCCGTTAGATAAACAACTTATTTCTACAATGCATCTGTTCTTCTCGTTTACACTAAAAATAGTTCAACATATTTCTTTTTTTTTAACCATAAAATTTAATGCAACAAAGAGAGACATTTTAAAGCTATGTCACAATATAGAAGTCGAACTTTTGTTGTTAAGTATTTTATATTTGTTCGTTTGGTTGTTGTGACTCGTAGCATGTATCTACTCATAGATAAAAAGGGCTCCTCCAAGAGTGAATGTCTTTAATGGTTAAAGTGTACGACCACAGCATGAGCACTCATTGTTAAGGATAAAAAATTGTTTTTTAAAAATATTATTAATGTGAAGATGATCTAAAATTTTAACCCGGTAGCTACTAGGATTCCACCATCATATTTCCATCACAACTCCAGCAATGAGGACTAGATTAAGACTAAGATTTGGTGACTGATTATTTTTCTATTTCTCAAATTTTCATTAAAGTTTTGAAATTCCATTAGGGAGTCGCCATGGGCAACAGTGTTGCTAAGTGTGGTTTGAGGAAAGTTAATAGTGATTTTTTTAGCATTGTTATTACTCTATTGTCGCAAATAGAAATAATTGAAAGGAATGTTGAAAAGTATAATATTAATTTAAGGAATAGTCCTTTAAATTTGTTGAAATAAAAATACCAGTCGTGGATTCACTATAGCTAATCAATAATTAGTTGCACGTTACAACATAGCTAGCTTGCCAAACAGGTAACCGGTATATTTTAACTCAGATTTAAAATGTCTGTATATAAAACTAAAGCATACTTCCTGCAAAAAAACAAGCTGGATTCATATAAAGTTGTTTATAAATCTTTTTAATTTATTGAAAAATCTTGATCGATCCACAAGATGCTTGACTTAGAAGTTTTGATAATTATGCTCATTAATGCTTCACATCATGATGTAATTGATATAATAAGGTGCTGTTTCGAACATATGGCGATCCCTAGCCTCTTAGTATCTAACATATGTCTTAACCCTATTCGGTCCGGGAGGGGGGGGGGGCGGATTCCGCCCCCCCTGACGGTTTTTTTTAAATAACTCTTTAATGCTATGTTGCATAGCTACAATACTTACTGAGTTTCAATATTTATCTATTAGACACCTGCACGCAAAATTTTTAGGTCCCATACCTCTCAGAGGCTTTGATGTTGGCTATTACTCGAAACTACCCCTAAAAATCTCTATGAAACCCTCATAATAGGGAAAAAATAATAACTCTTGTTAGGATTATGTTTAGAACTTGGAACTTACAACACAACTTTGTTTTATCAAGAAGAATCATTTTGCATGTTTTGGTCACGTGGTTAATCCGATTTCCCGTTTTTTCGGATTTTGCCCGAAAATCGGAAAAAAACGGATTTTCGGGCAATATTTGGAAATTTTTCATACGATTTCATACGGCGGTCATAATATGTTCGAAAAACCCCGGACCGAATAGGGTTAATTCCGCATAATTATAAATAAAAAGATTTGTTAACAACTTTTAATCACTTCCGCATGAAACCATTTTTTTTTTCCGGGTGGTTAAGCTTTAATTCAAACAAATACAGGAAGCTAGATTTTCAGGTAAATCGCCAGTGAGATATTGTAGCTAAAGTTTAAAAAAAAATGCAATGAAAAAAGTAAGCATTTAACAAAATATAAAAGTGCTTAAAACATGGTACATAAGGGCAAAAAAGAAAAAAGAAAATAGAAGAAACAACTAAAAAGAAACAAAAAAACAAGCGATGTCACATTTACCAAAGACGGCTAGTGGGATTTGTCCTAAGTTAAGTTAAAAAAGCACTGTTCAAACCATGCGACATATAAAAAGAGTGTTCCAGATTGCAAGTGGGTGTGAAGCTACTTTCGAGAGCGTTGGGAAAGGAAGCTTATAACTTTAAGGAGTCGCTGGCTCATCATATATTTTCGTAAGATTGAAATTTAAGTGTCAAGTTTCGAAAATGTTACATTAATAATACATTTAGAAGTTTAAATTAAAAATCTTTCAACATGCTCCGCGCCTTATATCAAAAACAGAATGTCTTTCTGCAAACAATTCCGAAAAGATTAGCATCCTTCGTGGCTGTGGAACCCGACACTTCAAAGAGGCATGGCTCGTATATAAAGGGAAGAAACTTCTTACCGAGTTCATCGCATGAGGATATGCCACACCACTTGAGTTATTCTGCCAATCCTAATTTGAAAGTTTTTCAATTTCACGGCGACCCTAATAACAACAAAAAACTTGCTGAGTCATTCAGAGAATGCATTGATAATAATTTGCCGAACAGCAGTGCCATACTATTCAAGAAGCTTCCGATTAATAACGAATTTGTTTTTAACGAAATGATCAAATACTCCAATTACAACGCAATGCAGTATATATCAGGAAATGTAAGTCGAGGTACAGTGGTTGGAAATGTCTACGAATCGACTGCCGAACCGCCTGAACTTACCATAGACCTTCACAATGAAATGTCTTATCTTAAATGGTACCCTAAAAAGGTAGGGTTGTTCTATTTTATAAAGTTCTAAATACCCGCAATAAAGTTAATTTCCCGTAACTTTGCCTATTCACTGAGTGTTTATGTTCCCTGTGGTTTAAAAACTCTCATGATGAATTTAAATTGGCCTGCAATCATCTAAATAAATCGCTTCATTTTTGTCGCATTATTTGTTTTGGGAGGCAGGCAGAAATAGCATTTTATAAGGTATTACAATTAATTACCAGGGTAGCCTCTACAATTCCTTTTTGTACTGTTATTAATTAGGGTTCTAAGAAAAAGGGGGTACTAGTACATTTATGGACCAATGGAGTGAGGGATTCATTTTATCGGAAGGTGTGTACTTTATTGTATTAGCTTAATTAGATATTCAGCTAATTATTCTTCCTTCCTGGTCGAAAGGAAAGTTGAAATGATTTTATACAGTACCATAAGGTTCCAGAAATCACATTTTCTTAATTCATTCCGTTTTAAAGTAGAAAAAGAGGTTAAAAATTAAAAAATGACATTAGTTATAATATATGGCAAGTAAAAAATAGCCACGTATTTTAAACATTATTTCTGGAATTTCTCTGTACGTAGTCCTTGTCTTCCACGTCGAGGGATGTTTAAATGAAGTGATTTTTAAAAACTTTATCCGAAAGATTAAAAATTTTATTTGTTATTGTCGCTCAAATATTTTTCCTGGTAAAAACGTACCATTCCGGCTTTACTCTTGACGATCCTTGCTAACCGCCATTTCAAACAAATTTGAAATTTAAAAAAAGTGACACACAGTGACCTTCAATCGAGAGGAAAAGAAATTTGCGCAAGTTGAGTTATGTACTTCCTTTTTTTTACCCTAGGTCATGTTTTGCTGCCTCGTCCCACCAGAGATTGAAGGTGAGACTCCTGTTTGTTTTAACAGAGAATTTTCACCAAAACTTGATCCAGAATTCGTTGCAAAGGCAGATGAAAAGAAAATTCGATACATTCGTAATTATGGAAACAGAGAGAATACAAGTTACATGACATGGCAAACTATCTTCAACACAGAATCACGAAAGGTATTGTGAAATGACTATCGCAAGTTTACTAGAATTGATACAGCCATGTATTTCCTAGGTGTTCTGTATTCTAAACCGATATCTTTTTCTCTTACCTTAAGTACTGAAGGTTAAAATCGAACGATCGTGGGTTCCAAAACTATCAAAATCAAACGTTTATGTTTTTCTTTCTTAAAAACTCATAATAAAAAACTTGACTTGGAATGTTTTGTTTACAGAAAAAAGTAACAAGGAAAAATATAGTTGTGGAAATTAACTTTTTGGCACATTTACATTGGTAAATATTTCGAATTAGTCTCAGATTCTGAGATAAAAAATTTATGAATTTGCCATTTTAAGATGAGCAACACCAGTTTCTTTTGAATCAAATCAAGTACTATAAAGCTATGAACCCTCTGTGGAGGGGTTTATAAGCTTCATTCGAATATGGCTACTGTTTTCAAAAACGAAAATTATCTATACACAATGAAAGATGTTTTTAGTACCTAATTTTATAACCTTATTTATCCCTGTTGAGATATGCAATTGCTTTAAATCCTTAAAGTAGAGCTGATTGCAATCAAAGGTATTCTGACATATGATATGAATACCATTTCTTGTTTTAGAAAGTCGAAGAGGTATTAAAGGCCTTAGACAGCGACTGGGAATGGCATGCCGATGGAACGCTAACTTCTTGGCATATTGGAGAAGCTTTTATAACTCATCCAAAAACGAAAGAAAAGATTTGGTTCAATCAACTCGCTGCAGCTCATAAATCGTATTATTTCGACCACCCGGACTTTTATAACCGACCTGACCTCACTGTAAAGCAGATACCACTGCATACGACTTATGGAGATGGGGAGGAGGTTGAATTACGGCATATAGATCACCATCGTATGGTTCAATGGAATTCAGCATTTGGTTTTCAATGGGAACAAGGAGATGTGCTAGTGTTAGATAATTTACTGGCTCAGCATGGAAAATTAAGTTTTCAAGGTCAACGAAAACTTGTCGTGTCCTTAATTGACGAATAAGGAAAATTTTTTTTATTTAATTAGCGATGGAATCGATTTTTTAAATTTGCGTAAATGTTGTCGTCTGCCGCCAGTTTTTATGACTTTGTTTTTTTAATTTTAAAAGGGGTATAGCTTCAGTGCTACTTCTTTCAGCTAAACTGAACGAAAATTTGCATCTTTGGAAACATAAGGAAAGTTTAATGGTCTACATGAAAAAACAAACCTAATATGAACATTAACCATAGAAACATTATATTTCTTTGGGAATTTTTATTGATCGGTCTGGAAATATTAAATTTGTATAAAACATTATGGGTCAGATCTAACAGTCCATGCAAGTAAGACCACGACTGACTATGAGTGAGCAAGAGTGACTACGATTGTGTACGAGTCAGTCCACAAAGCACACGAGTCCTGTTTAACACGGTATAACCATTGTTGTGCATGAGATTATGGTACTGAAACGTTTTACTAACTTTATATGGGCTTTCGATTAAAATATTTAAGCCAACGTATTTTTCAGACGGGGGTAATTGAGTGCGCCTGACATCCATATTGGAGTCTTGTAACGCGGTATTGGTCATCTACAGAAATAGCATCATTTATATTTCAACATATTATTTCTTTTGTACTTCGGCACTCTTTCAATGCAATTTCGACAGAGAAACTAACGTAAAATATCGTGAAATATCGCGAGATAACGTGAGATATCGTAAAATAATTCTTGTGCATAAAAGTTTCATTCACCTTATTTCGCAGTAGAAACGTTTTTGCTTCACGTTATCTCATGTTCAGCATGACATAAAATTTTTTGACGTGAGCTGAATATTATTAAGTTTCATGCTTTCCAACGGTGAAAACCGCTTGTCAAAAACGCACATGAATTGAGGTTACTCCGCGGGTACTTTCTTTGTTTACGGAATATTGAGCAGTTTAATTTGCTTTTTTCAATATGACAATTCATTCCCTAAAATTGCAAAGAATCAAAGCTAAATCATATGCAGCACAAAAAATACATCGAAGATAGAGTTTATCGTTGACTTATCAGACGTCTTTGCTGTTCACAATGACGTCATTACATTACATTACATTTCATGCTTCAATGAGTTCCTATAAACACATTTATCAACTGCCTAGATTTATCCATAAGTAGTGCAGAACGATTGATCCGGCAGTTATATTTTTTTTTCATGAGAAAATAGTGTGAAAAAAACCCATTTTATAAAGAAGCGCAAGATTGAAAGCGAATGATCAAACGGATGAGAAAGCATGCCAAAAGGTTATGGTAAAAATAGCAAATTAACGTAAATTGTTATATCAAGATAGAAAGTAAGCTAAAAAATGTTATAAATACTATTATTATTATTATTATTGAAATTGCTTACCCAGGATAGCCTCTTTAGTCCCTATTGGTACTGCCATCAACGAGGATCCTGTGAAGGGGGTCCTAGTGCATTTAAAACACCCACTTGAGCCACGAAAGTCGTGCAAGCACAGCAATCGCCCAACTAGACAACCGCCTAAGATCCTATTCTCGTGCTGAGCGCTAAGCAGAAAGAATAGATTCACACTTTATAGTCTGGTATAGTATGGTATGACTCGGCCGGGGTTTGAACCCAAGTCCTTCCGCACTGGAAGCGAAAGCTCTACCACTAGGCTGCTGAGTGCCCACTGGGACAGTGTGAAACACTGGGACGCCTACTTGGCGTGATTTCAGTCTGTAGGTAGGACTTTTAAATACATACTCCACTTTTGTCAATTCAAATCAAAATAACTCCGCCCAGTGTGCAGTAATTATGAATTCCGCGTATAATGAATCCAGGCAAGCAAGGATCGACAATTTGCAAGACTGACAGCGTGGATGACTTGCGCCCTGGTCACTCTTACCCTGATAAATCACCTCGTGTATTATTTACCGCTCATGTACTTAACATTTTCGTCTGAAGCGCATTTTATTGTGGTTATTGAAGGAGAACTATTAAGGCATGCGCCTTTTTAAGAAATCATATTTGCTTTTTTATAAGGATGTATTCTATAAGAATGTTCAAGACAAAAAGTTAAGAATATCCAAAGAATAAGTTATCCTAAGAATATGTTTTTCTTGAAATTTTGCTTGCAATCTAAAATGAAAGATAAACAAAAATTAACAAATTTGCATTTGTTTAAATCTTGTATCCTATTATTGATGTAGAATGTCTTTCCTCAGACTTTATTTCAAGTATTTTCCCCCACAAAATTCGAAGTGGCACCTTCGAGGTGATTTTACATCCGTTCGCATTCTCAGAACCTTTCTCAGAAGATTTCCGCCCAAAAGTTAAGAATATTCGTGTTGATACGAAGCAGAAGTTCCGCGCCATTATAATCCATCAGCGCTACACCAAAACATTGACCTATAATAATCTACAACATAAAGCAACATAAACAAGATGTAAACAAGTTACTCATTGAGAAGCCACTTCTTTTGTTTAATGGAAGTAATCAGTTTCATGTTGATTTCAATCAATCAAATCGCTCAAGCATTAATTTCTTTTGTTTTAAACTTAATTACTATACCTGATTGGCTAAAGTTATTTGAAAATAATTGAGGCGGGAATTTTGTAAGCATTCTACATACGTACTTTGTATTTCTGAACTGTGAGACTTGAAAAGCAACGTTACACCTGCATTAAGTGTCTTGTAATCATGTGTTGAAACCAGACAAATTACAAATGCGAAAGTTATTGTAACAAAACAAACCTACATAATAAAACCGTCTAAGGTTAAAGCAAATATTAAAATATTTGGTATTTATCATAATCTTTATCAAAAGTCATTATCGAAACGTACCATATCTTACAATTTGAAGAACAGCTCTAATAAACCGGAAGGGTTAATGGAATGTTGCCGGGATTAAGGCTTAATTAAGGCTCGTTTTCATTTGGCTGAAATGTCGGCTAAGCTCACGAGTTTTCTTGTTTGCGAGTACGCACTTTGACAACATTAGAGCTGATAATAAAATTTAGTGTATTAGAGTGTCGGCAAAAAAAATTTCACTCTTGCAAGTTTTTTTGTTCAAATATAACATTGATCTTCATCATTTTGAATTAAATTTTCATTGTTGGGCTTTTTTATAACTTTGGATTTTGTGAAAGTTGGTAGTTTTATTGTTGATGCCATGACGATAACCAGTGATGCAGTAATTGATAAGCCAATCAACACCCAGAAAAACATAAACAACGTCATGCCCACTTGTTTTCCAAGGTGATCGTTTTCAAACATTTCGGCTTGGTAAAAATCACCGAAGCCGATAGTTGACAGAGTTATGAAGCTGTAGTAAAGGGCATCGCCATATGAGAATTCATCAATCTTCATTATCAACACCGAACCAATCAAATAAAAGAATAGAAACAAACCGACCATGAAGGCCAAATACGCTATCGTCGAAACTTTAGTGTGTTCATAATCTGTTTGTCTTTTTCGTTGAAGAACACTCACAAAATCGAAAGCATGCTTCGCAATGATGCGTGAAGCTGACAGAATCATAGTGAATGTCAATGGAATCCCGATGCAAGATATCATGACGGCGAATAAACGTCCACCAGTAGTGACAGGAAGTACATGACCCCAACCTAAAAAAAACGATACCTGTATATGAGATTAGTTTCTATATACAGTTGAACTCATGTAATTCGACTCTTCAGGGGGTCTCACGATTTGGTCGAATTACATGAGTTGTCAAATTATAGGATTTCAACCTTTTTTTTGTTTGTTTTTCTTCCAGGTAGAAATGGTATTACCGGGAATATTAAAATGTTCAGTCACATATTTACGCGGCCTACCCTTTTCTAGCTCTTTTAACGCATCTTATTTAACTTTTAAAGTAACTTCATTGTGCTTTCTTTTAGTTGTCATTTTGTCTTGTTTGTATCATCAACTGCGCCAGTACTCAAAACAAAAATTTGAAACGTAAACAAACATTCGAATTTCATGATTCGATTTTAAAAAATTTCCAAAGTCGAATTACATAGATAGATAGATGTGCATATTTAACATGGCTAGCCTCACAAATATCAAGGGATATACCCTGTCTATTATTTCCAGGAGGGGCCATGGCTTTGATGGGGAGTACTGGAGGATTTAATGCTCTCTTTGAGCTAAGCACACTCAATTAGGGTCAGACAACTCTCTGCAACATCCAACGGCCCACACAGTGCGCCATCTCCCCAATTTCTCCTTACATGGCTTGGGTTAACCCGGGGCTATGGTAATATTCAATTGCCCATATTGAATCGCCGCCAAGGGGAATCGAACCCCGGTCTCCCGCACAAAGTACGAAAGTGATAACCACTAAACTACGTCGCACGACAAGGGGCCGAAGAATCTGGTCGATTTACATGATTTGTCGAATTATGGGAGGTCGAATTAAAGGAGTTTTGTCGTAAGGGTTTCATAGTAAATTCTGAAGGGACCGAAGAATTTGGTCGATTTACATGATTTGTCGATTTATGGGAGGTCGATTTACATGAGTTCAACTGTAATATTATAATAGAAGACTTCTTTTCTATTCCTTATAATGGATACATTAAAAACATCTGTTTTTGGTAATTTGTGGTACTGGAAAGAGAAATATATGAACATTTTAGTTGAAGAAAAAAATAAATTATAAAAAGCAAAAAGTAAAAAACGACTGCCTTTGACCGTGTCCCAACCTACTGAGGTGTTGCAAACTTTAAAACGCTCTTTTTAAACATGTCTTCACGACGCATGTGTGAAAACATGTCCCTCGCAGATCCTAGATTTCCTCTCCAGGAAACGGAAAGAGTCTTCCTTTCCTTTTTTCCTCCACAACAAAGAGAATTTCGTTTCTAACAGGTTTACTTAACTATTCCCACAAAGCACATTATTTTAAAGAAAAACTTATCGCAAGGTTATTAAGGCCCAGTTCCACATGATGTTATTGGGATCATAGTTTCTTGTCAGCTTGTTTTCAGATGTTATGCAACAATTTTGTGTCAGAATTAAGTATTAAACGGATACTGACCAGCTTTGATTTTGTATTGAAAAAATGATTTTGAAAATTGTTTCAGCCAGCACGTCATCCTGGCAAAGTCATTAACTGTGTTCTACAGTTAATGATTAGTTTGACAAAATTTGGAATAGTAAAAAAAACATGTTCCAAAGGTAATCAAAATGTTGACTTAGTGTCACCTAAAGAATATCATTTTAGGCCAAATGGGTACATATCATATTTTTACACGGAGGACAAATTCTTCCCTAATCTAGGCCAGAAATTAAGGGTAATATTCTCTAATATTTGAATTTCTGTAACTTTTTCTACAGCCACAACATTGCAATAATTCTCTCACATTTTCATGTTGATAGAATTCGATTTCGTGATTTTTTCAAGCGGCGCTGGACTACTTTTTACTTTTAGAAGAGACGGTGTCGCGAATAATAGAGTAAGACTACTTCTGTGATTACGACAGCGGTTTTGTGAAATGTGAAACCTTTTAAAGCTATTTGTTCTTTCGGTAAACCTGAAGCTACCCGAAAAGCCTAATACTTGTTAGGGGGAAAAACACGTAAAAAATAAATTTTGGCTAATGACTTAAAACAATGTCTTTTATTCCTGCAAAGTCAGGAACCCTTGTTATAGTAAATGATAAACATTTAAACTATTTTCCGTCTTGTATCCAGCAGGAAACCATCCCATACTGACTTAACAAAGGGAGAGTCTAATAAAATATATCAGGAAATAAACATATGTACCACGGCAGCAATGTCAATAAAAACAACAGACTGCGTGTTTTGGGCCGTATGTTTTCTTGAAAAGTTAAATTTGAAGCCGAATGTTGGTTACCGTGAAAGCTCAACTTACCATCACATCTCCATTAAACTCCTCTTCCGAATAAGATAAAGATTTTAAAAAGAGCACCTGTCTCTATTAAGCCACTCCGGGTCATCTATGTGAATGCGTTTTGGCAAGGGGTGCTTATTTAAACCTTTAACATTTTAAGGTATGTTTTTTTGGGATTACACGGAAAAAAGCTGCTACTTCGAAATTTCTCTTGATCTAAGAAAAGTTTCTTCAAACCTCTTGCGATTAGAAAAAAAGTGTAACGTGCTTGCCGATTCCTGGTTCTTCTTACCTTTGACTGCAACTATTAGTGACATGGACAGTATGTTAGTAATCTATTTTGATTGCCTGCCACAGTAGCAGTTTGCGGTCAGTTGATGAGTCCAAGTGGTCTGACCACTAGCTACATTTAAATTACGACGAAATGGGGAACTCAAACCTGAAACCTCATTAGCACAAGTGAAACGCGTTACAACTACACCATGCGATTGTTCATGAAAGCCCCGCGCGCGTTTTATTAAGCTTTTTTAGTAAGACGCACTGATTCGTTAATACAATCGTGTGCATAAAATATTCGGACAAATGTAGCTTAAACTTGTACTTAAAAAAACCCACCTTTCTCAATGTTTAAGGCTTCGGGATCCACAAACGGCATTCCAACATTGGGATGGGGGTGGGAGGAAGTTGTCTGTAAAAAGGTTTCGGAAAAAAATCCATTTGTCCCAATATTTAGGCACACGATGTACCGCCGTTCTTATTTTCATAAAATTAGTTTTTGAATTAATAGAATCTAGTTGGTTCTGGATTTAATTTATATTTCTTGTTTTAATCATGTTTTGTAGATTTATAATACTGCTTGTTAATAAAATTTAAATGTTTACACTTCCGGGGAATATGTTGCTAATGAAAGTTATGAGAAATGTGTATATTTAACCAATCAACACAGAATGGTGACACACTAGCAAAATACTTATTCACCAATAGTAAGAGTCCTCCTACCTATTGTATAAAATAATGACATAGTCATCACCAACGCTTGCTGAAATGTCATATCTTCGGTAGCATCTGGCCATAAATCGCTATTGACTATGTTGATCAATCCATCAATTTCCTCGAAGCTGATGTTATGTTTAGCACTGAAATTTCTGATGATGTCGACTTTGCTGAAAGGTGCCACTGTATAATTGCCTTTCTCGATCGCCGTAAATATGAGCGACGCCGTTACCAACACAACGACGAATACAATAAAACGGACGGCAAAAGTTTTATATAGCTCTTTGTAGTTTTTGTTTAAAGAAAACATCACGGTATTTCTTTGTTAATGCACGCTAAACTCAAACGATTGCCATGGTTTTGTCTTTATAAACTTTATAAACTTTATAAACTTTTGAATACTTGTATAATTCTTTTAAGTATATTATTTTACTAGCATTAATCTCTACTTAAGCACTTCTATAATCCTTGTTTCAACTCGTCCGGTTTCTATACGCGCCAGTCATTTAACTCTAAACAAGCTCGTAACAAGGGGAGATAGCTCAGCTACTAACAGGCAACAAATTATTAAGAAACTCACTTAGGTATTACTAAACTAAAAAGCACATAAGGTGTACATGTCAACATAATTCAACAAGAAAAGCCTGTTTTAAATCATTTGTGGAAATGTGTAAGCGAGTAAAGAGATCCTTTTGGAGAAAGTGGAAAGATCTTGCGCTTGTATTACCAGACTCTTGCATTATAACCTAAAAATGTTATGAGAATATATTATACGTATTCGATTACCAAGGTTTGGGTAAAATCGAGATTGTGTTCATTTGAGTAAGTACGTTTCGATAAAGCCACTTCGAGTAAAGCGAGGTTCCAGTGGATTTTTAACGTTAATTAAGTCTGGGGCATCGAGTTATAACAACATTAATCATAATTGCAGGTTTATGCTAATTGGCATTGAATCAAGTTAGTCAAGTTTATTTGGCAGTTAACATGAATTAAGGTGTAAAAAGACCAAGATGTATGTATTTTTAAACACTTGGCTAATAGTGAATTCTTATTTGTAACATATCGCGAGCATATATAACATGCAAGTTGTTTCACATTTTTCTGTCTTTTTAGTATGTTTTAAAAAACAGGTAAAAATTTTAAAATTGTTTTCATCTGGGAAAGATTTTTGTTCTTTTATTGTCTTCACGTGGAAACCATTCTACAAGGAAGTAAAGAGATTCTCGTTATATTAATGAAAGTTTAACAAGCTGCTAACCAAAAGGTAATTGTGGATGTTCTCCTTCGTTGGATAAATGTATTTTATAAAACAGAGAACACTTTTGAAAAGGAAAACATAAACAACAAAGGGAGTTTTTGAAGAACAGTGTTAAGAGCTAGATCGCCAGCAATAAAATATTCAATGTCTCCCACCGCTACAGCCTAAATTCGAAGGATATCTTTAATGCTTGTGATAAGGGGGAATGAAGAGGCCTTTTTCGGTCACAATTATTCCGAGTTTCTCTGTCTTTTCAGCATGAGTTTGCAAAGAAATAATCCTTTTTATCATGTGAGAAATTAACATTGTAAGGCTTTGACTATCACCACAAGAAATGCTTAACTAGAAAAAAGACAAAACAAGGGTAATCTCGACTGCGTTGGTCCAGAAGGGTCAATATAATTAACACTGCGCACTTCTTGAATGACTCTGCGCACTTCTTATCCAACGCTGCGCACTTCTTATACAACTCTTCGCACTTCTTATGCAAATCTGTGCACTTCTTATACAACTCTGTGCACTTTTGATACAACACTGCCACTTCTTATACAACTCTGCACACTTCTTATATAACACTGCGCACTTTTTACACAACATTATGATTTTCTTGTCCAAAACTGCGCAATTCTTATACAACACTGCGAACTTCTTATACAACACTGCGAACTTCTTATAAAACTCTTCGAACTTCTAGTTTAACACTGCGCACTTCTTATGAAACAATGCACACTTTTCGTACGACACTGCGCACTGCTTGTCAAACACTGCACTTCCCAAAAATAAAGAAATGTCGTTTTCGAAAATATTCATTTTGACGAAAATTCTATAAAATATATATATAGGACAAACTTCAAAATTGGTTTTGAAAGTCAGTAAATTGTAGTTATTTATATCACATTATTCAACATAGCTATCGCTGCCAGAAAAGGTTTCAACTTAAGACATGCTATTTTAAATAAAAGTAATGGCCTCAAAATAATATCTCCTTTTTAAAAAACTGCTCACTATCCTCTTTTAAACGGCACTACATAAAGATGTCAAATTTAGGCCATTTTTCAGTACTCCACGGGTAAGTTGAAATGAATGTATTTGATGAATTAAAGAAATAATATAAAACAAAATACCATATGAGACTGCTACCTTATCATAACTTTCCAACTCATGAACTATAAATAGCGAACGCTAATTAATTATTCAAATGAGCTGGAAAAGTTTTTATTATATATATTGTAAACATGGCATCACTCCTTTGTTTATTTCCTAAACCTATTAATACGTTTTCTGCTAAGTGCTCTTGAATTAGGTGTTTATCCTCTAAGATAAATTACGTTGCTAAAACTCATTTACGATCACGTGTGTTAATAGTTTTGTAAATGAGAGCACATTTACACCATAGATGCTTCGTTTTATCACACGTTTATCGCACATTTTGTAAATCTTGTGTATTTTTGTTTCCATGGCAACCTGCAAATTTATTAAATGGTGTTGTAAATAGAGAAAACCTATGCATTTTCGTAGGCAAACAACAATTATATTGCAATAAATAGAAATTATTCTAATTGTTTCCCAAGCTCATTCCCAGGGAATTTGATAACTTTTGAGATAACAACTATAGACAATAGCAAACCCCAGGGGCGAGAATACAATATAGCGCCTCTAGGTTGATGGACCAGCGCTGAATAAGTTAAACTTTCTATCAATTACAGTTTTTTTAGTCATTACGAAACTGCTGACGTCAAAATTAATTTCTCAAAATTACCATTTTTTCTTTTTTCTTCTATTACATATTATTCATACCAAGTTTTGTGGGAGATAAGATGGGCATATTTTACAAAGCTAGCCTCACAAATATCGAGGGATATACCCTGTCTATTATTTTCAAGAAAGGCCATGGCTTAGATGGGGGTCCTGGAGTATTTAATTTTCATTTTGAGCTACGCAGACCAATTTAGGGTCCGCGTTCTACCAGTCAACTCTCTGTAACATTCAACGGTCCACTCAGTGTATCATCTTCCCAATTTCCCTCATATGGCTTTGGTTAATCCAAGGCTATAGTAACATTTACTCGCCCATATTGAATCGCCGTCAAGGGAAATCGAACCCTGGCCTTTTGCACAAAGTGCGAGAGTTATAACTACAACGGCGCCAGTAAAGTAAAGCTGGCAGGTTAACTCAAACACCTCCTTCAATACACACCAACAGTTCTGATGCTAACTTCTTTGTATACTCGGCTAGGTAAGTGGCAATGTTTCTTTATCACAACTTTTATTCTCAGATAACGTAACGCCAAGTTGATTGACGATTTTCTATTATTAACAGACACAATGCAGTCCCTTCTTCTTTGTTTTTAGTATTTTAAGTTTTGTTTACTTTTGCCTTGATGGCCTTGATAATTTTCTTAATTAGCTTCACATCATAGCTATTTTATTGTGTGCTACAAAAGGAGCCAGAATGAACTTCTTATTTATGACTGATGTTGTTTCTTTCTTTTTTCCTTTTTTTAACTGATAGCCAATCCTCGTTTATTAGCTGAGGTTAGTTAGCTACTTAGAAAAAGAAGGAAAGCTACTAACAGCTGCAAAATAGGAGAAAGTTTTGTGAAAACAGATAGGTTTGGTATGGAAAAGAGAATAATTTAGGTATATCTCTACGAAGAGAAAAATAAAGAAAAGCAAAAAAATATTCTTAATGCCAAAAAAATGTTTGTCATAATAAGACTGGTTTTAAGAAACAAATTGAAATTTTTTGTGCTTATTAGTTTGAAATATTTATACATAGCTAATTAATATAGAATGGCCGAAAGTATACATAACCTATATTAATCACAAGAAAGTCTTTCTTTATCGTGTTTTCAGGGGAAATTCTGTTAATTAGTAATAGCAAACAGATGTATGCCAATTAAATAAAGTTTCGATGTATTGATTAGCCAAAAGGGAAAGTTATTAACTTCGGTTATTTTAGAAAAATTAAAAAAAGAGGAAAAAGAGTCATGATTTGAGAAACTGTTGAGATATTGTTCATGTTACAAAGAATAATAGAGAATATTAAAATAAACAACAGCTTGAATGAGAAAAAAAAGGGAATCAAAAGAGAAAGCATTAATCTTTCCCAGACTTAGCATGTTTCATACAACAATTTTTTGTTGCTTATACAAAATCGTGCATCGTACATCTGTTTAAAATGCCGTTCTTTTAAACGTTGCACGACGGAGTAAAATGACGTTTTATAAAAAAACGCTGCAGTCTTCTAACCAAAGTTAATCGAATGTCAATCTAATATTTTTTAATGAATTCTCGTATGCAATAAAAACCGTAAAGACAAACTCGCGGGTTTGTCACTTTATGTGAGATCGTTGAGTAATATGGGCATGAGAAAAAGAAAGTAACTAGTTATAATGCACTTGTGACTTTATTACAATATTCTCAGTTTCTGAATCATTATTTCAAACAAAAGTTGTAAAATATAATTCGTTAGACATTTATCTCCGTGTCTTTTGCTAAAAAATTCGATTAGCTAACTATTAATTTAGTCCTTTGTTGTCTACATATTCATTTACGTGTTTGTTTACTTGTTTACTTGTTAGTTTTCTTGCTTGTTTACTTGTCTTGTTTACTTGTTAGTTTTCTGGCTTGTTTACTTGTCTTGTTTACTTGTTAGTTTTCTGGCTTGTTTACTTGTCTTGTTTACTTGTTAGTTTTCTGGCTTGTTTACTTGTCTTGTTTACTTGTTAGTTTTCTTGCTTGTTTACTTGTCTTGTTTACTTGTTAGTTTTCTGGCTTGTTTACTTGTCTTGTTTACTTGTTAGTTTTCTTGCTTGTTTACTTGTCTTGTTTACTTGTTAGTTTTCTGGCTTGTTTACTTGTCTTGTTTACTTGTTAGTTTTCTGGCTTGTTTACTTGTTTGTTTACTTGTTAGTTTTCTTGTTGATGCTTGGAATTGTGTCAATTGTCATCTCATTTTCTTTAGTAGTGTTAACTGGTTTTAAATTAAGCAAAGCTTTTAAAGCGTCTCGATACTCCTTTAATTGAAAGAACAAATACAACGGATCCAACAATGTATTGCTAACAGCTACAAGTACAGCTACCCGAATGCACTTCATTCGTAGTCGATCACCCTTCACGCCGCTTGGAATTACATTTGTTGTGGTAGCCAAAAAGAAATATATAAGAAGCGGTGCCCAACAAAGGAGAAAGGATAAAAACAGAATGCGAAGTAGATTCGTAATCTTCTTTGATGATTGAACTACTCTTGAATTCGCTATTGCTAGGCTGTTTTTGTGTCCATTTAAAGCTTTTTTAATCAAGACGTAACATATGACAAAGACGACTGATGGTGTGAGCAACCCAATAACAAGATAAGTGCAGGTAAATACAGTGCCCAGCATTGGATAACTCCAATGACGTTTGCAATATCCATCTTTTGCCATATATTTCCAGGATATAATGTTTGGTATCATTAAACATCCGCTAGTGATCCAAGCGAAGATGGAAACTTTCTGAATGTTTTTCTTAGTAAAATATTGAGCTGCCTTTGTTCTCCATTTAATCTTGAACAATCTAAACACACTTATGAAACATACAAAGAATATTTGGTTTCCCCCAGTGGCGTAAAAGAAGCAAAGTCCAATTGTACTCCAGCACACTACAGTTCCTTCAATATCGTTTCTTATCGTTAATTTGTGAACGTCAATAAAAACATAAGGCAACAATGAAATACCAGAAAGGGTATCGGCTATTAATAAATGATGTAATAACATAGTAAAGTTGGTTGATTTTATTCTCTTTCTGATTAATAAATAAAAAATCAAAATGTTAGCTGTTACTGCTGAAGCAACTACGAGAAAGTACAACACTTTTAACACAATGTTAGCAGCTTCAGATTCAAATATGTCTTGTCTACTGTAAAGAGTAGCGTTCGACTCCATACTCTGGTTTTGAAACATTCTAAAATGTTATATTAAATTCTTGTGACTACAATATTCATCAAAGAACGTGAACGATTTTGTTTTCTTCTATGATTCTTTTTCATGTGTTTACATTATAACATGTTTATATTAAAAGATCCTACTTTTATTTCTTAGAAGTCTACCTACGTACAATCCGTAAGTCAGCTTACTCGCACAATGAACTCATTGATAACTCATTTAATACAATATCTTTTATGTTTTAATTCTCTTTTTATTTAAAAAATCTGCTTTTGCCATTTTGATGTTTCAAAACTATTAAAGCAATTAGCTGCATCATCTTATGTAAAAGCAATATTACAATATTCCTTGCCCTTAACAATATTTCTATAGAATCAGTTCCATTATAGCTGGCTGTAAAACAAAAAGTGTGAAATCAAGTATTGAACCTATATTACGTTTCAGATTGCATAGAAAGTATTCTAAGAAAGTTTAAAGTTTCAGCCATTAACAGGTAAGTCCCCTGAAAGTGTAAAAGATGTATTAAAAATACAATAAATCTCCAATTGGTTAGTTTCACTCTTGTTGTAATGTTTTACGAGCTAAGAAAATGTAATTGCTGTTTTAATATACTATGAGCTAAATGTGTTCGTTGGAAACTTATATAGCCATGCTTTCATCAGTAAAGTCCCCAAAATATTACCAATCAATACAACAGCGTAGGCAACCATTCAGTAACATAGAATCACTTCCACCTCTTAAACATTGTGGCATAAGTTAAATTGCTCTTCTTCTCTAATTAGACTGTGTATGCATACAAAAGAACCGTTGACACTGGAGAGGGGGAGTGGGGGTACATGGGACCATATTTTTCCACTTTTTTTCCCCAAAACTTTTTTTTAGAAACCGTGTATCATTTTTATACTCTTAACAATTTTAATGATAAATTTTTGGTATATGCTACTAATAAGGTCTATAGCCTATATGATGTGTGTTATATGTGTGTCAAATATTGTCATCAATGTTTAAAGATATTTTATTTTTGTATATGCTACTATTGTGGTCTATACTGCTGATATGGCCTATGATATGTGTTACATGTATGTCAAATATTGTCATCAATATTGTCATCAATATTGTTGTCAAGATTGTCAAAAGGAACATATATCTTATATTTATGACTATCTGTTTTAAATTTTATTCTATAGTGTAATACAAATCAAAATTTAACAAGAATCGTTTTCATATAATATTTATGTCAACATCAATAACATCATCGTAAATTGTATTTACAGCTGGTACAACGTTCAACAAGGCCGTTATTTTCAATTGTTTTTTAGGAAGATCCTTTTTGTTGAAATTCAACATTCGCCTTATAATTCCATTTAAGATCCATCTAAAGAAGGATAGGGTGGGGCGTTTAATAGAAGGGTATGTTTATTTGCAGCGAATTAAGAAGGAAGTGTGGGGCGCCTATTAGAGCATGAGGGGTGCATTTGAGGGGGTGTTTATTCGAAGCGATTATGACATGTTTCACCACTGCTCTGGGATCCGATTTCAATGGTTTTCCCAAGTCAAAGAGGAAAGACCCATATGTTCGCAAGCACTCATCTTTAAATTTTGTATGTTGTTACCACAATGGCGTAGCAACCATCCTATCAAATTCAAAAATGACGTTTGAACGCAGGGCCCTTGGCAAACGGTCCTTAGATTTGAGAAAGTCGTTAAAAAATATCTAGAGATACTCCATCAAAATGAGTTGTGTCTCCCCTTTATTCATTTACACTACAAACTTATTCCAGCGGTAAAGTATAATCAGGCGTGTGCTTTAAAAAAGTTAAAAAAACATTATTGGTGTTATGACTGCCTACCAACTTATTTTATTGCTTCTGGGTAGACCTGTCAACATTCGCTGTTGTCTCTACAAGATACTCATCTTCTTCATCTACATGGGTTTAAAAGTCGATAAGCTGAAAGATTAGTTTCATTTTGGGTTAATTAAGTTAAAATTAAGACTTAGTTTCCATTAGACGATTGAGCGAAGCGTCGCGTCTTAAAAATCAATACGATATTTTTGTTCAGTGGAAACAGTTTCTATTAATTACTATCTCGCCTGCGAGGAGTATTCAAATACAGCTGTCCGTCCCAAAATGGAAATTTTTGGCTCTCTGAGCACCGACACGGGAGTAGGCGTGTGTTCGAATCTCATCTTGGTAACTATTTTTACTTTTTTTTTTCTTTTTACTATCTCGCCCGCGAGGATAGGTTTCCAACTCGTAACTAACTAAATGTCCCAAATGGTCAATTGCAACGTCACAGATTTAAACTTCGTACCTAAACTCTCTAAGTACTTGGAAGTCATCTAAATGACGTTTCAGGCCAAAATTGGTATTTGTTTTCGACAAAATTTGGCACAGTTAACAAAAAAGGTATGCTGAACATAATAATGATAACATAATTTTGATTTTTGTCACCTAAATGTCATTTTAGGCCAAAATTGGTCCAAAAATTAAAACTACTTTATTTTAGACAAAATTTGGCAAAGTTAACAAAAAAAGTATGCCGAACATGATGGTGACATTAAAATTTTGATTTTTTGTCACCTAAATGTCATTTTAAGCCAAAATTGGTCCGAAATTAAAACTACTTTATTTTCGACAAAATTTGGCACATGTAACAAGAAAAGTATGCTGAACATGATGGTGACATCAAAATTTTGATTTTTTGTCACCTAAATGCCGTTTAAGACCATAAACGTTTCAATCGCGCGACTTTTAACCATGGATGATAGGCTGTATTTTTGTTAGCAGAAGTTGTAGAATTGGGTCGCATTGTGGATGTTTCATAGTTGTGCATTTTTAATAGCGAGATAGTTTATGCAGCGCCTGCATCTTGTTCGTTTTAATACGGTAAGTGATGTTTCCATTAGACGTCTTCTATTAGTATGCGCACTATGAAGATGAGTTTCGTTAATGATCTTCACCATGGATACTATTGTCAAAAAACACGTGTTCGAGTACCAGATGAAAAGTAAATCAGTGGGAGAGTCCCAATGATTTGAAGACTTTTCTGTTTGATATCTTTTTGTGAATCATATATTACTTCTACCAGGTCTTGACCAGTATCTTGGCAGATTTCGTTGTTTTTTCTTCTTTATTTGAATCAGCAACCAACATCTTCAAAGTAATTTCTCTTTTGCGTTTGTGTCTTTCATGTTGTTGAAATCCAAACATTTTGAAGTATAACAATTTGCTTACTCAAATCAACTTTATTCGACGCCATTTTGAGCAAAAAACAAAACTGAACAAGTTTTCATTACTTTTATTATGTTCAAGCATGTCGAAACGTTTATTCACCTGTTTCCATTTAAAAAAATATCGTCTTAAGAGCTATCCGATACATGTTATGTCACTTTCACGATCGGCATGGAGTGATAGCTATCCCATAGCCAATCTATGCCGAAACAACACATTTTAAATGGAAACAACCCCTATCCGATATGCTTTTTAAGACGCTGCGATAGTAAATCGTCTAATGGAAACTAAGTCTAAAGTTTCATCGGATGTGCATTAATTAGGAAACGTATTACACTTTCGTACAATGCCTTTTTTTTCTACACAATATGAAACGAGAACGAAAGCAATACTATTTGTTGTGTATCATAAGATATTCTACTAAAATTATTAGTAGTCAAAGATTTTTCAAAGGTAGCTTTCAAACAACTCGTTTATGATGATTTGAGAGAGCTCCTTCGAGAGAGATCTCTTCTGTCAACCTAAATTCTATTTTATAAAGAGCTAGTCGGATTAAAAAATACTTTGACTTGAATAACTTGCATATCACTAGCACACAATCGTCGAGTATTTATGAACCTAAGATCTATAGAAAGTTATAATCTCTAGTAAGCATAGATATTCGCAGTCAGTTATAAAAACCTAATTACGAATACATACCTTTCTCCGTTCTTGTTTACTTGTTTACGTAAAAGTGTAAGCAATAAGAGATGTAGTTTTACATGCAAGGAAAGTACAGACGAACAGTTAACGTATGTGAGAAGACTTATTCATACCTTCTTTTGAAAACGAGGAATGGGACGGTAAACCGAAATATACAAGGCTTGTGACTACGTTGAGCTTTGGACAAAAAAAGAAATAAAAAAGCATGAATTCTTCCTAAAGTGAAATAAAGTTAAAATTTTATACACATGTCTATTTCATTTTTTGAAGATGAATACTTATACCGGTGTAACCGTAAATAATTACTCCTGGAGTGGTAATTTCCCAGGAAATTATTACTCCCACACGGAAATTATTACTCCCTTGAAATCACTCTTTTATGAATGGAGAAGTACTTTCTTCCCAGTAAAAACTAACTTTCCCAGTAAAACTAACTCTCATGAAGACATTCCATTGCAAATTTGAATGCGCGAGGTTCCTTTAATCATAATTTTTATACTTTGTTTTATCGATTTCTAATCTTAAACAGTTCCTTTTCTATGTTTTTCTAGAGTGTCAAGCTCCAGTTATTTTTACTTTGTTTGATACATTTTTTAAACTCAAACGTTTATTTTATCTACAACAAAATACTATTATTTACTTTATCCGATAAGTTCTTAAGCTCAAGGTCAAAAGTTTGTTATTCTATTATTTAAAGCTCTAATAATCTATTATTTATTTCATTTATAAATTTTGAAGCTCAAGCAGTTCATGTTTTCCAGATTTTATAAGATTTCAAGCTCCGAAAAATTATTTCTCTCGTGATTTGTTAGCTATAATCATTTTGTTTCTAAACTCAAAACCGATTGTACTTTTTTGTATTTGTTAAATTTATTTCCTATTCATTTTATTACAGTTTTTCGTTGTAAGGTTGTAGTTATCGTGAGAAAATAGATTATCAAATGATCTTGAAATGATTATTCTAAAGTCAAGTTCAGCTGCATATATACCAACCATTTATAAGAAACAATTAAAATCATTTGATTCTGAAAGCTTTTTGTATTGACATTTCTTTAAACAACTCTTGCTTCTTAGCTATGAAAGCTTTTATATAGATTTTAATGGTCCCACTGAAAAAGAGAAGCCAGACCCACCCCACCGGATTTTTAACTCTTTCGGTAGTCCGCTGTAAGTTCTCTTAATAAATTCTTTTTAAAAACACCATAATAATGGTCATCTTTTATTTATTAAGATAGGGGAGTAAAAATTTCGTGCAGGGAGTAATAATTTTCTGGTAAATAGATACTCCCGGGAGTAACAATATCCCGGGAAATAAGTACTGGGGAGTACTTATTTCCTAGTAAATTATTACTGGGGAGTAAACTTTTAGGGGAGTATGTTTTTACGGTGACACCGGTACTTATTTTTAATATTCAAGAATTGTACAAAAATGAGAAAGGTGTGTGGTAGATAAATTTCTCTTGCACAAAAACCCTAATATATACCTTACCTTTTTCCTACTCTTAAAAATATACACAAGGAAACAGTATGTCATAAAAATTGACTACAAGAGGAAAATTTCTACTTTAAAAAAATAAAATAATAAAATAATAAAATAATAAAATAATAAAATAATAAAATAATAAAATAATAAAATAATAAAATAATAAAATAATAAAATAATAAAATAATAAAATAATAAAATAATAAATAATAAATAATAAAATAATAAAATAATAAAATAATAAATAATAAAATAATAAATAATAAAATAATAAAATAATAAAATAATAAAATAATAAAATAATAAAATAATAAATAATAAAATAATAAAATAATAAAATAATAAAATAATAAAATAATAAAATAATAAAATAATAAAATAATAAAATAATAAAATAATAAAATAATAAAATAATAAAATAATAAAATAATAAAATAATAAAATAATAAAATAATAAAATAATAAAATAATAAAATAATAAAATAATAAAATAATAAAATAATAAAATAATAAAATAATAAAATAATAAAATAATAAAATAATAAAATAATAAAATAATAAAATAATAAAATAATAAAATAATAAAATAATAAAATAATAAAATAATAAAATAATAAAATAATAAAATAATAAAATAATAAAATAATAAAATAATAAAATAATAAAATAATAAAATAATAAAATAATAAAATAATAAAATAATAAAATAATAAAATAATAAAATAATAAAATAATAAAATAATAAAATAATAAAATAATAAAATAATAAAATAATAAAATAATAAAATAATAAAATAATAAAATAATAAAATAATAAAATAATAAAATAATAAAATAATAAAATAATAAAATAATAAAATAATAATAAAATAAATAAAAAAAGGGTGAAGGTTTATATTGTAAACAAATAAAAGGTATGATATCTATCATTTTGTATTGCTATCAACAATGCAAAATGGACAAGATCATACAATACAAGGTCGAGAAAATACGTATACAGCGAAAGCACACGCATTTTTTGATAAGAATATACTCTATAAAAATACTTCAGATAAAAAGTTAAAAAAGTTGTTAAGAATATGCTTACTTCATCTTAAATGGGATATAAGCAAAAGAAAAATTTGAAGTGTTTTTCCTCGTAAAATAATAGTTGTCTGTCTGTCAGTTGAACGAAGCTGGTCAAACAACAGCACCTTTGGGGTGATTTTTACACAAGTTTGCATCCTCAAATCTTTTAGTCTTAACCGTGATAAGAATATGCTAGAAATACATCTTTTGGCCCCTGAGCCGTTATTACGGAGCATCAGCAAGGCAAATGCCCTGGGAACGAGGTTGTTTTGAGTGATCTGTCTAAAACAAAAACAAAGTAACAAAACCGCGCTAAAACAATTGGAAACACCTAAGCCTTCTGTTCTCGTTCCTATAGGAACATCACAATTATTTGCGCGGAAACGCCTGCCGTGTGTTTACAGGTGAGAACTGCGCGTTTTAGCAGAAAGTAATATTGTACATAAAGTATAAATGTTTTTTATTAGATTTTTTTATAAGATTACGACATTATACGATTGAAATTGAAGCGTCAAAGATATTTATGAAAGCTCGCCTCCCATAAAAAATTTATTTCATAATTTTAATATATAATAGGTTATAGGTTTTAGGTTATAGGTATATTTCGCCGTTATATAAATGTTACAGGTTAAAATATCTTGTAATATATACAAAAATGGCCGGAGCAAAAAGAAGGCACAAATTGCCTTATCACTAAGCCCCGTTGTTAAGCAAAAAGAAAGAGAGAGTTAAAGTAATACTTAATATAATAAAGCAATATTCTAACTATATATATTCCATAAAAAGATTAGTTGAATTTACAAAGGTCTATGTGAGAGTGTGCATCTAAAAATATTTCCAAATGTCTATAAGATCAGTCGTTAATAATTTTGTTTTTACATTTTTCTTGAAAATATTAAGAGTTGAGTTTGTTTTAATATCATCAGATAAAAATTTATTCCATAGGTATGGTCCCCTATGTCTAATTGAAAACGTGCAAGATTTTAATAAAATCTTTGGCACTTGATAATTATTTTTTGAAAATCTAGTATCATATTTATGTTGTATTGAACTAAATTGGTTAGTAAACAATTTTGGTGTTATGTTTTGTTTCATCTTGTACATGAAAAGTAAAACTTGATGCATATTTAATTGATAAATGTTCAAAGCCCCAATTTGAAGAAATAAGTGTTGTGTTGGTGCATATCTGTCTAAACCAAAAATTATGCGACAAGCATGTTTTTGTTTATTATACAACTTTTTTAATTTATTTACATTGTTACTTGCCCAGGATATATTACAATACGTTAAGTAGCTGTGTATAAAAGAAAAATAAAGGTTTTTTAAGCAATGGAAATTTAAGTATCGTTTGGCCTTATATAATATCCCTAAGTTTTTAGAGATTTTATTTTCAAGGGTTTGTATATGTTTATTCCATGTTAATGATTCGTCTAAAAGTACGCCAAGAAATTTTATTGTTTCTTCTCTCTTTATGTTTACGTTATTAATTTTAAGAGATGGTAGTTTGAGTGGAATATCATCAGTTTTGTAACGGTTATAGAATAACACATATTTAGTTTTACTTATATTAAGTGAGAGTTTATTTGCTTTAAACCATTCGTTTATATGCGCAAGTTCTTGGTTAGCTGTTTTAAATAAATCGAGAATGTTAGTATGGGAGTAAAAAAGATTAGTATCGTCAGCGAATAGAATAAATCTCAACATTTTAGAGGAATTGTGTAAGTCGTTTATGTAGATTAAAAACAGTAAGGGTCCAAGAATGGATCCTTGTGGAACACCACACTTTATTACTTGAAAGAGCGTCAATTTATCGTCGTATGCTATGCTATGCATTGTTTTCGGTTAGTCAAGTAATTTGTAAGCCATTTCAAATTGTTATTTTGCACACCGTAAGATTTTAGTTTGGATAAAAGAATATTATGATTTACAGTATCAAAAGCCTTTGAGAGATCAATGAATATCCCTAGTGTAAACAACCTGTGATTAAAGGATTCTGATAATTCACTTACCAATTCTATGACTGCATGGTCCGTCGAATGGTGCTTTTGGAAACCAAATTGTTTGTCATATAAAATATTATTTTGTACTAGATGGTCGTAGAGACGGTTATACATTATTCTTTCAAGAACTTTCGAGAAACATGGCAATACGGAAATAGGTCTATAATTAGTGACATCGGAGTTTTCTCCTGATTTAAATATTGGTGTCACTCTAGCATTTTTTAATTGGTCTGGAAACTGTCCATACTTTAAGGAAAGACTAAAGATATAGAATAGAGATGGTTCAATAATATCATAACATCTTTTTACAATATTTACACTAATATCGTCAAGCCCTGGACTTTTGTTTGGTTGTAATGATGCAAAAGCACTTCGCATTTCTTTTATGTTAAGTACAGATTCACTCATTAGAGTATCGCAAGTATCTAAGTAAGAGCTGTGTGTTTTTGTGGAAGATGGAATTTTAGCAGCTAGTTTTGGTTTTTAATAACGCTCCAGGTTTTCTTAGTATTCCCTATTGATTTCGCTATTTGATCTACATAATAATTCTTTTTTGCTCGCTTTTTAAGTTTTTCAAAAAGTATTTTTATAGTTCTTGTATTTGTTTTCATTGGTGTAAGTTCTTTTTTTCAAAAACGCTTCATATAGTCGCTGCTTCTATTTAGATGATTTAATGAGACCTTTAGTAATCCATGGGTTTTCTAAAGCGCTTGTCTTTATACTTACTTTTTTTTAGGAAATGATTTCTCATAAAGATTAATAAACATGCGCAAAAAAACATCGTACGCGCCATTTAAATTTTCAGTTTCACTTACCAGCTCCCAGTTTGCTTCTAAAAGAGATTGTCGAAACTTTTCTATGGAACATTCATTGATCTCTCGTTTAAAAATTGTCGGGGCAGATAACTTGTTAGGGAGAGACTCATCAGATAGTAAGAAAGTCGGGGAATGATCGGATACATCAGTTTCAATCACTCCAGTTTGATATTCGTTGTTATGAAAATTATTTGTGATTATGTTATCAATTATGGTAGCAGATGTCAAAGTCACTCTCGTAGGTTTGGTTATTGTTGGAATAAGATTATGTTGAAGGAGCGTATCTACAAAGGTTTTTACTTCATTTTTTGATGTATATTCAAGAATGTTTAAATTTAGATCTCCGGCAATGTAAATGTGCTTATTTAAGTGATCTAGTTTAGTGAGGTGTGATTTAAAGTGTCGTTTAAATTCTTTGAAGATTCCAGCAGGTTTTCTATACATAACAGTTACAATTATATTTCTGGTGTTTTGGTTTATAAGTTCAACGGTTAATGATTCACAGTCGTCAGTATTTATACTCAAGTTACTTCTTAATTTATAATTAATAGAGTTGTGTAAAAAGAGACATGTACCACCACCAGTCCTATTTCCTGAACGTGGTTGATGTATTAACTTATAACCCGGAATGTTAAAATTTGAATTCGTTACCATGTGTTCCTTGAGCCAGGTTTCTGTTACACAAATGATTTTGAAATTAAATTTTAGGTTGCATAACATTGTTTTCAGATTTTCGAAGGTTTTGCTTATACTTCTTGTGTTAATGTTAAGCAATGAAAATTTGTTTTTACATTTTGCAAGATGTTTGCTTCAATCGGAGAAAAATCATTAGTTTCAATATTCAGATTTTTAAAATAATTCAAGTCTGGATCAACCATGTCGTTCAATGTTAAGTTAGAGTTAAATATACCGAAAAAAGATGCGTTTTTATGTTAAGTTGTTATACTATGTTAAAAATAAAAAATAAAAGTTAGTTTTCACCTGTATTTTTTCATTTGTACTCTCAATTCCTTTCTTATTTCGTTTGTTGCATCCGAAAAATCTTCATTAATGTACATGTTCGTGTCTTTTAATCTGTTAGCATTTTTTAATATTAGGAGTTTGTCTTTGTAATTCAGTAATTTAAATATTATTGTCCGTGGTCTGGCGTTATCTTGTGCTGTATATGGTCCCATTCTATGGATTCTTTCAATGTCTATGTCTTTTGTGATGATTAATCGATTTTTAAACAACCTCTGTACCTTGTCTTCGATTTCCTCTGAATTCTCTCCCTCTGTTTCACCAATCCCATCTATACGAAGATTGTTTCGTCGATTTCTGTCTTCTAGTGTTCGTATTTTGTGTTTCAGTTCTGTTTGTTTTTCTACGTATATTTTTTCTTTTGTTACTCGTTGCTGTTCGTTCGTTTGTTCAATCTCTTCAATCTTTTCGTTTAATGCTTTATCCATGTCCTTTATTTTGTCATCAATTAACCCTTGCGTAAATTCAAGGCTTGTTTTAAATTCACCAACCGTTGATTCCAATTCCTTTTGTTTGTTTTCTATTAGTTCGATTCTTTCGTTAAAACGTTTTACTTGCTCTGTCAGTTTTTCAATTTTTTCAGTTACAATTTTTGCGTTGCCTGTAATTATATTTAACAATGACTGTTCTTGAATCTCAAACTTTTCTTTCATGAGTTCGGTTATCTCTTCAATTGATGCCATTATGGTTATTAAATTAAATTAAACTAACGATTACAACAAAAATATTCTTAATTTCTCTAGAAAAATTCTTCAGCTCAAAAAACACGTCTGCTCTCAATCAATGTATTTTGGTATACAAAAAATCAAGATGATTTTTGTTATCAATTATTATTCAATTTATTATTAGTCAATACCCCTTTTTATGGATTTTTTCACGTGTTGCTTTTGAAAGGTTGTTGATTCATTTCACACACCAGGCGGGTTCTTCTTTTCTTTCTCATCAGATTTAGCTATGACCGCGGTTATCCATTAACAAATTCTGTCGCCAACGCTTATAACAAATGGTCCATAATTATACCCACCTACTTGCTTTCCAACAGGTAATTGGTTAATCAACAATTGACCAAAACATTAGAAATTCCTGTATAGACAGCTCATTTAGTTGCGTTTGTACTCGTCTGCTAGGACAGAGAGAGAGGGAGAGAGATTCTATCATGTAGTAGTTAAATATGCTCTTTGTTCACAGGGTAGAATAATGTAATGTTCTTTTCTGTACGTTGAGTACTGACTGGTATTCAAGTCTTTACTAATTGCAGATAATCTCCTGCGCGGTATCCGTAGTGCTACCGCTTAACCACGCACAAGGAGATTGCAGGATGCTGTGGTCGTTAAAACGAAGATTATAAAAGTCATTCTTAAGCCAAAAACTAATTACATCTGCGTCATCTTCTAAAGTTTTAACTGACAAAGCTACTACATTGTCAAATGTTTCAAAGCACATTCTCACACTTGAAGCTATGAATACTTTTTCTATGGGGAGGAGCACCCATGATGATTCCCCATTCTTTGCGTTTATTATCTCTGTGAATTTTTATTTATTAATGGTCAAATTGTTAACACTTAAGCACACGTAGGCTAGATGGACAGCGTTTAAAAATTGATAATGGCATTCTCTACTGCTCCGGTGCAACGGAATAATCCATGTTGGCGCCTACGAAGGTTACAAAATTCAGGAAAACGGTTGTGCTGACGTCTACAGATATTAACACGTTTCAGGAGTATTGATTTAATCAAGTAACCGAAGTCCATAAGTCAAAATTCCAGACTCTAATATGGAAACAAACTGCGGAATTAGCCGTCTTTTTTTATATTTCGTGTATGCTTGTATATCAAGAATATAAACACACTTCATATTTACGTTCTTAACAAAATTAAAGAAAAGGCATTAACTTCCGTTGGAAAAAACCTTCTTTCGTGATAAATCTATATTTTCATTCTTTTTTGCCTAACAACAACTTTTTAGAAGTTTTTTTTCTGCAAAATTTGCGAAAATCTTTGGCTCAACTGGGAATTTTAATCTCTAGTTTGCTTTTCGTTTAACTAGAAGCGCAGAAATTTTTTTTTCCGAAATATTATCCATAGACGTGCATGTAAGAAAATCTTGGTGTCAATTAGTTGAAAGGAATTGCCGCCGTGAGATTATACAGAATAAAGTGTCCCAGATGGAAGTTCTCTGAGTGGGGTGGAGGCATTTATTGAAGAGGAATTGTCCCGGATGAAAGTTATCCCGGGCAATTATTATTAAAGGGCAATTATTCAGTGGAAATTAGCGGAGACAAACTGTTCGGAGGGCGGCCAGGGGCAATTATCTACGGAGGAATTGTCCTGTCATCCATGAAAAAACCATGAATTTTTTCATATGCTTCAACTATTAGGTAAAAATTATAAAAAAACACATTAAACATGTAGCGAGACTTGTGTGTGTTCATACACATATTTCTTAATAATTTGACTTTATTGCTTTAGGGAATTCTCGCACGTGCGTTTTTTTGGAGCAACATTAAATTAATTATGATGTCATTGGCAGTTAAAATGACGTCATTAGCAGTTAGAATGACGTCATTAGAAGTTCAAATGACGTCATTGACAATAGGCGTTGCTAAGAGGTGTGTAATTGATTAGCAGAAGAAATGCTATATCTATTTCAAGTTTTGTACCATGTGGGAATAATTTCCAAGACTGAATATTTGGCGCTTTAGTAAAACAGAAAGATCTTGTTATATTACACTAATGTTTATATTATCAACAGTTTCAACAGTTTTTCAATATATATTTGAATTACAATATATGAGAATATAGTTCTGTGGTATCGTTATTAGAGTCTCGTCCCGGCAACCGTCGCGTTTCGTCTCTCATTTAAACAGCTCAGTGTCAAATAAAATTCATGTTGTTGCTATTTTCGTGCGCAAAATTCTGAAGGTAAATCAATTTATGCCGGGAAACGGTGATAAGAATGTTTCTAGTATTAACAGTTTTCAATATATATTTTAATTACAATATGTAATAATATAGCTTTTTAGTTATACTTTTTTTTTACAATATCCATTTCATTGTGTTAAATACCATAATAGATGAAAACAAAGTAAATATGGGATTACGAGTTTTTAATTTTCTCAAGAACTTTTTTTATTCAGGGTTTCAAGTAAGTAACATTTCCGGAGTTTCGGCCGTATTGGCGCTGTTCAATGATTGCTCCTAAAAATCAAATAAGCAGTTTTTATAACTACACTGGACTTTCCATTTTCTGTAAATCATTAGGAGAAAGAGGAAAGTTATTGTAACAAACAAATTGTTCCCAATATCAAGGTAAAACGCATTTTTTACCGAAGTATTTGCGCACTATCCTTTATATAAAATCAATATATCATATTTTGTCTTTTTTTTATTTATTTCCTTTTGCTTCAGTTGTTGATGCTTTGAATCGTTTCAATGGTCACTCCATCTTCTTGAGAAGTTTCAATTTGTTTTAATCGAAACAAAACTTTAAAAGCTTCTCGATGTTCTTTTAAGTGAAAAAATAAAAACAAAGGGCTTAACAAAATATTAATAACAGCCACAAGTACAGCAACTCGAATGAACTTCAATCGAATTCGATCACCCTTTACACTATTTGGAAATACACTTGTAACAGTAGCCAAAAAGAAATATATAAGAAGCGGTGCCCAACATAGGATAAAGGATAAAAACAGAATGCGAAGTAGATTCGTGATTTTCCTTGACGATCGAACCACTCTTGAATTTGCTATTGCTAAATTATTCTTGTGTTTTTTTAAAGCTTTTTTGATGAATACGTAACACACGACAAAAACAATTGATGGAATTAGTAAGCCAATCACAAAGTTACTGCAGGTGTAAACAGTGCCTAGTACTGGAGAGCTCCAATTGCGTTTGCAATATCCATATTCTGTTTGGTAAGTCCAGGATGTAATGTTTGGTATCATTGCAGACATACTAGCAATCCAAGCGAAGATCGAAATTTTCTGAATATTTTGTCTCGTAAAGTACCGGGATGCTTTTCTTCTCCACTTTATCTTGAAGAGTCTGAACACACTTATGAAACATACAAAGAATACCTGGTTGGCCCCTGTTGCGTAAAAGAAGCAAAGTCCAAGTGTACTCCAGCATAATACATTTCCTTCAATTTTATTTCGTATCGTTAATTTGTGAACGTCAACAAAAACATAAGGTAACACTGAAATGCCTGAGATGGTGTTAGCTGTTACCAGATGGTATAATAACAATGTGAAGTTGGACGATTTTATTCTCTTTGTGATTAATAAATATAAAATCAAGCAATTGACTGCTATTGCAGGAGCAACAATAATAACGTACAAAGATTTCAGCGTGATGTTGACAACATCTGATTCGAATATATCCAGACTACTGCGTATGGTCGTGTTTGATCCCAAACTTTGGTTTTCCATGTGGTTTTATCCAATAAAAATCTGGATGGAGGAATGCAACACGGTTTTTCCCTGACTATATTTATGTGTGAAAGTTTTAAGTCTTCTAAGTCGACCATTAGCTCGATAGAATCTGTGAGGTAGCTTACTCACCAGCCTTTTCTCAGGAACTGGATTTAAAACCTTGAAAGAAAATACATTGCCGGGGTTGTCTTAAGTAATATTACCATACCGTTTATCAATAATGATATTTCTTTATGATTGTTAAATCAATTGTTAAGTATTCTATAGAATAAGAAGTGTTAAATAGTTTAAAATATTGAGAATAAATTATATGTTAGGTTTGAATGTAAAGTTTTTTTAAAACACCCCCCACACACAAAATGCCACTATCTGCTTAAAATTCAATTATTTTAGTTCTAGAGCGAATTTTTGCATTCTGTCTGAAGTATCTGAAAGCTAAATAAAAGTTATTTAACATATTTATTTTCCGGTTTTTATATTGATCGCATGAAAAATTGCCAAAAATTGCCCGAAAATCCGTTTTTTTGCGATTTCCGTTTAAAATCCGAAAAAATCGGGAAATCGGATTAAACATGTAGAATGATTCTTCTTGATGAAACAAAGTTGTGTTGTAAGTTTCAAGCTCTAAGGATAATCCTAACAAGAGTTTCACAGAGATTTTTAGGGGTACACGAGTCAGAATTTTAATATATATAAAAAACTCCATGGTGTGAATTCTGGTACAATCCTCTTAATGATGATAGTTTTGTTTGTCATTCCTCTGTTTTTAGCATACAATAAGGGGCTGTTTACATGAGAGGGGCGACGGGTCGCTATATTGTGCAACATCCCTTGCGTTGCTTTCTGTACAGCGCGTGTTTCCATTAAAGCGGTACCGGCGATTATGTTAATGGAAATCGATCTTGATTGTAAAAAAAATTCCTGGTGAACATAACAACGTTGTTAGAAGGTCACGCTGTGACGTCGAGAGAATGACCAGAAAGTTGTTTCACATCTTATCACATCGTTTCCAATGAAGTAAAATATCTTCCAAATTGTAAAAATTTACAGGAAACTTAGTTACCAGACTCTTGCACACATATCTTGTCATCATCAAAATATATTACATACGACTACCGCAAATGCTCGATTAAGCACCTGTCGGTGCCGTAATAAAGGATGTGTTATCGCGTGATAAGGAGAGAAAGAGCTTTGCCTTGCGAAGAGAACAGACATGCTTTGCTTTTTATTGAATAATCGTATTCACTTTACTTGGCTTATTCTAATTCACACATTTGGGGCTGTGACACGCCCAACCTGAAGTAGGCGCCACTCACCAATAAGCGCCCACTTTTTTTGGAATTTTTTTATACGCGCTCGTCTCGAAAAAGCGCTCAAGGGACGTTATTTGAATATATCATTAGAGCCAAAGGGACCGGTTATTCGAATTTTGTGGAAATTAGAAGAAAGGAACATTTGCTCAAAAACTGCTTTCTTCATAAAGTCAACTACAGCATGAAGTTTCAATGTTTATATCTATCTTTTCGTTTAAGCAGTTCTCTATCAAGAACACTTATCATGTCTTTATGCAAACATTCACGCTCAGAGCTAGCTGGTTTTAGGATGTGATGTTCCCTCAAAACCTACGTGCATAGCCAAAATCTTGAAATTGGTGGTTTAAGATTTACACGTGGCTAAAAAATATATTTACTTTAACATGTGAAAACATACATAAAACAAATATTACAAAATAAAAAAGATTTTGAAGATAAAAAGGTCAAACAGAACCTAAAAACCTAGCACTGAACACACCACTTGCAGAATCCAAATGGCCTTTATGGGTCTGTTTTCTACGTTCCTTCGTCGGCATGTCGTGGCCGCAAAAATCTTGGATTGATTTTTCGAAAAAATTGGGCGTTGCAATTGGCTACTTCACGCGGGCGATTAAAACAAAGTCAGCCAAAATATATCGCATTTGGTATTTCGTGCAAATATAGAAATTTCGTGTTTCCGTAACAGGACGCGTCTTTCGCGGACATACAGACAGATGACGGCTATTATTAAAGAGACTAGTCTTTAACCTGTGGAAAAATCCACGGGGTTGTCCGTCTTTAAATTACACGCTATTTCGTGTACCCGTTGCATATTACTTTTCTTGCAGACAGACAGGCAGACAGACAGACAGAATACGGTTATTATTATAGAGACGTTAACGCGTCGACATAACGAATGTAATATCAGCACGTAAGAACATTCTGACGTCCGCAATAATAAATTTTTCATCTTACCAAATAACCTAAGAGACTGTTTACACGAGACGCAAACCCAACTCAAACCGGCTTGCGTCACTTTGATCCATGGTGTATTTCTTAAGACAGTTTACATGAGTTTTTATTACTTCAGCGAAGTGAAACTTATTTTAGGTATCATTTCAAACCCGTGTGAACTTTTTAATGTAAACACACCCTAAGTGAAATCCGAAGCAAAACATCAGGTGAAAAGTCACCCCTTTTCACTGCGGTGTGGTATTCCACTTTACTTAAATTTTACTACGGTCTCTAAGATCCCAAGTAAATAAGCAAACAGAAAATACAACAATAACCCATACAATTACTTTTAGGAAAGAACCAAAATTTGTCTTGTATCGATATTGTACTTTTCCTGCAGTCTAAAAAATAAGTATCAGGATTATAGCCGAATTTGCCATTCACAATTCGCTCCGTTAGGGTTAGGGTTAGAGTTACCCTCTTAAAGCTATGCCTCGTTTTATAAAAGGAGGTCCAGATACAGAAGATAAGCAAATGATTGTGTATTCGCTGTATAAGCCTTTATTTTTTCAGCATTTAGCAAGTTTTGTATCAGAATTTTAGCTATGTTCTTTACTTTATGTAAATTATACACAAATATAAATAAAAACTTGCGGCACACCAGAAAAATTCAATACGAGAAAGGTCTATTGCAAACGGTTGATAGGTTTGAATGTGTAATTCTACCTAAGATTCAAAAATCATCAGTTAATAAAGTCTGTTACCTCTACTTCTGCAGCTCTTTTGTAACTACAGTCCATATTGTTCATTACCTGGTTAAAAAATCGAACCCACGTTCTTTCAAAACGATAAAAGCACGCAAGAAAGAGCATAAACTTCATGAAACTGAATGTGGGCTTCAAACCTTCTTTTACCAAAAACGCATTCTGGCTTCTAGCTAACTAAATAATGTTTAATTCCTATTCTTATATTACACTAGCTAACTTGTTTTATCACACACCACTTAAGGATATAGAAAATAGCTCTTTGACTGTGAGTCCAGTGTTATTTCCTTCACCGCAAGATCTGTTTTTAGCTCTGTGTCAGCGCTGTTGATGACAACGCATGATATGTTGGAACCATTAACAGTGATCTCGCTGAAACCGAAATATTTTTTTAACATTGGTGTTTTAGTTTGTGCTGAAAAAATGTAATATAGATAAAAGCGCATCCAGCTACGTCTGCAATTTAGGGCTCTAGCGTGTTCTTACAATGCTTAAAAAAACCCTGCGTAAGTTTAAACATTTCTCCATATGACTCGTAAACCTTCATTATAAGCTAACCCTAAAGTTATCTATCTATTTTTGAAATTGAAAACAAAAAAGGATAGTAATAATCTGATGGAAGGAAGTACTAACAATTCTGGCACAAAATAACCTAGGGGTAATTTTTCAACTGATATTAAAAGCGAAAGTGTTTATGAACAAAACATGCAAACTTTTGTGGTTAGGTAGCTAAACATCATTAGATCAAATCATAAAGATCGAATATCACTCTTGCTAAACATTACAAACACTCTGTTGGATCGTATTGCAATACGCACCGGTGTAGCAGATTATCTTAACCCTGTGAAAGATGACTCCCGGGGTCAAAATAAACTAGAGAATAATAACTCCCCTAGAGTAGAAATAACCTAGTAAATAATGACTCCCCCAGTTAATACAGACTCCCCTTATTTTTCAAAGAGAAGTTCTAAGGCAAATGGAAGTTAAAATAAACTGGTTATTGAAAACTCCCCTTTAAAATATTTTGAAGTTATTGCAGTGTTCCTAATATATTCGAATGTTTTGTTTTGTTTTGATTCACGTGAGTGGTTCGGTGGTTGTGAGCAAAATAGTCACACATGTTTTCCCGTTGAAAATGGCTGCCAAACAACATGTGCCACTTAGTGAACTTAAATTTTATTTAGAAACCAAAATATCCAGATGGATTCTCAGGTTAGTTTGTATTTTTATCCCATTCATGACAACTCTTATTTTGAGTTCTGACTTAATTTTAAAAAAGGTGAACATATGAGTTGCTATTTTGAAGGGGGTATTGTTATAGTTTCGTCTTATTGATTTGAAACCTTAATTCTAAAAAGTGGAATGAACAATCCATAGCTAATCATTCTTTAAGTTTTACTGCAAATTTTACAAAAACAAAATTCTATTTTTTGGGCACAAAGGAAAAGAGAAAAATTTTCGACGTACTTGTTCAAATTTAATCACATCACGAGAGGAACAGACAAAAATCATCCAAGATATCCATGAAGGCCTCGGAAACAACAACAAAGCCCAGGCTATGGCTTCACATCGTGGAAGAGATGCCACCTACCAAAAATGTGCAGAAATATTTTTTTGGCACAATATGTTGAATGACATTGCTGAAATTGTCAAACGTTGCTTCGTATGCCAAAAGCACGGAAAACGTATTAAAACGATTGCTCCTGATTTGCAGAACGTCTCCGTGCCTAGTGAGGTAATGCGTCAAATTCGGATTGACTTTGTAATTTGCCAGAGATTGACGGGTACAAGCATTTGATCGTTTGCATTGATTATTTTTCGAAATGGTGTGAAGCTAAGCCAGTGAAGGTCAAATCAGCTGAAACGGTTGCTACATTCCTATAAGAGGTTATTTGTAGGCATAGTTGTATGAAAATTCAAATCAATGACCAGGGGAAGGAATTCGTTAACGAAGTGATAACAAATTTGCATGAAATGACTGGTGCAGACCAAAGAATAACGTCTGCATACCATCCTCAAGCCAATGGTCTCGTTGAACTAAAACGATTGAACCATCAAGGACTCGCTGGTGGAAGTTTTGAAAGAACGGGCAGGAATGACCTTATGTAATTGAAGGTGCTTTGTTTGCACACAGAGTGAGTAAACACTCTTCAACCAAATTCACTCGGTTATTTTTTATGTATAATAGGCATCCAATTCTAACCATCGATTTAAAGTACGATTTAGATTCAGACTTACAGAATTCAGATATTCCGTTTGACTTGTAAGAGTTCGAAACTATCCTGTCATCGACGTTGAAATTGAGACAAGATACCAACGACGAAACAAGCAAAAATATCACAGCAGCACAAAAGAAACAACAACGTGACTACAGTCGTCGCCATTTGTTACCAACCACATTGAAAATCAAAGATAAAATTTGACTCCCAAATCAGAAAAGATTTAGTAGTAAAGGAGGAAAGTTTACATTCAAATGGTTGGGGCCATATACATTGGAGAGCATTTCTAAGACTGGTTTGTGCGCGTTGAAAAATGAGCGTGGTTGTGTACTAGCTAAAAAGTACAATGCTGGTCTCCTTAAATCTTGTCATGATTCTTTGAATCAGCCTGACGATGAAGTTAAAACATCGCCACCCCATGATGGTGAGCCCGAATCGTTGCCACCACATGACGATGAACCTGAACCATCACTTTCCCATGATGTTGAGCCTTGACCATTACTGCCGCATCACGATGATGCGCCCGAACCATTGCCGAACCAAGTTGATGAACAAAAACTGCCCCTGTTTCACGATGACGAAAAGCCAGCTAGTAAGCCAAACAGATGGAATTAGTTACCCGATGATATCGTAGAGATAATCCCTGCACAATTTTCACATAATCACTTACATCGTTCAATCATGTTTCTGACATGTCATTGTTTTAAAGAAATCCTTGTAAGAAGGAAAGATCGAGTGCTACCAAAATTACATTTGTTATTTACTGACAAAAAACGGAATGAATTAAAGAGATATAATGGAAAAGTCAAAATAAGCACCCGAAAGCTTACGGAATTATTCTAAGCGCATTCTGGGGTGTTAAAGAAAAATGAATACATAGTGAACAGTTAGAAATGGAAGTCATCTTGGCTTTTACTAGAGCCAAAAAGTTATTCTATGTTTCAGGTTCGGAAGACCCACTGGAAAAAATAACTAACCCTATCCTAATCAAAGATAATCAACCAAATGAGTCGTCAGATATCGAAGAGAAGAGCCAAGAAAAGTTTTGGATCAAAAAATGATCAATATTTTCTCAAAATTGAAGATAGGGAAATCCTTACCTCGAAAAGTGCTTGGTTGAATGACCGTATCATGGATGCCGCGCAGAAATTGATATGCAAAACACTTGGCGAAGAAGATAACTATCAATCTGTTTTGAATACTCAAAAGAACACCGCCATCTCTTTTGATCCTGTATACTAAGACCACATTCAACTGTTACACGACGGAGGTTCGCAGAGGTCGGATTCAGGTTTGCGATAGTTTGAAATCGACTTTGAATCGTGTTTCTAAGAAAATATTCATTATATAAGCATGTAGTTGGTGAATTTCAAAATGTTGCCTCAACATTTCTATCCGTGTAAAAGCAACAGGATGGATTCAATTGCGGAGTCTTCGCTATCGCTTTCGCAGCAGAGATCCTTGATGGTAATTCACCAATGGAAGCAGTGTTCGATATTGCTAACATGAGTAATCACCTTATGATATGTCTTTAACTGCAGACACTGGTGCCATTTTCAAAGGTTGTGAGTTAATCGAGTTTTTAAAACACTTTCTGGCGTTGTTAACTTTAGTTTTTTTAGGTACATACTTAGTGAGTCTTAAAAGGTACAAGCAAAAATACTTTTTCATTAGGGTTAACCCACTTTGACGTTATTTTAGTTTCTATTTCTATGAGCAGGTTTGAAGTTTTCATGCTTTTGTATTCTACAACATTTTTTATCTCCTTTATTTATCAGAAAAAAAGCTTTTTTTCATGTCATTGAAAGTAAGCAAACTGAAGGATTTTGCTCATATCACTTTTATACTAAAAATACACTCTAAACAACTCTTTCATAAAAAGCATCACAAATTACCAAGAGATTTTTTTTTTCATTTTGATCTTAGCCTCATTCTAAAAAACCTTTGTTACGGTTTCTACTACTTCTATCTTTTTTTAGGATTTATAAATAAAAGACAGCTTATTTTTACGTTACGGGTACAGTGTATATATTCTTTCCTATTTTTATTAATTTGTAACTTTGCTAGGAATTCGAAAAAAAGATTCCTATCTACTGAACGTTATATTCTGTAGTCATGTCTTTTTTACAACAAATTTTGTCACTTCCCGCCGATTAACTTTGAAAATTGGTAAATCTAGATCTTTAAAATCACTTAAAACCTTCTATTTTTTATTTTCAGTTCAAAGCACAAATTTACGTCAAAAAATGCAAAAAAAATTTGCTCACAATTTTTTTAGTTAAGGCAAAAAAATTTGGGGAAAGATCTTGGTCGGTTACAAAAAAGTCGGGTAAAATTTTAGTCGTATAACATTTAGCCGAGGTTCTACCGTTCTATCCAAAAAGAAATATAAGGGAGTCAAAATAAACTCGAGGAGTTATTATTTCCTAGGAAATGCTGACTCTAGGGGGTAACAATTCACTAGTGTATTATGACTGGACAGTTATTATTAACTAGTTTATCCTAACTGGGGGGTCATTATAAACTAGTTTATTACGACTAGGGAGAAATTATTTAGGGGAGTTAAAAATTCCGGTGACACCGGTCATTCTCAACAACAATATATATAGAAAAATTACATTCGATATTAACGAAGAAAATATCTCAGTCGAAACGTTCAACCAATCTTGATTCTTGGCTCATATTACTTTTCATTGCAGAGATATCGTTTTACTCAATAGAAAACGGTCGGGTTGCACTTATGTTTATATTACTACGGTATTACAGTGACGTCTTTCTGCTTATCTTTCTGTTGCGCTATCACAAACTGGTTCAAGGGCATAATTACCGATAACTCGAACCTCCAAGGGAACGAGAAAAAACTCGACTTAACGAAATGTTTGAGTAAAAGGAAGCTCCCGTTAAGTCAAATTTAATCTAAAATGAGATTATAGTACGACTTAAGGCGATTTTTTCATGAGGCCGGGCAACAGTTACCAAAAAAAGTCCCTTGTAAATTTTATTTATCCTTGACAGACAACATTATTTAATCATATTACATTAGTATATGTAATCGCACGTTTACGAGTGCAATTAGGAAATAATCGAACGAGTATTTTTTTTTGCTTTTAATTTTCCGAGTCCGTTAGGACGGGGATAAATTTAAAAAGCAAAAAAATTACGAGTTCGATTATTTCCAATTGCACGAGTAAACGTTCGATTACAAGCTAATCACACAATGAACTATTTTTGTAAGAGCAGCACAGGATGTCAATTTCAATGTTTTGATTTTTTTATTACCCGATTTATAATTAGCTCGATTCATTGTAAAGATATCTTTTTTTGACTTATCATAAAACGCGAGAAAATAAATATTTATGGGTATGAATCCAAAAGCAACAGTTATTATTTTAAACGACATGTAAACGCTTTAGAAAATATTTTTTTTTCTATATCGAATGTTTTTATTTCTCTTGTTCAGATTTAATGAGCCTTATTGTTTTTATTACCTTATTGTTTTATGGGCTTTTTTATTATAGTTCGAATTTATAACGTCATATATATTTTTTAAATTATCGGCGCTCCTTAAAGAGTGCAGTTAAGATTCTAGAGTGCAATTAAGAAATAATTGCACTCTGCAGAGTGTAATTACGATATAATTTGCACTGTAGAAGAAGCGCCAAACAAGAAAAAATAGGTCATCGTGTGATTAGGAGTTAATAAAAACTAAAAAAAAATGTTTTTATCTGCTCTTTCATTTCTTTTTGGCCCACCAAAAAGTTTGAGTTAATGACCAGCCTGGTTAGAATTTTGGTCTTCCCATAAAAAAAGCGTGTTTTCGAACACACACGTTTTTATTGCAAACAATTTACGATGCAATTAGAAAAAAACAATGCAATAAAAGAAATAGAACACGAAACGTTGTATTAGCTACACACTGTTGCAAAATGTTTTTAAAAGACGCTATATAAACACCTTAACTAAACAATTTGATACTGCAACGTGACTTTGTTGATACATTGAAGTTGTCAGAAGCAGTAGTTAACAAAGAATAAAAAAAAATGGCTGACTTGGCCACAATGTCGCAAAATTTTGACGCAGACTTAGAAAAATACAGGGCGGCTGATAACATGGAAGAATTTTACGACAAATGGGCAAACGAATATGACAACATACTTCTGCCAAGTCGTTTAATGGCGATAAACGATTTCGCTGCGTAATTACTGGACAGCAAAGTAGGAGACAAGGAAGTCAAAATCCTTGATGTTGCATGTGGTACGGGGTTAACTGGTGTTGCGTTGCAAAATGTGGGTTACAAGACTATCGATGGTATAGATTTATCGAACGAAATGCTTGGAAAAGCAAAGGAAAAAAATATTTATCGCAACTTAATACAGGGATGTATAAATGAGAAGGATACGTTGCCGCATGATAATGATTCCTATGACATTGTCATTTGCATGGGAGCAATTGCGAAGAAATCGATTGCCATTGAGCATGCGCTGCGTGATTTTATTCGGGTTACGAAGCCAGGGGGATACTGCGCTTATACAGTGAATGATATTCACAACGAGAGAAGTTGTTTCGAATCGCACGGGAGAGTTATAACTGCACTGAAATGCGAATTGGTGTTAATGGAGCAAAGGTTTTATTACTTAAAGGACAACAAGGAAACCAATTGTTATTTTTGTATGATTAAAGTTTTGTAAAGAGAAAAAATGTGTCAGGTTATGTGTTCATTCTCTTTTCGCGAATAACTCGTCCATTACCACGTCCATTTGAGATATCCGCGAGTTATTCGTTACTTATTTTTTATGTGGCAAATATACCGCTAATATATCGACTTCGAAATAATGTGATTTTTTTTTTTGCGAAATAATATTTCAAATGTTAAGGCCTCATCTATTTATTACCTATGGTACCAAAAACCTTTATGTAACGGATGATCAGGCAAACTAGTGCTCTTTTTTGAGAAAAAGATATAACAGGGCCATTTATTTATCGCACAAGATGACATTTTTAATTCTTTGCGTAAGTCCAAAGGCAAGAAACAAATTCAAGATGTAGATCATACACTAAAATAACTAAAAATATCTGTAATACATAAAAATTTTCTGTTACATAACAAAAGAGCTCTGCTCCACCCCCCTCCCCTTCACCTACATTTTCGTAGCAGTTCGTAATTAAAATCATACCCCCACATCTAAGGTGTTTGTGGCGTAATTATTGAATGGCCCCAAAGGACTAATTCCACGGCACCTCTGCTTCTAAAATTTCCAAAACCTTCTCAGCATGCGCATTGGTAATTAAAAAAATTTTCTTTCCGAAATGTTTTCTTTCTGTGCCTTTTCGAGAGTAATTGGATATAAGTTATCTCCTTCTCGAAATCAAAAAGCCAAAATACTTTTATCCAATTTGAATCCAATTTGAATAATACGAAAATAAATCTTAAAAGATGGCGTCCCTGCTACGACATGTCTACTACAAAAACTTAAAATAATATAATTTGAGTAAGGAGACAGAGAAATGAAACAAAATAAACCGCCCATTTGTCCACAAAAAAGGTGGTTTATTTCAGTCAAGCGGGAAAAACAATATCAACTTGTTAATTTCATTTAAACGGCGGGAAATGAAATGTTAAATTTATCATTTGAATTATTTTTTAAAGAAAAATCGCTAAAAGTTTTAGTCATGGAATAAACATGAAAATACAATTAACCTTTTTCTAAGTTTCGGTGGAATGAGTTCATTCAAAGATTTCGTGATTTTATGCCAACCAGGGGAAGGGGATCTTTTAGTAACTTTAAACGTGCAACTTGCTTTTATTTGTTAAAGCGTAACATTAAAACCGCGCTTTTGAAGAAATTAAACCAGGCTGCACAAACATGAAGGTAAAACGTTATTTATTCAATGATGGAGGTTAACTGGGCGCAAATAACATGGCCTTTTTATATAGCATTTATATCTGGAAATCGTTAATTTTTAGTAGTGCTCCGATTTGTCAGGATAACCTAATCAATATTCTTCCAATTTCCTGGTGATAATACCTGAATGCTACTTAATGAGAGGCATGTGTGAAAAAAATTGTTTACTTAAAGTTTTTACGTTTTTACAACTAGTAATAGATAAAAGTAATTTTTTTGGAAGGCGGCTAGTCAACTTCTTATGAATTGATTAATATAGCAAAGTTTCCTATCATAATCAGGTTCACAGTATTACAGTATTGAACACGTGGCATATATAAAAGTTCTTGAATGCTTTCTTCATCTAGCAATGTTTAGCGCTAATCATAATTTCTTTTTTTTGTTGATTTCTTCTTTGAAAAAATTGACAACTTTTAATATTAATAGGGAACTGCTTATTGTTTCTTGGAGTGAAAGGTTAAAACATTCCCTTAACCTTTTTACGACGGATCCCAGAAATAATGCGGGTCAAATTTAGCAAAGTGAAATATTTTTTGCTCAAAAAAAATATCGCTTCAAACTTAGGAAAAGAGCTGTAAGAGTTAATAAGTGAAATAACAGATATACTTAAATGATAAAAACAAATTTTGTAACACCATTTTAGCATTGAAGATGGCTTTTAAGGGAAACAGTTTTAGCAAATAAAACATCAGTTTTGAAATAAATACATATTGCATTTGTGCGTATACAGTGAAATCTGGCTAAAGCGGACCCTTTATAAAGGTTTCTTTTTATTTGAACTTAGTTTATAAAAACGTAGAGGTTGAGATTTTTGAGTAAGAATGAATTGTAAGGACAAAATAATTAAGATCTTACAATTCTTAAGAAGCGATTATTCCCAAACAATATTTTCCTCTTTTTGCTAATACATATGTCTTTACAAGAACTTCAACATTGTCTATTTCTTCCAGTTCCAAAACATATTCATCACCATGTATGATCATATATTTCCAAAATTGTTCAAAAGAACAATTATTAGAACATTTGTGTTTGAAGAAGTATAAGAGAAGTAACCACATAAAAATAAACACACCCCGCATATAAAAGACACTAAAGCCGGATTTCCACTTAGAAATACGCATATTATTTTGGTTTAAATAATTGGTTTAAAAAATAACTATTCTTAATTTTTAACACGCGTAGTAGGAAAAAAAAGTTGAATTTAATCCAACTTTTTCACTTATCGAAACATATCGACCAAAAGATCAAGCTTGTCCAATCAGATCAAATGATTTCAATACGACACGCGCATCATCATTTTAAGTGAAAATCCGGCTTAACACTCGGAACGGATTGATTTATCAAGGAGGTTTTTCTCTTTAAACCTCCTTGGGTTAATCTATTGCGAATGTCATTTTGAAGTCTGAATTCACCTCACCTCCTAGAACTGATCTCGGGTACGTCCCCAATGGGTTGTATAAAACAATTCCTGTAAGAAATCCGGCTGTCATTTAAGACTATGTTTTATTTTGTTTAAATTCAAAGTAAATACAATATGGTTGGTCTAAAAAAGCCCACTTCCAATTGTTTTGCACCAAGATATTAAAAAAATGTGTTGGTATAAAATCACTTTATTGTTATAATGACTCGTCGGTTAACATGTGGCAAGGAAAAAAATAGGGCGAATTTTTTTTTAAATATCTTAACAGTTCCAAAGTTTCATTTTCAAGTTTTTTTTCTTTTACAAACTAATTTCACACGTCTAAATTGTTTACAACTATATTTATTTCAATGTTTCGAATATATATGATGACGTCATCTTGGGAAGAATGACATCATCTAATTATTTCATCCCAACGTTCGTCCAATGTGCATACAGACAATAAGATTAAGTTGTCTTTGCTAAAAGAAAGTAAAGTCCTCAATCATTGGCTTTATTTCATTGTTTCAAATAAATATTTTTTTGCAATATACCTTATCGAGGAAAAATTCGTCGGGAAATTTTTTTTCGAAACTGACGAAAATTTTTCCAGACGAAATTTACATCTATAAGAATTTTTGGGGGGTTCTTTTTTCTTCCAAATTTCATCTCTTTGAGACAAAACCAACACTTCGAGAACGATTTCGTTATATTCTAAGGCCCCAAGCGGGTTTTTTAAGGAATTCAAATCTATTTGGGAAAGGACCTCAATATAGCGGACACCTAGATAGCGGTCACTTTTTTGAGAAAAGCTTGCAATGAATTTTGGTTTTCGTATAATTTTTTGCGTCGCTATTTCGTTAATTTCTACAGGTGAAGTAATTAATTTTAGCGCATAGACAGACTGAACACGGCTATTATTACAGGAACTAGTCGAGAGGCCCGTGGAAAAATTATCGCCGATTTTTATTTACAAAGTCTTACATCTTTCGTGTTTCGCCATTTCACGTATTCTTAACACAGAATGACTTTCATTGTTTTATCAGTTTAGCATTTCTAAAAAAAATCAGCGAATCGCTTTGAAAAATCTTCGTCTCTATAGTACAATAAAGGGGACGCTGAACAGACTGAATAATTGTTAAATCAACAGAATTAAAATCAAATTTAAAATTTTATATAAAAATTCTGTGAAAAATAGCATAAATAAAGTAGATGGTGAAATATTCTTTAGACAATTTAGGATTCTGTTACAACAATGCTTGTGATTTTGGTTGTAATCAGCTAACTGGCTTTGTACAGATGGTTGAAAAAGGACAGGTTTGAAGTAGCGTGTTTGTTTTTTATTAAAACATTTTATAATGATTAATAAAAAATAGAGCAAGAAGAAAAGCAACGTCTACTGTTCCTCAAATATTTACATAGCGAACAATTTATATAGGATGACTGCCAACAAGATTTTATCACACTTTCTGCTGTATCAGTTCCAAGATGAAGTCAATCACTGCTGCTTTACTTTTGCTTGCATCATGCATGTCAATTCACTGTGCTTGGGTCGATGAGATGGAGAGTAAGATTTTATTTCAGATATTATATTTTTGAAAATCACAGGAAAAAAAGTTGCTTGAATATTACGTTTAATAGCTATGTTATTATCTATGTCAGTGTTTATATTAGCCCGGCTAGTCAGGCTATCACATGACATTTTTTCAGCCCGGACTGAAAAAAAGTTTTTATATATATTTATTGTTCCTAAAGCATAAATTAGTTGTCATCAAAAACTGAATTATTTTTAATGATAAAACAAAATAAGTTTGTTGATAAAAGTTTATTCAGTAATATTTATGTTATTAGTGTACAGAAAACAGGTGCTTTTTAATCATACACAAAAAAAATCAGCCTGCCTTACCGGGACTTTGGTTGGAAAAGGGACATTCCGGTTAGCTGGGCTGGATCACTTCCCATATGATGTCATATGGGAAGTGATCCAGCCCAGCTAACGATCGATTTTTATAAGAATATGTTAAGAAAGCCGAAATCACAAGCGGGCTGATTTCAGCCTGGTCAACCGAACCAACCGGGCTAACAGGGCTCATACGAACACGCTCTAATAGATTTGTTTATCCAGTTGATACGGTAAATTTAAAGTGCCCGTTGGTAACAAAATCTTTACAACAGGGCATATGCAGCACGACGAAACATTCAACTTATTAGCAATTTTAAATGGTTGCTATAGACGTAATCAATTACTTTCAAAGAAATCTTGAAAATTTTGTTTTGAAAATTAGACCTACTTGAGTAAACATTAAGCTAATTCATTTTTCCTCTTGCATAGATAGACACTTGTTCAGCAAACTTACTTTTTTTTAACAGTCACAAGCAACAACAAAAGTAAGTTTCCCGCCGTGTAAAATAGAGGAGATGTTGTTAACATAATTTAAGAAAACATATACATGGTCATTCAGCATTTTTGGTTTTTGTTTTATTAATATTTCCAATAAGGAGGTCGAAATATGTTTTTTAAATTATTAACATACGTTCACATGAAAATGTCATTTAAAGAATGTTGTTAACATGTGACCTTTCGAGCATTGACTTTCTAATCTAGAATTGCTGGCAGTGTTTTTTAAAAAAATAAACAACACAATAAATGTTAAAATTCCATTATTTCTTTAGACCCGGGTATGTTTGAAGGAGACATCCAGTTGGATCCAGATGAGAAAGAAGGAGTTTTAAAAACTGGCAATGCATTTGCAAGTATTAAAGGTGGAAGATGGCCAGGTGGAAGAATTTCATATCAAATACACAGTTCAATTGGTAGGGATGAATTAAGATTTGTCAATAAGATAAAACACTGAACATATGGTCTCATATTGACAAGTATGTAAGGCTTTTTTCTCTTCAACAAAAATGTTTGGAAGAAAAGAACTAATTAAATTCGGTAAATAATAATTTTTGCGCAATAATTGATGAGATTGTTTTTAAAATTTAACTAGATAAATCCTGCACCTCTAGTTAGTATGTGTACCCAATGGTCAGATATTTCTTACTTAAAAAGCACATACAGAGCAAACAAAACCTTTTTGTTAGTCGTTCGGACTTTTCTGTATGAAGTATAAATATAGTGGAAGTTGTTGTACATTGTAATTTCAATTTCGTTTAGGTACTGGAGGGGTGTCAGCTATCAATAGTGCTATCGCAGATTATCATCGCTATACATGTTTGAGATTTAGTAAAGTATCACGAGGAGCGGGTATTGAATTCTACAAAGGATCTGGGTAGGTTGGCAATCTTCTCCTTTTCCTTTTCCTTTTCTTTTTCCTTTTCCTTCTCCTTCTCCTTCTCTTTCTCTTTCTCCTTCTCCTTCTCCTTCTTCTTCTTCTTCTTCTTCTTCTTCTTCTTCTTCTTCTTCTTCTTCTTCTTCTTCTTCTTCGAAATATTATTTGCTTTGTAGTTGTTCCTCACCAGTGGGATACAGATCTGGCAGACAAAACAGAATCTCTCTTGCAAGTGGATGTTGGCGTAAAGGTACCGTCATGCATGAGATTGGACACAGCATCGGTAAGAGCTAAATTTTACGTCATCGTACATAAAATTGTCGGAAAAAGATACGACATTTTCCAGAGTAACTTTAGGTTCATGGAAAAAACATTGTTTTTTGAATATTGTATCTGAATGTACCATATGCAATTATACTAAGCGAGAAAATCTTTTCCCTAGGAATTTATCATGAGCAAAGCAGACCAGACAGAGACAGCTATGTGCAAATCATATGGAACAACATTCCGCAAAGTAAAATTTTATTTTTAATTTACTCTTTATCGAAATACTTTTTACGAATACTATTGCAGAAGATGCTGTTAAATCAAATACTCGTTCTCCTATCCCTTTTCTCATGAAATTCCCGGATTTTTTGTTAACATAATGATTTAAATAACACTCTTCTTCTACCAGACAAACTCCCTTGGAATAAGCACTTCCCCTCTTTGAATGATTATTTTTTCAACAAAAGCTACCACTTTAATGAATGCTCCCCTCCCAATTTAGAGATTCTTTTATTCCAAACATAATGTAAATGTTGAATTTCACCGATAAGCATCTTCATGAGAACCCATTTCAAAAAAAGATATGACTGATGCTGCAACAGCTTTTAAGAATTCTATTGATAAAAAAATGCGCATTTCATTACCAACAAAGGAGAAAAAATGTTGACAAAATCCTTAACCTATAAAAAATCGAAAAGTCAAAAAAAAAACAGTGTTTCTTCGAAGATTTAAAGTTACCCAATTCAAAACATAGCCGTCATCCTATGCTTGTTAGAATTAGTAGGTGCGTGTCGTATTTGAATATATATTTGCGATTCAACTACTCACTAAATGTGTTAACAAGTATGCGATACGGTAGATGGTATTCAACAATTGGAAATAATTCAGACAGACATCGTATTCTACTACTCTCTATCGCGTAGCAGTCGCATTTGATATTTTTTTAAGGCGATCTTATTCTTTGATATGTATTTATTTTATTTTTCGCTTTTTAGATCGACAGTTCAACTTCAGGAAGCAATCGTACAACATAATTGATCGTAATATTAGAACTCAATACGATTACGGATCAATGATGCACTACGGCGCAAGAGCTTTTGGCAATGGCAAAGTCACCATTCAAACCCGAAACTCCGCAAGCATTGGACAAAGAAATGGATTCAGTCGAATTGATATCCAACAAATTAACCTAATGTATTGTAGATAGATTGGGTAAAGCTAACAGAACTACATTCTTCTAATGTTTTTTTTTCACATTTAGCCGGTACGACAACAAGTCTTTATTTGTCCCATAACTTCCGTGTTCTAAATATATGTTTGCATCACTGTCCAGGTCAAAAGGAAACAAAATCTAACCTAAATTAACAAAACACAAACGCGCAGTTTTAACAGTCTTTTGTAGAAAAATATTTTTCTCTTACGGATGTTGTTATCCAACGGCTGCAATTATGTTTCATAAAAAAACTCGAAGAAAACCCATATGTGTAGATCTATCCTATGTTTTGTTTGCAAAGTAGCAAGTAAACATGCCTGGATTATACTGTCGAAGTCGTTGTCAGCTGGTTGTTTTCAAAAACATGTGCATTCACTTTTAATTAGGATAACCACAACAGTTTTATTACTGCGTGTCTTATTAAAAGGTTACAAAACGAGCTGTGGATTTTTGACTTTAATGGCTTACTCGAAAGACGAAGCTTATGGCGGGGGAAGATTTTATAAGCAAATAAGACAAAAAAAACCCAGCTTTAATCATCTTAGAATTCATATTGCCACTCAAATAGAACTGAAAACGACAGAAGCGTACCAAATATTCCATATCAATAACTATGCGCAAGCACTTACCTTGCTTTTAAATAGCTAGCTCTGCAAAAAACTTAACTGTTATGAATACAATTGACCCTTCTTGTGAATTACAAAACTCAGTTGAGCATAAATAAATCGATTTGTAGCCCTATCAATTAAAAAAACACTCCCGAAAAAAATGTGGAAAATCCAAAAATCCGGAAAAATCTGGAAATCAGATTAATCACGTGTTCAAAATTTGAAGAAGGAGTCTTCTTGATTAAAATAAGTTGGATTATGAGTTTTAAGTTCTTAGAATAAACAACGAAAGTTGATATTTTCCCGATTGTGTGAAATTAATAGAAATACAAGGGGTAGTTTCGAGTAATGGTCAGTATCTAAAACTTTGGGACCTAAAATTATTGCATGCAGGATGATACCAGATGAATATAGAAAATAAAAATCAACAGGAATTCACTAATCTCAAAAATCTACAGAAATCTACCTGCTCCTGTTCACAGCTACCAACGCTGGCTCATAAACAGACAAAAATACGGGTATTATAATATAGATAATACAGATACAGGCTTGGCGTTAAACGCCAGGTTAAGCGAGTAAAGTGCATGTAAATCATGCACAACCAGGTTAAGCGCTTTAATACAGCCATGCAGCTTGTGGCAAAGCCAGTAAAGCGTCACACCGATACCTAGACGCGGCGCAAAATGCCAGGATGGGAGATTAAGTGTAAGTAAACCGTGCCACACATCTAGGTTAAAAGTTGTAGTGAACATAATTGTTTAGGCTTAAAATATTTATAGAATATTTCTAACTTTTCAGTTATTACAAGTCTTTCTACTTATCTCTTGTAATAATACCGGCTTTGTCTGTCACATGGACCGATTTCATGTTAAAAATGCGCGAGCTATTTTTGAATAATTCGAATTGCGTTACCCAATTTTTCCGCTGGAAGTCAAAGATGGTAGATGCTGGTGGGGACGAATTCTTTTCGATTTTATTGGGCTCCAGACTATTTGAGTGACTATATTCCGTAACAATGTAACTTAACTTTGACTACCTTGAAGACGTTAAAAAGCTTGGGACATCAAGAACACAAGACTTTTATTGATGGTCACGCAGTTTTGTATACGCCTTTTTCCCATTAATTTAATGAATTGGACACTTTAAGCAAAAGAAAAACAAATGTAGGAATTAAGTTTAAAATTAATAGTTCAGCAGGTATGAAAACTCAAAATAAAACCTCAAAAACGTGTTATGCAGTGATACGACAACAATCCAAATTGAAAATACGCAGTACAGATTCCATACATCAGCCATTTCTGAAAAAAATTGGATCTACGTAGATTTCAAACTGTTTTCGATGTTGGTTCAGAAGCTTCAAAATTTAGGTTAGTTTAATTATTATTTTCGACTACCGCAATGTTTCCCGAATGTTAAAGAATATCGTAACGGAGAAAACGTTAAGGGGACGAAAAAAACATTAAAAAACAGAATGTAAGACAAAAAGAGTTATTCTTAATAATCCAGCACCTTGGTGTTTATAAAAAATAACAGGTAATAACTTATTAAATAATACAGAACAAGATCCCTTAATTTAACCAATTTTTGAAATCAAGCCCAGGTATGCCATCACATGATTTTCGAATTGTTGTTGATGTAGCAGCTTGTAGAGCGTTTTCTTGAATTGACACAATTCCATTCAATGTGTTGCACAAAACTTTTGATAGTGTCATCTTCTTTATTTCGGCTTTTTGAACAGTTGTAAAGACGCCTTCCCGTTGGTAGAAAAATCGATCACCATCTCTCAATCGTTCGAACTGGAATCTTTGAATACATTGAAATGTTGGACCCAGCATTTTTCCATTGGTACGTCTTTCTGCCATGCCAGCTGCAAATATATCAATATCGTTTGGATTGCGGTACACGTTTTTAAGATTTGTAATTGTGCGATTCGGCATTATTCCTACCAAATCGTCAAAGGTGTTGACAGCTGGCAGATTACATACATTTCTCCAAGCTCCGTAAGTTGGCAATCCATGGTCTCTTCCTCTCTGAATATTCAGTGCAGTCAAATCTTCACGTCTAGTTTCTCCAACAGGAACAAATAATCGTCGAATAATACCAAAAGCAAAGGTTGCATCAACCCTTTGTGATTGATTTGCCAGTAACCCAAACGCTGTTGGCTCTATTCCACGTTCACGAATTGGTCGCGTATCAGAGAATGATGCTTGAAGAGAGATGTCGTCGAATGCCTTTTCGAAGCCATTGTTAAGTTGCGCCCATGCATTTGGGACCAAACTGTGACCAAATCTAAATGCTGCAGTCGAAAAGACGTTCAATATGCTAGGATCAACTGATGTATTGTATCCTTGATAAGGACTCAAATCAACAATATTGGGCAGAAACTCATCGTAAACCATTCGTTGCCAAATAGCGATATTAATTTTTCTAGCCGTTTCAAACAGTAACTTTTCATCCCATACTCTGGCGAGCTTTTTCAATTCCTTTGCCAGATAGTTGTGATTTCTGACAAAGATGGTATGCATGGTATGCAAAGCAATATTTTCGTCGCCTCTTTCGTCACCAACCAATGCACAGCCGCCAGGGTTGTTACATTCAGCGTCTGTTGCTGGAATTTTTACTGGAAGCAAATTGTCTGATGTAACCCTCATCAAACCAGTTCCTGAAATTGATATAAATACTTGTCTCATTGACAAAGACTATTAAACTTATTTATAAATATTGCACTAGAGGCAATTCTGACTTACCGTCCAACTGTCGTAAACTTTTGTGAATTTCCAAATCGTTACTGTAAACTTGTCCAAGATCAAGGTAAGAGGAGAGGACATTAATTTGTTGTCTTGTTGTTTGTGGTTGACCAGAGGGTTGACAGACAGGAAATGAACGAGGAAATGATGTGCAAAGTTTTCCGGTATTTGATCTCAGGATTGGAAAACATGGATATGTAAAAGCCTCAATGGAGCCACATCTGAATCAAAATAAACCCATATAGTTTAGACTAAGTTTTACTTATAAGCAAATCGAACTGAAATTTCATAAATGATTTAAAATGGACCCTTACCCTGCGGAAACATCGCAAGATGGATGCGTAGTTAGTCCGATATCGTGATCAAGTAACTGCCCAAATGCCATAAACATTGCTGATAAACCTCTCCTTGCTCTTTGTATGTTGACATTTTGCACACGAAATACTGCATCTGAGACTTGTCTGGCAGTTGGTACTATTGGAATCGTTTGAGGAAAACCTCGAGGTGTGTCGATACCGTCAACGTAATCTGCAGCTAAATAAACAAATATGCTGTTCTTTTAAAAGTTTTGTAATTCAAAATCTTGGTATTTAAAATTTCCATGTCTAAGACTTATTGTTGTTATCATGTGAGCATTACTTACGCACTAGTCTTGCTAATGGTGTATTGGCAGCTCCTAGTGTTACTTTCTCAAGGTTATTACAGGTACCATCAACAGTTCGAAATCCTTTTAACAATCTGAAGAAATCACATTTTGGTTCCGCAACAACAGAAATACAGTTCGCCAGTGTATCACCAGGATTAAATGGGGTTTCTAAAAAATAAATTTGAAATAAAAAGTGAGAGAAGCAAATGCGCAGGGTGCAAATAGTTATTCTCAAATGTAAATCTCTATTATAATAGCCGTCGTCTGTCTGTGTGTCCGCGAAAGCCGTCTCCCGTTACGGGAACACGAAATTTTGTAAATTACGCACCGATACCAAATGCGATATATTTTTATCGACTTTGTTTTTCCCGCTCGCACGTAGTATACCAATCACGACGCCTGATTCTTTAAAAAACAAACCAAGATTTTCGCTTAAAAAACAACACAATATTTTCGCGGCCGGACGAAGGCCATTTTGACGAAGGTCATTTTGATTTTGAAAGTGGTCATGTGTAGTCAGGTTTGTAGGCTTTTTATCTTCTGAGAGCTTTATACTTTTGTTATATTTGTTTTCTGTTTGTTTTTAATGTTAAGATAAATATATTGTCACGTTTTTTAGCCACGTAAAGATCTTAAACGCACCAGTTTTAGAATTTTTGGCTAGGAACGAAGATTATACACTTATTACTATTCTGTATAGTATAAGAGCTTTTATCCTACCCAACATTTATTTTTATGTTGAGGCTGTAGCCATTTAGCTAGCTCCTATCTTTGGCCAAAAAGTGAGAGTATAAAAATGCAGTTTGGCTACAACAATATTCTTAAGCAATAATACTTATGCTAAATGCAATTAGCTAGGTAGCTAGCTAAATACATCTTTTATTATTTTCCTGAAAACTTTTTCTGCAAATAAAATGGCTGAGCAATTGTTTTAGCTGGACGGGTCGGTAACGACAGCCTGTTCCCTGTGTTTTTCACAATGAAGTTTTTTTGGAAAAGGGTATTACGCTTATTCACCTGTTCAACTATGTTTAACTGTACTAAGCGGTTAGCCCAGTGTTAACAACAGACTGTTTTTTTGTAAAAGGCTGTTATGTCTATGCGCATGTACAACGCGGTTTTGTAACAATTAATTTTCATACTTTCTCGGGAATCACGCCTGTACGAATGTTCAACACTGTTTACCCTGGACTAACCGCTCAGTCCTGTGTTAGCAATGGACTGTTTCTTGTGTTTTCATTTAAACAGAGTCTGCGAGAAAGTTCTTTTCAAAAGGGTATTATCCCTATACGTCTGTGCAGCACCGTTTAACTGTACTAAGCGCTCAGCTGGGTGTCACGATTAATTTTTTAACTTTTACAAAAACTTATTCCGCAAAATAAAATAATATTTTTGCTATAACGGAGTACCAACGCTTTGTAAACTCTGTTTTTATTTCAGCTATTGTTGCGTTAAAGTTATTTTTTGAAAATTATGTTACAGTCGCAACACCATAATGGTGTATGCGCTTTACTTGATTTACGACATACTGTATACCTGTACTAAAGCGTTCCACCTGATCGTGTGACACAGTTTACGGCTCTTATTAAGCGCTCCTCAGAGTATTCAATGCCGGATCACACCTTCACGTTTGGCTTACCCCGGCGTTTCGACGCCGGGTTTCCCGGCTAGTCTATATAATAATACGCCAGTTCCGTGTGTCTGTGACAGGCAAAGTGGATGTGTTGTTTTTTCTAAAGAAACAGCCGCGGTAACATGTCACTTTTGCTAGACTTTTCTTTTTATTCTGTCTTTTGTGTGCTTTTTCAATTTGATTTAAAAATTTTGTTTTAAAAAAGTCACGGTTAATTTATTTTATTGTTCTCATAAAAACCTTTGTGTAATGATGTAAACTTTACACAAAAGTCACGGGTAATTAATTTTTATTATTCCCTTAAGCAAGTGTCTACTGTTATATGAAAAACATATTGGTTTTATTTATTCCCGCTTGAATGAAATTAACAACAAAACGTTTTGACGAAAAGAAAAATTGATTTTATTGCATGCTAATATAAATTTACCGTGACAAGTGCTTTGTTATAAATTATTGTGCAGATAAGCCACAGGCAATTAACGTTGTTATTATTGTTATTTTGTTCAAAAGTTTTAATTCATTGTTCGTACTTTTTCATTGAAATTGACAACAAATCACTTTGTGATATAAAACAAAAATATATTTTAAATGTTCTTGAGTGGATTCCTCCGAGGTTTTCGTTTAAAACTTTTTTTCAGCCTTCTTAATGAAATTGCTAACAAACATTTTTGTGATAAAAAGTACAATCAATTTTAAAAAGAAAATTAGTGGATTATTCCACTGGTTCAAATAACTAGTATTTGAAATAAGGTGATACAGATGAAGAACTTACGTTGACCAAATACAGCATGGCAAATGAGAAACAGCAGTGCTGGTGAAAGTAAAGATGTCATCTTCGTCTTTTTAGTTTCTTCACTAAACCTATTAATTTGTTTTCCTTTGTTAGTGCTTTCAGTTTCTTCTTCTTGTTATAAGATTGAAAGCTGTGTGAACAAAACTAGAACCAGCTAGCAGTATTTATACTTTTACTATTTACCAAAACAATTAAAGTGTGTTCCGTTCATGCTGACGTATGTTACAAATGAATCTGATGATTGAAATGCATTGTCATTGTTTTTAGTGATAAAAATAAATCCCATCCTACGGGAAGCGTTTGGTTTCTAAAACTTGGCATGGGCGACAGATTTTAGAAACTTGCAACGCCAATGTAATCCATAAAACAATTAATTATTGTAAAAAAATTGTTACTCAGTAAAAAAGACTTAATTAAATAGTTTGCAATTACACGTTTCCCGAATTGTATGTTTTTTTAAATTTTAGAATTTTGATGTTTTGGCATAACGATCATATTCAGCTTCATTGAATTGGTGTGTGTATAAATTTTCAACTTAATCCGATATGTGAAAATGCTATTTTGGTGGTGCAAATGTTACGGTCAAAGTATTTAATCTTCATTTTCAAGCAGAGGTCAATTAGTACAAAATTAAAAAAAAACTGTTTTAACAGGTTGTTTGTTTGCCGTATGAATGCAATTTTTTACATTTTATTAAGTTTTAGGTGAGGATTTTGAAAAATCACATTCATTTTGTTTAACAAAGTTGAGAAATAACAGCGGTACATCAAAGAAAACTAATTCGGGAAAACTGTTTCACATGCTTTATTCATAACCAAGTGAAAATTAAAAATCAGGTTGTGATATACTATGCGAAAAACGCAACCACGAATGCTTGCATCATGATTATCGCAAAAACAAATGAAAACTTAAATGTTGCCTCACAGAATAAGATTAAATAGTCCTGTTTTCCATTCAAAGCACATCGAAAGGCAAGTTTAGACAGTGTAGTGGTGTTAATTAAGTCTTATTGTGGGTAAATAAATTAAAAACAGTCTATGTCAAGTTAACATATCCACAACCAAAACAACAACACATACAAAGGATTCACCAAGGCGGGGCAATATTTAACATTTGCTTAAAAAATTCGCTCATCTGAGCCATTATATGTTTACAAGCGTTATGCTTATATTATATTTATTATTTCATTATATAAAACATGTACATATGCTTTACGAAAGACATCTTTGGGTAGCTACCATACTTGTATGTGAATATGTCTTTATATTCAAAAATAAAAAATTAAAGCACGGTATGGTATTTTACTGACGTCATTAAGATAAGATTTTGGAGGACTCGAAATCTTAGTCGTTTGTTAATTTAACGTGCTTTTGCAAAATATTGCCGTTTTTTCAGTATCGTGAGAATATATGTTAGTCAATATTTGCGCTGCGAATATGACGGAATGTTTTGTTTTTTGATCAAATTTGACATATTAAACAAAAATAATTTGTCAGAATTACCGGAATTAGTCCAAGAAATAAACGTTTAAATTTCAAAACAGACAGAGCAAACTGAACAGCGTAGCCGCAAGAAAATGTTTTTCTTATATAAATTATCTTGTGGTCATAGTTGAAACGACTTATTTTAGCACAGCAAACAAGAAATGCTGCTCAACTGTCCATGCAATGAATTTTCTTATGTAACACACAGAGTTTACTTTTATTGTGACATTTAAGAATTGAGTATCTTTGCAAAAGGTTTTAAATGGTATTAACTTTAAAATAGCAGCAATTATTATTTACACATACCGCATCTTTTAAATTAGTCATATATTATCTATCTATCCCCCCCCCCCCCATCTCAAATGAAAACAAACAAAAACAACAGCATTAAATGTACACTTTTGTGGAAGCAGATTTTATTGAAACTCCAGCAGTATGTACAGAACAAATCTACGATGAATGATTTCAGATGGCAAAACAATTAAAAAAGTTGAGTAAGAAGTCGATATAATTTAAAACATATATTTATGATATTTCTTAGAAATAAAAAATCTTGTTAAACAAAAATATATTGTACAAAACTAGCCAGGTGGCAATTAAAAACGACTTCCCCTTTTTTTGTTACAACTCTATTTATAACTTCCTATACGCGACCATAAACGGACACAGGCGCTGAGGAAAAGCTGCACTTATTTTAATAAGTTGTTCTATGTTTTTATGCGTCAGGAAAGGGAACTAATTTCAACTCGGAATGGAATAATATCGTTCCCACCTTGAGGCGAAACTTTTTTTTTTATGTTGATAAGGACAACTGTGTAGACGTACTTCCTTGCTTAATTACATTTCGATGAAAATGAACTTCACTTCTATGCGTAGATGCAAACAGACAAAACCCATTATTCCTACGCAGTTCATTTATAATTTAATTGTTTCACAGGAATATAAGTTATACGGATTAAACGCTGACACGGTGTTGTGTCTTTAAACTTTTAACCTTTGTGAAGAATATCTAAACGCATTATTTTGTGTTCGTTATTCACATGAGTTTAATTAGTATGATTAATTTTCTGTTAGGACTCATTGTTGTGATTTGTCACCAATGTGTTATTCATTTCAATAATCATCAACTCGTATTAAAAAGTCTAACTTATAAACTTCGTGTGTCCAAAATGGCGGCGCGCAGCTTTATTCCGAGTCCCCTGCAGAGTAAATAATTTACTGACGGGGGCGAACCCGTTGATTTTTCCATGGGTTAACCATAAGGTTTTTTTGAAAGTCATCTTCTTTTAAATAAAAAACATTGGTCGTAAAAGAATGAAATATCCTCGTATTTGGGATGGGAGAACTATTATGTGTGTGGTTTTTAATGTCTAAAGGCCTATTTTTTAAACTCCGCCACGCCCAGTCGAAACTTTGGAAAATTTAGAATTGGCTCAACTTGTTCTTTACTATATGCAAATCGTGAAAAATTGTGCTAAGATAACTGTTATTTTTAGTTAGCCAGACGTAAATAAACCATTGGCAAATCGCAAAGCTATATTTTTACGCTGTCAATGAGTCAATGTGACGCGTAAAACTTAAGATTTCCGAGCTATTTTTCTTTCTTATACAATGCTTTATTATCTTAAGATCCAAGCTGCTGCAGTCCTTGGTTGTACGTAGTATGTTGATAAAGAGGAGAGGTACACGTCTAATCATAAAACATAAATCTTATTTCCTTTGAACATGTGAAGTAAAAAAACAAATTAAAATGGACATGAACATTCTGTAAACTTATGGCTTCTTAATTACTTTCCGAATATTGCATTCCGCAAACACATTCTGAGTAATTACAATTCAGGTAGGAAGGAACTTTTTTTCAAAACTTCCTCGTTACAAAGATAAGATTTTTAGCAAGTAGAACTTTTATAGTTACCAAACGCTGAAAACTTTATTCCTTGCACAATGGGCGAACGTCCTGAAAGTTTTGGTTGCTCTTAAACAAAAATCAAATTGTTTTGTCATTTAAGTACTTACCGATAAGAACGATCAAAACGTATTTAAGTTCGGTGATTTTGTTTATTGTCACCGATTAGGCTCGATAACATGTTTTAGAATCGTAGTAGAAATTTAAACGCTCTTATGGAAAATGTAGGCCGAAGAGCTGTAAGCTTTTTAGATGCAGAAAAACTGATATGAAAGTGCTCAGAATTCTAAATGCGTGGCTACTTAACTTGGACTGTGATTTTTATGACATATTCTAATGCATAAGGGTGACCAAAGTCTGATTTTCTTTCCGTTTCTAGAGTGCCTTTCGAATCATAAGATAATGAGTAGAAAAGGAAAATTTATTTTTGTTGTGATCACGTTAACTCTAGTTATAGACTTTAATTGGATGTATGCGTCAACAGGATTTGTGACGAATTTAATTTAGTCAAAACTAATTAAGTGGCACCCTACAAAACCCTCTACATTCTGTGTTGATTGTTTTCTGACCATCACACGCATATAATTATAGTATGAGCGAAAGCGAAACTTTGAAAACAATAACATTTTAATTGCACAAAGTTTAAGAAATGTTGCTATCTACTTTTTGTAACAGTATCCATCAAAAATTCTGATGGTCTGAATTAATTGACATGATACTAGTAGCTATCGGTTGCTTAATTATATGCCTTTTCTTGAATTCAAAGGGTGTGGTAAAATTACCAATTTCCCTCCTTAAAACGAGACCTAAAATACCCCCTAAAATAGGGTTTAGGTTGGTGATGTAATAACCTGTCATTGGTGGAGGCAAAGCTTCGCGAAACTAAAGAACATCCTTAATATTTTTGGGGGAAGTAGAGAGAACTGTACGTTCTGTCACAAAATTTTAATTAAATTTCCATATTCTTCCTGTTGTAATCGTACTAAAAAAAATCAATTTTGCATGTTGTTGACAATTCACTTGTCAAGAGAATAACAATGCCGAAGTAGACGTATTTTATAAATTGCAATTATTTTTAAATTCGACATTGATTGCTAAAATGACAGGTCAACATTTTCAACGTGACCTTACCGCAAGTGGTTCATTATTTTTATTTTATTACAATATACTCTATAAGAATATCTAAGATGATATTAGACGAAAAGTTAACAATACCCTAAGAATATTAATTATTAAATTTCTTTTCTCAGGTTTCAGTTGGAATATTTTCTAGTTTTCTTTTTGTCTGTTGAATTAAACTGCTTAACCACAGCACCTTAGGACGATTTTCTACACCAGTTTGCATTCTCAGATTTTCAGCCTTATGCTAAGAATATCAGGATGACTTTTGGCTAAAGGTTAATAATTCTCATGTTAAAACGAATAGACCCTTCTTTTAAAAAGAAGGGGGTGTATTGAATTTAATCATGATGATTTTAATCAACCTTAGCCGAATAGTTGTAAATTATATTCTGGTAAACCTTTATCGACTTCTAATCAATTTTAATGACATATAAGTAGAATTAAGTCGACTGACAAGGGATTAAGAGAATCGAGTTAAAGTTTAACAAAAAACCCGACGATTAGAAAAAACAAACATATTGTTATGAAAAATGGAAATTGTGGTTAACTTCTAAAAAAGGCTTCATTGAACATAACTTCTGAAATGTTTGTTAAATTCAGCGCTAAATAATTCCTAGTAGAAATTGTTTTAGCAAAATTTTAGAATTATTTTTTTTTTTTTTTAATTTTACTTATGTTTTTATAAGTTTCAATGTTGACTGGTTAATTGTTTCAAAAATTCTGCGCTCTGAAGGTTTAATATGCTCGTCCACGGTTAATTTGACGTAGTTGTTGTATCCTTATTACGTTATATTTTTGTGTTTGTCTATTTAAACGAATTGAAAGTTCGTCAAAATTGAAAAAATTCCATGGAAATATTAGACAGCAGCGCACATTGCGAATGCTTAGTGGTCCAACTTCAAAAATTAAGATCGCTTGTTGCTTGTTGTTTTAAAGCCTTAGCTAAAAAAATGCATATATTCTGTATTTTCTAGAACTGTTCAGGTGTTTTGCAATTTTCAAATTGTGTTAGGTCTATTCTCTATATGCATAGAAATTTTCGTTTTGATATAGAAATCATCTTATTTTATTGAACAGTGTTTTCTCAGATTGTCATTGTGACGTTGAAAATGTTGATCAATGCCCAATTTAAAAATAATTGCAATTTAAAAAATACGTCTACTTCGGCATTTTTATACTCATGACAAGTGAATTGTCTACAACATGCTTCTTTAATGCTTCTTTAAACTTGCTAATATTACTAAGGATATTAACCAGATTTGACAAGGCATTTGTATTGAAATGTTATGAAAATAATTTTCACAGAGGGCATTTCAGGACTGAGAAAGTAACAAAAATCTCCTGTTTCTTTTAATTTTATAAGGAATATATTTACAGGGAAGGCTGTGGTAAGTTAAGATGACATTTAGGATCTCCTTTGTACGTTAATTGCATTTCACCTAATCGTTTGCAGGACCACATCGGGGGTTGCGAAAGTAGTGTTATTGAAACATAGTATTTCTCGCTGGCAAATGAAATATATGAGTAAACAGACTGATCCTATAACGTTTAATTTAACGATCGCATTAAGTAAACTATTTTTATATAAGCTAATTGGGGAAGTTAAAAGATATAAAAGTTTAAAATTAAATGACAATTTGAGGTACAGTGGGTAATTAACTTAGTTACGCAAATTGCGAATCATTTTTAGATATTCATGTAGACATATAGTATCACAAAGTAGCAAGGTATATTTTCATACTTTTAAAGCCCTAGTAAAATTTGATATCGAGTTGTGCCCCACATTTTTCACACCTAATTCCCATTTTCAAATATGTTTTAGCGTGGAATTAAAAATGCTTTTGTTGGCAATTCAATTGTACTTTCTTAGATTAAATTGGTGGCTCAAGTACACATTCCTTACTCGCCAGGTACTGAAAGCGATTTTTAGTATAGGGGTAGGAAAAGTAGAAAAACGAACTAAATAAAACAGGTTTTCTTTAATAGCAACGAACCAGTAGATACACGCACAGTGCAAATAAGTTGTGCGCATTTTTTTTATCAATTTAAATGCTTTCGGTGACAACAGGAGAGCGGAGTACACACGCGACTATTTATTATTATCTTTATATTATTACATTATATTCACGCTCGTTCTTTTATTTCAATTTATTTTAAAAGGAGAAGAATGGTACTAAGCATCAAGCTTTTTTTTAAATTAAAAAATTATTTATGTTCCAATATATGCTGCAAAAATCTTTTCTGCAATCTCTTAAGATGCCGAACTTTATAACATGCTGTTATGAGTAGCCTCTAATAAACGTAGACACTAACAAAAAAAGGGGTAACACAAGATACATAATAATGGTAAAAATTTGAGAGCAAGACCTAGCTAACTTCTATAGCCAAAGCCTGTAATCTATTCAAAGCGGTTGTCGTGCTAAAGATGCACAAAATAGCGATGCCTGGGATAAGCACGATGGGCGAGAATATGAGGAACGGAATGTATATGACGGGCGGAAATATGGATTTCTCAACTGATCAAGGACTACCATTTCTCAAATTGTGTTTATTGCTCTCTTAGAAAACAAAACACGTAAGCAGAAATTTTAATTCGGGGTGGGATAACAATTTGATGTAAATTCAACTTAGTCAATACATAATTAAGCATAAGGAAGTGCGTCTGCTTAGTTTGCTTTAAAACGAATGTGAAAATACGATTACGGTTTTGTTATATAATTGAAAATTATAACCGTTAGTTTTGTGCGGATTGTTTCCTTTGTTATGCTACAAGTGCAGTTTTTGTGTCTACAAGAGATTTGTTTCGTATACAGTCATTGTTTTTCACTCTACACCACTAAATTTTTAAGCAATTTAAAGCATCTTTTTTTCTTGTGTTTGGATATCCTACTCTGTGGTCGAGTATAGGAAGTTATAAAAAGTCATGATTTACAAAAGTTTTTTTTCCGTCCGCCACAACAACAAGAAATTATGTTACATTATCAACAACATAATTTTGCATTGTACAATATTACATTACAAAAACAGTTTCTGTGCGTTTAAACTTTTTTAAACAGAAATGGCTGACATTGTTTCCCTTTATGTACACATTGCATCAAAATCTTCTTTAAAACATTGGAAAATTGTGAAACAAAACGAAAATCATAGTAGGAGTCAATGACAGTAATTAAGGACACTTAATTGACAGAGTTTGGTATACAACCGTCTGGCAAGGAAAGAAATTAGCGATGCTTCCTGTATCAAAAAATGTACGATTTCCGCGGGCAGTATATATCCTGAAGTTTTTTTTTGCCATTTAAAACAATGACAATGCATTTTAATCATCAGGTTCATGTTTTTCCAACGTCATCAAATGCACGAAAGCGGAATCAGGTATAATTGCTCTGGTGGAGACTAAAAGTATAAATACTGCTAGCAGATACTCGTTTTCTTCACACAGCTTTCAGACTTCTAACAAGAAGAACAAACTGAAAGCACTAACAAAGGAAGAACTACGAATTAATAGGTTTAGTAGAGAAACTAAAAAGACGAAGATGACATATTTACTTTCACCAGCACTGCTGTTGCTCATTTGCCATGCTGTGTTTTGTCAAGGTAAGTTCGTGATTTTTCTTTACGCTAACTATTTTAAAGGTTATGGAGGTTAGGGTTGAAAGAATTTAAATTTTTATTTCAGAAACTCCATTTAATCCTGGGGACACATTTGCAAACTGTATTTCCGTGGTTCCAGAACCGACATGTGACTTCTTCAGACTGTTAAAAGGATTCCGAACAGTTGATGGTACCTGTAATAACCTTGAGAAGATAACACTAGGAGCTGCCAACACACCATTAGCTAGATTAGCAGGTAGGTAGACCAAGACCATAGTTATAACGCACAAAATGCACGACATTGTTATATCAAAGCAACGTCACTTTTGTTTCTTTAGCTGCAAACTATGCTGATGGACTTGATACACCTCGGGGATTTCCTGAAACTACTCCAGTTATACCAACAGCTCGTGAAGTTTCTGATGCCGTGTTTCGAGTACAGCGTCGCAACATACAAAGAGCAAGGAGAGGTTTATCGGCAATGTTTATGGCATTTGGACAGTTACTTGATCACGATATCGGACTAACTACGCATCCATCCTGCGATGCTTCAGCAGGGTAAGCTTCACGTATAATTAGAAATAAAACTTAAACTCGATCTACACAAGAATAAATTATTTTCATAATAAAAGGGTGTATTTTGATTTAGATGTGGATCTATTGAGGCTTTTACGTATCCATGCTTTCCCATACTGAGGACAAAAACTGGCAGTGCATGCACGTCGTTTCCACGTTCCATTCCTGTCTGTCAACCCTCTGGTCAACCACGAACAACAAGACAACAAATTAATGTCCTTTCCTCTTACCTTGATCTTGGACAAGTTTACAGTAACGATTTGGAAATTCACAACAGTTTACGACAGTTGGACGGTACGTCAGAATTGCCTCTAGTGTAATAATTGTAAATAAGTTAAATGGTGTTCGTCAATAAGAAAAGTATTTATATCAATTTTAGGTACTGGTTTGATGAGAGTAACATCAGGCAATTTGCTTCCAGTTAAAATTCCAGCAACAGACCCTGAATGTAACAACCCTGGCGGCTGCTCATTGGTTGGTGACGAAAGAGGAGATGAAAATATTGCTTTACATACCATGCATACCATCTTTGTCAGAAATCACAACTATCTGGCCAAAAAGTTAAAAAAGATTGCCAGAGTGTGGAATGAAAAGTTACTGTTTGAAACTGCCAGAAAAATTAATATCGCTATTTGGCAACGAATGGTTTACGAAGAATTTCTGCCCAATATTGTTGATTTGAGTCCTTATCAAGGATACAATACATCGGCAGATCCTAGTATATTTAACGTCTTTTCAACTGCAGCATTTAGATTTGGTCATAGTTTGATCCCAAATGCATGGGCTCAACTGAACAATGCCTATGAAAAGGCATTCGATGACATCTCACTTCAAGCATCATTCTCTGATACTCGACCAATTCGTGAACGTGGAATAGAGTCAACAGCGTTTGGGTTACTGGCAAATCAATCACAAAGGGTTGATGCAACCTTTGCTTTTGGTATTATTCGACGATTATTTGTTCCTGTTGGAGAAACTAGACGTGTAGATTTGACTGCACTGAATATTCAGAGAGGAAGAGACCATGGATTGCCAACTTACGGGACTTGGAGAAGTGTATGTAATCTACCAGCTGTCGACACCTTTGACGATTTGGAAGGAATTATGCCGAATCGAACAATCAACAATCTGAAAGAAGTTTACAGCAGTCCAAACGATATAGATATATTTGCAGCTGGTATGGCAGAGAGACGCACCAATGGGAAAATGCTGGGTCCAACATTCCAATGTATTCAAAGACTCCAGTTCGAACGATTGAGAGATGCTGATCGATTTTTCTACGAACGGGAAGGCGTCTTTACAACTGCTCAAAAAGCCGAAATAAAGAAGATGACACTATCAAAAGTTTTGTGCAACACACTGAATGGAATTGTGTCAATTCAAGAAAATGCTCTACAAGCTGCTACATCAACAACAATTCGAAAATCATGCGATAGCATACCTGGGCTAGATTTCCAGAAATGGCTTTATTAAACGAATCACTTTCTATTCAGTAATAAGTAATTTAGTTAACATTCGAATGAAAGGTGTATGATTATTTTGCCGTAATAATAACTTATTTTGTTAAATTTTATTTGATATTGTTTTGATGCTTTAACCTGGTATTCTTCCACCTTGAAAATTCGGACAGTTTATTCCTTTTCCTATTCAATAAGTAGCCACATCAAACATCTTCGAGTTCAAATGACTTTAAGGGATGGGAAATCCTTTGGGTTTTTTTTCAGACAAAATGCGCATTTAGGCTCTTATTATTACAACAACCGCTTTGATTGTGAAAGATCTTCTAAGAATTCAGTTTAGCAGTTTAGAGTGATAACTGTGTACAAACTAATCGTAGATAAAATAAGGTGCCTAGTTGTGCGTTTGTCTTCTTAGAAAAAATTAAGGCCTTCCATGGAAGGACTGTCTTTAGTAGTAATATGTGTTTTAAATCTTTCACGACTTTCACGACCTTTGGAGTCCTTACTGATGGCATGAAAAGAGCGCAAAGGAAGCTTAACCTCTTCTCGACCTTCCAGATTCGGATACAGCCGCTCAAAAATGGAAGTTTTTCCACACTTTAAAATGGAAAACACGAATTTACGCCATTCGGAAAATGTAAAAGAGAAAATGGTTAATTAATGAAGTAGAGTGGAACACGGAGGATTGGCATAATTTATAACAATAATACTCTTATTTGCTGTGTTCAAAATGGTTGCAGGCAGTTTTAATTCGTAACCCCCAGCAAAGTAATTTATTATGCTGAAGAGTAGACCCGTGGAATTTTTTGTTAGTTAACGACTAGTCTTGGAAACAAAGCATTGCTCCATTGCAATCCTGTATGAAATTGTTTTTTTTTGTCGAATGTATATTTTGTGTCAGTTGGAGATAAAGTAGGAGAAGGAGAAAAAAGAATAAATAGCAAAAAAAAAGAAAAAAAAGTCAGTTTATTTATTTTGCAAAGAAATCCGAAATAAAACTATCGGAAACATTTGAGAGTAAAAATTTACACGTTTCAAACAGAAAAAAAGATATTATTATCTATTATTATCTATAAAATTTATAATATTTTTATTCCTTTTCTATATTTTTAATTAACTCTGCCAAGAGAGCCGATTAAATGAGCTGTACTGCGACAAGCTGACACATAAAAATTCAGTCTGAACTTGTATTGTTTGTATCCTATACAGACCACGTCAAGCCGTACTGAGCTGTAGCTAGATTAGGACTAAGCAACTGGTGCTAACACCCTGATTAACTGTAGTGCTGCTAAGATAACATTATTGATGCCCTGTTGAGCAACTATGACATCAATGCTTAAGTATCTATATAATAATAATATCCATGTTATCTGTTCGCAATGGTTCCGCGCACCTTCATTTCGGACCTTTTTGCATAGTAATTATGTTACTTCATGCTAACAGTGTAAAACAATACTGTGTTATTGTTTAAGCAATGCTTTGTTTGTCTTTAACCGGTTGCTTTCCATTGATTGTGAGTTGCAGCAAACGTCCAGCAAAAAATGGAAGTCAACATTGTGTTATGAAATGTTGCAAAATTGGGCAAAAGCGGGTTAGCCTCATAACTTCCCTTGTATGAGGTTGTAAGTCATAAAACTTGGCATGAAAGTGTTTGAATTATTTAACTATAAAATAAGCTTTTGAAAATGAGCGTGGTATACCACCTGTTTGAAATTATTCCAAGTGTTTTTTTTTCAATTATTTTTGTCATTCCCATGAAGCAATATGGTGAAAAGTATGCATTGTTGAGGCAATGTTTGTACCACATCCCTTGTATAACTTTTATTTCCTTGTATCTTTTAGATTACAAACTGATAACTAAGAGGAAAAGTTTATTTGTGCCTAGATTGCCATAACTCTAATTATAAACTTAATTAGATACATACGTCTACAGGATGTGGAAATCACTTTATTGCAGCAGCACTTAACAGAGTGACGTGAAAAACACTAGAATTAGTTTTAATTACCTACTGGCAGACAGAACTATAGTAATTACCGTGTAGGAATAGTTCCTGCATCGATATGATGTTTTGACTCATATGTGAACGAAAGTAAAACATTTGTGAAGAAAAAAGCTTGATAGAAAATAACATTAACATTATTTGATCATGTCCGGGTTGCACAAGTTCAAAAAAAGTTATATAAATTTCTGCGATTATCTATATTTTCTTTGCATTCTGCTAAATACCAACAACAGTCTGACGTAAGCTTATCTAAATCCACCAAACTTGTAAAGTCAAGTGTAGCTAATTATCAACTATTTTGAAGTTACAACCAATCCTTTTCTTTTACCGATTTTCTTAAAAAGTCAGCCAGGACACCATATAAAACTGAAATTTACTATAAGCCGACTTTTTCTAAACGGACTATATTATCCCTTGTAAACCTGAAAAGCTTTGTTAAGTAGCTACCACCAGAATTTTACACGATTCATAAATCTATTTTGTTTTTTGTAAGAATTGATAGCTGGTGGCCCAGGTAAAGTCCTGCTAACATTAGGTAGCTCTATAAGAACCACAATGGTCCTTTGTTGTAATTATTTACTGCCATGCACGAAAAGAAATAAGCGAAACATGTGTTACTGCTTTCTTTAAAAAACATATTTATATAAAATTTAATACCAGGTAATATTAAAAAGGTGTACCTAGAGTTATTTTATTTACAGTTATTTTTCATACGAATGTTTGGGAATTAGACGATTTCATGAGACATTTTGTACAGTAGGTTTAAAAATGACAATAACTGTTCTCCATAATGTGATTGTCCGTCAATTAAGTTCGTTTGTTTTCACGTAGCTATAGGATAGTTATTCAGTGATTTTGTGGTAGAATTTCCTGTTTAAGCGGATGTAAGACGTTAATAGTTAATTTGCAACTTCCACAGCAAATGACATCGGCTTAATTTTTATACAAAATTATTCTTGTCAGATAAATTGATAAAATACAGCGGAAGGAATACACAATCTCATAAAGATATGCAAATCGTAATTCTGTTATAATCACCTGAATAAAAGGATGCTGAATGCCTCTATTCGCAAAATATCTTTACAGGTGGCAAATGCATGTGATGTTTCAACCAGTCAGTCTTCTTTGTTATTTATTTTTGTTTGTATTTATTCTAACGTTTTTTTTTTGGTCGGTAGATGCCTTTTATTTACTCCCATCGTCAGCTTTTCCAAGGAACTTGCCTTCACTTTAATTTTCAAGTATTTTGAATCTTCTTGATCAATTTCACGTGTACTTTTAGTTTCCATTTTTGATTTCAAAGTGTGATCAAACAGTGATCTTTCATTGCTATTAGCTAAATGAACACTTGTGATGACCTGAATGAATTGTCATCTGATCATTTCGACAACAGGTTGTAAATACATGTCCATACAAGCCAGTGTTCCTAATGACATACATATATACACTAACAGTAATTGTAATATACTGCACGTGGTTTTGCTAAAACGCGAATGTTGTTAGCATTAAAAGATCTTGAAGCCAATTGTTAACCAGTAGTTTGCCCGTGGAAGAATCAATGGGTCCTAAGATGGTGAAACCCATACGTACTCCTCGCTTCCCTATTTCGCGCATTTGTAGCACAAAATAGCGATAAGCTACCGTTTTGAACAAAAGGGCGATCCTGGGTATATGATAGAGTCACCTGATCAAAAATTTTCATAGAATGGTGAAAATGTTTTTTTCTTTGTGTATAAATGTCATATTTGAATAAAGGGAAAAGAAGCCTTTGAACTAAAAGTACATGAAAGATCTCCATTTAAGCGAAGCATTGAAAGAAGTGATAATTAATTCAGTTCAAATAACATGGTATAATATGTTAAGATTACTTCTTCATGGCTTATTTTAAAGTAAAAATTTTCTTTTTGTTAGATCAACCATCATGAAATCTGGACAGAGCAATCTTCTAACACTTAAAGAATCGAATGTTCCAATGCTAATATTTGCTTACAAAAAATTGAACATTCGAACGCTAACATGTACGTATGCACTGATCACATATGAGGCAAGTTGGCTGTGTTAACTAGACTGGCTTGGTCAAGCGACGTAGCCTGGTAAGGCGGTCTGAAAAAATTCATGAAAGTTTGTTTATACTTTACAGAGTCTTTTAAAGTGACTCTAAATTACTACATATCATCTAAAAATGCATTCCATCAATTTGCTATAATAAATATATGCTTATTTTGTCAAAAAAGTTGCTAAAAATATTGCACTAAAATTTAAATTTATGAAGTAACTGTTTATCTTGAGTACAATGTCACAAGTCACATCAATTGTTTGGTCAAGAAAGAATATACTTCAATATTTCTTACATTTGATATAAACACATGCTTTCTGCAAATTAAATAAATTTTAATCCTTCACAAAAATAAAAAAAGCCAGAAATATCGTTTCTCATTTTTACTAATCTTTAACAGAAAATATCTCAACAAAGCGAGTCAGCCTTAACTAGGCTTGCCTAATCTGATCAGCCCTTTAATCACAAAAAACTGGTGAAATATTGAACTACTTGGAACCTCAAATTTATTCGGGATTAGTGATTAAATGGTATAAAATGTAACAGCGTTAAAACTCTTGTATATACCAGTTTCTAATTTTTATGTTTGTAATTCTGGTCATATTTCTTTTCGTAATAAATACTAAATTTAATAATTTTTCAGGAAAAACCAACTTCTAGAGTTTTCTTTATAAATTTTGCAAGTAGTTAGTTGGTTAGTAAATAGTTAGTTAATTAGTGTTAATTATTTATGTATTTAATCTTAACTCTTAAAGTCACATGCTAGGAAAACACTAATTATGTATACTTTTTAGATCGTATTCAGTTTGAAAAATATCTTGTTATCATAAGACTACCTTTAATTAGTTCCTTTTTCACGACATACTACAGCTAGTTAGTTATTTCTATTATTTGAAACCTTTTTGGTCTTTTCAAAAATTTACATCTCTATAAGCCGTAGTCCGTCTGTCTGTTTATAAAGGTGTTAACTACGCACAGAATCTTAAAGCTACAAAAAACAAATGCGATATAGTTTTATCGACTTTGCTAGGACGGGTAAATTCATCCCTGTGGATGATCCACGGGTTAACGGCTAGTTTGGTTAATATTGTTGCAGTGTATTCTAAGCCAGAAAATGTTTTTAAGCAAATGGCGATTGGAAATAACCAACATGGTTTTGTAACATCTTTAATAAATGCTAATCAAATTTAAAAATTCCTATACTGCATCATAAAGTGGTATGTCAGGCACTTAGCAAAGCGACTTTAAAGTGTTGCCTAAGTACAAATAAATTTAATGGACAAAATAAGTAGACATATTAGAAAAGAATGCAATAATGTTGTTTTCATTTGGAGACGATCTACAATCAATTGTAAGGTCATAAAAAGGTTCTAACAAGTAATAAAATATTATTAGACTATAATTAAAATGTTTTAATTAGCAATAGGCATTTGTTTTACGTTTTGGAACAGAGTAGGTGCACTTCCTTGTGCTTAACTAAGAGACTAAGATGATTTAAGAGCGAATTGAAATCCCACTCACGCTAAAATGAAGTCTGCTTACAGAAAGGTTTAATTGAGAAACACAGAGCATCTAATTAGCCGGATAGAATCTAACAGATTGTATGAAAAAAATGATTAAGGGATAAATATATAATATGCAGGTTGTACATTCTCACAGTGAGCATCCAAATCCAAAGGACACGGTGTTTTTATAGTATTTCACTACAAATCAGAATTACTTACCAAAGACAGCTTCTCCAGTTCTTAAAACATCATAAAACATCCAACATATTTCTGGCTACTTTTTCCATATGTTTTGAAAAATCTTCAATCTTTCCAAAAATTTTTGGGCGATCTTTTACCGTGGCATTAAGGAAGAATCGTGGCCTTATTTGCTCGTTCATGTTTGGTAAAGGCATAGATGATAGTCTAAAATACTATGTACTAGTTATCGCACGGCACAGAGTACGATATGGTATATATTTTTTCGAGTTTTGATAATTTTGTCTATAAAAACAAAAATATCAAAATGAGAAAAATATATGTCATATTGTAGGAAACGATATTGCGATAATTAGTTCATCATTAGTTGCGAAAATTCACAAAACATGGTCCCAAAATGAAACGAAATAACAAATAAGTCAAAAACTCCTCTTCAAAAAGTTTGGTATAAATTTCAATTAGAGGGAGGAATATCGTTAATGCGCCCCCTCCCCTTGAATAAGCGCCCACCCTTATTTGTAATTCTTGAATGAGCGTCCATGGGCGGTTATTGGAATATATTACTAGAGTCACAGGGGGACACCTATTCGAATATTTTGGAAATTAGAAATAACGACCTTTTTCTTAATACGTATTACCACCTTTTACTCAAAAATATCTTTGTTTTTAAAATCATCTACAGCATGAAATATCATGTCAAAATGTTTATATCTATCTTTCGTTTAAGCATTTCGTTATTATTCCCTTGACATAGAGTAACCATAAACACTTTCGCTGAGGGAAATTTATTATATCTGTTACACATATATCTTCTCTTTTTATTTTAACGACCATTGTAGTTTCCTTAAAAGAAAGCATTTACATAACTTTTTTTATAAACGCCTCTCTCGATTTACCGCCTCTCTAAAAAAGTCAAAATTTTAGATCACTCGCCCAGTGCGCTTAATCGAAGTTGTACGGCAATTAAACCTTTGATTAAGTTGGCAACAAATGAGTAAAAATAAAAAGACAAAGAAAACAGACGATAAAAATTAATCTATCATGGCTATTGAATGATGAATTAAGTTATGGGCTGATTTTAAGTAACAGAGTTAGCCACAAAGCGGGCTGTCTCGCTAACCGGATTGACTTTTTTGTGATTGTTTCACGGAAATACCAACAACTTAGTAGGTGGGCCAGCTCGCTGATTTGGTAAATGGCGGATAAAGCGACGAAAAAGAAATTACTCCAAGTATATTAAAACCAAATTTAACAACGACATTTTACTAGCAGCATTTTCACCATTATAATTATCTAAAGGAACATTTAGACTAAAATATTAAGCAGCATTGTTTTGATTAAAATTCGAACACGCGGGGGACCGATAAATTTGTTCGAATTAGCGAAATTTCGAATTATCGGATAATAGGGAAAAAAAGGAATTCGGATAAAATTTCCCAAAATCCTTTACACTAAAGACTGGAATGTGTACAAACTGGGAAGAGAGTTAATCTTGAGATGGAGCACAATCTTGATGATGAAGAAGGACTCCAGACTTCATTTTACTGGAAGAGTGAAATTTATTGAAAAGTTAAATTTTTTTTACCACTATTAATGTAAAAAAAGGAAAAAACAATGTCTTTATTTTTATTAAAATTTTACATTATGAGTACACAAAATTTCGAATTAACGAGCGCTGTTTAGCCTAGGGACCGAAAAAACTGTTCGAATTATCGAAATGTTCGAGTTACCGGAGTTCGAATTAAGCAACACAAAATATAAGACTTTATTAGACCAAACTCAAGGGACCGCAAAATTTGTTCGAAATAAAGAATTTTTTCGAATTAAGCGGCATACGAATTAACGGATGTGTACTGTATATAAGAAAAAACTTGTGTCGAACCAGACTATTTAGCGAGGCAGCCTGCTTAGATGTAAAAGAGCCAGCCTAGCAAACAGGATGACTATATATAATCGTGTATGTGCAAATTAATTTCTTAACAAACGCGAGTTAGCCCGCTTACCTAGGCGGCTCGCTAACTTATATAATCAGCCCCTTAGTGTAGGTTGTTTCTTTTAAAAATTTAGTTTTATAAGTTGTGGAACATTTTAAAAGAGATGTTTAATAGCCGTCGTTGTAGACAAACAGTCAAATTTAAGAAAAAAATAATTGTTTACAAATACCAGAGTTTGGTTTTCAAAAGTTTTATTATGATAACATTCGAAATTATTTTCGAAAATTAATATATTTTGTTAAACAATTGCTGTTTTTCTCTCACTACCCAAACTCCTGAAAATATTGCGTGGTCATATTTCAAATGTAAAATTTGAGATATCGTATTTACATCTCTCCTCTTGGCCAATCACTTTAGAGTTATATTTCGTTCTAATGATAGGTTCTCTTTTAAGTCTATTACGAGAAATTGTTTTTTCGTCGAATAAGATCTAATTACTTGAATTAGTTTCTCGACGCCTTTGTCATAAGAAAACTGCTTCATAATTTTGAACATAACGAAGCCTTGTGTTACACAAGAAGCAATATTCTTTTCCTATGATGAATCTATGACAATTTTCATTACTGAGAAACGGTTTATACAAAAGTATTACTCAGCTCTTCTAGTGAAAAAAGGTTTGACGTTGGACTTTTTAGACCCTAAATATTATAATTTACATAATTTGTTTATTGCAATTTTACGTGGAAACGTGACAAATTAATTCTAATTCATAATTGACAATATTTTTTTAAAAATACGAAGGTGCAAAAACGTCCTTGGAAAGCTCGAATATCGTACCGTTTGTGAAAGCTGAATAAATGGATCGAGAGAATATTAAAACATTGCGGTGCGTGTTGACACTATAGTACAGTAATTGCACACGTCCTTTAATATTCAAATAATAATCAAAATACAAATGGAGTTTTCCTGCAAATGACGGTGACTGCAATGATATGTAACTAAAAAATCTTTGCCGAAAAATTCTCGCTGTCTCTTGCACGAAGTAAACGCGAACAGTTTTTCTGCAAAAAGTTTAGATCAAAACTTATGCAAATGTCAGATACAACTTTGTTCAATCTTCTATTAATTTGGATAGTTTTTTGTCTGTGAATAATATTCTACTACTAACGAGATTATCGTCCAAAAATAACAGATGCGTAACGCGTGATAAGAGGTTATAAGAGGAGTCTAGAAAGAAGTCTTACAGTTAGCAAAAAGCTTTTCTAAACATTAAACCATTAATTTGTTATCATTCCTTTCCTGCTCTTGAACAGATTGGATATATTTCACAAAAGCCATATCATGCGCCCTCAAACTTTACGTCGATACATACAGCCTTTTCTCTGATCCATCTTCTGTCGTAAACAATAAATAGTTAGCAATTGATTCAAACACATTTCTCTTGTATTACTCAACCTTTAAGTTCTTTCTAAAATTACTCAACTAATCTAAGATTACCTAGTTTCTGTCAAATGAGAAAGCATTGTGTTACCGCTTAGAGACCACCATTTTCTATGTCTTGTGCTTCCCTTTTGAAGGTAGCTTGTTCCAATCAGAACGCACACAGATATTTTGGTCTCTCATTGAGTTTTTAATTAAATCTACCCTCGCATTCCCATTCGTTAAAAAGAAAAAGAAATAAAGAAATAAAAGATGCAGTCTTACATTTCCTTATTTAGTCATGTAGTTCGACTAGCTTATCATATTCATCACACTGATCGTATCCATACTAAACCTTGAATACTAATGTCTTACAAATAACCTTCACTGGTTTCGCACACATACATGCATCTGATACGCAAACCTTTACATTTTCCTTTTCTCTGGTAATTCGTTGTCCTAAATTTCTTTTCAAGAAAATGTTCACAGAAAGGACAATTCAACGATTTATAACAATTTTTTATTTTTTTTATTTTCGCCAAGCAACTTTCCATTCAGACATATTATTTATGAATCTAGTCCAAAAGGGATGATTTTAAACAAATAAAAATACATTCTGCTGTACTTAAACTCTAAACATATATTCATTTTGAAAAAAACTTGTAATTACAGTTTGTTTTTTGTGCTAGTTCCTCATTAACCAAACTAATGATTAAATGTTTTATGAATTTAATATGAATGCCGCAAAAAATTTCAAAATTTTAACTGTTCGAATAATAGAGAGAAAAACGCCAAGGAGAAAGAAAAATCGTTCGAAATACGGAGATGTTCCAATTATAAGGGTTCGAATAATAGTAAGTCCAATTATAGAGAGACTACACTGTATTAAAATTGAAATCAGTATTTACATTATGGATATTTGCCAATGATAAAATCGATAAGTGGAGTCAAGGTTCAATTGTGCTTCGTGCCAGTACAACATCCGTTCAACTAGACAGCTAATTAACATAATAATTCTATTCTCATGCTGATGGCTAAGAATAGTACGATTTGGCTGGGGATTGAAACGCGACTTTTTGCACTAGAAGTAGGCGATTTACAACAAGGTTAAGAGCAACACACGCTAAAACCCAAACTTTGGATGACGTGCGATATATTTTACACAAATAAATTTTAATTTTCGCGAGAACTAATCTTTTTGGTTAGCAGGTCCTAATATTTCGCGAGAAATAAATTTCTCAAAGAATTTAATGATATTTTGCTGCCTTAATTTTTAAGGTTTTCAAAAGCGTTATTATCCAGGATACATAAAATAAACACATTTAAAGTAAAAATTTATGTATGAATTATATATAGTGGAGGTAGGGTAGATAGAAAAAAATTAGCGCAAATAATTTTTCAAAAAAATAAAAAAATAAAAAAATAATCCAAATTCAACTTTTGAAATCATTTTCGCGAAATTGACAAAAAAGTCGTGAACTTCGTGGAAATAAATTGCTTTATGGTGTAGTAATGAACCAGCAAATTGAAGCTATTTTAAAAATATCATTGTGATGAATAATGTAGCAAGGCACTGGAGAGAATACCATTACTTCCAAAAAGTTAAAAGCGTATATCAATGTCTTGCTAAAGGGTACCATACACCACATAGGGCACACGGCAACTCTCGCTTTAAGATTCGAGGGAGCCTATTTAGCTTTACCGTGGATAGCTTGCTATTGTTATGGTTCGACGACAGCCTCATTTCCACTTTTGCTGTCCATGTGAATAAAAGTTATGACGTATTGGTCATCATCCAAACGAAATAAACAAACGCTAAGAGGGATGTTATTACCACTTTGCTGCTATCATTATCAATAATGGATTTAAAAAATCACTGTTACCAATCACCCTATAGTCTCAGCTCCGCTTATTATAGTGGTGACGATGGTTTGAAACTAAACTAGCGATTTCCATCCTTATGTGGACATAATAATTATTGAAAAGGCAGCATTCTACATTCACCAAAATAAAATTTCTCTATTGTTTGCCTGATGCACAGAAACATTTTTGTGTCAAGTTTGCCTTCCCTCTCTGCTATTTATTATCAGAAATACATTTCTCTCATCTTCAAGTTTTATGTCTACTTTACTTAGCACAAGTAAAACGCATTCGATTGATTTGCTGCTCAGTTTCAATGAAAACAATGAATTTATAATAATTATATGTCGAATTAGGAAGACTGAGAAATTGATCACATACATATATGATCACATATTTGAGCGGTTTCTTGAAATACTTACAACAAAACCGCCATACATTACGTAAAAATATAGTTTATTGCTCTGAGAGGGTATAGGAAAGAAACGTCCTGATTTTTCGACAATTTTAAAAAATAATAAAGTTTAACGTTTTCTATAATTTCCTACACTTGACGATTGAACTCGCAGACACAAACTTAAAAATATTTTAATCGTAAGTTGGAAGACAAAATGAAAATGGTTTGTGGATAAGGACTAATTTGTGACGAGGCGTTGAATAATGGTGTTAACATCGCTAGATGCACTATTATTGCTAGCAAAATCACAAAAAACAAACAAGCTATAATACGCTTAACAAAGGCAGACGTACTTCCTTCTACTTCACTATAGCTTGACTAAGCTTAATTTCCATGAAATAATTATCCCACCCACATTGTCTGTTAATAGACAAGCATCTAATTAGGCGTTACATAACAGATAGAAAGCAATTTAAAAAAGTCATTGCCATACACAAGAAACTTGTTTATAAAACACCGAGTGTTGAAAGCTCCCATATTTTAAGAGATGACTCACAAAAAAGAGGATGCGCTAAACGTCAATCAGACGATTCCCACCCCGATCATCCCCTCACCCCCACCATAACCTTCTTTCTTCTCGAAACGTCAAAATTAAACCATTTAATATGTACGTGTTATCAATCTTTGAAATCACAAATACTCAGACAAACGCTCCTGTACCATCAATATATTAGTACTACGCAGCTCTAAAGCGTGGAACCTTGAAGGATCCGTATCAGTCGTGTATTGTTGCTGCTCGAAAAATTTATTTCCTAGTTTCCGAAAAATTGCAAAACTATGTAAGAAGAATCGCGTGTAAAAAATGAAGAAACGAACACATACAGTTTTATGTGAACAAAATCGTTCTACTGCTGATAGCAAAAAGAGAAAAGATTGTCGCAATTTATGCCTTCCTTAGACATTTTTGGGGAATCTTAATTAACTTTCACCGCATACTTGTTGATCTTGATTTCAAGCTTAAGATTATTTTTTAAGGAAGCATCACCTTTGTCACAAATAGCAGTTGTTTGTTACTTGTTTGTTAGATATACAAATAAAAATTGCAGTTATTAAAAAAGGATGGCTCAATATTTAATTTTCAATAGATGACCACTTCTTTCTTAAAAAGAAAGAGAAACTTTTAATTATGAAATAATTAAAAAACCTAAGACACTTTGTTGGTTCCTTATATACAAAAAAACATGAATGCCATTATATACCGTTGTCTGTAGTATCAGTGAGCATTAAGTATTCTTTTATTCCTACAAAAGCACACGGTTCTTTCAAGTTATTTTCATCAAAAGCAAATTGACATAAAAAACATGAGTCGATAGTTTCTTTTATTTTACTGACTTTGCTTTTGCCCACCTAATTTCTACACACTCTTTTCGTAAGTGTATCCGTCGGTAAAGTTTCCCATTTCCCTTTTATAATTGGAAATGGAAACAATATTGCGTCAACAACATCATTTCCCTCCCAGCTGCATTTTCCTCGTTAGGCAACCACAGAAACTATCTTCTTTTTTAAAGCATCGAATAACATATTTCAAAGCATAGATTTCCATGTGGATCTAGACATTTTGTTTTTTCGTGGTAAAGTTATAAAACGTTAGAGCAAAGTTTTATATCACAGAAATCTAGACATTTTTGTTTTTTTGCTGCCAACAGAATTACCTAATTCGCCTTATCTGCGTATGTCTAAGTTAGAAATTTATCTCCTTGAGTGCTGCAAATAAATGTCAGAAGGTAAAAGATAAATTTTAATTTTAATGGTCGTAAAATGTACACTGGATAAAGCTGTGTGAAGAAGATGTTAGGAATCGCATGTACTCTTTTTTCTATGCTTCATGCCATTTTTTCAAGTTTTCTATTTATCAATTAAACACTTATATGTAATACCTGTAGATCCCATACCTCTTATAGACTTAGATATTGATTTTTACTTGAAACTAACCCTTAAATCTCTCTGAAATCCTTATAATTGTGCAAAATTAATAACTTTTATTTGGATTAGCTTTAGAACTTAAACTCACAACTCAAGTTGTTCCATCAAGGAGAATCATTGTGTATAAGTTGGGATATATGATTAACCAAATTTCCCAACTCCGTGAAGCTTTTTTGATTTTCAGGAATTTTTTTGCTAAATTTTACACGAATTATGTAAAAAATATCCGAAAATGTGCCATTTGAATTTTATTTAGCTCTCAGAAGCTTTAAACAGAAAGTAACTGAACTTTAAGCGTCTTCACGAAGACTTCAATAAAGTTTTGCTGTGAGCAAAACTTAATTGTTGCCATCTTGTTCCTTCGATGACATACTATAAGCATGCCAAGGTTGATTTTACCTGGAAAAGCCTATCGAAAGTATAGTCATAATACGTTTGAAATACCTAGGACGGAAAAGGGTTAATGTTAAAATTCTCTACTTTATTGACAGTGCATGATAAGATCAATTCATTGTACAGTATTAAATTGAGCTGCTAATCAATCAAGATGATTCTCAATTGTGCTGAAACATGTAAACATGAAACATAAAAAGACGAAAAGAACAGAATGACAGATAGGATTAATAGAAATAAAATAATTGATATGTGGGACAAGGACAATTGTCAGGAATAAAATTAATCAACAAATAATGATGTACTGTTTTTTAATCCTGAACGTTTACAGGATTAACTTGTGTAACGAAAACGGATTGTAATCGCTAGTTCTATTTTTCCGCACTAGATCTTGAATAGTAACTGCTATATTCCTGTCAATAAGCGTAACCAATTGAACTAAATTTTCGCAGATACCCAGAAGTAACTTTTGCACATTCCCTCCGCTTCTAAACGCAATTCAAAGATTAATATCTATTTTTTAACACAACGGTTATGAAAGCAACAACTCATGCACATGAAAATAGGAAGTGAAAGATAAAGATGAACGAACAATATAATATTGTGTAGCAACAACGCTAATACAAAATAGAGTGGGTGTTTTATATGAACATATCGTGTGTGTCATACAAAATCTTTTTTCATAGGAGCAGGGATAGAGAGAATAAAGTGAGTAACGTAAAGCAATAAAGAAATTTAACGAAACTAATCTTATCAGCAACCCTACGATTTCCGCGGGCAGAGCACATCCTGAAACTTATTTTTGCTAAGAAAAACAATGACAATGCACTTTATTTATTGGTCTCATGTTAATTTACGTCAATAAACTGACAAAAACGGAATCAGGTATAATTGTTGTCGTAAGGGTAAAAGATATAAATACTGCTAGCAGATACTAGTTTTCTTCACACAGCTTTCAGACTTCAAACAAGAAGAACAAACTGAAAGCACTAACAAAGGAATACTTACAAATTAATAGGCTTAGTGAAGAAATTAAAAAAGACGAAGATGACATCTTTACTTTCATCAGCACTGCTGTTGCTCATTTGCCATGCTGTATTTGGTCAACGTAAGTTCTTCATCTGTATCGCCTTATTCCGAATATACACATTTGAGAATAACTATTCGCACCTTGTGCATTTGTTTCTCACATTTTATTTTAACTTTATATTTTAGAAACTCCATTCAATCCTGGTGATACACTGGCGAACTGTATTTCTGTTGTTGCGAAACCAAAATGTGATTTCTTCAGATTGTTAAAAGGATTTCGAACAGTTGATGGTACCTGTAATAACCTTGCTAAAGTAACACTAGGAGCTGCCAATACACCATTAGCAAGACTAGTGCGTAAGTAGCAATTGAATAAGAAAGTTCTTTTCTGATGGCTTGTAATGACGCCATCTTAGAACGTGAAACTCAATCAAGACCAACTATTTTTTGTGAAAAGTGATATTAAATTTGTGTCTTTAGCTGCAAACTATGCTGATGGACTTGATACACCTCGCGGATTTCCTCAAACTACTCCAGTTGTACCAACAGCTCGTGAAGTTTCTGATGCAGTGTTTCGAGTACAACGTCGCAACATACAAAGAGCAAGGAGAGGTTTATCGGCAATGTTTATGGCATTTGGACAGTTACTTGATCATGATATCGGACTAACTACACATCCATCTTGCGATGTTTCGGCTGGGTAAGTTTCACGTAAATTAAGATATGAAATTTGAAGACTATTTACAATAAAAAAACCCCTTTGTCTTAAATAACGGGCTACAATTCAACGACACGTTTTTCTCAAACAATTTTGAGAAGAAATTGTTCTGTGCATTGTAAACCTGTTCTCGATAGTTTTTCTTTGCCTGCCTGTTTGATAGTGAGTAGATACATTTCAACTCATATTCAGAATCGCCAAAAAAAATGTTTTTCAATCAAAATGCGTAAAAATTGCTGATAGCGCAATAATTTGAAAACAGGTCAGGCATCCTCGGCGACTTGTAGAAACTTCTAAGAGACTGAAAATTAAAAAAGAACAACCCGAAGACCGTAAAATCCATTACCTCCTTTGGGAGAACGTTTATTATTTAAGATGGACAAAAAAATATAAATTTTTTAATTTAAATTTAAAAGCCGAATGAAATTGACAACAGTGGACAATAGACACGTGGATTTGAATTTGATTTGTTTGATGCAATTGTTTTCGACGACGACAGATCTTCTGCAGAAATTCATCTTGTCTGTTTTTGTTTTTACAACGAGAACACTTTTTTGTTGAATTTATTATTCGAGTTATTTTCCAGCAGAGAATTATTTTAGCATCTTCTAGCAAGTTTTTTGATTAAAATATTAGCCGTCAAATTAAAGCTTAACGTTGTATTCTTATTTAGATGTGGATCTATCGAGGCTTTTACATATCCATGCTTTCCAATATTGAGGACAAAAACTGGAAGTGCCTGTACATCATTTCCACGTTCATTTCCTGTCTGTCAACCCTCTAGTCAACCAAGAACAACAAGACAACAAATTAATGTCCTCTCCTCTTACCTTGATCTTGGACAAGTTTACAGTAACGATTTGGAACTTCACAAAAGTTTACGACAGTTGGACGGTAAGTCAGAATTGCCTCTAGTGTAGTAATTGTAAATAAGTTAGATGGTCTTCGTCAATGATACGAGTATTTATATTAATTTTAGGAACTGGTTTGATGAGGGTAACGTCAGACAATTTGCTTCCAGTAAAAATTCCAGCAACAGACCCTGAATGTAACAATCCTGGCGGCTGTGCATTGGTTGGCGACGAAAGAGGCGACGAAAATATTGCCTTACACACTATGCACACCATCTTTGTCAGAAATCACAACTATCTGGCCAAAAAATTAAAGAAGATTGCAAGAGTGTGGAATGAAAAGTTACTGTTTGAAACAGCTAGAAAAATAAATATAGCTATTTGGCAACGAATGGTTTACGAAGAATTTCTTCCAAATCTTGTAGATTTAAGTCCCTACCAGGGATACAACAAAGCAGTTGACCCCAGTATATTAAACGTCTTTTCAACTGCAGCATTTAGATTTGGTCACAGTTTGATCCCAAACGCATGGGCGCAACTTAACAATGCCTATGAAAAGGCCTTTGATGACATCTCACTTCAAGCATCATTCTCTGATACTCGTTCAATTCGTGAACGTGGAATAGAGCCAACAGCATTTGGGTTACTGGCAAATCAATCACAAAGGGTTGATGCAACCTTTGCTTTTGGTATTATTCGACGATTATTTGTACCTGTTGGAGAAACTAGACGTGTAGATTTGACTGCACTGAATATTCAGAGAGGAAGAGATCATGGATTGTCAACCTATGGAGCGTGGAGAAATGTATGTAATCTGCCTGCTGTCAATACTTTCGAAGATTTGGTAGGAATAATGCCAAACCGAACAATTAACAATCTGAAAGAAGTTTACAGCAATCCAAATGATATCGACATATTTGCAGCTGGTATGGCAGAGAGACGTGCAAATAGAAAGATGCTTGGTCCAATATTCCAATGTATTCAAAAAATTCAGTTTGAACGATTGAGAGATGGTGATCGATTTTTTTACGAACGGGAAGGTGTCTTTACAACTGCTCAAAAGGCCGAAATAAAGAAGATGACACTATCAAAAGTTTTGTGCAACACATTGAATGGAATTGTGTCAATTCAAGAAAACGCTCTACAAGCTGCTACATCAACAACAGTTCGAAAATCATGTGATGGCATACCTGGGCTAGATTTCCAGAAATGGCTTAATTAAACAAATCACTTTTTATAATAATAAGTAATTTAGTTAATATTCCAATGAGAGGTGTATGATTATTTTGCCGTAATAATAACTTATTTTGTTAAATTTTAATTGGTGTTGTTTTGATTATCCCACCTTGAAAATTCAGACAGTGTATACCTTTTTCTATTCAATAAGTAGCTGCGTCCAAAATCTCCGTGCTTGTCATAAAGACTGAGTTCAAATAACCTTGAGTCACAGATAAAAAAACTCAAACTATTTCTAGGTCCCTGAGTTTAAGTCCTTGAGTATAAGTTTTGGGGAAAAGTATAACAAACAAAGAGAGTCAAAAGGTATATAGTATGTAGAGACCTAATACCCTAAATATGTCTCTGTACTATGGGGATTGCTTACATCTAGTCAAGAAAGGTAATGAAAAGTTGGCCTTATCTATTACTTCGGCCATCAAGATAAACGCTAGTAGGATAAATGTTTGCACTAGTGAACATAACTGTAAAAAGATGAACAATACAACCAAAATACCATTTATATTTCATGAATGTGATTATGTTCATCAACCTCCAGTAAGTGCACAAACTGAAATTCCTGTTAGATACGAAAAAAGGCTGAAAAGGAAACGCGAAAAAACAGTAAAACGAAAAACTGTGAAACGAAAAACTAGTGAACCTACTCGTAAAAAGGTACCAACAACGACAAGTAATACGGAACTTAACAACTTGTTTCGTGATAAATTAACTCAAGGTAAAAGGAAAACGCAAACCAAAAATTTTAATTTTAATTTATTTTTTAACATAATTTTCTGTTTGTTTTTTATTAACTGTTCAATTTCAATTTTTGAAAATATTAAGCCTGAATTTGTAAATAGCACTATATCAAATAGTAAGACAATTTTACCTGTTCTTAAATTATTATTCTCACCTTTTTATATTTATAATCACACCTATGACGGTTTGAAAGGAGAAAAAACCAGTATTAACCTGCAGAAAGAACTGGCCAATAACTATGCAAACATCTACATTCCTGAAAATATTTTTATATTTTTCGTCTTCATCATAGTTAACTTTCTTAAAGTTATGAGCTGTAGAAAGAGAAACTTATTGCTTGCATCAGCTGGTTGTTTCTTTCAAATTGTCATAGTTACACTTGTTTTACATAATTATCACAATGAAGTTTGTAAATACTTCAAACTTGAGCGCTGTAACAAATCAGCTTTCTTCGTGTCTGAATCTGTAGCTCTTTGTAACGAAATTACTAATAAGAACTTAGAAACTAACATCAACTACTGTATGTTGTCTTTTCTTGTTTTAAGCAGGAAAAAACAGACAAACTATCTTTGTTCATTGATTCTTCTAAAGTCTAAACCCTGGCCCTCCTGTGGATATGACAACTGTGAATGAGGACTGGAACGTGTTCAAGAAGCGAGGGTTTCATATGGCTTTTGTCAACATTAATTTGCTTTTACCTAAAATTGATGAACTTAGAGCAACAGCGTTCTCAACTAAAATAGCCATTATTGGTATAACAGAATCTAAACTAGATAATACTGTAACAGATTCTGAGGTATCTATTGAAGGCTATAACCTCCTTAGATGTGACAGAAACAGGCATGGAGGAGGTGTTGCTTGCTTTATTAGAAATGATATTTGTTACAATTCTCATAAGCGACTTTCAGAAAATGTGGAATGTGTCATGTTTGATGTTTTATTTCGATGAATCTATGACAATTTTCATTACTGAGAAACGGTTTATACAAAAGTATTACTCAGCTCTTCTAGTGAAAAAAAGTTTGACGTTGGACTTTTTAGACCCAAAATATTATAATTTACATAATTTGTTGATTGCAATTTTACGTGGAAACGTGACAAATTAATTCTAATTCATAATTGACCATATTTTTTATGAAAATACGAAGGTACAAAAAACGTCCTTGGAAAGCTCGAATATCGTACGATCTGCGGCGCGACCGTTTGTGAAAGCTGAATAAATGGATCGAAAGAATATTAAAACATTGCGGTGCGTGTGGAGACTATATGACAGTAATTGCACACGTCCTTTAGTTTATGTTAACATCCAAATTATAATCAAAATACAATTGGAGTTTTCCATGCAAATGATGGTGACCGCAATGATGTGTAATTAAAAAATAATCGCTGATGAATAAACTCTTCAAGGAAGAGAAATGCGTGTTAATTAGAATTTTCTAAATCTAACAGTTTTGCCATGGGTGTACTCATTAGCCAAAAAAAATAAAAAATATCGCTGTCTCTTGCGCCAAGTAAACGCGAACTATTTTTCTACAAAAGGTTTAGATCACAACTTATGCAAATGTCAGACACAACCTTGTTTTGTGTGTAAATAACATTCTTCTACTACCGAGATTATTGTCCAAAAATAACAGATGCGTAACGCGTGACAAGAGGTTATAAGAAGAGTCTAGAAAGAATTCCTACAGTTAGCAAAAAGCTTTTGTCACTTTTCTGAACATTAAACCATTAATTTGTTATCAGTCCTTTCTGAAGGCGAATGTTCTTGAATAGATTAAATAGATTTTACAAAAGCCATATCATTCGCTCCCAAACTTTACGTCGATATAGCTTTTTCTGTGATTTATCTTCTGTCGTAAACAATAAATAGTTAGCAATTGATTCAAACACCTTCCTCTTGTATTAATCAACCTTTAAATTCCTTCCAAAATTTCTCAAATGATTTAAAATTATCTAGTTTTTGTATATTGAGACAGCATTGTGTTACCGCTTAGAGACCACCATTTTCCATGTCTTACGCTTCCCTTTTTGAAGATATTTAGTTCCATTTACATTTTAAGAACTCACACACACATTTTAGTCTATTATTGAGTTTCAGTTCCCTCGCTTTTCCATTCTTCAAAAAGAAAATGAAATAGATAAATAAAAGTTGCAGTCTTACATTTCCTTATTTAGTCATCTAGTTCGGTTATCCATACTAAACCTTGAATACTAACGTCTTAACGTTCTGCACACATACATGCATCTAATACGCAAACCTTTCACTGTAACTACCTTTTTCATTTCCTTGGTAATTCATTGTTTTACATTTTTTTCCAAGAAAATGCTCACCGAAAGGATAATTCAGCAATTTATAAAAATTTTGAATTTTTTTTATTTCCGTCAAGCAACTTTCCATTCAGACCTATTATTTAGGACTCTAGTCGAAAGGGGAAGATTTTAAAGAAATCAAAATACATTCTGCTGCTCTAAACATAGTTCCTCGTTATTCAAACTAAAAATTAGATGTTTTAAAGAATTTAACATGATTCCGCGAATGTCGAGAAAGGACTAAAATATTCAAGATTTTTAACGATGTTCGAATAATAGAGAGAAAAAACGCCAAGGGAAAGAAAAAACCGTACGGAGATGTTCAATTATAAAGGTTCGAATAATAGTAAGTCGAATTATAGAGAGTCTACTGTATAAAAATTGAAATCGGTATTTACATTATGGATATAAACTTTTCAGTTCCTATTTACACTGTAAGTCATTAAGTGGGGTCAAGGTCCAATTGAGCTTCGTGCCAGTACAACATCCGTTCAACTAGACAGCCAATTAACATAATATCTCCATTCTCATGCTGACCGCTAAGAATGGTACGATTTGGCTGGGGATTGAAACGCGACTTTTGGCGCTAGGAGTAGGCGCTTTACCACAAGGTTAAGAGCAAGAAACGATAAAACCCAAACTATGGATAATTTTTTTAGCGAAGTTAGCAGGTCCTAATATTTCGAGAGAATTAAATTTTTCAATGAATTTAATGATTTTGTTGCCTTAATATTTAAGGTTTTGAAAAGCGTTATTATCCAGGATGCATAAAATAAACACATTTAAAGTGAAAGTTCATGTATGAATTATATATAGTGGAGGTAGGTCAGATAGAAAAAAATTAGCGCAAAAAGATAATCCAAATTTAACTTTTAAAGTAATTTTCGCGAAATGGACAAAAAAGTCGTGGAAAAAAGTCCTTTACGGTGTAATAATGAAATTAAAGCCATTTTCTAAAATATCATTGTGATGAATAATGTAGCAAAGCACTGAAGAGAATACCATTACTTTCAAAAAGTAACAAGCGTATATCAATGTCTTGCTAAATGGTACCATACACCACACAGGGCCAAGCAAATTCCTCCTTAAGAATCGATTGAGCCTGTTTAGCTTCACAGTGGATAGCTTGCTACTTTTATGGTTCGACGACAGCCTTCACCATTTCCACTTTTGCTATCCATGTGAATAAAATGTTATTCATATGACGAAATAGTCATCATCCGTACCGAAGAAACCAACGCTAAGAGGGATCTTATTGCCACTTTGCTGCTATCATTACCAATAATGGATAAACAAAAATCAATGTTACCACTCACACTATAGTCTCAGCTTCGTTTATTATAGTAGAGATGATGGGTTGAAACTAAACTAGCGATTTCCATCCTTATGTGAACATAATAACTTTTAAAAAAGGCAGTATTCTACGTTCACCAAATTGACATTTCTCCATTCTTTGCCTGATACCGAGAAAAATGGTTGTGTTACCTTTCCTCTCTTCCATTTTTCATCAAAAATATATTTCTCTCATCCTCTAAGTTTTATGTTTACCTCTACTTTACTTAGCACAAATAAAACGTATTTGATTGATTTGCTGCTTAATTTCAATAGAAACAATAGATTTATGTCATTATATATCATAACGAATTAGGAAGAGTTAAAGATCACATACATGTATGATCACATATTTGAGCGGTTTCTGGATATGCCTACAACAAAACCGCCATACATAACGTAAGTTTATTGCTCTGAGAGGGTGAAGGAAAGAAACTTCCTGATTTTTCGACATTTTAAAAAAAAAAACAGTTTAAATTTTTCTATAATTTCCAACACTTGACGTTTGAATTTTGCAGACACGAACTTAAAAATATTTTAATCGAAAGTTTGAAGACAAAAAGAAAATGGTTTGCGGATAAGGAATAAGTTATGACGAGGCGTTGAATAATGGTGTTAACATCGCTAGATGCACTATTATTGCTAGCAAGATCACAAAAAGAAACAAGCTATGACACGCTTAACAAAGGCAGACGTACTTCCTTCTACTTCACTATAGCCTGACTAAGCTTAATTTACATGCAATAATTATCCCACCCACATTGTCTGTTAATAGACATACATCTAATTAGGCGTTACATAACAGATAGAAAGCAATTTTAAAAAGTGATTGCCATACACAAGAAACTTGTTTATAAAACACCGAGTGTTGAAAGCTCCCATATTTTAAGAGATGACTCACAAAAGAGAGGATGCGCTAAACGTCAACCCGACGATTTCCACCCCGCCCATCCCCATCCCCACACCCCCACCATAACCTTCTTTCTTCTTGAAATGTCAAAATCAAACCATTTAATATATACGTGTTATTAATCTTTAAAATCACAAATACTCAGACAAACGCTCCTGTACCATCAATATATTAGTACTACGCGGATCCAAAGCGTGGAAGTTTGAATGATCCGTATCAGTCGTGTATTATTGCTGCTCGAAATATATATTTTCTAGTTTCCGAAAAATTGCAAAACTATGTAAGAAGACTCGCATGTAAAAAATGAAGAAACGAACACATACAGTTTTATGTGAACAAAATCGTTCTACTGCTGATAGCAAAAAGAGAAAAGATTGTCGCAATTTATGCCTTCCTTAGACATTTTTGGGGAATCTTAATTAACTTTCACCGCATACTTGTTGATCTTGATTTCAAGCTTAAGATTATTTTTTAAGGAAGCATCACCTTTGTCACAAATAGCAGTTGTTTGTTACTTGTTTGTTAGATATACAAACAAAAATTGCAGTTATTAGAAAAGGATGACTCAATATTTAATTTTCAATAGATGACTACTTCTTTCTTAAAAAGAAAGAGAAACTTTTAATTATGAAATAATTAAAAAACCTAGATCACTAGACACTTTGTTGGTTCCTTATATACAAAAAAAAACATGAATGCCATTATATACCGTTGTCTGTAGTATCAGTGAGCATTAAGTATTCTTTTATTCCTACAAAAGCACACGGTTCTTTCAAGTTATTTTCATCAAAAGCAAATTGACATAAAAAACATGAGTCGATAGTTTCTCTTATTTTACTGACTTTGCTTCTTGATTGCTACCTAATTTCTACACACTCTTTTCGTAAGTGTATCCATCGTAAAATAGTTTCCCATTTCCCTTTATAATTGGAAATGGAAATAATATTGCGTCAACAACATCATTTCCCTCCCGGCTGCATTTTCCTCGTTAGCCAACCACAGAAACTATCTTCTTTTTTTAAAGCATCGAATAACATATTTCAAAGCATAGATTTCCATGTGGATCTAGACATTCTGTTTTTTCGTGGTAAAGTTATAAAAAGTTAGAGCAAAGTTTTATATCACAGAAATCTAGACATTTTTGTTTGTTTGCTGCCAACAGAATTACCTAATTCGCCTTATCTACGTATGTCTAAGTTAGAAATTTATCTCCTTGAGTGCTGCAAAAAAAATGTCAGAAGGTAAAAGATAAATTTTAATTTTAATGGTCGTAAAATGTACACTGGATAAAGCTGTGTGAAGAAGATGTTAGGAATCGCATGTACTCTTCTTTTTATGCTTCATGTCATTTTTTCAGGTTTTCTATTTATCAATTAAACACTTATATGTAATACCTGTAGATCCCATACCTCTTATAGACTTAGATATTGATTTTTACTAGAAACTAACCCTTAAATCTCTCTGAAATCCTTATAACTGTGCAAAATTAATAACTTTTATTTGGATTAGCTTTAGAACTTAAACTCACAACTCAAGTTGTTCCATCAAGGAGAATCATTGTGTAAAAGTTGGGATATATGATTAACCAAATTTCCCAACTCCGTGAAATTCTAGAAATATTTGATTTTCAGGAACTTTTTGGCTAAATTTTACGCGAATTATGTAAAAAATATCCGAAAATATGCCATTTGAATTTTATTTAGCTCTCAGAAGCTTTAAACAGAAAGTAACTGAACTTCGAGCGTCTTCACGAAGACGTCAATAAAGTTTTGAAAGGGTTAATGTTAAAACTCTCTACTTTATTGATAGTGCATGATAATATCAATTCATTGTACAGTATTAAATTGAGCTGCTAATCAATCAAGATGATTCTCAATTGTGCTGAAACATGTAAACACGAAACATAAAAAGAAGAAAAGAACAGAATGACAGATAGGATTAATAGAAATAAAATAATTGATATGTGGGACAAGGACGATTGTCAGGAATAAAATTAATCAACAAAGAATGATGTACTGTTTATTAATCCTGAACGTTTACAGGATTAACTTGTGTAAGGAAAACGGATTGTAATCGCTAGTTCCATTTTTCCGCACTATATCTTGAATAGTAACTGCTATATTGCTATAACCAATTGAACTAAATTTTTGCAGATACCCGGTAGTAACTTTTGCACATTCCCTCCGCTTCTAAACGCAATTCAAAGATTAATATCTATTTTTTGACACAACGGTTATGAAAGCAACAACTCATGCACATGAAAATAGGAAGTGAAAGATAAAGATGAACGAACAATATAATATTGTGTAGCAACAACGCTAATACAAAATAGAGTGGGTGTTTTATATGAACATATCGTGGGTGTCATACAAAATCCTTTTTCATAGGAGCAGGGATAGAGAGAATAAAGTGAGTAACGTAAAGCAATAAAGAAATTTAACGAAACTAATCTTATCAGCAACCCTACGATTTCCGCGGGCAGAGAACATCCTGAAACTTATTTTTGCTAAGAAAAACAATGACAATGCACTTTATTTATTGGTCTTATGTTAATTTACGTCAATAAACAGACGAAAACGGAATCAGGTATAATTGTTATCGTAAGGGTAAAAGATATAAATACTGCTAGCAGATACTAGTTTTCTTCACACAGCTTTCAGACTTCCAACAAGAAGAACAAACTGAAAGCACTAACAAAGGAATACTTACAAATTAATAGGTTTAGTGAAGAAACTAAAAAGACGAAGATGACATCTTTACTTTCATCAGCACTGCTGTTGCTCATTTGCCATGCTGTATTTGGTCAACGTAAGTTCTTCATCTGTATCGCCTTATTCCGAATATACACATTTGAGAATAACTATTCGCACCTTGTGCATTTGTTTCTCACATTTTATTTTAACTTTATATTTTAGAAACTCCATTCAATCCTGGTGATACACTGGCGAACTGTATTTCTGTTGTTGCGAAACCAAAATGTGATTTCTTCAGATTGTTAAAAGGATTTCGAACAGTTGATGGTACCTGTAATAACCTTGCTAAAGTAACACTAGGAGCTGCCAATACACCATTAGCAAGACTAGTGCGTAAGTAGCAATTGAATAAGAAAGTTCTTTTCTGATGGCTTGTAATGACGCCATCTTAGAACGTGAAACTCAATCAAGACCAACTATTTTTTGTGAAAAGTGATATTAAATTTGTGTCTTTAGCTGCAAACTATGCTGATGGACTTGATACACCTCGCGGATTTCCTCAAACTACTCCAGTTGTACCAACAGCTCGTGAAGTTTCTGATGCAGTGTTTCGAGTACAACGTCGCAACATACAAAGAGCAAGGAGAGGTTTATCGGCAATGTTTATGGCATTTGGACAGTTACTTGATCACGATATCGGACTAACTACACATCCATCTTGCGATGTTTCGGCTGGGTAAGTTTCACGTAAATTAAGATATGAAATTTGAAGACTATTTACAATAAAAAAAATCCTTTGTCTTAATTAACGGGCTACAATTCAACGAGACGTTTTTCTCAAACAATTTTGAGAAGAAATTGTTCTGTGCATTGTAAACCTATTCTCGATAGTTTTTCTTTGCCTGCCTGTTTGATAGTGAGTAGATACATTTCAACTCATATTCAGAATCGCCAAAAAAAATGTTTTTCAATCAAAATCCGTAAAAATTGCTGATAGCGCAATAATTTGAAAACAGGTCTGGCATCCTCGACGACCTGTAGAAACTTCTAAGAGACTGAAAATTAAAAAAGAACAACCCGAAGACCGTAAAATCCATTACCTCCTTTGGGAGAATGTTTATTATTTAAGATGGACAAAATAATATCAATTTTTTAATTTAAATTTAAAAGCCGAATGAAATTGACAACAGTGGACAATAGACACGTGGATTTGAATTTGATTTGTTTGATGCAATTGTTTTCGACGACGACAGATCTTCTGCAGAAATTCATCTTGTCTGTTTTTGTTTTTACAACGAGAACACATTACGCTTTTTTGTCGAATTTATTATTCGAGTTATTTTCCAGCAGAGAATTAATTTAGCATCTTCTAGCAAGTTTTTTGATTAAAATATTAGCCGTCAAATTAAAGCTTAACGTTGTATTCTTATTTAGATGTGGATCTATCGAAGCATTTACATATCCATGCTTTCCAATATTGAGGACAAAAACTGGAAGTGCCTGTACATCATTTCCACGTTCATTTCCTGTCTGTCAACCCTCTAGTCAACCAAGAACAACAAGACAACAAATTAATGTCCTCTCCTCTTACCTTGATCTTGGACAAGTTTACAGTAACGATTTGGAACTTCACAAAAGTTTACGACAGTTGGACGGTAAGTCAGAATTGCCTCTAGTGTAGTAATTGTAAATAAGTTAGATGGTCTTCGTCAATGATACGAGTATTTATATTAATTTTAGGAACTGGTTTGATGAGGGTAACGTCAGACAATTTGCTTCCAGTAAAAATTCCAGCAACAGACCCTGAATGTAACAATCCTGGCGGCTGTGCATTGGTTGGCGACGAAAGAGGCGACGAAAATATTGCCTTACACACTATGCACACCATCTTTGTCAGAAATCACAACTATTTGGCCAAAGAATTAAAGAAGATTGCAAGAGTGTGGAATGAGAAGTTACTGTTTGAAACAGCTAGAAAAATAAATATAGCTATTTGGCAACGAATGGTTTACGAAGAATTTCTTCCAAATCTTGTAAATTTAAGTCCCTACCAGGGATACAACAAAGCAGTTGACCCCAGTATATTAAACGTCTTTTCCACTGCAGCATTTAGATTTGGTCACAGTTTGATCCCAAACGCATGGGCGCAACTTAACAATGCCTATGAAAAGGCCTTCGATGACATCTCACTTCAAGCATCATTCTCTGATACTCGTTCAATTCGTGAACGTGGAATAGAGCCAACTGCATTTGGGTTACTGGCAAATCAATCACAAAGGGTTGATGCAACCTTTGCTTTTGGTATTATTCGACGATTATTTGTACCTGTTGGAGAAACTAGACGTGTAGATTTGACTGCACTGAATATTCAGAGAGGAAGAGATCATGGATTGTCAACCTATGGAGCTTGGAGAAATGTATGTAATCTGCCTGCTGTCAATACTTTCGAAGATTTGGTAGGAATAATGCCGAACCGAACAATTAACAATCTGAAAGAAGTTTACAGCAATCCAAATGATATCGATATATTTGCAGCTGGTATGGCAGAGAGACGTGCAAATAGAAAGATGCTTGGTCCAATATTCCAATGTATTCAAAAAATTCAGTTCGAGCGATTGAGAGATGGTGATCGACTTTTCTACGAACGGGAAGGTGTCTTTACAACTGCTCAAAAGGCCGAAATAAAGAAGATGACACTATCTAAAGTTTTGTGCAACACATTGAAAGGAATTGTGTCAATTCAAGAAAATGCACTACAAGCTGCTACATCAACAACTATTCGAAAGTCATGCGAGAACTTACCTGGGCTGGATTTCAAGAAATGGCTTTATTAGACGACCAACATTGTATTCGATAATACCTCATTTTGTAACTTTTTGACTTTAATGTGTATGAATATCTGATGTAAAGATATTTTATTCTGTTTAGCTTTGTCGTCTCATTGCTTTAAAAGGTGTGTAGTCATTACACAATGCCTTTTTACCATAAATCTGTGATCCTTTAATGTGATATGTGCTTATTTGTAGAAATTTTGGGAGCACATTAACTGAATTAACATCTTTTTTTCCATTGAAATATAATCTTAATTTTTGATTTTATATAGTGATTGATAAGAATAATAAGCATGTCTATAATGCATATAATTGTAGAAAGCAGTAGCAGTTAAATCCTCTCGAAACATTCGTGATTTCAGAATTTTTTTTTTCTTTCATGACACCCAAAATTTAATACAGCATACGATGGGTACAGAATCGGATATAGCTATAGGTAGGCTAGGTACCATCCAAATCTTGCATATTTTCTTCAGGTTCCTGTATCTTATTCTCATAATAGTAAGTAGCGCTAAAAGCATCATAAGGTAATGCAAATGTTTTAACCGGTTAGTTTTATATAAATATTGGAACGCTCGTACCTGACACGGGAGTACATGGGGATGCGTCGGTGCCTCGAAAAGGCACAGTAACCGCCTTCAAATGTAACTCGTCCCGGAACTGGATAATTGTTTTTATTACCCCACTGTTGAGTATTTTCGAATGTTTACGTTTATTCGAACGTTCTCGGAAAATTTGATTGGTTTTTTTTTTCACGTGACTAGTCTATATGACGCCGTATTAACCGACATCAAAACAAAAACAAAACAAGAAAGTTAATTTAAAGTGGTAAAAAAATGTCAATTACTCCTTGTTTTCGTCTGGTAGACGATAGTTTATTTGATGATTTAAATGAAATAGACGAATTCATAGCAGGACAACAGTGAAAAGGTACAAAATATTGTAATGCGTTTGCAGCAAACACCTTTGTCAGGTATTGTCGAAGCATTCAAGAATATAGACCACCTCATCTCATACCACCAGAAGAACTGTGCAAACTATTTATTAAATATTGATTCGTTAAGAAATTACAAATCAGCTAGTATCACTCACCGTTACAAAACGTCAAACATCTTGAGCTCAAATAATAACCAACTTCACGTAACCAATCGACAGCTCTTAATACTTCCAGTTCCACGCAGTCTTCAACCCTCTCTTCATTTTTTCCCGGAGGAAATTTTAACAATTGTACATTTAATTTTAATACGAACACTCCACCAGCGAAACGACAAAGAATTGAATTTTAAAACTGTTGTGAAATATTCTATTTTTAAAAGTTGTATTGTATTGTTTATTTTTGAACGAGTTGTGGATCGAATGTCTGTGTACGTTCGAAATATAAAGAAAGTTACATGGTTTCCACCTATACCTTGTTTTTGGTAAAGACCCCTGGACTCTAAAACCTTTTTTCTCATCAATGGTTATGTTATAATCAGTGGGGTAATAAATGACTTATTAACCTTATTAGCCTCTCTATACGGGAACATATAGACCTCTGTCACTCGCAAAGACCTCACTGCATTCGGTCCATGACGTCGTGACCTCGGTCTATATTTTCCCGTATAGACCGGCTAAACGGTTAATAAGCCATTTTTACTAACCGACAAAATGCTTATTTTGTCAGCGGAAAGCGAATCGTGCTGACAACGCGCAAAATCTCCAAGGTAAAACAAATACAATATATTTTTACTTTTCTGCGACGGGCAATTACCCGTGGATTTTCAGGGGGCTAACTAGTAGTTATTTTTTCTTTGGCTTCTTTCCATTAAAATGTTTTTGAAATTTTATTTAACTTGAATACAGTTGAAGTGGATTTCTATAGAAAAGCATTTTGCGCACTGTCGGTTAAATGACTTTTATGTTTTATATAGTAAAATACAGTCAGCTTTATTCTCTCTCAATAAATTCGTATTTTTTTTATTACTATTTCTTTAGTTCAGTAGAATGTAACAGAATTTATTATACATTTTCAGTAAGATGCTTGCATCCATCAGAGGAAGTTTATTCCGTTGTCTTGTAACAATTTTAACCACATTTCGTCCACTTTGTTGCGTTTCTACTGCAAACAAGAACTCGTCTTCCAATGTTTCATCGGCCTCTCAATTCAAACAAGTAACCCCGAACATAAATTAGTGGAAAGGAGAGTGGAATTTCATAGAACTCAATCACAAGCAATTGATAAAGTCGTTTCTATCGAAGGAACAGGCAGTTCAAGCTTGTCCAATTTCACTTGTCATTGTTCACAGCAGACTAACGATCCTCCGATCTTAGATCATTTACTTTCAAAACGGCCTTTTCCACCTAGGTATGTATATGATAACTGTAACGATGTGGTTCGTAAAACCTCTGCAATCTATGTATTGTCTTTGAGGGTCAGAAATAACGTATTCGCTAGATTAATTGCAACCGTTTCTTTTACAGATTAGAAGGTAGAAGTTTCCATCACCATCAAACAGAGTAAACAAGCAAAATAAATTTAAAAATTAAAGTCAAACATGTATAAGATGACAACTTTGTGGTCGTCTTAAGCAGGTGGTCGTCTCATAAACGCTTCTGTAAGACAGCCAACCTCTAATGTGGCCATCTCAGACAGTTTTTTACCTTCACGAAAACTTGTGCAGTTTGAAGTTATATAGCTGCTACATCAACAACTATTCGAAAGTCATGCGAGAACTTACCTGGGCCGGATTTCAAGAAATGGCTTTATTAGACGACCAACATTGTATTCGATAATACCTCATTTTGTAACTTTTTGACTTTAATTTGTATGAATATCTGATGTAAAGATATTTTATTCTGTTTAGCTTTGTCGTCTCATTGCTTTAAAAGGTGTGTAGTCATTACACAATGCCTTTTTGCCATAAATCTGGGATTCTTTAATGTGATATGTGCTTATTTGTAAAAATTTTGGGAGCATATTAACTGAATTAACATCTTTTTTTCCATTGAAATAAAATCTTAATTTTTGATCTTATATAGTGATTGATAAGAATAATAAGCTTGTCTATAATGCTATAATTGTAGAAAGCAGTAACGGTTAAATCCTCTCGATACATTCGTGATTTCAGAATATTTTTTTTCTTTTATGACACACAAAATTTAATACAGCATACGATGGGTACAGAATCGGATATAGCTATAGGTAGGCTAGGTACCATCCAAATCTTGCATATTTTCTTCAGGTTCCTGTATCTTATTCTGATAATAGTAAGAAGCGCTAAAAGCATCATAAGGTAATGCAAATGTTTTAACCGGTTAGTTTTATATAAATATTGGAACGCTCGTACCTGACACGGGAGTACATGGGGATGCGTCGGTGCCTCTAAAAGGCACAGTAACCGCCTTTAAATGTAACTCGTCCCGGAACTGGATAATTGTTTTTATTACCCCACTGTTGAGCATTTTCGAATGTTTACGTTTATTCGAACGTTCTCGGAAAATTTGATTGTTTTTTTTTTCACGTGACTAGTCTATATGACGCCGTATTAACCGACATCAAAACAAAAACAAAACAAGAAAGTTAATTTAAAGTGGTAAAAAAATGGCAATTACTCCTTGTTTTCGTCTGGTAGACGATAGTTTATTTGATGATTTAAATGAAATAGACGAATTCATAGCAGGACAACAGTCAAAAGGTACAAAATATTGTAATGCGTTTGCAGCAAACACCTTTGTCAGGTATTGTCGACGCATTCAAGAATATAGACCACCTCATCTCATACCACCAGAAGAACTGTGCAAACTATTTATTAAATATTGATTCGTTAAGAAATTACAAATCAGCTAGTATCACTCACCGTTACAAAACGTCAAACATCTTGAGCTCAAATAATAACCAACTTCACGTACATACCAATCGACAGCTCTTAATACTTCCAGTTCCACGCAGTCTTCAACCCTCTCTTCATTTTTTTCCGGAGGAAATTTTAACAATTGTACATTTAATTTTAATACGAACACTCCACCAGCGAAACGACAAAGAATTGAATTTTAAAACTGTTTTGAAATATTCTATTTTTAAAAGTTGTATTGTATTGTTTATTTTTGAACGAGTTGTGGATCGAATGTCTGTGTACGTTCGAAATAAAAAGAAAGTTACATGGTTTCCACCTATACCTTGTTTTTGGTAAAGACCCCTGGACTCTAAAACCTTTTTCTCATTAATGGTTATGTAATAATCAGTGGGGTAATAAATGACTTATTAACCTTATTAGCCTCTCTATACGGGAAATAATAATTGTTTTTACTAACCGACAAAATGCTGTGAAATCTTGGATGGTGAAAAATTCGAAAAATACAGTAAAGGTAGTAAAGATTTTATGATTTAATATAGCTTAGCTAAATATACTGTAAGAAGTTGATGACTGGTAACTTTTGCCATATTTTCCGGGCGAAGTGTAACAAAAGTTTTTTCTTGACTGCCCCTAACTTCGTACGCAACTGTCTTTCTAATGTTGTACCTAACAACTTCATGTTTTCCAACAAACGAGCGGCCTAGCTGTCCCGATTTTCTTAAAAATTATTGCTAAGTAAAGAGATTATGAACTTAAGCATCTATTACTTGGCATAGCTAGACAACAAAAAATTATTTGTTTTACTAATTTCACTAGACTGATCTAAAAATATCAGGTCGATACCTTTTTTTATAAGGTATTGCACTTTCGTGAAATGGGCACAGGAAAGAGCATGATTAAATGACTTTTTTTAATTCTTAGTGCATTAATTGTTTGAATATATAAGATATTAAAAATCGTCAAACATTTGATAATAGCATTCGATGTAGCAAACATGACTAATCTGAAAACATTGGGCTTCTGTATATAATTACGAAAAAAATTGTATTTTTATTCCTCTGTTTTGTTTACTTTCTTTTAGAGCAGCCGTTATCGAAGCAACATCTAACAGCAGTTTCAATCAACTAAATAATACAATATTCATTATATTCATCAATTTTACATCAGAAAATATTGTATCATGGAATTTCTAGAATGTTCTACATCGATTTTGAAGACATCCATTTGACCTTATTTTACTAGCATAAATTCAAGTTGGATATTCCTGCACTGCACTATAAAAACATAATAACCATTTTGTCTACTGAATAAAACTTTTGACACAAACCAAGTACACATGTTATTCAAAGCTTTTCTATTTCAATCATGAAATATTTTCCAGACATGTTTTTTTGTGAAAATTGGTATGATGCTGAAAATGTTTATCAGCGTTTCCGAAAATGACTAAATATTGAATCTCGTGAACTATAATGGTAGTGATAAAGAATTTTGGTCCATGCCATCAAACGAGTATAAAAACAGAGCGTAAGAAGTTTCAAGTCTTTAATTGAACCCTTGGTTGTATATATTTGCTTCTAATGCCATAAATCTTAAAGCCACAAATTTTTCCATTATTTATTAATCTTGTTCAAGCCGGGCGTTTTGGGGACTCTAAAAACCCAGGGCGGGGGGACAAAAAGTCACCCCTCCAAAGTTACCCCTCCGCAAAACTTGGCAAAATGTTTGTTAGCATATTGGAGGACAATTCATAAATGTCCGAACCCGAACCCGAAAACAGGCCAAAACGATGGAACATAAACTTTGGAATAAGAGAAATGGCTTCTCGTTTCGACATTGATCACGTCGGCAACGTGACACTTTTTTAAGATGTTCTTTCCTCTTTCAAATGTTACACTGTAGACGTTACGAGTTCGTAATCTTTATTAATTTTCTTTCTAAGCAAGGGCGTCCAAAATGAAAAAAAAAACGGTTTAATGAAAATATTGTTTAAATAGTTTGATTGAAAATATATATTTCTATATGTTTTTATAATTTATATCCCTATGGACATTTATGAACGATTTGATATTAAAAATATAATAGCAGCAAATATACAACGCAAGAAAAAAACATAATTAAAAAAAATGTATTTAAAAACACAGAATGAGAGTGAAGAACATTTTGACCAATGGGAAGATAATTATTCAAAAAACTATAAACACGTCTTACTACAACGCAATGTTTCTTAACTAGACAGAAATGATTTTTATGGCGTTACTCCAGAGAGTGATTCATATTTAAGGTTTCCAGTTCCTATTCGGATTATAGTTTTGCTGTACAAAGACAGGTTATCTTTATTATCTAATTGCAATTAGGTTTCTCCGGCATCGCTTCAACGTTTTTAGGAACAGCGTCATTTTCCACCACCACCAGTCCTGTCAGGGGCCTCTTTGAATGCAACAGACATTACAGGATGTACGTCTGATGTGGTGGCGTTTTTAAAATTGTTTAAAACAGCTTCTAAAAAGTTAAAATGCAGCACACCCCTGAAGGTATTTGCGTACAAACTTAGTAAATCAATAAAACTTAAAGCGTGATAAAATACTTAGAAATTGACTAGTTCCAGGCCATAGTGTACAGTATACCTTAACTCGTCTCGGTGAAACGAATCTCACTAATAGATGTCTCGCACTCTTCTCGGAAAAACAAGATTCAGATTTGAAAATTTATTGAAACTGACTTTTTCTTTTCAATAAGCACGCCCTTGAAAGCTTTTTAATATCATGTGTTATTATTCTAGGTATCAATCATTTTTCAGATTGAATTGTTCTCGAACTCTGGCTTGTTCAGGTTGTTTCTTATTCTATAAATGACGCTATTTGTTTGAGAACGAGTTGCGTTTATTATTATTTTATTCAAACGATATTTGACTAGTGTTACAGGAACAAAATAAAGACGTCTTTTTAAAACAAGATCTGATGCGTCTTACAAAGAACAAATAAAGACGTCTTTGAGTCATTTCTTTCGAACGAGAATTGACTGGACTTACATAGACCAGAAAAAGACGTCTTTGAGTCGTCTTTTACTGGTCGAAAGAAGTTCGAACGAGCTAGAAACAATAAACGACGTCTTTAAGACGTCTTTGTATTAACTGGGCTCTAAATTGTATGTATTGTCTTGTACGATCAGAAATAACGTTTTCGCTAGATTAATTGCAACCGTTTCTTTTACAGATTAGAAGGTAGAAGTTTCCATCACCAGAAAACAGAGTAAACAAGCACAATAAATTTAGAAATTATAATTAAAGTTATACAAGCGCTGTGATCTACAAATTATGCAAACTGTATTATAAATATACATGCTTTACTACGCAATCGCTTTGCGGTAAGACAGTTGGGGACGTTTGAAACTTTAAACATATTATATGGTTGTCTTTCATAGGTATTATCTTGCCTGGAGGATGCGTAATAGTGGCCGCTGGTCGCGTTAGATAGATGGTTGTCTTATGTAGTAAATGACTATATAACAGTTGGAGTGTCCCAAATGTGAGTCATTCCGCATTAAACTCTCAAACCTCATCTACGACAGGTTTGACAGTATACGGCGAAAGAAATTCTTCTGCGATGCAATTAAATACACGAACTTAAATGCCCTTTTTTCATTTGGTTCTGAGAAATAAGGATTCACTTTGTTTCGCATTTGTCTGCTTTTTATATATAAAAACGTGTATTTTTTATGTGTAACTTATTCGTTAGTTTTTTAATATTCTTGCACGGTAGTTTTATCATATTGTTTACGTTGGCTCCAGATAATTAATAAACCACAAAAGGTTTTTCCAGCACTTTTAGTGAAACATAAAGCTAAAGTTATCATCACGTTCTAGGGCACAACCGACATGATCATTTTATTACGAGCAACTCTTGTTTTTGTTGCAAAGATTGCTACCGCTATAAACACAGGAGTGCATTTGAGACAGTGATCTGCTCCATCTTATATAGTATGCGCCATCTTTGTACCTTGTATATATATATAGTTAGTTTGACCACGGTTAAGCGCTCTTGAGAAGATCTTAGTTAGCATACAAGACGTATCTTTGATTCTATGATCGTTCCCGTTCTATATATGGCGCTGCGAGTAGGGTAATTTTGAAAACTACAACCAAAGACATATGTAACACTAGGCACGCTCCCTGCAACCTAGTTCACAGATTTTTGCAACGTAAATTTCAACATTTATCACGTATGTATCTCACGAAGAGCAGGAGGAAAGACTGTGAGAGGTCTTATCTAATATATATCTACAGAACTATCGTTATCGCTACATAGATCTATCTAATTATTATCAAAGAGACTATCAAGTTATACTTAATCTATACATAAACAATCAACTTACTTGTAAGCATATTTGAATCAGTTTTGTTTATTTACTTTATCTCGATCTACTCGCTGCTCCGATAAGCGTGTTTTGTTATTATTATTATTCGTGGTCACACCGCCATATTGAATTGTTTAACCTAAAACTTTTACCGTCGAACGAATAGCTACTTCGTACCTGGACTTAATAATCCAACATACAAATCATCCAATCGGATTTGAGTATTGTATTCTTGATTATATATTGTATTCTACCTCACACAACAATGACCGACCCAGCTGTAGCTTCCAACACGGACTCCGCACCTGTAACCGTACCAGAACCGGAAACTCAAAACATGACGATCATGCTACAGATGCAGAAGCAGCAGTTGGAAATGCAGAAGGAGATAACAAATTTGATGACGCAAATGATGAGTGGTACTCACCATCCAACTTCAATCTCAACCACCCAGCAACAACAACCATTGCGCACCCAGCCCGTTAAGCTAAATAGGCCGACAATAGATGCTGATTCAACCGATAATAAATGGGTCATTGTTTTAGATGCCTTCCAAAGATACAAAGAAATGGCTAAACTGAAGGGAGCCAGAGAAATAAAACACGAACTTCGATCTGCATGCAGTCCTGCTGTCAACGAAATGTTGTTCAACTTCGTGGGCCCCGACGCCCTTGAGAACGCTGGAGAAGAAGAACTCCTAAAATATATTAAGTCAGTGGCTGTTAAGGCTGTACATCCTGAGGTCTACAGACAGCAATTCTTTGTTCTAACGCAAAGTGATGGGGAATCGATTACATCTTTCATATCAAGACTAAAATCTCAAGCAATGTTGTGTCATTTCAAAAGGACATGTGACTGTACAAATAATTGATGCACTACCTCATGTGCCGAAGACATGATTCGCTCTCATCTAATCGCCGGCCTACGCAACGCCGCGCACCAGTCGAAGGTACTATAAGAAATGCAAATACTAACCACTTTAGAGCTGCTCACGAAACGACTGCTGACTCTAGAATCCATCGAGAAAGCTTCACCCCACTTCCGACCAGTAACAGCAGTACCCTGGCCCCTGTTACGTCAGATTACCAACGAAGATCACGACCACCTTTGAGAAGCAGCCAAAATCGTGAACCTTCCCAAACCGCACCACAAAGACCGAATCAACAGCACGACAAATGTAGAGGTTGTGGACGATCGTGACATCCACAAGGGCGACGGCAATGCCCTGCATATGGAAAAAAATGTCACAAGTGCAGCAAGCCGAACCACTTAGCTGCTGTTTGCCTTAGCTCATCCACAGCCGCTGTTGGATACGAGGACCAACCACCATCAGATGAAGAAAGAATATCGTATTTATCGAGTATGACCGCCCAAACTAACACCAGGTGACTATATGGCATACCGCACGGTACAATAAAAAACAATCAGCTTATCCAACAACACCCTGAACCTCCACCTACAGTTAAAGTTAAAATATCTTTAAACACGGATGCCCACCGTAAAATAAAGGGGCACGTGTTTGGAGATAATATGAAGCTCAGTATTGATACGAATGCAGTCGCTGATACAGGAGCTCAAACGTGCACTGTTGGACCTGAGATTCTTGTTAGAATGAAAGGTTCACGAAAATGGCTCCTTAAAACAAAACATAGACTCCGGGGGTATCGAACAATAACCTGTCTATCCTTGGAGCCCTTGTAGTCGACATGTCATACGAAACACAGAGTACTACAGAGATTATTTATATATGTGAACATGTTAAGGGTATGTACCTTTCGCAAACTGCCCTCAAACAGTTAAACATCCTTCCACTTAACTTTCCATCGACCATCTTCACCAGCAACACGAACCAACGACCTGCTACTACCTCGACTCAAGTATCAAGTTCATTATCTCTCCCAGCCGACGAATACACTGCACCATGTGGCTGTCCTACTAGATCGACTTGCCCACCCATACCTGACAAGATGCCATTCCCTGCTACCAACGAATACCGAGATGCCCTTGAACAATGGATAAAAAACGTCTACCCTAGTAGCACATTTAATACGTGTACGCATCAGAAGTTACAGGAGATGTCAGGCGAACCCCTACGAATTACATTTTATGATGACACACACCCACCACTGTGCACAAGCAGATTCCCATTCCACATCATTGGAAGGAAGAAGTGAAACGCCAACTCGACTCAGATGTCGCCCTAGGCATTATTGACCCAGTTCCTGCAGGCACTCCTACCAGATGGTGTTCGCGAATGATTGTTGTTCTCAAAAAAGACGGATCCCCTCGAAGGACTATTGATTTGCAAAGCTTAAACAAAGCAACCTTGAGGTAAACCCACCATACGCCACCACCATCGCATACAGTTAGTATTATACCCACCAACAAAAAAAACAACGTTATAGATGCTTGGAACGGCTACCACAGTGTCGCACTTTTAGCTGAAGCTTGTGAAGCCACAACCTTTATCACAGAGTGGGGTCGCTATAGATATTTACGTGCCCAACAAGGATTCCACGCGTCAAATGACGGCTACACGAAATGCTTTGATGACATAACTGAACAAGTTCCACGCGTTTCTAGATGTATAGATGACTCACTATTTTGGGACAATGACATATCTACTGCTTTCTGGCACACGTTAGAGTATATTGCACTATGTTCCAATAAAGGAATTGTATTTAACCCCGGCAAATTCAAGTTTGCAAGAGACGAGGAAGAGTTTGCTGGCTTTGACCTAACTCTCACTGGATACGACTGCTCAAGGCCATCGAAGAATTTCCTACACCTAGAAGCGTCACCGGTATTAGATCGTGGTTCGGACTAATTAATCAGGTATCTTACGCGTTTTCCCAAGCCCCAGTGATGTCTACATATCGTGAACTCTTAAGGCAGAAACAACCATTCTATTGGGATGAAACCCTCGATAACCTCTTCAAAGAGTCAAAACTGAAAATTGTTGAATCCATTCGGTCTGGTGTGCAAACCTTCGAAACCAATCGCCCAACATGCCTCGCCACTGATTGGAGCAAAACAGGCATAGGGTTCACACTCTCACAGAAACATTGTGACTGCCAGCAGACCGACAATCCACTGTGTGGTGAAAACCATTGGAAAACCGTTTATATTGGCTCCCGATTCACATCACCAGCAGAAAGCCGGTATGCACCCATTGAAGGAGAAGCCATCGCATTATTATTCGGTCTAGAAAGTTGCCGCATGTTCGTTCTTGGATGCCCCTCCTTAATAGTAGCCGTTGATCATAAGCACTTGGTTAAACTTTTCAACAATCAGGCATTGAGTGAAATAAAGAACCCACGAGTTTTCAATGTACGAGAGAAAACTCAGGATTCCCATTACCGCGACCTTATCCAGCTGATACAGAAAGGGTTTCCAGAACGAAAATCTGACACACCCACCGACCTACAAACATATTGGTCCCTACGTCATGAACTCTACACATCCGCAGAATTTGCACTTATCGAAGGGAAAGTATTGATACCAAAGAATTTACGTAAACACCTACTGGCTTTTCTACAAGAAGGCCACCAAGGTGTCAACTCTATGAAAGCCTATGCACGACAAAGATTCTTTTGGCCTGGGATAGGCAGCCAGATCGAGAATTACAGAAATCAGTGCCGTCGATGTAATGAAACCTCACCGTCCAATCATCCTGAACCACTTTCCACACCAGACCACCCAGAGTACCCATTTCAAAGAACCGTTACCGATATCTTTCACATGGCCGGTAAGAAATACCTGGTATACGCAGACCGATTTTCTGGATGGACAGTAGTTGCTAGCACACATTCCGATTCAGGAGCAACAACTATTTGTCGCATTCTTCGCCGATACTTTACCACGTTCGGTGTTCCAGAAGAGATATCTGCTGATGAAGGCCCCCCTTTTGACTCGCAAGAGGTTGACCAATTTCTCGAACACTGGGGGGTCCAGTATCGTCAATCTTCTGCTTACTACCCGCAAAGTAACGGCAGGGCAGAAGCAGCTGTTAAATCTACCAAACGATTACTGACAACCAACATTAGCCAAAGTGGCTCACTCAACACTGAAGAAGTTGCTAAAGCGTTACTCCTTCACCGAAACACGCCATCGCCAGACATGGGTATATCCCCAGCAGAATTATTATTCGGTCGGCCAATCGATGATCATATGCCAAAGCCCATCCAATGCCGCTACGAATGGTGTAATTTGGCACGTCAGAGAGAACAAACCATGACCAAAAGGTACATACATGCACTGAATTTACGACCACAAACAAAAGAACTCGATGAACTTCAGATCGGTAATGCTGTGGCTATACAAAACCAAAAAAGGTACCCTCCCACGACAATGGCACAACACAGGTACCGTAGTAGAAACACTTCCCAACAGACAGCATCGAATATGTGTAGATGGAAGTAGACGTATCACACTGAGGAACAGGAAATGTCTCAAGAAGATCCTGCAATCTTCTCGTCATACTGAAGTTGATACCTACCCAACCGATCACCATATTGAACAGGTACCACCAGCTTTACCACGAGCTATGCCACAGGCCACACCAACATCGCCACCTCCACAGATTAACGTACCTATTGAACGAAACTTTAGAAATCCCACCACACTTACCTATGAAGGAGTACCAGCAACTGTTGTACCGGCTCATCCCACACCACCAACCTCTGAATTGCCGAGTCCCACTACACAGCCCGTCATCGATAAACCAGTAATGCAAAGACGCTCTACAATGACTAAGAATAAACCAATTAAGTTCAGAACAGGCGAATTTTTAATGAATTAGATACTGTACATAGACATTCGTTGTAACATTTTTATGTACACTAAAAAAATAAAAAAAATAAAAAATAAAAAAAATATATATATAGTATGCGCCATCTTTGTACCTTGTATATATATAGTTAGTTTGACCACGGTTACGCGCTCTTGAGAAGATCTTAGTTAGTATACAAGACGTATCTTTGATTCTATGATCGTTCCCGTTCTATACACATCTAAGAATAACAATATAATGATAAACTTTAATATTTTTTTAAAAAGTAGATAGAGAGAGTAGATAGCCTTTGGGAACTCAGGGAACGCGCTAAAAGGTTAAGCATAGCGAATCGGTGCAAAGTCAAGTATTTAAACAATAAAATAAAACTAAGACAACCTCGTCGTCGTCGTCTTAAATTTTCTAATAATACCGAAAACATATTTTTCAAAGACACAAAATCCTAACATATGACTAGAATTTGTGCAAAATTTTTATTATCGAAATTGCTGATCATTACTTTAGAGATTTGCAGGTTAATCGACTCAAAAGAGGGTACAAGCATTAAACAAAATATCGAACCATTTTAATTAAAGTTATCGATGGCATATAAGTGTCTTTAACATGAGGTTCGTCCTACAACCCTTCTTAAGATGAAATGACTGTTTTTGCACCTTTTAATATACCATTTCAAAATATAATGCAGTTGTAAGGGAAATTATATTCTTGATAAGTACGAGTGAAAAACTTAAGATATGCTACTATGGTTTGAACCGGGTTGTCTGCAAAATACTCTGTAGCTACGTGGCTAAAACTGAATGAACTGGAAGGTAGGCTAAAAAGACAATAGCAAGGAAATGATCAAATTAGAGAGTCTCAAACGAATCCTAAAATATAGTCGAAAGTCCACTCGCGTAACAATGTTTCATTCATTCAAAGCACTTCATAATAGATTCGTTAGTTATCACGAGGGTATTACGTCAAATAGGTGACCTAATCAGGATAAAAGAAAATTAAAATAGAAAACTATAGATTCAAGCAATTAATCGAATGGTTCGTTTGTTAGGATGAGTCTTTGGTACCATGGTGATAACTCCCTAATGCCACGCGATTTGTGTTGTGTTCCATTATAATCGCTCTAATAAGATCATATTCAGTGGATTAGTATTTATAAGAAGTCTACAGCAAAGACTTCATGAAAAGTTTTATTATTATTTCACTTGAATTTCAACTGAAAGATATAATTTTTTTTGAGAAACTTCAATCTTGTGGACGTTGTCAGCACATCTGTTTAATGTTATCGGTGAGTGCTAAAAATCTATATTTCTAAGGTACACTTAGCTTTTTCTTTCTTTTGTCTTATTGGCAAAACTTTCGTTCTGAAATCATTAAATTGTAATTCTTGAGTCCGTAGACATATAGAATTATCTTCTTTAGCTACTTTACCTTTATTTTTTCAAACTTGTAGTCAGATGAGAATTTAGCGATTACAGGAACAGTAATCCTATACACTTGTGGGGAATAATATGTTGATATTTTTAGTTCATGAGAATTCATATCGTAGACATTTAGTACCAAACCTATAAATGTTGTTGCTGATTATACTTACAACAGAATTTTTTTAGAACATTTGGCAGGGATATTGTTTAAAAAAATGTTTTAAGATTTATAGACCTTTGCCTTACAGTCAATATTATATACCCTTTAGTAGGTATTGATGCAGAGGCAATACTTCATTACATGACATAGCTAAGGGTCTCTGTCAAATCAGTGATTTCATTTAGGCGATATTTAAGTGTTATTTCCACTTACTAATAATAAATTTACTTCGACACTAAAATTTCTTGATTTCCAAGATTGTCTTTAAAGATGACATTAATGTTCAAATAATTTGTTTTTGGAATTAAAATGACAACTAAGGACATCATAATATGAAAAAACTGTATAAATGGAAATGAAGGTATAAATGCCGAATCTGAGTGTTTTTTACCAGCATCTGAACTTTTATGATAATGTAATTAAGTGATGATGGTACATAATCATTTTTCATATACAGCACACAGTTATATTTAATGAGGAACGTTATATTTGATGCCATGATGAGATATGCAATTACTTCGTCAGCCTATCTGATCGTTGCTGGAAAAAATTGATTTAAACAGCGCCATTTGTTATCAAAAAGCGATCAGCGAACAATAGCCAAGTAGCAATTAGGCGGTACCAATATGCAGCAATTATCATTTATGCTAACAATAGAAACAGCAGGAGACAACAACAGTTAAAATACAAAAACAACAACTGAACACCTGTTTCGCGGTTTATTAATAATTCTTTAATTTGATCCACCGTTTGTTGGATTAGTTGAACTTTCTTCGTCAACTTAACGCTCGAGTTAGAACAGTGGGGAAAACGTGTGTAACTAAACGTCCTTGCGCTCATTAATCTGGCTATAATAATAGCTAGATGCTGTAGTTTTAGTAACTGTGTCAACTTGATTTGTCTGCCTTAGAAGATACGTTATGCTGGAATCGCAGCAGTTTTAACTTCTCACAGTCACATTCTGGCCGGATTCATCGTTGCGAGGAATTAGCGTAAGTAAGGTATATAAAAGTCTGGTTGTTCTTGAGTAACAGGAGTAAAGGAGAGAAAAGTTCTCTTTGCTATGCACTTTATGAACAAGAAAAATAATCGTAACAAACTGAAACGTATATAAATCGGTTACCGGCAAAATATGTAGAACATATTAAAACCTTAACACATTTCCAACTATATTTAGCTCTAAAAGAATATAGAGAAAACCTGGGCACCTATTTAGAACCAGAACAAAAACAACAACAGCAACAGCAACAACAACAAGTAACCAGGTCATATGTGCCTGTGTATTGCCAAAAGCACAACAACACAGATATTGTTAGCAGAAGTTAACAAAATGCTAGCGGGTATTTCAACCAATCTCGTTTAAAATAATCAGGTCTAATTAATCTGAAGGGAGCCATGAAGTTTTAGGAGACAAGCGTATTGTGATTGTGGCATAGCATTTAATGATGGACGATCCACAAAGGACAAAAAGCTCATTTTAAAGATTTTTATCGAGATGGAGCAGTGGTTTAGCTATCTTAAGTAGCGATTTAAGCTGTGCTTTTAATTGGGATTATAATTTCCATTATTTTAAGGTACGTGTCCTCGGATTATGTGATTTAATCAAATCGGAATGCATAATTTTTTTTCTTTACCTTAAATACATTCTGCAAATGTCGCTTTTGTCTAGTATACAGGATTCTCTGAAAGAAAGATGGACTGTGAAAATCAGTTTAGTTTTCTTAATTGTTTGACATCTCAGCCTAGGAATAATCTTAAAATAGTCACAGAATTGACAAAAAAGGCGTAGTGTGCCTCATAGCTTTAACACTTAAAGTTTAGCAAGGTTATTCAACCATAAAAGCAACTTATATAGAGAAATAAGAGGATATTCAGAGAAAATTGAATTAACGCGATGTGATATAACGTTTTAAAAAAACACATTGAGTAAATGTCAGCTTTTTCAAATAACGGTTGACATCGTCAAACGCACGTTGCAGAAGGTTATAAAATCAATATTTTTACACATACGAAAGTCACATCGTTTAAAATGGAGTAAGTGCTGTACACATTTAAAATTGAACGTAATATAAAAACGCCCACTATTATTATTTGTTCAGGAAATCTTCAAAAATTACAGTCTTGTCTCAACATGTTGTGACCTCGATTGCAGAACTTATTTCGTTGATCCAATTTTTTCGTCAACATGAGTAAGTAAATGATAATTACGCTCTTACGTGCAAGCATCTAGTAACCATTATGATACAAACCGCAATCATATCTTTGACGTTAAGATTCTGTAAAACTTAATCATTTCTTCTTTCATGCGTGTGGTATACGTGCTTTTTTATATGAAACTAATATTGTTTAAATTCTCATAACAAAACCTTTATTTGGCGGAAACGTTATAGCGGTCAAGCCTCTACAGTGGACGCCCCAATTTAAATTTGTTTTAACACACTTGTACTTCCAGTACTTCTACTCCTCGTTTGGGTTAGGGTTAGGGTTAGGGTTAGGGCGTTGAAATTTAAGTTCAAAACCCTCCATCTTACTAGCCATAGAGGTAACCGCTAATGCAAAAATCTAACAAAGTAAAGCAAAAGTCAACTTTTTAGAATCTAAAGCTATCGGAAGCTGTGAAAACCACAATGTAAAAGTGGTAACAACTTAAATTACTATTTAAAGTATTCTAAGTCGATAAGCAAACAAATGATTTGCATCAGAATGAAGCACACATAGTTAGCTCCACAGGAAAGCGTTCTCTTTGATGTGGAAGGGATGTAGTCTAAATCAAGGTTGTTTACTTACAGGATTTTGTGGTTTCTCTCAAAATTTTAATCCATACGCGACACGTACTATAAGCGACGTGTGAACTTTGCAGAAGGAAAAAATCCGCAAAGATAGCTTCCGGCCATAAGGATTTCGAAAGATTCTTTCACGATAATATCCTTGGCGCACTATATTCTTGCAGTTTCTTATGGTTTTGTAGCCAGGAATGAACATCAAGAACTTTCGAAAGTATCTATTTTTGATTTGGACGTTTCTATTTTACTTCCTGTTTTTTTTTTCATTAAACTAATGACTTCTGCAATTTGTGCTAAGACGTGTCTTTCAGTGTCAGGGAAACGTGAAGATGCAATAATGGAATATAGATAATTAATATCTGAATTTTAACAAGGTCAAAACAGAAAGTACTACGTATTAAAAATTACGATTATTACAATTTCTTTTAAACATACTGAGTTATCTCATAGTCTGAGATATTATTTAGGCTGGGATACAGGCTAGAAATGTTATTAAAATACTAAAGAAATACTATATTTTTATACCTTTTCTCTTAGGAACAGATCCAGAATATTTATTCCTGTTACTAAAAAACACATTTTTATACTTTATTCTGATATAATTACACTTACCGTTGACATTTTAAAGGGAATTTAAGAGAAAAATGATGACGTCAGTATTTATTTTTTGATGTCAAATCACTTCTTCTATTATGTTTAGTCTGAGCAAAATTACATTGTAATCTTAAGTCCGTTTACTGAATTCTATGAGGTTGGGAAAATTACCAATGCAGACTCCCCCTCCTTTCCTAAGACGAGACCAAAAATGCCGCCTCGGGTTAACTTTAGACAGGCAGTCTTGATACTTCATTAATTCTGGTAGTATTATTGACTATGACGAAAACTTGAACATTATTTCTTTATTGGTTACCTGTAGTAAATTTTTGAGCAATATGTGGCATTTGAGTTTTATTGCACCTAGGAAATGGATCACCTATGAAATAATTTTTTTGTTGAACCATAATTATTTAGTTGTTAAATTTATATATATTCTTCGTGTTTTAAGAAATACCTGGCTATAAGACCTTTTCCGGAGATATACACCAAAATTAAAGAAGGCTCCAGGTAGATAATTTGCATAAATAAGCAAATGCAAAACAAAAGGAATAAAAAATTATTGTTTAATTAAAATAATCGGTGTAACACGTAATGATCGAGCATCTTTTTGTCACGTGGTTTATCTCGTAAACTTTATTTCCAGAGTGTTTAAAACATCATCGACTAAATTCGTTTAAGGTGCACCATTTCATAAGTTGTATTTTCAGAGCATTCATGACGCCATCTCTGTCTTACAGAATAACGAAAAAAGGGGGAAAAAAAAGAAGACAATATTATGTCAATATATGATAAAAAAACAATTTCCTTCTGTACAAATTGTAATTATATCAAAGTTTAACATTTCCTTCCTTTGCTTCTAAGTCAACTTTGTTTTTATTTGTCTATGTTCGTAAACGGAGATTGAGGACCACACCAAGTGCCACAATTAAATTTTTACAATATTTTTTATTTTCATTTTGTGCACCCTCGATTGTATGGACTGGTGTTGCTTTATAAAAAGGATCGTGTAACACAGAATCTGTTCTCATTGAAAAGTAGATTTTCACAGAAGCAGACAATAAGACATAGAGTTTAGCTACTAGTCTTTCTAAGCTGAGACTGGCAATACGACTGTTCTATTTTTACAAAGTAAGCTGTAAGTGTTTTTGAGCTAACTGACGTCAATAGAAGCGAAACATAGGATGGTAATTTTAGTTTTGGTTTCTGTTGCAATTTTCTTTATTCCGCATGCCCAAAATCGTTTTTGACTTAGTTCAGATTTTTACTTTTTTGTGAATTTGCATTTTTAGAGATTCTGCCTAAAAAATCCAAAACTACTTTATTTTTACAACTTGTGTATTTTTACATTTATTCACATGCAGAAAGTGGAGCAGAATGATATTTTAAAAACATAAAAAACACTATTTTGTTGTTTTGTTTTTACCCCCCTGAACATTTCATAGCTAATCGAAGGCAACATATGGTATACTTTGACCGTATGATGTATTAAAACACAGAGAATGGCAAGAAAAGTATTTGTTCTTATGTCAACACCAATTCGTCTTTGTAAATAAACAGTCTCGAATACCACTTGTCGCCAAATGGTGTTGTTTGTCACAATAGAAACACTGGCTATTGTTCAAGTGTGCAACATTCGTAATTACTTTTAATAATTTGTTGCTCATATTTCAAAATATTTTTTAACTGCTTGTGTTTTTAATCATACGCAAGTCCGTCCAGAAAATGTTCTCAACTAGAATGAAATTGCACGAGTATCTTTCCCGCTTCCATTGTGCCACACCTGGGTGACATCTGTCAGTAATTTCCCTTCCGGATATTTTTACTTGGTTTTTATTCCGAAAGGAGTAGAATTACTTCGTTTATATAGGTTGGATAAAGAATTTTTTTTCTGTTTAATTTGGATGGGTATCCATCAGATATTTTAGGTATTGAACTAGTAGTGGTTAAGTGTTAGAACTTGATGGTTTTGTGCACATACTTCTTAGAAACATGTTATTAAAAAAGGCTGGCCTACAGGGTTGATATTTCTGGAGACGCTTTCAAACGGTCTTTGCCAACAACAAAGTGTTTTGCTACTTGCTTCATCACAAAAAATAAATGTTTCTTTTCAAAAGCTATTGTTCATTTTGCGACAGCAATTTAACGGTGTGCTTCAAATCCAAAAAACAAATATTAGAAGAATTTAGGTTTGGATGTATTAGATAATCACAATGTCTACCATGCTCTACGTATGTTATGCAATTTAGTGGTTTTAACTGACTAACATTACTCGTTCCGCAGATAAATTTAGATATTGATGCATGTATGAGGAAAATATTATTTCTAATTTAAGGTATGACGTCGTATCGGAATATTGCCTTTTTGTGGGAAGTTTCGGATAATGTAAATAGTACAAAACATTACCCAGAATTCAATTCTATTGTAGGTATAAAGAGCGCACCAGCAATCTTGCGTCAACTAATAAACGTGAGGAGACAAGGAAGTGCAAGTCCAAAGTAGAGGTACCATGTCAAGTACAGGAGAGGTACCATATTCTTTATTATTGTATACCTTCTTATTGTTTCGATATTATGCTTTTAATTTTATTTTGTACGCGTTCTTACCTTTGCACATACTTCACAAGCAGGTAGGATTTAGCTAATAAATTGCGTAATGAATTTTCTTATTATTCATTCTATGTCCTAGATATCACCTATTAGAATCGGCATAAGCGTTTACTTACTACTAAACCACATATTCCTACAGGTCCGCTATTACACAGTCAGCAACAACTCTTTGTGGAAAGTTTTCATAGAAAATGGACAGCCATGTCTCGCGTGAAAATGTTACGTGCATAATCCTTGGGGTTTGTTTGTACATTAAAAATTAAACAAAACATTTTTTTTATCCAGCCTATATAAACAAAGTAATTCTACTCCTTTCGGAAAAAGAAATCAAGTAAAAATATCCGAAAGGGAAATTAATGACAGATGTCACCCAGGTGTGTCAATGGAAGCGTAGTTATGGACGTGAAAGTAACCGTTGTTAGCCTTGTAGGTGGTTTATGGATGTTCTGTATACGGAATTAGCAATTTTACGACAAGCGCAACGCGAGTTATGTGTAAATCCCAATGTTTGCTAAAAATGTGTTAGCTCCTTACAACAAAAGCATTTGGTTGTAATAACCATCTGGTGTCTTTGTTGTTCACTATTTTATGGATTTGCCTATGTTCCAGGTGCATGATGATATTTCTCGCATGACCTCTAAATTCTTTCTCATGACAGAAATCAATACCCTGCATTCCTTAAGAACGTTTGTGTAATTGTGTTAGCTTCTTCTATAATATATTCTAGTTTGAAATATTTGTTTGTTTAAAATTCATTCCTAGGACAGGGCCAATTCATGCGCATGTCAAATTGTTCCTTGTTAAGGCACGAGAACCGCCTTTGTGGCGTAAATCACTATTAACGCTGTTTGGTCATAAGCATGTGTTGAACCCATTGCAAATTTCGTTAAAACTCTCGCGAGAAGTAAATGAAGAGATATCAATGCAACAGCGGCTGTGGCTGTTATTATGCGATTAAAATTCAAGAAGAATGAGAAAATGTCAAATCACCTTGTCGGTACAATTCACACATGAGGCAGAAAACTAGTCTGTTATAAAAATAATATGTGTAAGTAGATAACGGAAAAAATTGCGAAAAAGGGCAAAAAGATAGTTAGGATATGTAAAAATTGGTTGAGTTGTCCTGTGACTGTATAGATACGATATGTCCGGAGAATGAACACCACAACCTTTATACTAAATAAAAAAAACTTTTTCAATTGTATGGAAAAACGAAAGCACGAGGACGAAAATTAGTGGTCTCGTATGATAAAAAATTTAAACTCAGCGGTTAACAAGACGCCTTAAAATAAAAGCTATTATGGTATGCCAGTCAAGAGCGTGCTTAATATCATACAGACTGGCACTAAAGCTAAGTAGATTTAATCTCGAGGAAGATAAACTGAAGTATTGATAAGAATCTAATTGCAGTTGGTTACGTCAACATAATATAGTACTGCGACGCAAGAGAGTTGTTTGATGTGTGTTGGTAGACAGATTAATGTGGCTATCATATTTCCAATCTGCGTATATGAGTATTTTAAAGTAAAAGTCATTATAACTACATCGTCACGTAGATTATTTATTTGCTTTTCCAGTATGACTATTTGACGAAATAAGGTTATGCAGGAGAAGGCTTTCATTAGTATTTTTCTACTAAGTCACAACGTTTAAAAATTCCATCTTGGTAGACATAAATTTAGGCCGACATGTGCAGGAAGGCCTGCCAGAAATAGTTGTGTATTTTTGTTGTTAATATAGCAATCTTTATGATGTCAAGAACATTGGCTGTCTGAAAGTTTGCCTGCCGTGTTAAAAGGTTTCAGTTATCTTTTGATTGCTGATCGTTGACCTAAAAAACTTAATTTTGTCAAACTGTCGCTTAAGAACATAAAAATCAACTTCTTTGTATTAGATTGAAGTCATAATCAAAGAACTTTATCCTGATTTTAAGACTCAAACATATGAGTATAAGTTGCCTATCTATTCCAAACTCAAGCTAAAGCAAAAACAATGTTATGGATTAATGGAATTTCTAGCTTACACGCTTCAGTATTAAAAAGAAACCTCTGCCTTTTTTTCGTCATATATTTGCTAAGAAGGTTAGAAAGTCACAATAAAATGTTAGGTTAATCATGAAATCGTTTTAACTGTCTTTGTGTCGGAACATGACAAGTATAGATGAAAGGCAATGTTATGATAAAGTATTACACTTATCGATGAATCAGAAGAGTTTCCTAAATAACACTTCACACATGAAAGAACGCATAGCAATTCTATATTTGTCTAAGACCTACTTAGCACTTTTATTATTTTACACAATAGGGCAGCGGTGGACTCTTTTTCAAACAACATGTTTATAAGTGTGTGTATTGAAATATTGTAGTTTTGTTTAAGTAATGGACTAACGATATATATGTGTTAATTTAGCATAAAAACACACATAAAGCCGTCTTTTTTGACAAATGTAAAAGCAATAAAAATATTTCCGTATGTTTTGTTGAAATTTGTTTTGTAAGATAACAATTCATAACATACTAAAATTCATCAATGAATGGACATCCAGCACACTTCGTTTTACTTTCGTAAAAATATTGTACCGAAATGAGTGGTAATTAAAAATCATTATCAAGTCATACGGAATGTTCAATAGATTTTTCTTTCTTCACATAATACGAATTAAAGTAAAATGAAGCAATTAATGATGTTATTATTAATCCTATTATCACCACTGCCAGCTGTACTGGCATGTAATTGGTGTTTTGAAAATTATTTGCGGTAAGAACAGGGAGGAGCGTTTAACAAAGGATGTCGGAGTAATGAAGCTCATTATATAGCCTTTGCAACAAATATCAAGTTGAAGAACAAGTTCAATTACCAAGCGAAGCGTGTTGCTGCTGCGATAATTTTCGAAGACACAGAGAGGGTATTTTATATTATGACTGTTTCTTTTCTTTTGAAAATGTGTCTTTTCTACACCAACGTATATAACACTTGTTATCTAACAACATCCAAGGGATAAAAAGTTATAATTTTGTATGGAAAAACATTATACCGTTTAATGGTAGAGAAGCTAATGTTAACGGATCATTTAAGAAATCCATCCAGGGAAAAGACAGCAAAATAAAGGAATACAAATATATTCAATGATTATCGAGAGTAAAGTTTTCTATCATCTAATTATGTTGATACAACTACAAAGTTTCAAACTGTTTAAGCCTTAATATTTCTGCTGGGCTAGCGACTTAATTCTGAACCAATCAGAGAGGTGGATTCGCATGCATAAGGAGAGTTAGATAAAATAAAACTGGCCTTTAGAGGTAAAAAGGACCATGTTCCTCAAAGGACAAACAATACTGCATCATACTGTTGGCAGCTTTTAATGATTTTGTTGCCTACCGAATGCAAGTAAAACCCACACAATTGTATTAATTACTTTGTTGATGTCATTACCGTCCGACTAATAGCTACTTAAGGCTATACCACTAAAAACAAATTACCCATCAAAAAGAGAAATGTTATTAAAGAAGTTCGCCACAGGTAATTAATTAAAATTAAGTACGTTCTAAAAATACAAACACCATTTCCTGTTTTTTATGTTTGTTTACGTTTAAGTTATATGTTTTGTGGGGTATTGTTGACAATTTAAGATTATCTGAAATTGTTCGTTTACTTTTTCTATTGTAAATTTCATCTTTGCTTGAATAAAATCCAATGTCAAATAAGGATTGGTGTAAGGCGTTGTATCGTATATGGCTACTGCGAAAAACATCGTTTGTTTTAATTACCTTAACGATAATTAATCTCTTAATAATTGGATGTAATTCTGTTCTATTTAAGGTAACATTGAACACGTGAGGAAGGAAAAAATACGATCACAATATTTGTTTAGTGAGACGTCATCAAAGCAAACATAGCTAATTCAATTCTTACCATACAGAGTAAAGCACTCATTTATTAGCTAACAGCGAAGCAGGAATGGTAAGCCAGACGTAATGACAGCGTTTAGAGAGCACATCAGTCATAAAGGATCGTGATAAGTAGCTATTCCTTATACTATAATAAATATCAAGGATGATACGAAGAAATATATATTCATAAAAATATATTATATTCATATTATATATATAAGTTATTTTTTTTAGATTATTATTTTTAAACCATTTAGAATCAACCGTGAGCTGCTTTGTTAGAATATTGTCAAACAGCGATAATAACGTTGTGACGTATGTTTGTAAAAAAGAACGTGACATCATCTGTTTAAACAACATAAAACGGGAGGCGCTAGACGTCATAGTGCAAATGTACTTATGGCGTTTCTTGATAAAGACACGCATGCGTAAATAAGCAAAGGGAGGTACTTAAATCATCAGTTTACTTCCTTCTTAGGTGTCGTAAAGAATCGACTTTTTGGCTATAAGGAAAGCCTGTGTTAACCCTATTGAAAGATCATGACATTTAAAAAAAATCAAAGCCTTAATTGCTCTTATATTCCTGTTTATTTCCTTGTTATTTTAATTTGTTTAAAATTATTCTGATGTAACGTTTTAAACGAAACTCCATAGATTGATATTTGTGCATGTACGTATTTCTTTGTAGCTACAAAATGCAGAATGTTCAAGCCTTTGTTTTAAAGTATTTGAAAAACGTATGTTGGAGTGAAAGTTGTCACTGATTTTTTTTGTTCTCTTATGCGTTAACATACATTTCTGTCAAATTTTGTAGAAACACGATGTTTTCTACGTCACTATTAGAGCAAGGATTATTCATACCCCCCTCGTCCCTTCCACCCCTGGCTCTTCAGAGTCCCTAAAAAGTCCGCCCGAAAGTCCAATTTTTCAAGTACTTATGTTTTTATTGTAATTATTTGTGCAACCAATCGTAAAAAAATAGTAGCTTTGCTCATTTTAGGAACATCTTTCCGCAAAAAGGCGGAGCTTCTGTAATTGTAAACTATATGCTAAACAAAGAGATATAACACATGTGAATATAAAGGCTAAAATGACGGAATCCTTAAACAAAACAATGACCCATTTAGTTTTGTTTATTCACACTAAGTTCAAATAATATTTGCATATAATAATATAACATAACATTATTATATCTGTTCGTAGGAATTTTAAAATCAACACACATTTTCGTTTCCTTAAGCTAACACTGTCACTTGGATTGATATTTTCAGGTAATTTGGTGGGTATTTTTATTATCTTGGAAATGGATACAAGAAGATATAAGATATTTCATACTGCAAGTTTTTTGTTCAGTTTTTGTTTGTTTTTCACATGCTTGCATTTGTTTACCTATTTAGACACGAACTGATATAGATAAAATATAAAGTTTTCGACGAGTAGCAATAGTATCTTTATCAAAATCAAATGTACTGTTACTGCTACACCCTTTCTGAAAACCGTATATGACCGATCCAACGCACAGTCAGGAACTACTCCCTTCTGTGTAAACGACAAGGATAAAAATATTTTTCTTGCCTAAACCGTATTGAAATAAATAACATCTAACAGCACAATGCGTTGTCGATTAAGATTGATCCTAGCGTATCCAGAAGGTGATTTAAGGGCAAGAATATCGCTATTTTTCGTAATGATAATTATGTAATTCTTATACTTTATTAACTTGTGGTGACGCGGAGAATACAGCGCAAAGTGCACGTGATTTGGATCCGGCTGGAACACATGTCAGGTGTACCGCTAGAACCACAATGCAATGCTTTTTCGTCCGTAGAGACGTCCTTGTCTCCCGTACTCAGTCGCAGAGTGTCAATTAAATTTGGGAGGAATAAGGTCGTATGCATTTCAAAAATTTGCATCATTTTTTGAAAGTTACAACATATTAGAGAACAACAACAAACAAGATGCGTATCCCCAGTTATCCTTTAGTATCTTTTTTCTAACGCAAAAGAGAAACTGTTTTTCATTTCTCCAAGCGTTGTTGGCGTTGATAAAATAAGAAATGCGTTAAGAATATTTAAAACTCATATTTAAAACCCACAAATCTCTCTCTAAAACCACATCCGCAATGTATAAACAATTAAGATCGTGATCGATGTCTCTCGTTTAGCCCTGTTTATTTATTTATCTGTCTGTCTTGTCGAGTGGATGTTGCTTCTAGTTATGCGAAGGTAACATTTAAAAATGAAGTAAGATTCAAGATTTAGGAATAATGTTAGCTGTATATTGTGAACCATTATGGTGTTTTAAGACTTTGTGTACAAAGATTAAGAAATAGATTAGACAATGTCTCACAATTAGTTAGTTAGGTAGATTGTTGTTTTCCTTAAGAAATGTATTTCCTGTTTCTTTTAACCTCTAGAAATTAGTACGATTTATAAGATGGTGTACTGGAAATAAATGTAGCTACTCTGACCTTTTGACCACGCGTTTTAGAGAAAAAACGTTGTTTCATTATAGTTACTTGCATTTTATGATATCCGTTTCATTTAAATGGTAATAATGATGTACCGTTGTTAACTGAATTTTAAATTTTCGTTCAGAGTAAAAAAACAAAACAGAATAACATAATGCACCTAATCTTCGCACTGGTGTTGATCAATGTTGGCCATACTTATGCAAACGCGATAAAAACATCAGTAAATTCAGTAGAAGATCCATTGGAACCCAGAGGCGCATGTGGAATGTCAGGTAAATATTTTTGGTTTGCAGATTACTTTAAAGTTTACGATCAAAAATATTTTATTGCACGCCCAAGAAAAGTTCAAACCTTTGCAAAGGAATTAATGATTTTCAATATCTTTGTTTGGCTTGTTTTACACAAAACATTTAATCGAAAAGATAATGATTTTTAAGACTGCCTTTTTCTCCAATAAGCGTCGGATATGATGAGTCCTATGATGAGCGATAGGATTGAAAACATGACCATTCAACTAGTAAAACCAATGAATCGCGTTATGGCAATCGCCGCACTAAGGGGAATCTTGTTAGAAAAAATAGTATCATATGCTGAGAACTGATAAATACTGAGAAAAAAGTGGAACTTTTTTTTTGATGTCTAAAGAAGGTTTCTTTTATCTTCCTCTTAACATTAAAAAATTGGCGTAAGTTACAATATCTTTTATTACCAAATACTTACTGGTTGCCTCCTTGAAAATCGCTTATTAAAAATAGTGCTCAGATTGAGATGTAACAGAAAGTGAATAAATCTGAATTACATTTAAGACCGCTAATATAGCACTACTTTTGATGTGTATGAAATGGGTGTTTTAAAAGTTCTCACACGTAGTGGCAATTTCCTGTGTTTAGCCTTTCTTTTATATAAGCTACACTTAGGTCGTAGGTTGAAGGTATTTTTTACCGCCATTTAAAATTAGTAGATATATTTATTTGATTAAATTCGAAGTGTGCATATATAGCGAAATAGATTTTGCTTGGTTAAAAATAAACTATAAAATTGTTTTTAAATATGTAAAGAATGATGTAGAAAGAAAATTCACAGTCAAAGACGGTTAGTAAAAACAATGTTTTAAAATTCCTTTTCGATTTTCAATAAAAAAAGTTCCGAATATAGAAAAAAATAACAACAATAAAAGCGACATTGTAAATACACTTTGTGTGTTTGTTTTTAATTGGAAAAAAGATTTTAACTTGGTAATAAATGGATTAAAATGAAAAACTAAATTTTTAAAAAGTTGATCCTAACCGGTTTGAGGATAAGCAACGGCTTCTAAAGGGGACACAAGTGATGTAATATGGAAATATTAAAAGCCATTTTTATTTTCCCGGCATACCGTACTACCAATGTGACAGATGTGATACATATATAATGAGTGTATGATAAGTTTCTGTTCATGCGTTGTCTGAGATGTCATATGACGCTTATTTGACTGTCTGTTCAACATGTGTCTCCTTCACAGCACTGGCGAGTGACGTAATCACATTGTTTACTATTTGCATGAAGTTCTTACTAAGGACTTAAAACAATTAATTCCTTTTTTTGGCAGACCATATCAGTCATATTGTTGCGCTGCTTAATTGCTTGAAAATAAATGACTTTTTACTTTCAATCGTTTATACCTTATCCAATATGGGCCTTGACGCATTGCGGTGCATTCAATGTTTGTCCCTTTATTTTCTTTTTTCTTTTTATTTTGAACTCGCAATGCAACAAGAAATATCCCTCTAAGTCAGGTTGATGCCTGATGTCCAGAAAGTGATCGCTATTGATAAATAACACGTGCCTGAAATACAGAAATACGCCACATCTCTTCCTGATGTTGTTATTGCAGTCGTTATTTGCATTGTTTTCTTCGTTGTCATGGTGACTGTTGTTGTTGTTGTTGTCGCTGCTTTTCATGGTGTTTTCGCATTTATAATTCTGGTTGTTTATTTTGACATTTTGCGGGCACAGACCAGAGTGCGTCATTGAAGGTGGGACACAAGTTTATAATGGGCTGTTTGTGAAACTTGCACTCAAAAGTGACAATAAACACACGTGCCAATGCTTTACGTACCTTCCCCCTCAGATGACAATCTTAAAGGGGAACTTAAATTTAGGTTTTTGTGGTATCCCGCAAAATATACAATCTTTTGGCTTGTTGCCTGAAACTATAACTTGGGTGCTAACCATATGTTTTGTCTCAAGATAGCACAATGAACGTTTTAAGGAATATGTCGCAAAGGTGCCACCTAAATGTTTAAGGGGGAGTTTGATATAATAAAAACTTAAATAACAATTTAATACGCTAGGAATGTCTATAATCCTAATAAGTGGTTGAAGAGGTAAAAGTCGTTTCTGGCATTGTGACTACTTTCAAAGATGAAGTCGTTAAAGAGAAGAAAATTTCCCGGATTTTTCTTGGAGTTATATTCTCGGGATAATTTTGAAAAAAGCGATCGCTGAATAAAAAGTTCCGTAAATTACTTCTTTTCCTCCTGGCGTTTTTCTTTTGTGAGTTCGTTTGTTTATAGGGAAGAAGATTGTATAAAAAGAGATAATCTTGTATAATTACTGCCTTCAGGAAATTAAAAATAATTTCCCGCTGATTTTAGAATTGCATCAGCGAATCAGCGAAATGAAATGTCACAGAGAAAGGTTTTAAATATCCTGTGTCCACCAACCAAATGAATTTGCCATGAAAATTAATTCTGTCTGTGTATCTTACCGTAAGAGTGAGGCGTTTTCACAATTGTAGCACACTAAACGTCAACTTGTTTTTTTAATGTTTTCCCTACATACAATAATGATTTCTAATTATCCATTGTATTCACATGTATCTAGCTGAAACCAAAACCAAAAACACTAAATCACTTACTTCCACATTATGAATTATAGCTTCCACCTGGGTAGAGGGTTGCGAAACTCCCCCCCCCCTCCCCTGGCACGTGAAAAGAGCGGGAATGTTTTCCAAACTAAATAAATAAGGCGTAAAGTGGCGTTCCAACATATTGCCTAGCAAGTTATTTTGAAATTCAGGAAAAGGTTAAAGTAGACCTATCCGTTGAAAGACTAAACAGCGAATTCTTTGTAAAAGCTTTTTTAAAGAGACATTCTCTTCATGCGAAATATATTTGCTTCTTATTTGGAATTACATCGTCTGTTACTGTATACCTCAGCGAAATTAAAACGTATAATTAATGCAATTTTATTCCTTATTCAGGATATATCCTAGACGCACCCATTCCAGAAGTCATGAACAGAAAGAGAAGACGTAGGCATAGAAGGGCTGCTGAAGTCGATTCTTACAGACTATGGCCAGAGGGAAAGATACCCTACCTTATTAGTAATAAATACTCGAGTAAGTTTACTATTGACTATACAAAATGAAAGGAGATGCAATAGTAAATAGAAATTTAGATCTTTGTTTACTAACACAAGTCAGTACTTGGTTTAAATAAACTTCTAAGAAATCCGATTTTGAATAAATGCAAAAAAATTTAGGCAGATTTAGGATGTTGAACTAGCATATGAATCAAAGATTCCAAGCTCTGTAATTTCCTTGACCAATCGCTTTTATCAAATCAATATATAACATCATAAAATTTTCTGGATTGTAGCTGTACATAGATTGTAGTTATATATCCATAGTTATTCTATCGGTTGGAAATTTGGTATTTCTTTGCGTACAATACACTCTTCCCATTACCATTTATTATCTAACACAAGCCATGTTGAAATTCTAGATGCAGGTAAGAGATTGATAAAGAAAGCAATGCAACATTGGCAAAATGAGACCTGTGTATCATTTGTTAAAAGAACTACAGAAGAAGACTATATTTATATAGTTAAAGGGTCAGGGTAAGTGAGATGGAAGAACGACAATAAAATTTTTACAAAATTGACAAATTTTACAAAATTCTATGGGCATTGAATTTGAATGGATTCTGTTCTAACTAATGACCCCTAAATTCGTTTTTTAAAACTACCTCTTTTGTCATTGCATCTCAAATGCCATGAAACTTGGCTCGAAGTCTAAAACTTAGGGTCTGTTTAAAGAAAAGGCACAAAGATTGCCAGGATCCATCTCTCATCAATAATTATAAAAAAAATCACTGTGGAAAATGTTAACTTTTTGTCCCAGGACAATTTTGTGCGGTCCCGGATTCAACTCAGGCGGGATGTAATTTTGCATGTTAACAATTATCCCAGCCCACGGCCCGTCCTGGCATTCGTTTCGTCCCGCATGTCATGTAAACAGTCCATCAAAATACAAAAGGATAGTTTTCAAAAACAAATGTGTCCTAATGCGATAGTGGAATCCTTCTTCTTGTCTTTTTTTAGTTGCTGCAGTTTTGTTGGTCGTCGTAGAGGACAACAAGCTTTATCTCTTGGTTCAGGATGTTTACGTTTTGGCATTATCACGCACGAGTTAGGACATGCTGTTGGGTTTTGGCACGAGCAGAATCGGCCAGATCGGTCCATTTATGTTGATGTTATATATGATAATGTGGAGAGACAGAGGGAGCTAAACTTTGCCCTGAAATCAAGGAAAGAAATTACTACTTTTGATCAGGTAATGTTTAGATCTCTTCGATAGAAAACTTTATGAAAACAAAAATTTGCACGTTGCTCAAACTAACAATCTATTATTTGAAATCGGTCTAAACCTTTCCGGCTCTTGGTGACCTAATCTTGAGAATGTTAATAAAATGAGGGGCGCCGTAAGAATTAGGACCGATGTAAATATCGGCCGACAAATAATTAAGACCGACGTATATTTCCTGTACGCTACTGACTTATACCATTCAGATTTATTTTTTAAAGACAAATGTTATTATCATTTACAGTCCGACATCCACAAATTTGTGCTAACTTAACACTTTTTTAAATTGTGTGATTGATAAACAGACTAGAAGTATACTGCCATTAATCTGAGACTTGCTCTTCTTTAGATATACGATTACAAATCGATTATGCATTACGGTTCTAATTTTTTCAACAAAAATGGTGGCGATACTATACGCCAAAAACCAGGCAGCACTTTCGACATGCAAAACTATGGAAATGTCAATAATAACGAAATTGGGAAGTCGTATTACAAACTGAAGGGACCTGTACTCAGTCGGCAGGACATTATAGAAACTAATCTACTGTACAAATGCAGTAAACTTTCTGGTAAGTCAGCTTGATGATGAACTGCAATAGTAAGAACAAAGTTGTTACATGACTGCAAATTTTAAAGGACGTCTTTAAAAAGTAGCAATCGACTATTTCTATGCTATTTGAACTTGTCAAGGTTCACTTGCCAACAGCGGGCATAGGATCTTAGGTTGTTTGGTTAAATTTAAACTCTTAAGGTGTGATAATCGTTGCTGACATCAACATAATCTTTTTCTTTTGATATTTCGGCGCTTTGTGGCACGTGACGTGGATTATATTTGTCAGAAAGTGGCTTGTTGTAAAGTGCGACTAGCTCATTCTAAACAATGTTTACCTTCCATACGCATATACAGAGTTGGCATTTTCTGAGCCTTTCGCCTGCGGAGTATTGACGGGTTAATGGTTTCTTCCAACTTTGAAAACTACCAAAAACATGCCCTTGTGTCAAGTGTTTTGTTGTTGATTGTAGTTTCTATAACGCAAAATGCTATAGGAACAGCGATGCTATTTATTACAATGTTACTTCTTTAGAATGTGGTGGCACATTATTTGCTAACAGTGGTTCGTTTACATCTCCAAATTTTCCACATGAATATCCTCAAAATACAGAAAAGGATTGCATTTGGATAATCACACGAACTAAAGGAGCAAAAGAGGGGAAACACTATACATCATTATCGTTGATCTTTAATAAATTCAACGTTGGAAGTCCAGTAGATGAACAAACAGGTTTATGTGAGGACGATTATGTCGAAATTAGAGAGGGGAAAGGTTTCCTCTCTCCTTATATAGTTCGATATTGCGGAAACATATCTCCAGCTCCAGTTACTGCATTGTCCGGCAGCCTATATGTTAGATTTCATGTGTCTGGTAAGAATGCAAACGAAGCCAAGTCAGGTTTGACTGGATTTGCCGCCAGTTTTAAAACAGATGGTAGGTTTTTGTTTTCTTATTCTTAGTTTGACTTTGACAAATTACTTCCAAAATTTTTTTCAGAAACGCGCCTTAAATAATTTTTATGTAATATTCTATTCAGTGGAAGTTATAAACCATCGCTTGAATCCTTTGGTTTGTGTTAATTGTATAATAAGGCTGAAATAATAATTAATTTTTCGTAAAAGTACGTATTTTTGAACGTCGGATGTAATTGGTTATGCTTTTAGTTTGCTCGCACCGTATCACAAAATTCAAGACAAAAATCCAAACACCACAATTTCCTATTGGTTACCAGCCCGAACAAGATTGTTTATGGGTAATCGAGGCCCACCGAGGTTATAAAATCAAAGTAGAATTTCTTTTCTTCTCTCTACGTGAGTTGGACGAGCAAGAAGGTTGTCTTGATTATATCGAAATTCATGAGGGCGATGGAAGCACTGAAAAATTTTTGGGAAGGTATTGCGGCAGTAATAATCCAGGAACAGTCATATCAAATGTAAAAAGGATGAAAATTCATTTCCATGCGTCCAAAGAAAGAGACCTTGGCTGGTATATGGGTTTTCAAGCAGAAGTAGATGTGATAGGTAAAGTTACCTTAATGTGTTACGACTGCACGCTTTATTATGTAAAAATATAGCCGCGTCTTCTAACTAACTAGGATAAATCCCGCTCAAACCAAATGATACCATACAGGCACATAAGGAACCATGCAGGCACATAAAGAACCATACATGATATATAGATGTCAATAGAGTCAATTTCTCTGACTGTCTTCTCCAAAATGTTGTGATAATTAAATCTATCATATTTACGTGTTACGAAAACTTTAACTCTTTCCATAACTCTATAACCAACTCCTGCGTTTAGTATAGTTAAATACATCAGCCAAGATTTTTAATTCATATAGCCGCGTTAATTCATTAATTTTGCCTTTGATTTCTTGTTTTACCTCAACACTGTTATATTAAGGTCAATAAACATGAAAACGTTATGAAATCGTTTAGATATCGACGAATGCAAACTTGAAAGTCACGGTTGCAGCCAAGCATGTAAAAACTTGCCAGGTGGATACCAATGTGATTGCCATTCTGGATATAGGAGGGTGTATCAACAAAGTTCTAGAGCTGTTTCTTGCTTAGGTAGGTAAACAGTGTCAATGAAAGCTCCCTCCCCTCCTAAATTAAAAAGTCTGTACAGCTTTCCGTGTATGGTACAATGTGTCTGATGAAACCCACAAAACAAGCTGGTTTAAATTATCATTGGCTGAGGAGAAGGACTATAATTAAACGCATTACGTCATGTGCCAAGGAAATGTCACCTTTAGAAAGGATAACGAACGCTTTAAAACCTAATATATTATAATCTATTCACTAATGGAGAGTACGACTTGAATAAATACCGTATTAAATTTTGCATATTCTTAGAATAATATTATAGTATGGCACAAAAAAAGAATGACTTTTGATTGGTTTAAAGTTATCATGCAACATTTGCTGACCGGAAATATTTAAACGTGTAATTCACAGCCTTTCAATGATTCCTTTACATCACGTGATTATTTCCTATTTTATTTAGATAAAGATGAATGTAGTTATAATAATGGCGGATGTTCTCATAACTGTGTCAACACTGATGGTAGCTACACGTGCACTTGTCCAGAAGGTCACATGTTAACAACAAATAATACATGCATTGGTACGTGTTCTATAGCATCATTCAAATCTAAAACAGTAAAACAAAACTAGCCCACCTATTTTTGGAAAGTTACCTAAGGGAAGAAATTGTTTGCAAAAGAGAAGACTGCAGAAATTTAAGTTTGCGTATAGAACTCCAAAAATTGTGTGAAATGCGGAATGGAAAACTACAAATGGGCGCAGTGTTAGTGAAATTACAGAACGAAAGAACGCGAAATATTAACCACAAAAAAAATTGTATATATCCAAAGTATGAATTAAATTTTATGTGCAGAAGAAATACGAACGAGTTGGGATTAAATTAAAATGCAGAATAAAAGATTACAAATGTCAGCCCTCGTTAAAAAATGCGGAGTTTGAATTGGCGAATGAATACAAGGCTAATTTGCAGTCATTAATCCCACATTCTTTTCTTTCGCATTCATTACTTCCCTTAAGATTACCTGCAGGAGTCTACTTATTGCACATTTTATTACGGTTGACCAAATCAGTCCAGTCTGAAACAATTAAATAAGGTATATTCTTGTTTTATTTTAGATGTAAATGAATGTGCCTTTCAAAGAAAACCTTGTTCTCACATTTGCCAGAATACTAATGGTGGATATTTATGCTCTTGCAGACCTGGATATATATTGAAAAGCGATAAGAGGACATGCTTGAGTAAGTAAATGTACCTTTAGATAATATTGTAGCATAAAATCTAAAAAAAGGAAAAATAGAGGAGGAATCTTTTTGTGTTTTACTACTGCACCTAAAAATTGTATATTTGAAACTACTCTGTTCATCTTTTAAAGGAAATGAGTGCCGAGAAAAGTATCGGAAATATTTTTTTGTTTTTAGGCTAGTGAAATATACTAAAAAATAAGAAGTCGGTATAGTTGGTAGATCATTGTTCAGTTTTAGTCTTGGCCAACGCAGTTCTTTGTTTAAGAGCAAATAAATTTATGAGAAAAAACGTATTCGTGTAATTTAATTCCTGACAAATTTACTTATTTTGAATAATCGACTTAAACGCACGTCTTCCTCAATGTGTCCTAAATCTCTCTGAAGTCACAGTAAATTAAATATTCTCAGCGGTGAAGAGCAATGCTTCCCATGTGACAATTTAATGACTATATGCAAACAAAAGAAGAACGTGAATATTTATGTTCGTTTCAAAAAAATTATGTTTTATTTTAGAATCAATTTCCAGAGAAGTTCTCGTTTTTTTTTCAGCTAATCCGAGAATAAATATAAGATTTTTGCCCTGTATAATTGAAAAATAAGTAAAAATTGCACGTGTTTCTCGGCAGAAAATAAAAATATAGCATATATTTCGTGTAGATTGGCCAATCAAAATGTGCAATAATATAGTATAAAATATCATATATAATAATACTAAGGTATTTTAATCTTAAATTTTATTTTCTCAGTATTTATTTCATTTAATGATTCAATACTTTTTAATTACTTCAACATTTGTAGGAATGGTAGAAATTTTTTTCTCACAATTGTTTTCTCCAACTTTTCTCAATAAACCATGAAATTTTCATTTAGAGCTACCAAACTGCGAAGGAAAATTCATTTCACCAGTTGGTGTCATTACCTCCCCTCTCATATCGCCATCATACAAACACCAACTACAATGCCTATGGCACATCACAGTTCCGGAACATCTCCAACTATCTCTCAATATTGATCTTCCCTGGCTTGGTAATTTTGACTGCAATAATTATCTTCTGATTCATGATGACGAGAGAAAACGAAAACATAGCATTGATTCGCAAAAGATCTGTTTACAATCTGATGCAAATAGTGACATTATAATGGATACCAACACAGCTGTGATTGAATATATTGGAAAGGTTAGTAGTTAGCTACTTCACACATTGCTGTGTATTTTTCCATGATATCAATATTTAAGTGAGAAAGTAGAGAAAAGGTAAGTTACCAATGATTAAAGTTTAAAGAGGCATAGCAAAAATTATAGTAAGTAAGTACGTTAGAAACAGGAAGTTTATTGCACCGATTGGCTCTCTCTCTACTTCGTTTATAGCTGCTGCATTGCCACCAGAGACACCTATGATGTCGCTCTAACTTGCTTGCCTGTCACACATGCCCGTTGGCGGTCAGTAGATGGTTCCAAATGGACTGACAAAACTCCATTTTAAGTGTGCCAAAGTAAGAACTCGAATCAAACTTTATATCTACTTTTTCCCTATTATAGGTTCCTTTTCCACCACAATTCAACATTCAGTATCACAGTATTGCTCCAGTAAAAAAGCAATGCGGTGGAGAGTATAACGTGACTCATGGTCGATTACACACACCAGGTTTTCCATACCAGTACCCTGAAATGCAAGACTGTGAATGGAATATATATTCACCAAATCACAAAAAAATCAAACTAAGATTTGGGCATTTTCACTTAGAAGCGCACGAAGCATGCGAATATGATTATGTTGAAATTGAAGAACACTTTTTAAATATGTTGGCAGTTAAAAGAATAGGACGTTTCTGTGGAGATATAAAACCCCCAACTCTGCACATTGACGGCAGCACTTCGTTTATTACGTTGAAATTTCATTCCGATGCCACTATGAGTAAAAAAGGTTTTAAAGTTATTATTAAGGAAATGGACTAACGAATTTTCGTCGAATGAAAGTCATGTATATTTGTTGGAAATGCATTCATTTTCTGAATTCTATAGAAATATGTTTTTATGCTTTGCTTTGACATCAGATCAAATATTTTATCGATATTGAAAAATATACAATCTCCTGTGAGATTGTATCAAACTCCGTGTGTATATATAGACTAAGAAAGCAACAATGACATTACGTATAAGGAATAGCAATTCTAGCACCTTCTTCTATATATTTTGGCTTAAAGACCGTTTCTCTAATAGTTGCAGGTCGTTGAGTTGCTGAACGCTCCTAAACTGAATTTTCAATACCTAGAACGGGAAAATAAGACCTCCTGCTGATCCTTAGAGATACATGTAGCTATAGTGTAATAAATATTGGAATTCATTTTTTATTTCGTTTTATTTTATACATTTTTATTTTAATTAATGTAAATATATCGTTTATATTAAAAAAATTATTTATTATTTTGGAAAAACATTGTTATATGAGCGAAGCAACATATAGTATTTTAATTTTTTTGCGAACTGAATTTTTACACGTTTTGAATTCCACCTAAGTTAAATCTATTATTTCCAGCAACTATTCTCATGATCAAGTTAGAATTATCCACTTGCTACAGCGTTTACACCGTAAATATAATAACAGTCCACATTAGCTATATTTCAAGAAGTAGAAGTAGAAATATGTCAATAAACATTTTCTATCTCATCTGTTCTAATTCTTTATGCATAGTCTCCCTGGAACAAATTCGTTTTGTAGAGTGGAAAGTTCAAAAAGTGATTTTCACGATTATGTTTGAATTGTTTTATGCAAGAGTCAAAAAGGTTTAGGAGAAGGTATTTTAGAATATCAAGTCTTAATTTTTGCGGAAGAGAAGTGTTAACTAGGGGGCTTGGAGGCAAAGGAAATTTAGATTGACGTTAAGTGGATTTCATACTTCTATCTCATTCTTTAAATACTAGCCAACTATCACCAGAATTTATTTAGCTACAATAAGTATACCCTTTTTTATAAGAATATACATTCGAGATGAAATTAGGAAAAAAAAAGAATGTCACAAAAATATGCTCATTTTTAATTTTATTCTTTGTTTACTCATACAAACTCATATTCTGTCATTGAAGCTTAAAAACAGTATCTTAGGGGTGATTTTTGTCCAAAAGTTAAGAATATTCATGTGGGAAACAAATAAAAAACACACTATTTTTTAAAACAAAGTGTATGTAGCTATTACTATGTATAGAAATTTATTCTGTCACTTTAACATCTTCTCTTAAGAATTAACTACCATAAGACTCTAGGACATTAACTTGATAGAAAAGATTCTAAAATATGAAGTCGAAATTCACCCCTGTCTGCAATTCTTTCAGTATCTATTTTCTACAATATAGTAGATAAATAGTTTGTTCATTTTTAATTGCCTTCTCAACAACCATTGAATAGTGAAATATATATTTATGTAATGCATGTGAAGGTATTTTTGTATATATGTTTTGTTGTTGTTTTCATAAGAACAAAGAACACGACTATATTTTATACTTCAGCGTTTTGTCTTTACTGCGTTTTAACTTTACATACCTTCGACTTTTTTTATTCTCTTAACCTTCCGTATTCAGTCCCTTTTTACCGGCTTTGTTTTGACGGCTTTCGCATAACAGACCAATCACGAGGTTCAATTTCTGCTATTAACCAATCCAAGCTTTTCGCGGCCTCGACATGCCGACGGAGCAAACATGATACGATCGGGCTACGCCAAAGAAGACCATTTTGGTTTGGAAGCGATGGTGCGTGGTCTGTAGGTCCATTTTTTTCCTATTTCTCTCTTAAGACTTATAGAAATATCTATTTTCTGTATGTTTCACATGTTAAAATAAATATATTGTCACGTTTTTTAGTAATGTACAAATATTAAACAAACCAATTTTAAGATTTTGGCTACGAACGAAGATCTTCAGGGAGCATCCTAAAGTCAGATAGCTAGATTTATTTTTTAGATTTATTGCTATTCTTCTAAAGTTTTTCTTCGGTTTTATAGAAGAGCTTTTTATCCGAGCCAAACGTTATTTATTTTTGTGTTCTGATTTTTACTTAGCTAGCTACACCCGGGGTTGTTGCAGTTGTTAGCTAACTACCTCTGACTAAAAAATGAAAGTAGCCAAATACGGTTGGCTACAACAAATTTCTTAACCAATGCTAAATGCAGTTAGGCAGTTTGTCAAAAGTCTAAAATTTATTGATTCAAGGAGACAACAAGTCTCAATTAACCTGTGATACTTAGATGTGGTTTTTTTTTCTCCACAATTAATTTTCTAACAACAGGGTTGACGATGTGTTTTTATTTAGTGACGATGAATTCTGTAAATTTTCACGAATATGTATTATGCAAAATAAAATTGTTGAGTGATTGTTTCAGCTGACGGGGTAACAAAGGGCTGTTTCTTGGGTTTTTATTTTAAACGAACTCACAATAAAGCTTTTTTGGAGAAGGGTATTACGCCTATACGGATGTGCGACAAAGATTACTTGTACTAAGCGATCAGCCTGGTCTTACGATTATATTTTGAACTTTTAGAGAAGGCAACTGTTTTTGCTACGATAGAGTAACAACAGGTTGTAAATTCTGTTTTTATTTTAGCTAAAGTTGCAGGAAACCTTTTTTTGTGAAAAATATATTGCACCCGTAACTGTGTATGCTTCTCTGGATGTGCCACATAGTGCATACCTGTAGTAAATCGCTCCACTTATTAAGCGTTCCACTAATCGTTCAACGCCGATTCACACAGTTACTTTTGACTTAACCCAACGTTTCGACGCCGGGTCCCTTTGCTATCTATATTATAATACTCGCTGTCTGTCTGGGAGGCAATTTGAAAACCGGGGTTTTGTAAGCGACAACGCCATTATAAGCGCAATTATAATTATAGTACCTTATCGGCAAAAAAAAGTCGGCAAAAAGTGACTAAATTTTGGCTAGGTGACTAATATTTTTTGTCGACTAAAATTTTTGCCGACTTTTTTATTACCAATCAAACTTTTTAGCCGACATTTTTTTTTCCGACCTAACTTTTTTCCGATTTTTTTTCCGACCACCTTTTTACCGTTTTGTATTCCTTGTTGCTAATTTTTATCAGTTCTATGCAATTATTCTTTATTAGTGACTAAATGCAAAAATTTAGTCTGCAAACAGTGACTAAATTTTGTCCAAGTGACTAATATTTTTGCCGACTTTTTATTTTTGCTGACTAATTTTTTTGCCGACTCTTTTTTTACCGATAAGGTAATAACCCTAGTCATGGTAAATACCATTACTTCATGTTAACAGACGGCCAAGGATGCACGAAATAACGATGCGGGAAATATGTACGACAGGCGACCAGCCTTGAGCTTTTCCAAGGGTTACCGAGTACTAATAATATCCGTATTCTGATCTTTGTGTTCGAAATCGTTGCGCATCAACTTCCCGTTACGTTACAGATATAGTTAGTTGCGTGTCAGCTACTTTTAAATCGGTTTATTTTACGCCTGTTGACTTAACGATACTTTTACGCCAGATAATTTGACATCACCTATTTGTACGCTACACACTTACGCTAGAGTTTTACGTCAGTTAAGTTAACGCTGCTTGAATTTACGCGAGTTAATCTAACAAAGTATAATTTTACGCGACTTAGTTTTACGCCAAACATGTTTATTCCGGCGGTATCTTTGGATTGGTTGCGATCGAACTCTTGTTGAAGTAACTTCGTCCGTTTGCAACAGCTGAAGGCAATAGAAATCTGATAGAATAATGAAAAACGTTATAATTTTTTGTATCTATGGAAACAGAAAAATAAAGCAGGCATCCAAACACTCTTATAAAATTTACTTTCAAGAACAAACTAATTGCGAAATCAATAAGAACAGAAGTTATAAATAATATAAAACTAATTATCTACTAAGAAAAGTTTCAAAACAAGTATGTTCTAACGAAACAACAAAGATAGAAAAAAATCAAACAATATTTTTTCAAATATTGTTAACAAGTTTACAGGAAATAGCAGCCCAACCATATATATCTCCTCTCCTCCTTAAGAATTAGTTTAATCAACCATCAAACATGATATGTCCTTCTCTACGCCTTTTCCCAAGGCTATTCAGGAGGTCACTCATGTCAGTGATAATGTAGTGTATAAAAGAAGTGGAGTAGTTAAGGCGCTCATGCAGATTTGTATTATTGCCAAGAATGATTTTTGAAAATAAGTTTAATTCTTAATAAGGCAAACATGTTTAAAATTATAAAAGAGGGCTCCAAAATCGCTGACTAGACCACTAAAAATCTTTTTTTTTCACACTCTCAGTCGGTGTCTTGATGCGTCGAATTGTATATAAAATGTTTTCGACACATAACCAGACTCCTAGTGAGTATGACTTTCACACGCTACTAGATGTGACTAAAGTCATATTAAATGCACGCAGAAAAAGCAAGTATAATTTTTTTCCCAAAATTTTGTGTGTTGCTTGTTTTCAATATCTTTCTCAGTTTCGCGGGTTTTTTTGTAATTTTTTTTTTTTGGAGAGTAGCCATAAATTATTTGTTTTGATTTTACTTTTACGCTACCGGTTTCGTTGAATTTTTGGTAACTAATTTTGGCGCGTTCTTTATATGTGAAAAGTAATTGACAACGCCGTTGCAGATCATCTCCGTTCTCGTTTCATAAAGTCCCTAATATGATCAAATAACCCCCTGGACAAAATGGATTTAAAATGGAAATATTGTTACGATTATTGTGATTCAAATTGTTGTTAAAATGTCGTCCCGTGCAATAATGATTTCTTATCAATGCACGTGGTTCTTAATGACATATTTGTAGAACCAAAAAAAAAAAACAAGCGCACAAAAAACAAAACAAAAATCATGTGCTTCTTTTATCTCCGTACAAAAGACTCGCAAACAAAACCCGCTGGTTGATACACGATTTTTTATACAAGAACATTTAAACTTCAGCCGGATGTGCTTTTTCACGTTTCCCAGCATGCAAGTTTTTATTTTGTGTTCTTTCAAAATGTGTATAAATGGTTTATAAAAACGTTGAGATTTTGCCAAAAAACAGTTGAAAGGTGTATAATTCGGATCGAGAAATGATTTAAGTTGGTTAGAAATTCTTAATTAAGAACATATTAAGAACATACTCAAAATATATGGCCAAAAGTACGATTTAGGTTGATTATTTTTTGAACTAAATATCTCATTTTGTAACAACCTACACATAATACTAGCTATAAGAATGAAAAAACTGTCCGGAAATATTATTTCTCATTAATTCTACGCTTTTTATAATATCTGAAAGAACACAAGCTGAGTATGTTCTTGATATGTTCTTAATTTTTGGCAAAATCTCAACGTTCTTATAAACCAGGTTCTTGTATGAAAAAGTGCATTGCGTGACGCATCGCAGGACTTTCTTTGGTTGCCTGATCACGAACAATTTTTATGGTTTAATATCTTTTTTATTTTTATGAGTTATTTCTGGTTATAATGCAAATAAACATTAAACTCGTATAATATTTTCGTATAATGTTTCAATTTTAGTCTTCCTTCTTTTTTGTTTATTATTTCTTTGGTGTCCTTAGAGAATTTTTTTATAATACGTACATGTTTGTTATTGAATTTGTTTCACCGAAATTACATTCAAATAAGAAATATATTCGCCGTGATTTGCATTGAAGAAATACAATTTTTCGTCATTTAGAAAAATTATGTGCAGGGGGCCAGAGCGTTTAGACATTCTAATTTCTTTGCATTTAAAGCCTATTAACTTTTAGATCCGTGGTAATATCAAAATGAGGAACCACTTTTGTTTTTTAATTTAGCTATATTTTTGGAATATTTAGACGGACTCTTTTATTTTTAATTCGGTGATCTTATAGTTATGACTAAGTTAAAATTCCCAATGTCAATTAAAAATTTTTTCGAAGAAAAAATAATAATAATGAGAATAAAATAAAAAAGCCTCATTTTGGCATTACTGGGAAATTATTCGCACGACTGGCTTACAATTTTTTGCCCACCTGTTTTTAATATATATCTTTAATATCTATTTTATGTACTTTAGTTTTTCAATATTTATGAATAATAATTACTGACAACGAACAAATATTAAAATAACATTGAAATCAGTTTCAAAACACAGAATAGGCCTTGTGTCAAAAGTAAACTTTTTTAGGAGAAAATACACTTTTATATGTTATTAAAACAACTAAAAGATATGAAATAAACAAAGAACAATCAAACAAACAAAAAATAACCAGTGTCTAAAATAAAAACCGTTGCGTGAGAAATACCCCCGTCTAATGTATTTCGCATTGTCTACCGAGTTTTTATATAAGCTTGGAAATAAAACTTTTTATAATAACTTTCAAAAAAAAAATTGAACGAATTTCTGTGTACTAAAAAGTCGTTTTAGGCTAGAATGCAAGCACTTTGGATATTTTTTTTATTGTTTTCGCTGGCTAACGTCGTGAAAGGTAATATTTCTGATTAATGTTTGTATGAAGTTGCATTTGTTTTGATAAAAAATCTAGCGAAGGGCCCAGTCCTAAAGGTTTTTATTTATATAATTAAATGTGTTTTATTTAGTTTCTTAATATTTTTTTAAAAGAAATATCGTTTCTTGTATGAAATGGTGGTAGAGTTGTGCCGCTTGAAATAAATGGCTCATTTTGTTAACGCCGCTCATTTTGCAATACCTACTGCGTTTTGTAATAAGCGGTTCATTTTGAAATACCAGCCGCATTTTGTAATAAAGCGTTTTTTTGGTGACTGACCTGCTGAAATCAAATGTACTGGTAAACTTGAGGTTGAAAAAATAATGGTCCTGGTGAAATTGAATAATCTGGTGAATCTCTTGTGGTTTTGATGAAGAAGATGATGTATCGGGTTATAATATCCTGGTAAAAAACTGCTGTGGTAATTTTGGCGTTTGAGTGCATATCCTTGTAGTCACACAATATTATAACTGTCTTGCCAGTCCATCCCTCGCAAGTTCAGTCTCTGCTTACCTTAGTCCTTGGGCAGGAAAATCAATTTTTTATTGAAATATAAGCATCAAAGAAAAAATATAGCTTTATAATAAAAGTTACCTTATTAAAAAAGCTAGATAGCCTATTTTCACACGATTTCTATTCATTTTAATCCATTGGGAAAGTTGAATATCAAACGGAAAAATGTCAACAATAATGACATATTTTAATTGGTTAGTTGCAAGTTTTACGTATGCCCTAGCCTGCCCTAGCTGAATAGATTGTAAAAAGCTAGAGCAAAAACACTACAACACTAGAATCACCAGAACATTTGATTCCTTCAGGACGTTCGTCAGAACCATGAATTTCAACATTAAATGAGCAAAACATTAGATTTTGCCAGGAAATTCACCCAAAAGTAGCTTTGTAATAATTATTACAAAATAAACCGCTTTTTTACAAAACGCATTAGCTTCTTTATTACAAAACAGTTCGTTTTTATCACAAAACGTGGAAAGTATTACTATCTAAGTCGCTTTTATTTCAAAAGCGGCACAAAAGTAGTACTTATAAATTATAATATTAATTATAAATTATATTATAAAGAATTATATAAATGATAATTCTTATGTCTTGTAAACCATACAGACGATTGTCAAAATTAAACACTCGAACGCTTTAAGTGTTCGAAAGTTGGGTAATTGGTCTGCACTGCAAGCACCTCCCAAACAAAATAATGTTTTTACTGTTTTCGTTTCTTGTTTTAAAAATTAGTAAAAGTTTCTTAATTTTTTAGGATTCTACATATAGATTTCCTATAACTGGGTTTCTTATGAAAAAACGTATTTTGTAAATTATCATTGTAAAAATGCAATTTTGATAGCCGATCTTATTCCAAGAAACTAACGAGACACAAAATTAAGGGCCACTAAATTAAGACAATAAAAAAGAATTTAATTAACACGATTCAGTTCAACCGAGTCACAAAGAGCATTAAAATAACATGAATCAAGAAGTAGTTTTATTTTTATTTATATGAGAATAAATTAATTGACAACGAGTGTCTCTTGTTTTCTTCATCCGTTGTCCTGCAACCTACCTTAATCACGTTAGAATAAGGAACCGTATCAGGACGATATTTTTTGTGTGTAACCAAACAAGGAGAACAAAGTATGAAAGAGCTTTGTATTACGATTGGTAGGAAAATATATTTTTAAACTTTAATTACAAGTTTTACATTAACTAATAACTTTTTTAACCTCCTGGATATTCACGTTACGCTTTAATAAGGTATATCAAATTAACGGATATTTAATTTTCAAAATTCGTGTTAATTTTGTGCTTTAATTTCCTAGAATACAGTAGTTTCATCTGTTTTCGTTCTCCATAGGCAATGTCACCTAGGTTTTTGAATAAATTCTGGTTGTATCATTTCTATTTTTATTTGTTGATTGTTTTAATCACACGTAACTAATGTTCACACTTCAGGTACTACAACACACAAGAAGAAATTCCAAACTGTGGGATGCTTCGTAGAATGGGATGGTCCGTCGAGAAGAACTCTTTTCAATGACAGAAATAACATAAAATGGGGAGTTTACCCGGACTACATAGATAAGTATGATCTTGTAGATATATTTTATTTGTGGTTCGGTTTTACTCTTGCAAACTATTTTCAATCAATCAATCAATCAACCAACCAATCAATATGTTTAGATAATGAGTAATGAAAATCCCCTCACAGTTTCATGAATCACAATTTCTAAGGTGCGTCTGTCTGTCACGCAAAATGGTACCGTAAGTAGCGAGACGCGCTTAAGTGGTATAAAAAGGATGGGCGGACCCGTGGATTCTTCCACGGGCCATCGACTAGTTTAATGAAATGTTCCAATACTTGTCGAAACCTATCATTGCCTAGCCAGGAACACACTAGCATAGCTAGCTATGAAAAAAAGATAAAGTCATTCCTTTTGGCCTCTCTCGTAAATGTTTTTCTTATGTACATTTTCCACCATAATTTTATTTTTATACTTATACGCATAATCTTACTCGGTTACCATGGAGGTATCACTTTAAATTTGACATCAATCTGTCCCTCTAAATCGGATTGCACCCGGCGCTCACGCTTCAAGCTCTCATAGGAAGAAGAATAGCGAGAGGATGGTATTTCTAGCTGATCATTGTCCTATGCTTTTTAATGAAATTGTAAAATTAATTATATTTTGACTTCAATTTCGTCAATGACGACAATTTTTGATTGACGTGGATTGAAATAGGAAATAGTATGATAATTCGAATACATAAATCATCTCACTCCATTAAGACCATGCTTTTTAGAAGAGACATAAAGCTTCTGCGAACAATATGTCCCGTAAGTCACGAAACCAGGCAAGTTGAATAATATATACAAATTCGTTGATGGCAGGCGGAACAAATTTGAATAAAAAATGATGTCGCATGTATGAATAATGTGAGCACTCGTGTTGCTGTCACAACATTATATTTTACTATTTCTTGTGCGAAGCCTTTGATTTTTGATAAAAATTGTTATTACAAGTTCATTACATGAAAATGTCATCTACAGAATATTACATTATGAAAGACAACAACTTCGTAAAATCAAGCTTTAAGTAAACTAGGTAAATCTTACGTCTTTCTTCTCTGGCAGTCGGAGAAAACCTATTTGCTATTGAATCCACCTCAAATTAGTTAATTTCCCTTTAGGTTATCAGATCGATGTTATGAGACTGCGAAAAAATCTAATTATACGTACTTTTCAATTCGCTTTTATGGAATATGTGTTGGTATCAATGATGCAAATGGGAACACTACGACAAGATGTATGAATGAAAAATTCAAAACATGTGACGTTGCAACTGATAAGCTATGCGCTGGTAAAGATTCTGCAGACATGATTTACCAAGTTGGTAAGAAAAAAATTCCACCGCTTCCTTTTGTTCATGCACTGTATTTTTGTAAAATTTCAAACCAATAAATTAAACAGCATTTAAAAAACATCATTACATTTTATTTCTGGAAAAAGCAACGCCTATGTCAAAAGACCTTTATGCGGTAATCACGCAGGATGTGCCTTACAGGGTATTCACGCAGGGTATGCCTTGCGGAGTATTTACGCAGGGTATTATATATAGAACATCTTTCAAAAGATATACAACAGAAATCCTTCAAGTCTTTGGGTAATTAAAACTGTCCACCAAGATAAAGAAAGTGTTAACTTCTTATTGCTCTTGCTTACTCGCAAAATTGATTTCGATGTGAGGACATTTTCTCAAATCGGTACTGATTAATATTTTGAAGGAATTGATGGTGGTTATGGTCCATGGAGTTCTTACGGAAGTTGCAGTCTCACGTGTGGAACTGGACACAGTCAGAGGAAAAGAGAATGCAACAATCCTACACCAGCTGCTAACGGAAATGACTGTACCATGCTTGGTTCTGATATGGAAACAAAATTATGCAAAATGACAAAATGTACAGGTACTAAATAAAAAATAATTTAACTTTATAGCCAGTTCTTCGATTTCTTCTGGGAGGCACAAATGCTCTAACTTATCTTAAATCTGCTTGTGGGCTTATCTTAACGTTGACCCACAAAGTACCGGCACAGTGCTTACGAGATTTTCTTCTTTGTTAGCAGCGGTAACAGATAGCTTTACCAACTGGAGTGCATGGGGTCCATGTTCTCAAACGTGCGATGGTGGTTCCAGAAGAAGAAGAAGGCAGTGTAAACCTAAAGCACATTGTGTTGGGCCATTAGAAGAAACCCAAAATTGTGTGAACGATCTGTGCAAAGGTAAAACCATATCATTTTCTTGCCGTTCACAGTTGCAGCAATTTTGCCATGCTTAAATTGAATATTTATCAAAATTTTGATACTTTTACATATATTAAAACACAATTTTGTCAAGTATTTTCACCAAATCATTCAATTAAAATGAAGAAAGAAATATTTACTTTACTGCTGGGCTACAAAAATTGCCAATGATATCCTGAAAATAATGACCAATTTAACAGGTCTTCTATGGTTTTGTGTAATATGTTTTGACAGTAAAATAATAGAAAATTATACTAAGGAATTGTTTGTGGCATTTAAATTCACGAACTGGACATTGACAATTTCGAACTGCAACTTAAACATATTTTTATGGAAATTGAGGAATTTGAAATTGCCAATTAGTAACCTCAAATACGTGCTGTTTTGATAAGCAACATTTTATAGGCACTGCCAGGTTCAAATCCTTTAAAAAACCAGAAGGAACTTGTAAGCAACAGCCAGTCTGAAGTTAAAAAACGAAGAATTTTATGCAGGTTACTTACAACGACGTGAAGAAAGGTTCGTTTATGATTGGCACATCATCCTAACTAAACACGAAAATACGTTGAGTTGGTGTTCCCAAGTAGTTAATAAGCAAGTGACAGTAAGAAACAGTTAACTGAGAGAGAGAAATTTAAGCAATGTTGAGCCTCAACCAAAATTCTGTTTATTTTAAAAAAAGTAGTTATTGTTTTTCTTATGTCCGATATCTAATATATTTAGTCCTAAAGTAAATTTAGGACTAAATTTACAGAAAAAATTACCAAAGAGCTGGAAGGTAAAAGATTGCGAATGTTTGTTCTTGTGCCAAAGAATGCAGAATTTAAATTGTCATACACCAGGCGAATTCGCAAAGATTTTTTTTAAAGTTAAAATTGTGTTGCAGGTGAGGTACTACTGCTTTTTATTCCTCAATAATAATCACATGGTTTTGCATTTAACAGGTGTTCAAGGCGTCGCGAAGGTACAATCAAGCGCTGAGAAAGTTCTTACAAATGTTTACAAGGCAGATAATCTCGGAAAGCCACCATCAGGTGAAACCTTTATAACATTTTCAATTATTATTGGTTCATTTAGAAGATTTTATTAGCCTTATTAGCCTTATTACTACCATTTACTGATGGGACCAAGACGTAACTGAATATGTGAGCTTTATTTACAGGTCATTTATAAACTTGTAATCATTTGTGCGGCACTTAACACTTTGAATCTTGAAGAAGTATAATTGGACACCGTGGCAAATTTTAAAGATTGACTTCGTGGACACTGTTTACGCCCTTTTTTCTTCAACAGTTGAAAAAATGCCCTTACCTGAAATAATTTTGTTAAATCAATTTATAATGTTCAGCAAATATCGTGAAAAATTATGTCAAATAATAGAGTTTCAAAAACGGGTTAAAAAAACACTCGCATTCTCAGTCATAAATTAAGACATTATTTGTAATAATATTTTTTACACATTATTTCCATCAAGTTCTAACACATATGACCCAAAAAAGGGAATTTTTACAATAATTTATTGCTGTCCTTTTGTTCTTTCATGGCATGGCAACACCCTACGACTAAATAGAGTGACAATTGGTAAATATCTACCAATATAGTGATACTTTTATCCAACGTTGCAGAGCTATTTAACCCTAATCGTGCTTGGGGGGGGGGGGGGGGGGCTTTTTATAACTTTTTATCATTAATTAATTTATTAATTTTTATTAATTAATCTTATTATTATATGTGTTTACAGTTACACCTTTAAATTTTGTGGCTTTTCCTTACTGTTATTTAGCTTTATTTTCCCAAAAAAAAATTTTTTGGAACTAGGCTTTTATGTTGAGTAAAATTTTTAAGAAAATATATGACGTCATCACTAAAAATGCTGCCGTGGTCAATTTTTTTTACCAAATTGTTTATTAATACCTTGACAACACTTGGGGTAAGTTTCACGTCTAACAATTGTAGAAATTACACAGGGGGGGTTGAATCAGTCCCCCCCCAGCATTAAGGTGTCCCTAAAAGGCCCAGCAGGAATAGGGTTGAGTAATAATTGAATTCAATCTAATTAATTTTGATTGTATATCGGTGTATTATGCCTTTAGTTGTTCTTTTCAAACATTCTTGTAACTCATCAGCATTGCATAATTGTCACTGAAACGTTGGTAAGTTACGAATTAATTGTCTTGCTTTTAGGAAAATTTTACAAGTCATTATTTCTAATTCAAAACGCAATGGCGGCTGAAAGCGTAACCGATAGCATCATAGGGAATAAGACCTCGCCTGCAAAGAAATTGGAAGAATTGGAAACCCTCCTTAAAATATCCACTAACGGAGGACATATTGCATTTGCTCGGGAAACTTTTGGGAAAAATCTGTATGCTTTTATTCAGGTAAGAACATCTCAATATATCCTGCTGTAAATGACTATTTAAATAGCCAGTTTAGTGTGTTTTCATTTTATGACCACTGTGGTGGAGATTTTTTTCTTTCGAATTTGGGACATGTTTCTTAACTAGGACTAAGGACCTTTTCGTCGTACCAAGATACACGCTTTCTTATAAGAATACTAAAATTCTAACCAGGCTGTTCATTCTTCTTCTTTCTCTATTATTCTCAACAATAGACCTATTGCTTTTCACATAAAAGGCGAACCTGATATTTTCATAACGAAAACCGTTTACAATATCTCTAGCGTCTGTCTCTACGCAAAATGGTACCTCAAGTAGCGAGCTACACAAAATGCTTTATATAAAGGACGGGCGAACCGTTTGTTTGTAACGGTGTTAACCACACACGAAATATTCAAGATACAGATAACAAATGCGAAATAGTTTCGACTTTGCTGTGACAGGCAAACTCCCGTGGATTTTGCACGGGCTATAGACTAGTCTCTATAATAATAGGCGTATTTTGTCTGTCTGTACAAAATAGTTGCCGGCAGCGTTATTTTAAACACTCGTCTGAGTAATTTCATTACTTCGTGTTAACAGGCGACAAGATGCACGAAATACCGATGCTGGATATATGTAAGGTGCGCGAAAATCTGAGGACCAGAATATGTACGCCAGGAAAACCTGTCAATTTTATTATAATGACAATGATATATTATAGAACGAAATTTCTAATGGCGTAGCAATTGACGATATTGAAAGATCTGCTCAGCATTACATTGCTGCCACCAAGAACAGAATTGGAAAAAATAATTATGACGAAATATTATCAACAACTAATGAAACAACTTTGATGCTTGTTATTGATACAGCTCTTGGAACAACAAAAGCAGCAAGCGCTTACCGAGCATATGCAAGGATGGCTAAACATTTCGCTGACATTAAAGGAAATGCCGATTTTGATTATATCGTAGCGGGCTTCGACGATCAAGGTAATTTAACTAAATACGATTCCTTTATGCAACCTTAGTAAACAATGTATTTAGAGACAGATGTCCTGCAATATGATAGCCCGAGATAATCGTTAAGTTCTGAATTGTACTGTTTTGGAATTTATTGGTGAAACTCTAATGGGATTCTGTGCGATCATAGTCTTGGAATTTTAATTTTCATCGAAACTAAAGGGAAGTAAAAAGCGAGTTTTGTTACTTCTTCCCTTTAAATTAAACATATTGCTATTGAAATGTTTTGCTAGTAACAGCTGCGACGTTCAGTTTTCCAAATGTAGATTGCGCAAAGGTACTGCTAAAATGCACTTAAATAAATATCCGTATCATTTTAATTTTAATCAAATGCAACTGTAGAAACTCTTTTACCTTTAAAAATTAACAAATATTCTCTGATTAATTTATTCATCCTCTCTGTATATACTTTCTTAATACCTTCATTTTGATCTACCTTTATTGCCACACAAAAATTAAAAGTAACTCTTTTTGAATTAGGCGTTAGCCCAGCAAAACGACGGAGTAATGCAAAAAACTTTGTGAGCGATATAGCAAGATTGAGGACAAAGAATCGACTGGAATGCCCTAAAAAGTCGTTTCAGGGAATGTTAAAAGCATATGGTATAGAACCAAAAGTTGGTAGCCCTATGTTTGTTTTCACCGACGCTTCAGCAAAAGATGATACACCAGAAAATATGGAAACATTGAAGGCTACTGCTAAAGCGTATTCTTCATCAATAAACTTTTTCACGCAAGGTCCTGGATGTGTTAAAGGATATCAAAGTTACAAAGAAATGGCTGCAAATACTTCAGGTACTGTTAGTTTTGGTTCTTTTTTTTGTTTTTTTTTGTTTCAAATTACTCAAAATTTGAGGACTGTTTTTTATATTTATTGCCTAAAATGAAAAAAAGAAACTTTACAACCTGAAAAGGAAAATCATCAATTCGAAGTTGAAATGTTTTTTTGATCTTTCTGAATTATACTTGTTTCAGGACAATTCTTTTCATTGCAATCATGGACCGAATTGGCAGATTTCACAAATTACATTCAAACCAGTTTACGAAAAGATACCTTAATCGCATCAGGGAGCAGGACGGGAGGTATCACAAAGAGAGACATCTCATCTACGGAAGAAGGAAGGTTCAATATAGATGATGGAATTATAAGATTAGTTCTAACAATAGCAACAGGTGTTACCGATTCAGCAAAACATGTTACCCTCCGTGATCCATCCGAATCATTACATTCCGCGAAAAGTACAATGTCCATCACAAAACTATTTGAAATTGACAATCCTTCAAGTGGGACGTGGCAATTAGCTTTCCCTGACGTGGTTGGTGATTACAAATACACGGTTGAAGCTGTGTCAGGCGATTATACTGTACAGTTCGAATCTAATTTTATGTACAGAAATGATGTTGATGATGACACTCCAACATATCCTATTTATGACCCAATCAAAGGTAAATTTATTTTCATTTATTTTAGTTAATCTAAAACTGGATAACTTCTGTGTTTCACATTTTCTTTGCTGCTTATATAAGTTATGACTTACATTACTATCTAAATTAATCCCCAAAAATGTATTCACCAAAATTGAGATCGATAGAAAGTTTGTCAAGCCAAAATTTTTGGAATAATTAATTTTTCTAATTTTTGTTTTTATGGTATTAAAAAAGAAAGAAAAAACATTATTCTATTTAACGGTTTCTTACAGAAGTTGAATAAAATTCAGTACAACTTTTGTTATTTTTTTTTTAAATTTTAGTGTATCATCAGTTTGTTTCCTTCAACTTTCTTGATTTTTTTTTTTTCCTTTGAATAATTTGTTATGTTTATTTTCGTCATTTTGTTGATTGTCTCTACTTTTTTTTAGCTTTTTAAGGAAATTCTTGCCCGAGATTTAAAAATCTTTCCGAACTATTTTTCATCAATGTGTTTGCCGTCGAAATTTAATCATGTGCCTAAGATTATTTCAGTTTTTGACGCATTTATCCTGCAAGCAGGAACTAATGTCACAACTTGAATTTACTTATTTTTCTTCCAGCTGTAACAAATATGCTTGTTTTGCGCGTGGGTGGAAGCGAACATATTATGATGACGACACTTCAAATCGATATTGTCAGTCTCAGGAATAGAGTTTTGATAAAAAACATCAGATACGAATATCTAAGCTCGACGAACATAATCAACACTTTCGTTACTCCTCCGAATGAAGACTTTAGAATATTGATTTCAGGTAGGTAGGTTTTTTAACGTCTTCCAGTGCTGCAATTCTCTTTCACCAAAAAACTTTCTTTTACTAAAAGCGCTGTGATCTTTCAATATCGTCAATTGCTACGCCATTAGCAATTTCGTTCTATAATATATCAATGATATATTCATTGTCATTATAATAAAATTCACGGGTATTTTATTTGAGTCCAAGTGTTTGTTTAATTGCCTGGAATTAAAATGTTATAAATATAGGCTAAGGGAGTCTATATAAATGAAAAAGATGTCCTACAAGGCTTTTTTTTTAAAGTCATGCCACTCAAACCATTTGAAGACTTTCTATACCTTTCCATTTTTGGTACGAAATATCCTTTAAAATTAGTAACATCGTGGTATATACTCCAGGCAAGATTTCTGTAAATAACCATATTCAATAAGAATGAACCTTCAAATAGTCTTTGTTGCTATTGTGTTTGTTAGGCTTGACCAACAAAGCTACTCCATTTGAACGTCTATCAGAGACCATTGCTAAGCCGGTTGAGGTAAGTATATCTCTTGTATCTGCTGGTAAAAACAATATGGCTATGGCTGGTCAAAAGAACGTACCTATTACTGTCCAAGTACAGACAGGCACCCGAGAATACGTTGGCATTGATTTCGAAGGATTTGCAAGTGTTGGTTCGATTCCGGATCAGCCTCATGTAGAAATCTCAAAAGTTGGTTATGCAAAGTTATACTTCAATGTGCCACCAGCTTCCGCTTTGACCAGGACGACGCGTTTGGTTAGGATAACTGTCAATGCTATCTTTAGACGTGTCAAATATCCAGTTACCTTTTCAATGCTGATACTTTGAATGTATAATTGTATTTGGGCTGATAAAATAAGAAAAAATTTCCGTTTAATACTCTGTTTTTTTTGGGTTTTTTATGAATTCTAGGATTACACCAAAATAACGGAATATTGATTCTGACACCTTCTTAGTTGCCTGCGCCTAAGCCATAGGATATCGCAAAAAAACAAAACTGAAAAAAAAATATATGTCTGTCAACGACTTGTACTTTTGTTCATTACTTCATAAATACTTTTGATTGGTCACCGCCTTTTTTACGAAAAAGATTCAGTTTACGTTCTTTAATATGACTCACACCGACTATATATAGTCACATGATCAAAGGTCCTATCGAGGTGAAACTTCTCTGTTAACAGACGGATGTTCCATGATAAAGAATCAACTATATATAAATTTTTTGCTTGTATTCGCTATACTTTCTAAGTACCAGAACTTATGCATTTTAATAGAGGCCGACATACTTTTTAAAAAAGTAACAGATTTTGACTGAAATAACGAAGAAATAGGTACGACGTTTGTATCAAAATAATGTGATCAATGGCTGTTATGAGCTTGTCATTATGGTTTTAGGTAAAATGCTGATAAAGCTCCACCCTCTCATTGATACCCCCACGACCCTGTTTAAATAGGGTTAATACCTAATACCAAGTACACCACCGTAACACAATTTATCGTGAATCTCGGTGGCTAATATTATTAGTATTCACCAGCGTATTCGTCATTCCACAAAGGGTCTTTGATTGGAATAAAAATAGCGGCTGTCAAGCTGGACATTAAATTATTAAAAATACTAAATACAGGACGACGAAATTATAACAAATACGTCTTCTCCCATTTTCAGACTCGTTCCTTCAACTTTTTGGTTACTCAGTAAATATAAAACTCGTTAAAGCCCATGTTATTCTTAGCTAGCGTAGCTAGTTAAAAATTTTACTTCAATATTCGCTGTAACTCAATTTTAGTTGCACATTCAACTTTTCACATTCTTCTGTAAGTGTCGAGTATTCTATAGAGACTTTCGAATTCTGCATAGAATGTTTGTCTTTAGACAGGACTGTTTCGAATTTTGACCTTGAGTGTTAACGAAAGTAGTGCTAGTGGATTATATTATTATAAGAACAGTAAACCGAAATTCTTATTTTTTTTTTATCTAACTTTTTTATCTAACTTTAACAAATACAATAATAACCGATTATCCCGTGCTGTACCGAAAATATCCCCCTTAGTCATTGCACCGACCTCGCAAGCTGGGTCGGCACTTAGACCGAGGGCGATATTTTCCGGTACAGCCCGGGGTAATCGGTTACTATTGTATTATTATAGCTACGATTTTAAAGAAATCCGCGCTACTCCCAGCTGCCATTTTAGCTCACAGACGGACAGACAGGCTTCAGGCGGTGTTATAATAGAGACTGGCCGCCGGTTTAGCCACAGAATTATTGCCTAAGGATTTTGTTGCGACCAAACTGTATTTGGCTACTTTTACTTTTTAGCCAGATGTAGCTAAGGAGCGATCTAGATAGCCACAACCCAACATAATAATGAAGAAAAAGAATGGAAACGAATAAGGATAGCTATGGCTAGCTGACTTGAGCAGGATGCTGCCCGGAAATCTACTGTGTTTAAGGTTTGGATATGACTAAAGAAAGCGACAATACATTTATCATAACATGTGAAAACATACAGAAAATTAATATTCCAATAGAGACAAAGTATTTAGAAGAGAAAAGGCTCAAAAGAAGACCTAAGGGTTCGTGAGCGTAGCCCGTGCATAGCATGCTTGCTCCGTCGGCATGTTGAGGTTGCAAATAACTTGAATTAGTTATTAAGGAAAAATCAGGCCGAATGATTCATCAACTACGCGGTGACGGTGAAAATAAGTCGCAACAGTTTTAAACACACAGACAAAATACGGCTATGTTAAAAAGACAAGCCGTTAGCCCGTGGAACAATCCACGGAAATTTTCCTGTCGTACATGTTTTCCATAACGGCATTTTGTGGACATGTTATAAAATTACTATGAGGTAATCATATGGGCCCTGGAAAAATTAACGTATAAGCACTGAAGTATTAAAAAGTACAGGTGTTTCTTTTTATTAGAACCTAGTTTATCAGAAAAACTACAGCAACAATTTAAGTACACATTAACCATATTCGGTCCGGAGCTATTCGAACATATTATAACCGGGCGGTGGGGGAGGATTCCACTCCCTCTCAATAACCTAATAGGCTTGTCCAAATTGTTTTGTTTATGTGGCGTCATCGGAAGCTTGAAATTTGTCCAAAATACAACTATCTACTTAAAATTCAATTACTTTAGTTCTATCTAGAAGCTTGAAATAACACATTTTCCGCAAGCGTTCGCAGGCCGCATCTTTAATTGAGGATAAAAACAATTTACTGGATGGTGAGAGCTATACGAACGCTGAACAGGACACAATACAAAGCGCCTATTCTCGCCATAACTGTTTCATTATTTTCACTGCTTGCTGCTACTTTAAAGATGGAGGAGAATTAATGAAGTACCCTGTCACGATTACAAGCGAGTCAAGCGATCACTCCAGACTCGCAGCATTCTCCTGTGTTACTAAAATCATAAAGATTATGGAAAAATAAATTCAACCGATAGAGAAATTTTGTGTCTGGAGTGACGGAATGGGTGACCAGTTTCGATACAGGTTTATGTTTATAGCGCTGTCGACAATCGATCAAGCAATTAATCTAGAGAGGCATTAAAATAAAGGCCATCATGGCAAAGGGCCCATAGATCGTGTAGGTAGTAGGTGGCACTATAAAAATTTGGTCTTTCGTGTTGTTAAATCAGAAAAGGTTTCGGTAAGAAATCCAGAAGTATTTGTCAACGCTGTTCCAAACAAATCGTTTCTTCAATAAGATCAATTTACATGTCAATCGAGGACATATTGAAGGAACCCTTGGAAGTGTCCAAAGCTCCAGCTATCCCTGAAGCACTTCAGGTACACAAAATTGTTAGGGAGATAACCAAGAAGAATGTACCGTTGATCAATTATTTAAGTTATCAAAAGATGATATACCGGCGTACGCGCAGTACTACCGATCTCAGGAAATTCCTCATATTTGTAGCCATATAGAAGTTGATGATAATACGTGTGTTCACTGTCTTGTCAATTACGAAGTCGGTAATAAAGTAGAGAAATAGACTATGTAAATATGATTTGGCGAAACATGGTTTTACTTTCACAAGTTATAATTCATTGCATTCAATCGAAAATAACTCGATTAATTAACTTTATATGAATTTCGTATATGCGATACATGTGTAGTAGATAAGACTAGATCGTAATGATGTGTGATGTTTTCCCGGTTATTCCGCCCTCTTCTTTTTTTGTCACGTGACAAAGCAAAGTGTACTTTAACTGTATCTTGACATACACGGTTAAATTCATGTATCATGTTTTTTTGTTGTTGTTTATTAGTTCTATTTATTAATCTTTTTACTGTCAGATGGACAGCACGCTTTTTGACTATTTTTGGCATTAATTGCTGTTCAAATACACATTAGATTTTCCAAAAACTTGCATAATTACTAAGAAAACATTTCACAACGCAAAAATTATTTGTAACAATTGTAATGATTTTATAACAAAAACGTTAAATATCTGTCGGACAATTATATTTTTCTGGAATTTCTTTAACTTAAAGTCTTTATACCACCTCAAAATTTTATAATCATCCATTGGTTTATCATTGCTGACGCAATACAAAAATGGTTCTTTTAAACTTCAAACATTTTTGGACACACTTGTCAATCCGACAGGAGATTGGCAAACTAAATTGACAATGAAAATGAAAAAACGCATAAAGCAAATTCTTTTGTACCTATGAAAACTCAAAAATGAAATGCTTTTCTTGACAATTCAAAGTCAAAATGGACTTATATAGGCAATTTTTCGATAGATCTGACAAAATGACTACAAAATTATTTTTTGTTTTTTTAATTGCAACCATCCGACAGACGACTTCCTTATAGTATTTTTAAATTCTAAATTAGTTAACGTTCAGAATTTTTAGTTTTTGAAAGAAAATTCCCTGTATAGAATAAGAAATATGTCTGCTTCATTATCTGTTCAAAGTTCAAAACAAGTCCTAGAGAGCGAATTTCCACATTTTGTTCAAAGTTTCTGACAGGAAAATAAAAGTTATTTACCATATTTCCCGGTTTTTACACAGTGCGCACAAAAAAACGCCAGCTGGCCGATAATCCGATTCCCCCAATTATCAGGTTAAATCCGAAGAAATCGGAGAATCGAATTAATTACAAAACCATTCCCCTTGATAAAACACAGTTGCGTTGTAAGTTTCAAGTTTCAAGGATAAACCTATCAAAAGTTATAATATTTTCCCAATTGTAAGGATTTCATAGAAATTTTTAGGGGTAGTTTTGAGTAACGTCCAATATCTAAGGCTTTGAGAGGCATAGCACTTAACAGTTTGGCATGCAGGTGCGTAACTAGATAAATATTAAACCTCAGTGAGTATCATAACCATGCAACATAGCAAAACAGACTGGACCAAATAATAATAAGGTCATACAGAACCTTAAACGAATTTTTAAGCTAGAAAAATTTACAAAAAAAATCAAAGTTGAATTACGCCGCTTTCTCGTAAAAAACATACATAACAATAATTAGCGCATTTTGTACCGCCCAGTCTGAGTTAAGAAAAATGCTGCTATTGTGAAAGCTAAATTCAACATTTTCTTAATGCTTTTAAAGATTGTTTAGTTAAGAACATAATGATATTATTCTCAGCAGAAAATAAGCACATCAGACTTCAGTCAAAATTTAGACGTCCTTATAAAATATGCAAATTGTTAAAGAGCAAATAAATTTACGAGATTAATTCCAAATTTATATTTAGTGAACATGAAAACAAACTTTTTTAATTAAAAGGCGCGTAAAAAATAGTCAACAAACAAAAAATCCACTTACAAAATCTTCTAAAAATTTATTTCTCTTCTTATCATAAAATTTGTTCTTGTTAATTTCTAAAGCGTGAATTTAAATTTTTTTTAACGAAATAGACAACGCAGTGTTAATTGTCCGTATCTTTGTCCGAGCACGTATGCATCTTAAAGAAACTGCATCGAGGGAACAACAAAGGTTAATTACCCGTGACTTTTGTATAAGAAACATTTTTAAATTATAAACTTTTCTAAAACCATTGAAAAGACAAAACAAAAAAGAAGTTTAAAATAGAGCAGTGGAAAGAATTTAAGCTGCGCACAACCATTCATTTTAAACAGACAGAATACGGCTATTAAAAAAGGAGACTACCCGGAAGACTCTGAGTTTCAAGACACCAGTAAGCAACCCCATTAACCAAATAACTTTTCATATAGTTGTTCAAACTGAATCTTTTTTTTAATAACTCCTTATTGCTTTGTTATATGGTTATGATACTTACTGAGTTTCATTATTTATCTATTAGACACCTGCATGATAAATATTTAGGTCCCATACCTTTCAGAGGCTTTGATATTGGCCATTACTCGAAACTACCCCTAAAAATCTCTATGAAATCCTTTTAATGGGGAAAATATAATAACTCTTGTTAGGATTATCCTTAGAACTTGAAACTTGCAACACAACTTTGTTTCATCCATGTAAAATATATTTTATTTAGCTTTCAGAAACTTCAAACAGAATGTAAAAATTCGCTCTAGAACAAAAGTAATTAAATTTTAAGCAGACAGTGGCATTTTTAACAAATTTCAAGCTTCTGATGACGTCACAGAAAATGTGCAGACGCAAGCAAAAATTTATTGCCGCCATTTTGTTCCTTTTATGACGTGCTATAAGTGTGCCAAGTTTGATTCAACTTAACAACTATATGAAAAGTTATTGAGGGGGCATAGTATGTTCGAAAAAACCCGGACCGAATAGGGTTAACCATTTTAAGGCAGGTAAACCAAATTTTACAGCCAGTAAAAGTGCTTGGTACAAGTATGTTTTGCGCCACATACCTATTAAGTTTTGCTTATTGAAGGTCCTCTCGCAACAACGATTCAAATAAAAACAAAGAATACAGATTATCGTAACCTTGTCATATGTACTACAAGACACCCTGTTGTTATTTTGCAGAACAAGTTTCTGTATAAGTCCCAAAATTAATGGTAACTTCTGTTTGATATATCACAGTTTAAACCCTGTTGTTACCCAACAGCCACCCAACCGCTTTTAATTTGCAGATAAAAGTTCCTGTGAAAGTAAAAATAAACTAATAGTGAAAATGGAGCGAATGGTAAGCCATGTGGCTATCATTGATAAGGAGTGTGACGCGCTCTTTTCATTGTCGTGTTTTCAAAAAATAGCTTTCCGACAACTTCGGTTTAAATATAGCCTGTCGATATCATGTAATAGAAAAAAACGGTAGCACCATTATTTGTCTCACAACCTAACTTCCTGTGAAATGTCTAAAAATTAATTGTTATAAGAGAATAGTGAGTATCACCTAGCCACACTTAAACATTAAACGGATTATCGAGACTGTTGTTTTATTGCCACTCAAAGGTGCAGTTAATCCAGCTACATTTTTAAGCATAAAAACAACGTCAGGAAATTTTGTGACAGTTTGTTCAGATTACAAAGACAAAGTCTGTGTCTGTTACTTCAGCCAGTTGGTTAAGAAAATATTAAAGAAAGCACAAATTTGGCTAGGATAAAGCGTATTTGTACCACCTAAGCAAAAAACTCTAGCCAGCTAGCTATAACTCTGATCATGTCATCATGTGTACGTTTGTATAAAACGTGATGATTTATTGATCATAACATATTCCTATAAATAGAAAGCATTTGGAAGATGAAAAGATAAAAAGGAGGCCTGACATCACCACTTCCAAAATGAAATGGCCTTTGTCAGCGTAGCACGATCGTTGCATGTTCCTCCGCCGACATATCAGGGTCGCAAAGAACTTAAATTGGTTATTATGATTGATTGTGATTAATCTATTACTTATTAGCGATCAAAACAAACCCGGTAACAATCAGGTTCTTCGAAGATTCCGAAACAAAATTGCGCGCAGCAATCGGTAAAAATTTCGTTTCTGCGAGGCTTCCACAATAAAGCTTGGCGCGCTAATTAGATCATTTAGACGGGTGGTTAGGTCTTAAATACCAGAGAAGACTATCCACATGTACTTCTTTAGTAATTTCCTTTTCAGTTTGTGATACATAAAATGTTAAAACAAATATACTAGTCGCTATCACGTGGAAAAATCCACGTATTAAAATGTCTTACATATTCTGGTCCTTAGATTTTCGCCATTCTTATATTTTTCCTGCATCGCTAATTTCGTGCATGCTTAGCACCAAGTAGCGATTCGGTTACTATTTTGAACAGAATACGGGTATTATTATAGAGACGCCTTCCGAATAAAAATATCTTAACTACATTTATACTTAGGGAAAAAGATCTAAACAAACACATATTTTCTGCTATACCTCCCAAAATACTGCTCCACTGGGAGTGAAGTGACCTTAATATTTTTCTACTTTGAATTCTGTTGTTGTTCTTTAATTCCCATTATGAGAGTTTCCATTTATTGATTACAATGAAAAGGCGGGACCAAAATGAAACAAAGAAACTTAACTCACTGTGACTACAGTGAAACCTCCTTATAGCGGACATCCTTTATAGCGGACACCTCTTTACAACGGACACTTTTCTTGGGAACGGATGAAATAACGGTCAAACTCTCATAACAAAACCTCCATTTAGCGGACACTTTATAGCGGACACCTCTATATAACGGACATCATTTCAAGGTTTCGATTGACATTATCCCCTGGAACTGACCTCTCTACAGCGGACAGGCTTAAGAATGGGTCATACAAAACATTCCTCAGCATAACTTTCTCCATCAAAAGCGTTGCAACATTTGGACGAAACGCTAAATTTTTCAATGAATCAAAATGATAAAACTCTAACTGGCCTAATTTCAGAAGTCATTGACAAAGTGGAAGATATTAAATTGTCTTCGCAAAGAGAAAGCAATATATCAATGTTTTTTGTCAAGTCTTAAGCTTGTTTTAGTTTTGAAAGAAAGGTAGCATAACTTCAATATATTGTCTTCACTGTCTTTGTTCTCCCAAAACCAGTCTCTGGATACACCTTACGGTCGATTTCGATACGCCCTAATAGCCCCGGGATGGTTTTTGAAGAAATTTGAGCTAATTTTGGGAAGAACCTCTATGTAGCGGACACCTCTCTATAGCGGACATTCTTTGAGGTCCCGATGGTGTCCGCTATAGAGAGGTTTCACTGTATATAGAACTATGTGATAAATAGAACACATCGACTTTCGGCATTGTTGTAAGATATAATATTATAAAGGCTTGTCACTTTGGAAACGTTCAATAAACAGAATTTACGGACAAAGCGACTGACTCGTCACTATCTGCAGTACAAATTATAACTTCGTGCCGAAAGTGCTGACGGTGGCAAATTTGTGTGCTCCTAAACATTTTTTTATGCCATGCCATGTTCTTAAAGGATCTAAAATTTAAGTAATTAAATCCACCGATACCGCTACCTCCATGCCCCACCCCACTTCCTTCATAGGATATTTCATACAAGAAAGTCTAGAATAAATACACTTAAAAATTGTGAACAAGTTGTAAAATATTATGGTAGCTAAAAAATTAAACGACAATGTAGTTAAACGAAAAAATAGTACTGTTTATTTCGTGACTCTGCATACTTGAATTAATTTCCTAACTTCCTCAAAATTTCATAAAGAGCGGAAGCATGTGGTATGAATGATTATGCAATCAAGGTTATGAGGTCATCGTTTGTTTGTAATGGAACAGTGTATCTAAAGAATTCTGCCCACAACATGTTACGCAAATAGTCACATTTTGAAATTTTTGAAATGTTTTATAGTTATAGGATCCATCAAGTTCTTTGTTATGCCTGTTGTTTACAAAAGATGAGCATGTATAATTTGAGTAAATAAGGAAACACTCGTTGCAAATTCAGTTGTCAATCAAGGGTGCTGATAGAACAGGTTGTAAATAAAGGGCTCTGATACCAGTACTTTCCATCAAGCTTCAAATGCGGATTTACATATTTAATGCTCAAGAAGAGTGAAGCGCTTGATCAATTCTTGGAATTAACAATGTCGTAATTTGCCAATAGTTTAGGAAGGTATGAAGTATGTATTAGGTATTAGGTAGCTAGGTTTAGGTATTTTATTCAAGTTTTGATTTTTGAACGCTACTTCATAAACTTGTTCCAAATTTTAATCGAGTTTATGTAACATGAAAATTGAAACTAATTTCCAGTCACGAAGGATCAAAGATAATACATCAGGCATTCAAAAAATCTACAATTTGGTGCTTCTCACTCAGGTAAGGAGGCGGCATTGATACAGTGCACGTCCTCTAATTCTAACAACACGAAAGGGAAATATATTCGAATAACGGATGATCGAAATAAGCAGCAGTATAAGCAGAAAAGTATCACAAAGCAAGGGATCAAAAACATTTGTTCGAAATAGTGTATATTCCAATTAACGGTATTTGAATTAGTGGATATAGCAACTGTATTTAAAGTTTTAATATGGTAGCATTATACATAAACAAACACGAAAAAGTTTACAAATGCAAAAAAAGTAAACATTTTATTTGTAACATCCAGTAAATGATAACATGATAATGTTGACATCACATTCGATTTATATTTTCGTTCGAATCGCGTTTGTTTCATGAAGTACATGGGCATCAAGTTTCTTCTTCTATATTCTGCTTCTTCTGTTTTCTTTTCGGAAAGCAAACCCAGGTAATAATCCATATAATAACGGTTTATTTCGGGCACTAATAAACAGATACTGACCGATTTTGATGTTGTACTGTGAAATACAAAGCCCGAGAATGTTCCTTTGTAAACGAAAAACAACAAAGCTATTTTTTAAGTTGCTATTCACAAGCCATCAAGAAAGAAAAGAATTTTGATACCTCTGAAATTTAAGATCATTCGATTTTTAACTTTTGTAAATTCACAAAACAAATTCGAAACACTGTTTATATGAATTGAAACGAAAAGATGGTTTTTGGTGAGCTATTTTTGTATTTTTTGTGTGCTATGGAATTTTTTTTTATTTGTTTACTTTTTTATGTTACCATTTTAATAATGGCTTCCCAAACCGGTTAGTATGGCTCCATACAAAGCCCTGTTAAAATAAGCCGTAAACCAATCAAATCATCGAACTTACTAATCAGTTTTTTGTATCAGTCAGGTGTTAACTTCGAATATTGGTCTTTCTCACGCACTGTGTTGCAAAATCGGACTTTAAGAAAACTTTAAGATCGGTCAATATTCTCTGGTCCCTCCTAAACAATTATTATAGGGTTTATTTCCCAATTCTTCATTTTATTATTATAGTATTATTTGTCATTGCTGCACAGAATTCTAACCAGCGTTTAGCTTGACAATATCCTTAATATCCGTAAGGTTTTTTATGCTCAATCTCTCGCGTTTTATATCTTTATCTAATACGAATCTTTTTTAATGCGATTTTTAAATAGAGTTTAGTGTTTTGTCTTGACTAAATGGTAGACCCTTACTTGTGTTCCTGTGCCATTTCTGTGTATTGGATATCCTCAATCTAGTGTAGGAATTGAATGTCGAAATTGCTTCAGGTCATACAACCATAACTGATCCGAGATGGATTTACAGTTTTTCTATCGGCTGGCTATTTAGCGCCGTTGAAAAAGAGGAAGGTCTGTGGCTGCGAAATAAAGTTTACAATGAAAACATGCTGAATTCTGATGATGTGAAATTCGATATACCTTTTCACAGTTTAAGTTGTTCGATCATTTTCTGTATTGCAAAAAGGAAGTAAACGGATTGAATTTAAGGCTTAGACCATTGTCATTATGAATATTTCTTTTTTTCTGAAGAAATAATCAGTCTCGCGCCATGAAAACTTAGTATATTATAAGCAGTAACCCTACTTAAAACATATGTGAAGGAATTGTAACTTTTCTTTTTAAAATATTTCACAAAAAAATGTTTTCACTTTTCTTCATGGTCAGAGCCTCCTTTTTTCAATTCTCAATAGCGTTGTAACAAAAGAAAGATTTTATTTAAGCTATTAAGTGAAACTGTGACCTCGTGTATTCTATTTACCGTTTCAGAATGTGCGTTTAAATTGTGCTTTTGGGTATTTTCACAGCAAGACATAAATAGAATAGGAAACCAGAAATTAAATGTGGAATCATTTAACAACATATTTAATGATGACAATGTTTATTTTAGTTAACCTATTCGCCGATTTCTGCGTCCATTGTATTCTGTTTATCTCAACACAAAGTTTAGGAAAGATACGCTAAGGGGATCCTTGAAGAATGAGCGAAAACACCACAAAGCGGCCAATTTCAACTAATGAAGATGGAACGTTCACTATAGATGATGTGATTGTTAGATTTGTTCTAACAATAGCCACAGGGGTTACTGATTCTGCGCAGTATGTTACAATGCATGACCCAGCAGGGTTACAACATCCTCCCAAAAGTACGATGTCTATCACAAAACTATTTGAAATTGACAATCCTTCAAGTGGGACGTGGCAATTAACATTTCCTGAGGAAGTTGGTGATTATAAATACACAGTTGAAGCTGTGTCAAGCGATTACAGCGTATATTTTGAATCCAAATTTATGCACAGGGCGGGCGCTGACCCTGATAGTGCCACACATTCTGATTATGCCCCTATCAAAGGTAATTTCTTTATTATTTGTTTTGAAAGAAGATCAGCAAAACATCGATGTTGTTTTTTGTTCTCTGTACATTTAATTTTAGCTCTAACAAAATATAATTCCTAATTGCAAGTGAGTGAAAAACCCGTCGCTACTTACAGCGGCCATGTTTGGATCACAGATTACAGACAAAAAGCATTATAACATAAACTTTAGTAAACTTTTAATAAACCCCAGAAACGTCATGTATAACTATGAGAAAAACGCCATAAATAAATTTACTTTACAAGTTTATCTCAGAACTTTTCTTTTACTACAATTTAGCTACAACAAATATGCTTTCTCTTCGCGTGGGTGGAAGTGAAAAAATCAACATGGAAACTCTGCAAATCAGTATTGTCGATCTCCAAAATAGATATTTAATAAAGAATATCACTTACGAGTATTTGAAAGCTTCGAACATCATTAACACTACTGCTGCTCCTCCTAATCAAGACTACAAAATAAAAATTTCAGGTTTGGCTTTTGTCTTGTTTAATCAATATCTGTCATAAAAATCCACGTCGTTTCTAACAAATAGGAAATAAATTGTTGATATCATTGTGATCAGAGTTTCCCGCTTTTTCTACGACGAAAGTCTAAGGTTGATTGTTTCGATTTTGACAGGTCTGACAACATTTTATAAAGAAGAAATAAGTGCAGATACAATACCGTGTCTTCTCTACTGGTTAATAGGCGCTCCTTAAATCTTTTCGAAATTTATGGGCGGGTCGGTTATTACAAAGGGACGCTTGAAAGAGGGGGAGGATACAGAAGGAAATATGGTGCATATTTTGAGTCATGTAAATTTTTACCTGTAACTACACAACCTAATGACATATAATAAAATTGCCAAAATTTTACAAATTAACTATGTAAACACTCTCTTAAGGTTTGCTCAAAACAGCTACTCCATTTGAATTTTACTCGGAAACCATCCTCAAACCGATATCCATAAATATATCGCTTGTATCTGCTGGTACAAACAATATGGCCATGGCAGGTGAACAGGATGTACCTATTACTGTTCAAGTACAGACAGACACCACTGAAAAGGTGGGTATTGGTTTCGAAGGACTTGCAAGTGTTGGTTCGATTCCGGACAAACCTTATGTAGAAATCTCAAGAGTTGGTTATGCAAAGTTATACTTCAATGTGCCACCAGCTTCCGCTTTGACCAGGGAGACGCGTTTGGTTAGGATCACCGTCAATGCTATCTTTCGACGAGTCAAATATCCAGTTTCGTTTAGGATGCTAATAAACTAAATATGATTTGTAAATATATTGCGATACACAAAATGTTGGTCACGTGTTTTACTTTATACTTCCTTTAGAAAAAAATAGATAAAGTAAGGAAGTAAGCAACGGGAAGTTTTAACGTCCTTGGGGATTCCATCCTAACAGTTGGCTCTTCCTCCCCTCCGACTGTAACTATGTTACATTACCGACAGAGATACGTGTAGCATTGCTCTAACTTGCTTGCCTGCCACACAAACCGGTTAGCGGTCAGTAGATGGAAACAAATGGGCTGACAACACTGCATTTAAAGTGCGCCGGAGTGGGGACTCGAACTTGAAACCTTATGATTACAAGTCGAATGCGCTACAACTACACCATCTCCGCGTGATGAATGGAGTCGATTTATCTAGCATTAAGATTCGTGTCTGTAATTACTGACTTCTTAGCATTGCTCACCTGAGACATTTCGTGTTTTTGTTTTCAGCTATATTGCGTAAATTATAAAACAATTTATATACATATATATATACAAGGTAGCCCGTCTTTAATCTATCGCATTTCGTGTTTCCGTATCACGACTTTTTTTTCGCGTACAAATAGATAGAATACGGGCATTATTATTACAGAGATTTTTTGATGTTCCTAAAATGTTCACAATATTATTGATATCCTATAACTATATGAAATTTCTTTGACCTTATCTTTCTCTTGAGACCTATTCGAATCCACATTACACTCCTATGTCCAGATATATGCATTTGTGCAGCTTTGTAACATTTTGACATCCATGCGATCTCTATCCTTTTCTGGACATTTTTTTTAGACAAACAAAATCTATTTAGTATATATCGGGAAAATTTTTTCTAACAATTCTATAATCTTACAGGAAATAACAAACGCCTTTGATATTTTTATGATAAACAAAACAAAAGTAACTTTTGATAGATCTCATATATCAATTTTCCGATGAAATATATCATCTTTATGTTAATAGAACGCGTTGTCTGTATGTCTGTAACGCAAAATGGTACCCTAGCAGCACCAACTTCTTTGATCTTGCCCCGAAGCCTTTATAAATTAAAGTACGCCCTGTGATCTGTTCCTTCGATGAGTTCAACGTGAAGTTCTAAGGACGCCTGGTTTTCGATATTGTATGTGTGTATTTGTTGGTCTTTTTTTACCTTTTTGTTTTGTAGAAGCTTTCTACTTGTTATAATGTTTGTTTTTTATATGTTTTACACATTTTCTAGCCATATATAAATCTTAAACAAACTAATTTTAAGATTTTAGCTGCAAACTTAGATTTTGAGAGAGGATCCTAAAGTTAGCTAGCTGTATCTAGCCTTATTTATTCCTATTCTTCAAGGTTTTTATTCAGTTTAAGGCTTAAACAAACCAATATTAAGATTTTGGCTACCAACGTAATTTGTCATCAAGACCTAGCTAGTTTCGGCAAGGGTAGATCGAAGTTTTTTTATGTTCCTTTAACTTTTCTGGTTCCTTACAATCCTTAAATGTATTTATTTAGAGGTTTTTAGTACCCACAGCTGGGGACCAAATATTTAATTATTCCGCACAATTTTAACGTTGGAAACTTTAGAAACTGGTAACTTTAGTGACTTCATTATGTTCAGCTACAATAATTTTATATTGTGAATAATGCCGAACATCTTGGCTAGGCCAGCAGCAAGCCACAGATGTGTGATTCTAATGCTTTTTTACTAAATTTGTCTAGGCAGATTTTTCAGTCCATATTTGCATAACTAGTAGTTTATGGGTTAAAAAATTTTGAAAATGGCAGCATATTGTGTCAAATACGGTCATAAGGCCGATTTCCATACAACTGCATTTTGCGCCCAGTCGTAAAAAGCGCCGTGACTTTTGATCTACGCATGCGCATTATCAGAATAATGCCGCTGACCTCGCGCTTTTGCATGCGTTGGGGCGATTTAAAAAAAGTTGAACAGGCTCTACTTTTTGCGAGCTACATTTTGCGCTTCAGCTTAACAGCCAATCAAAAGGTAGAAATCTACATGAATTACGAAAGAATTTTTAATTAGATCATTTCAAGATGGCTAGCAACATCTCGTTTCTGTGTTAAATTTTTGTCAAAGCCAAATGAATGTAGAGAATCAGAATATATATCAATCAAGTGAAGTAGATGAAAAACAAAATAACATTAATGAGTCTGTGGAGGCACAAAGAAACAACGTTGTAAACAAACTTAAAAAGACTACTCGTGATCTGACAACATTAAATCCTTAAGCAAAACGTTGTATAGTCCTTTGATTCTTCTTTCTATGGAAAGTCGTCTCATCCACATGTTTTTCTTACGTATTTTACAACGTTGTTTATTTCTACGTCATAAAAATATTGCTAGGACTACTCTCAAATTTTGCAGCAACAAATATCGTCTGTTTACATCAGCCATGTTTTGCAAAAAACACGTGAGCAAAAATCGCTAAATGGAAATGGTTCGGTATATGTGATAAAAGTCGCAGCGCATTTTACGACTGGGCGCAAAATGCAGCTGTATGGAAACCGGCCTATAATGACTGTGTTTTCATTCCCATGAATACCGAAAACAATTTGCAGTCACTATTTTTGTCGAATAACTGATATTGAGGATCCGATGAATGATAAAATTAACAAAGCTATAACTTAACGGATTATTGTGTTAGGTTTGATAAGTCGAGGTTGAAGAATTTAGGGAGGACATCAGATGTCCTTTATAAATTAATAGTCACAATCAATTGAATGGTGGTCTATATAATGCACTGCATTATCCCTACTCATATTCGTGTCATAGCATATATAATTGTGCCCGGTCGAGCTTAATTAACATTTGGCCTAAAAAGATTCGTTTGTTGTCTAAATTATAGAACTCAGGAAATATAGCTAATACGGAATTACGTTTTATGCTAAAGGTCTAAACACACTACATTACAACTTTCAAGTCAATAGTCCTCTTCAGTACCTGTCAGTGCAATGTCTTCCTTATATTTCGGTTGTTTGCAAGGACCTCAATGCGTTCAGTCCATGACGTCATAACCTCGCTCGCTATTTTTCCGTAGCGCCCTGCTAAACGGTTTTTAGGTTATTACATATTTGAGATTCACGAAATGTGTCATGACAATATGACCACTACAGTTTAACAGATGAAATTATTGCGAGAGGAATTATTTCATAGAAAATGAAATAACAAACCAAAATGGTGGAAAAGGCATTTACTCTGTAGTGCTACACCCGGCGTGCGCCGCCGAGTCTTATCTACAATCATGTTCATAAATTATTGGAAAAACGGCTTTTGAGGCTTTTTTCAGTGTTTTCCCCCCCTTCCCCTACAGTCAGTGTTGATTTTGTGTTGATTTGTGCCCCCAAATACTGCCGGCGACTCTGGAAAAGACCTCCAACCAACACTGAAGAGTGGGGGGAGGGGAAAAGTGGTTTTTCCAAAACTATTATGAACATGATTGTCTCTAAAATTTGAGACTTAGTTTTTTTAAGTGGCTTTTTTTATAAAAGCTTTTGTGTGCGTTTATGTTGGCTGAATTAAGGACAAGTACTAATGTGTCATTCCTTATACTGTGCATGCAGAGCTGGTTGGTTTTCTTGTTTCATAAACTAGGTTCCAGGCCTCCTATTGTCTGTTTGTTTCTTATTGTTTGTTGTATGTGGCAAGAGCTTATATATGCTTATATATTATGTATACATGACTAAAATTGTTCTTTATATAACATAGACACTTCGTAATATAAAAGAAATGGAAAACACACACGTTCCATACACGTTCCGCACACGTTCCACTCAAGTTCCATAGCCAAGTGTACAAGGGAAGACTGCAGTAGCACACGTTCCACACGTTCCGTCAATTTTTTATAAAAATTAAATTTTACTTCAATTTCATTGAATTTGACGGAACGTGTGGAACGTGTCATCAAAGCAAAATTTTGGCTCTAAACAAGGGGAACCCCTTTTCATTTTTTTATGTCATTTACAGACAATCATGTTCATAAATTATTGGAAAAACGGCTTTTGAGGCTTTTTTCAGTGTTTTCCCCCCCTTCCCCTACAGTCAGTGTTGATTTGTGCCCCCAAATACTGCCGGCGACTCAGGAAAAGACCTCCAACCAACACTGAAGAGTGGGGGGAGGGGAAAAGTGGTTTTTCCAAAACTATTATGAACATGATTGTAGTCAATGAATAGTTAACACTATTGTTAATACGAAACTCTGTGTGCAGATAGTATGCACAATCTTGTCAACAAAATACTGATATTATCGAGAGGCAACTTTCTGATACGATCTCCGATAATAATACGGAGACTATGTCCTTGTTTCTGTCTGTAACAGGCAAAGTGGATGTTTTTATTTTTCCTTTGAATATGCCGAAAAAGTTATGTCTTATTTCTTCATCTTTCTGACGTTATGCATTAGACTGACGTCAATTGTAAGGTTAATTATCTACGAAACGAATGGAAATAACTGAAATCATCACCTGCGTGGGTAACAACTGACCACCTGGGACTATAATGGTACCTATTTCTCAAAGCTGCATCAACCCACCCGGTTAGGAACAGGCGGGTCGTTGATGTAATTAGAAATCTTTAAGCCCCGATACCGAAAATGACGGATTAAGCCCTTTTTGGCAGGGGCGGTTATTTCAGCCGGGGCGCTTATTAATTTTTTTTCAGAAAAGCAAATATTTTAAACTTCATTCTCATAATTTTTATGAATAAAAAATAGAAATACAAAAAAAAAATACGATAGTAATCATGTATGTTTTATGAAATTCAATATTTTCATCTTTATCTTCATCGTCGATAACAGTTAAACCACCTCCTTTGAAATGATTTCATTTTAATAAAACCTATAGTCATAGTAAAAATCATTGTTTTTCTTGCCGATCCGAATAAGCGCCTCCTTTTCCCGAGGTGGGGGACATGGAGGGGGAGGGGTGCTTCTTAGAGCAGGGGCGCTTATTGGGCACGGGGCGCTTAATCCGTCATTTACGGTATCTCGAATTTTTCGCTTTCGACTATCTTGCGTTATCAACAGCACACAAAAACAAACAATATGATGGAGATAAAACAATAACCTTCACCAGCTACTGCAACACAACCATGTTGCTAATATGTCGATGCAGAAAAACAACAAGCAGCAGCTTTTTTCACGTTATTAACAGCACGTGGCGAATTGTTTGGTTGACTAAGTACAGGACGAAAAGAAACAGGTTTTGAGTTTGTTACTATTTCACGACAATTACTTTAACAATAAGTTTTGGGTTATTCTTACTGATTGTTCTACTTTCTTCCGTTGTTTACTGAGATATCTTCGCTTCACTCTTGTCAGTTGTTTCCTCCACAATATAACAGTTTATTACTATGGTAGTGGCGCTTATGTTGTCAAACGAATACTTCAAGTTATAACCGTTGTCTCACATTGATTTGACGAAATTAATTATTTTAACAACATAATAAACTGTTCGCTTACGAATCCACACAGTTACCGAGCACTTACAACACGAGTACAGTAGAGATATATAGAAAATGATTACACACGATTAACAGATAATCAATACAACACGATAGGCTGTCAAGTGAACATTGATGCTATTTTATCGAGAATCAATACTACTCAATAATCGCCGCTCCGCGGGCGGCGGGCCATTGTCATTTTTGCTAATAAATTTTTGTATTTATGTTTTTCAAACTTCAATTTTTCGTTTAAGTTTTTTAAAATCTAAAAACTGTTATCATGTCGGTATTTCTTTCATTACGCTTATTAGACTCGTTCCGTTAAGTATTCTCAAGTATTCGCGTCAGGGACGACATTTATGACCTCGGTCATTTCAGCAGGTCATTAAAAATCCATATTAAAATCACGTTTTTCTTTAACTTCTCTCGTGCTGTTGGGAATACAGAATAAAAACACATTATAACGGACAATATGCAATGTATTCAGTGCAGATGCAATGTATTCGCTGCATCTGCAATATATTCTGCGCAAATGCGATGTATTCGGTGTCGATGCAATGTATTCGGTGCAGAAGCAATGTATTCGGTGCAGATGCAATGTATTCCGCGCAAATGCGATGTATTTGTGCAGATGCAATGTATTCCGCGCAAATGCGATGTATTTGTGCAGATGCAATGTATTCGGTGCAGATGCGATGTATTCGGTGCAGATGCAATGTATTCGGTGGATATGCAATGTATTCGGTGCAGAAGCAATGTATTCGGTGCAGATGCAATGTATTCCGCGCAAATGCGATGTATTTGTGCAGATGCAATGTATTCCGCGCAAATGCGATGTATTCGTGCAGATGCAATGTATTCGGTGCAGATGCGATGTATTCGGTGCAGATGCAATGTATTCGGTGTCGATGCAATGTATTCGGTGCAGAAGCAATGTATTCGGTGCAGATGCAATGTATTCCGCGCAAATGCAATGTATTCGGTGCAGATGCGATGTATTCGGTGCAGATGCAATGTATTCGGTGGATATGCAATTTTTGTCATATATTTTCTTTCCACATATATAAAAGAAAGGCGCATGGCCTTTTTTAATTCGAATCATTTTTGCATCATCACCTCCCTCTGGGCGAAACACTCTTAGTCCACATAATCAAAATGGAGTGGTTTAATGAGCTATTTTATGAAGAGAAAACCGTAAAAGAGAAGATGATACAAAAATCTTTGTTCCAATGAATGGCTCCATTCTTTTGGTGATGATATCGTCGAATTTTTCTTTGACAATAGAAAAGAAAGAATATTAAGATGAAAACAATAAAGCTTTCATTGCGCTGCTTGCTAAATGATCTCAGAACGATCATTACTCAATAGGTCGTAATGCTTTGCACGTAATTAAAATAAAAAAAAACGATAAAAGTGGACGTTGTTTTGATCCGCTGCCGCAACTGATCAAACTGAGAAGTTCAGACACATGCACACCCATTTTTTATCCTTTTCTGCGGCTAACCGCGCATGCACCTGACCGCGCATGCGCACTCTGCGCAGGCCCCGACATTTAACCGACAATTTTCGTCCAGAACTAAAAGGAAACTACGTTTCTGCGATCGTCAGAAACTACGCATTGTTATGCTAATGCGGACAACGAAAATAGTTTCCTAGAAACGAGGGATAATTTATAATTAACATTTATGACGCCACACGGACGAGACGAGCACGAACTAAATACACTAAATAATGATCTTCTTTCCTATTCCTTATTCGGACAGAATAAATAAAAACATCCGTTTTTGGTATTTGTTGGTATTTTATTTTGGTATTTGGAGGACAGCACGCACGGTTTTATATTTACAAATATCACTTCACGTCAGAACGCTTGCATTCTGTTAATTTCTAATCGTTATGTTCTTTGACAACTCATATTTTACATTATAATTTTTACAAGAAACTGATGCAGTAAAACCGGGAGCGAAACCAAAAACAGATATCTGTGATGGAACATCCACACGATCCATGCAGTACTGCTACCCAATCGTGCACGGGTTCCTTAAACTCGTTTATACATAGATTATATTAGTTCTGTGTAGCGTTGTGCGTCGTTTGAATAACTTGACTGGTTGCTCTCCTTCTCTTCATCGTGCTGAACGCGCTTGTTACCATGGACACATCAAAGAGAAATATATTTTAGTTAAATAAAAAATAAAAAACGACTGTCTTTGATGCTGTCCCAACAAACCGAGGTCTCACAAGTTTAAAAACGCCCTTTTTAAACGCGTCTTCACGGCGCATGCGTGAAGACATCTCCTTCGCAATGCGAAGCTTCCTCCCGCGGAAACGGAAAGAAACTTCATTTCCTTATTTCCTGCGCAACGAAGGAAATTTCGCTTCTTTCCTATTCCTTATTCGGACAGAATAAATAAAAACATCCGTTTTTGGTATTTGTTGATATTTGGAGAGGAAAAAAGAGAAGGTACAACCCTAAGGCTTTAGAAACTGAATATCTTGAAGTGTTACTGTCCTTGATATATTTATCTCTGTTGCTGGAGGAAGCCCATCTCCCATGCTTTCCAATTAACCTATCTGAAATGTTATTATTGGCGGCTGCTGTTGCCCCGCCCGATCTCAATGAATGCAAACCGAAACTTTTTGTTTCTTCTTTTGTAATCGGTTTTAATAATTCCATGAATGTGTCTCTTAATCGGCTGTAAGATAACTGATATTTTCCTATGGCTTTATGTCCTTTTCGAGTTTTTGAAAGTCTGCACATAACGAATCTGGTTCAAGTTTCGCTGTGAGGATGTACTTATTCAACCAATAAATTGGACAGGAAATAAAATCGGTTTTCCTAATATATATAATATTACCTTCTCGATGCTGATCTGTTTTAGATCGAAGAACGTTTATTTTAATACCTTCGTGGCCTTGCTGGATGTCTTTTACCTTTAGTTCCTTTAACTCTCCAATTCTTAGGAATCCTGCGAATCCCAAAACGCACATCACTATAAATCTAAGATGTAATAAATTGTTAGTATACCCGTATAGTTTTACTATTTCGGTAAGTATTTCTGGAGTTAAAGGTTCCTTCTTATTTTTGGTTGAAGATTCTGAAGCTTGTCTGGTAGCGCCTTCTAGACATAATTTAACGAACTTTTGATCAGTTGGACTAGTTATTCTTGCTGAAATATGACCCCAACGAATGCCACAAAATGCTGATGTTAACGCGCTAGGTGGAGACTGTTCTTTTAACAAATCGTTAAGATAAAGACACACAAAAAACGGACCTGCTGGTATGCTTCGAACTTCGCTAAAAGATTGTGACCACCTGACCCACTTTTCCCAAGCAGGTTTATACTTATTTAGCGTAGACTTAGCGAACGCCGATTGGATCACTTCTGGAAGAGAAACTAGCAAGATTGCTTAAACGAGGGTTTTCAATTGATTCTGCTGTCTTCCATATGCCTTGCCGGAAAACGTTACCTAAAGAAATATCACAGGTAAGTTAATAATTAGTCATATATACATTACATTACGAAATGCTTAAATTTATATTTCGTCTAAAAAAGACGTATCGACTCGCACTGGCAAACAGCCCAGCTACCCCAAGAGGGTGTTCTGCCCAAAGAGGACGTATAAGCTTCAGCTGTTGTAACACTAAAACAGCCCGGCTACCCAAAGAGGGTTTCGGTCCAAAGAGGACGTATGAGCTTACATCGGTGGTTGTAACACAAAAACAGCCAACTACCCAAAGAGGGTATTCAGTCCAAAGAGGACGTATCATTTTGCTCACTAGCATGTTGTAACACGACAGCCAATTACACAAAGACGATGCTTACTTCAGTCTCTTGAACTCCGTTCAAGCTTTTGTAATAGGAAAACAGCCAATTGCCTTCAAACGTGGTTTTCGTAGCTTGTTGCTGCGACACAAATTTTGCAGAGTGTTCACTCAAAGGTGTAGAAGTAAAAATGCTATAATTTAATATGCATTGCTTTTTTAGTTTCCAATGAAATACAAGGTATTTACAACGACAGGATACGAACTTCGAAAAACTAAAATGCTATTAGTAAAGCTAGAGTTCGAAATTTAACAAATCCAGAAAAAATCGAATTTTCTGTGCTAATGAAGTAAGGGTCTAATACCAAACAATCCTTTACGAAGTCGTAGAATACTTTACCGTCTGGTGTTATCAACGGCCAAAAATATGCCGATTTCTACTCAGGTACTATTAACACTCCGCTACTTTTACAAATTTTCATATGCGTTAAAGTCTCACCAACAAGATCGATTGGAGGGCATAGCCAATTAAATTCCGTCTCCCATCGTTCCGTAAAACAGTTAACGCAAGACGTCCTTGGGCAATAAAATTTTTAATTAAACTTTGCCACTTTTTTGTTCAAGTTATCAGCGAACCTGTCAACCGTAAATGTGCCAAATTTACTTTGAATGAAAGAAAATGTTTCATTGTCTATTTTCCAATCGTCCGTATCGTTATATTTTGATATCAGCCAAAGTATTAAGTTCTCTAGGGATCCACGACGATTTTACACAAGTTGAAAATTAGTACGGCTAATGCTTGCAAATGAGGTTTTGTACTACCGACTTCAATGATGCGCGAAACATTAAAATTATCAGAATACCAAAGGAATTGTTCATGTTTTAAGATTTTAGCGAAACTTGACAAAATGTTTTTAACCGCTAATAACTCACGGTAGGTTGAACTTGTACCAATTTCAGTTTTTTCAAAATTTCCTTGAGCAATGATATTACCGAGTCGTTGCACTATGTATCTGCCGTAACATTTTTCGCTGGCGTCAGAACACACTATTTTTGTAGTCACGTGTTGGCTTTTAATATAAAAACCGTTGTATCTATCTAAGTTATATTTCCAAAAGTTTAGTTCTTCCAAACATTCCGATTCGATATAATAAACCTTATCCCATTTATCTTTCGATTGTACAAACATATTCATTTGGCGTGTGAACAACCTGCATAGTGGACCTATTCCGGGACTCATGGAAATAAGATTTCCGGCAATTCTCGACATTTGTCTTGGCGTGATTCTTTTGCGTTCTAATGCTACCCTAACGAGTAATAACAACTTTTTTAATTTCTTCTCTGGAACGTAAAGTTTTTTGTTCGTAGTATCTATTTCAAAACCTAACCATTGTCCAGTTTGAGATGGAATCAATGCTGATTTTTTCTTATTTATAGTTAGGCCACCATTTTTTAAATGCTTCTGAATTAATTCGCTGTGATACGTAGCTCGATTTAACCCTACTTGCTCTGACCCTTTTAGGTCTCTCATATGGCCGACGCGGGTTCAATGTGACCCACACCTAATATCTATTGATAGGAATGAGCTATTAACATGAAATTTGGACCAGAGTAACCTTGTTCTATTAGAAATCCAAAAAAAAAAAATTCTAAATTTTTTTTGTTTTCATGTGATGACGTCACGAAATATGTCAATGATTGGGAATATTTTGCCGAAAAAGTCTACAATTGGTTGTTGTAGTTAATTAGAGACTGACCTTATTTGGAAAACCTATTTTTAGTTCTCTTTGCAGTTTTTGCTAGCTAATATAATCTATAACATGGAAATACTAAGACAAATATAATACTTTTACCAATAAAGCCTAAAAATGAGCTCAAAGTTGGCATAATTGAAACATTTTCAAAAAACCACGAAAAACCCAAATTTTCAATTTTTCAATATAAAGGAGCATAACTTCAGATTGGATGAGTATTTTCAAAAGAAATTTGGTACAGTTATACCTTGGCATAAGAGAAATAAGTTGGTGTAAAACAATTTCACAATTTTAATGTATTCACGTGATGATGTCACTAATTATGTCAAAAGTATGCGAAAAATAACAAAATTATGCGTTTTCGCAGACCACTTGTAGATAGCCATTTATAAATACTTGTATAGCATTTGGATAGTGAAAATAAGCATAATGTCCTAATAAAAACACAATTTTAACAAAAGGAATTACCCTTAGCTGATAACAATATGAGAAAGTGTTGGAACGAGAACTAAAAAACACGCAGTACCTAAGACATAAGTGCTTTTGACAAAACAACTTTGAGTGAGCATCACACACAATTGTTCCACACTTTTGGCATTGGGTTTTCACTTTCTTTAGGTTGCTCCTTTGTTTCCTGAGGTTATTGCCAGACAGATTTCCCTCACAAATATTGCAACGCTTTCGTGTTTCCGCGTACTGAGCATAACTATCAACAACATCTGCGTATTGTGAAGGAAAGCAAAATCTGTTTAGCTTGGTCACAGATATTTGCAACTTTAGGATAATGTGAATTCAAAGGATTAAAAAAACAAACAAACCAGAATCCATCCTGAAGCAGTATTTTGGGCAAAGAAGAAGTGGACCGCAAACACGGCCGTAAACAAAAAAAGTCGACCGCTGTCGACAAACATACCGCTGCGTAAAATATGTGAATGCGGTCAAAAATATTTTCGGTATAAAATTTGAGGAATTCTCATAAAATTTCAGACCGTTCGGCCAACCGGTTAAGCCACATCGGGAAAAAATGTAAGGGAGCGGGTCGCATTGACCCCGCGTCAGAACAAGTAGGGTTAAAGATTCGCACCCAAATATACCATCGTCTAAATAAATTGCGCAACAAATTCCTTGTCCTCGCCATTTACTAATAAACGGTCTCAAGATTTTTGTAAAGGCATAACAAGCGGTAGCTAAACCAAAAAGTAAAACTGCAAATTGAAAGTACCTCGTGCGTCCATCGCGAAATTTCCAAGCGAAACCTAAATACTTTCTGTGAGATTTGGCTATGGGCACGTGATATCACATCCGTCTTTCAGGTCGAATGTCTCGAAAAAGTAGTTTTGTTGAAATAACTTAGCCACGGTTTGAAGATTTTCGTATTTAAACTTTTTGACGTCTAAAAATTTGTTTACATGTCTAAGGTCTAAGACTAACCTTAATTTAGAACTTTCGGCAACAGTTAGAGGGTTACAAATATATGGCCTTTCTTCGATCTCCTCTACACATCTATCCCTCAGAAGTTTTAATATGGTGTCTTCTACAAAATAAGGATGATTTAAGCTAGATTTATTATTCTTTGCTGAAAAAGGTGATGGTTCGTTTACAAATGGCAAAAAATATCCGTTTTTCACTACATTCAACACAAAAGGGGAAGCTTTTAAATATTTTTCCCAAAATTCGCAATGCTCGCTGATTTTTCCAGCTACAGATTCATGTGAACATTTAAACTCAACTGATTGTTTGTTACGATTAATAATTGTGTTCTCTTCTGTATTTAGAAGCGTTGAAAGGTTGTCGCGTGGGGCAACTGCTGTAGAAATGACCATATTTTCCACACGACCAGCAGACTGAAGAATTTGGTTTTTGTCGAAATTCTCGAAAATCCTTGAAACGGAACCTTTCCCACTTACGTAAGTGGGAAAGGTTCCGTTTCTTGCCTCCGAAATGAAAAACGTCGTTTATATGGTGAGAATCTTGGATTTTTAAAATTTTTCCTTTCTCTCTTTTGCTTTGCAGATTTTATAGCTTTAGAAATTTGTTTTTCGTCATCTGACCCAGAGGCAAGATCGTCTTTTAGGTATTCCTTAACCGTCGACCAGCCCTCTCTATCCGCCAAGCGAATAATTTTCAGTCTCTTAAGAAGTAAATTTTTACCTTCTGTAAGCTCCTGTGTGGATTTTGCAGTATCGCCTTTCTCTATGTTCTCTATTGCATCATCAATATTTTCCAATACTTCTACGTTAAATCGTATTGCTTCTGGTTACCTTCGCCTTTTAACTGCACGTTCTCCAATTTTCTTTTTTCTTTTAACTTTTTAGAAATGGTGTCAACGATGCGATCTGTGTCGGCGTTAACTGCAGGAGGAAGGACCGCTGCGTTTGCCATTGCTCGTTGCACGATGTTTGTGATGGTTTCTTCTAGTTGATTTTGATCCATTTTTGTTACAAATAAAAAACGACTGTCTTTGATGCTGTCCCAACAAACCGAGGTCTCACAAGTTTAAAAACGCCCTTTTTAAACGCGTCTTCACGGCGCATGCGTGAAGACATCTCCTTCGCAGATGCGAAGCTTCCTCCCGCGGAAACGGAAAGAAACTTCATTTCCTTCTTTCCTGCGCAACGAAGGAAATTTCGCATCACTAAATCACACTTGGGCCATTTTAGGTCCATAACTGAAGTCATCAAAATTCAAATGGCAGATAACTTTCATTGTTCTTCCGCCTAAGTGGATTTTTCCTCGGGTATGACGACTAGTATTTTAATAATAAAAGATCAGTAAACATATATAACATAGTCACTAGTAGAAAGTTTCTCTTGACTTTGTTTTTAATATAATTTCAACTTTTTTCAAATGAAGATGAAGGCGACAGAAAATTATTTATTTCAAAAGAGCCCGGTAACGAGGTTGACTATATATTTTGATTTGGCAGCCTATTTCAATGCTAGAAAGTGTAATTAAAACGGAAAAGTTAATCTCATTAATTTTTCGGCATCAGTTGTTATAAATTGCGACATAGTTTATTACAAGTTGGGTAAAGAAGAATTTCAAATTGTGACAGTAACTTTTTTAGAACTTGCGATAAATTTACTACAAATTGCGACGATATTTCAAATTCGACAGTAACTTTCCTAGAACTTGCGACAAATTTACTACAAATTGCGACGATATTTCAAATTCGAAAGTAACTTCCTAGAACTTGCGACAAATTTACTACAAATTGCGACGATATTTCAAATTCGACAGTAACTTTCTTAGAACTTGCGATAAATTTACTACAAATTGCGACGATATTACAAATTCGACAGTAATTTTGTTAGAAATTGCGATAAATTTACTACAAATTGCGACGATATTACAAATTGCGATAGTAACTTTCTTAGAATTTGCGAGAAATTTACTACAAATTGGAACGATATTTCAAATTCGACAGTAATTTTGTTAGAAATTGCGATAAATTTACTACAAATTGCGACGATATTACAAATTGCGATAGTAACTTTCTTAGAATTTGCGAGAAATTTACTACAAATTGGAACGATATTTCAAATTGCGACAGTAACTTTCTTAGAACTTGCGACAAATGTACTACAAATTGCCTCGATATTACAAATTGCGACAGCATAAAAGACGATCGATGGTCAGTTTAAAAGGGGCTATTTGTTTGTGGAGTCTATTCAAAATTACTTGCAAATTTCTCGTCAAAATACCATGAAGCAGACCTGCACATGAGTACCTTGGACCAGATTTTCGTTTCAGTACTTTAAGTTATATAGAACAGTATGCATATGTTATGCCAAATCGTAACTCAACTGATTTTGGTTTTGAAAACTTGTTGTTTTGGTTCCATTGGACTTTATTATTATTATTATTATTGAAATTATTTACCCAGGATAGCCTCTTCAGTTCCTTTTTGGTACTGCTATCAACGAGGGCCCTGCGAAGGGGGTCCTAGTGAATTTAAAGCTCCCATTTGAGCTATGAAAGTGGTGCAAGCACAGCAATCGCTCAATTAGACAACCGCCTAATATATCCAATCCTATTCTCATGCTGAGCGCTAAGCAGAAAGGATAGATTTACACTTTTATAGTCTCTGACATGACTCGGCCGGGGTTTGAACGCAAGACCTCCCGCACTGGAAGCGAACGCTCTACCACAAGGCTACCAGTCGGTAGTTTACAATAGAACAGATTGTGTACTGTCGAGAAAGTTATTTATTTATTTATTTTATTTTTAATAACTGTTATCCTATTTTAAAGTTACCGATAATGGAAAAAGAAACGAGGATCGAAATCGAGGAAAGAAATTCTTGCTACTTGTTGAAAATGAAATTCTTCGTTGCTAAGCTTTTAATAGTCAATTGTATTTCAATGCTGGGAACGCCCAATCTAACTCGTTGAATAGTTGACGAAATATTTCTTGTTGCTGGGATATTTTAAAATCATGCAGAAGAATGAATGTTCTCACATCTAACGTGTTGGCATATGTATGTCCTTCCGAAAACTTTCGAAATAATAAAATATGATTAATAAACTGACGTTGTGATAAGTAGAAACAGGGGGTTTCTTTTAAAAATGCTAATGCAATATGGAGTGTTGAAGTTGAACATTTGAAGAAAAAGCAGCTCCCGTCTTTAGCAAGAAATTAGACCATGTCTTTAATTAATATTAAGGAAAATTTAATCCTTGAGTTACGTAAATCGTAATGTACATTGGAGTACAATGTTTACAAAAATTTATGGTTAAAGTTATAGCTATGTACGGTTACTCTAGACCGTAACGATTTTTTTAATTTGTGATGCTGTTGAGATGGAAAATAGAAAATAAATATTACCCCCGGTTTGAGTCCGCTTTCTTCATTGATTATTAGTTAGATTCGATTAGCGATTTGAAAAACTTCTGATTTATGAGTTAACCACCTAACTATGATTGTACTAAGGGTGGTCATTTTGGTTTTATTTGCTATCTTTAATACAAGAAAAGTTGGTAAGTTATGAAGATAATTTAAATATTCTTCACTTGTTTTTTTCTTTAGAAAAAAATGATTCATTGCCCTGTGATATGGAATTGACTTACTAAATACGTTATACCGCGCCTCAATTTAACGTCAATAAAAAATAATATGCTATGCTATATTCGTCCAATTCGTCCAAATCCCCTGCGTGTTTCATTTTTGACGAAATATAGCGTAGTAAAAGAAATTTGTACAATGACAAAGATTTTTATAATTATGTCATTTTTGATGTTTTCAGTTTGCTCAAGAATTATGTGAAAAAACAGAAATTTTTAAACCGTTCAAGCGCTTACTTTTATTTTTCGATTCATATTAACCCAGACAAGTCCAATGAGAAAGTTACTCTATTATAAAAGTTTTGTTAAAACTGTAAGTTTCGTTAAGTAATAAGTTTTTCATTTTCCTTTCTCTTTGAAAACTTGTTATACGCTTATTACTGACATTATTCACCCGGGATAGCCTCTTCAGTACCTATTGGCATTGCTATCAACGAAAGTCCTGCGAAGGGGGTCCTAGTGCATTTAGAGCTCCAATTTGAGCTACAAAAATCGTACAAGCAAAACAGTCACTCAACTTAAAGATATCAATCCTGTTCTCGTGACGACCATTAAACAGAAAGGATAGATTCACACTTTCATAGTCTCTGGAATGACTCAGCCGGAGGTTGGCAGCCAAGATCTTTCACACTGAAAGAAAACGTTGTAACACAAGGCTACCAGTCACATGAAAAAAAAGATTAAAAAAGAGCGCTATATACAGTAATATTACCAGCATCATCAATGCGACAAAAATGTTTTTGCTATTTTTTCATCACCCTTATTTTAGGTGGCACTGCATGTGTGGAATCTTTCAAGAAAGTTGCGTGTCTTCAAGAAACAAGTTATGGCCACTCCTTGCTAAATTTAAGAGATGAAATCACTTGGCAAGATTTTAAAGGATATCTCAATCGGTAATTGAAACTTTTAATTTGAATAATGTAATGCAAAATGTAGTGTTATATAATTTAAAACTCTCCATTAAGTTGGGAGAGTAACTTGGATAGCGCTTCTTGTTGCAATTTCATGATTCTTTTTTAAGTTAAATGATTTTCTCGAAGACATATTTTCACGATGTCAAAACAAATGCATTCCGCAACGATTAATTTTCATGAATCAGTCATGTTCAGACATTTCGCGAGGATTTTCTTTTTGCGTATGTACCAGTTTATTCAATGGTTTATTTTATTCTGCAAAGAATTATTCTTTAGGCTTGTTTATTAAGGTGCGATAGCCTTTTATTGAACTGGTTATGACAGATTAAATTCGCGACGATTAATTTAAGCGAAAAAGAGTTTTCAAGCATTTTCGCAAAGAATCATTTTCCAAAATTTTCTAGCAGATAAATTTTAGCAATTATGGCAAAAAATCGACGAAATTGTCAAATGTTTGTTTTCGCGCAAATTTATGAGCTTAAAATACTTTACATAGTTTCACTGATTAATTGTTATCAATTGTTACCACACGAGTTACAAAAAGATGGTCGTTTAAAAGAGATGAGATGCTCTGAGTGGATTTCTTAATTGCACTTAATACTACCACTTGTCCCTGACACTTTATTGTGGCATAATTGCAAAGTCATCTCAAATCGGGTATTCGGGCAATTTTAATGAATTAACATATTTAAAAACCGGAAAAAAATTTTAATTGGCTATTAGAAACTTTTTATTATCTGATTTTAAAGCAGGCAGTTGTACTTTTGGACAAATTTCAAGCTTCTAAAGACGGCACAGGAAAGAAAAGCTGACATAAACAAAAAAATACTTCTACTATTTTGTTCTTTTCATGACATAGTATAACTGTGCAATATTTCTTTTGGCAAAACCTATCAGAAGTTATGGAACCATCCACTCTTTTCCCGAGATTTATAGACATAAAAAAAGTCCAGTATATTTGGGGTTAAAACGTATTTACACGCTGTAGAAATTACACCACGTAAAATCATTGAATTTTAAGTCTTTCCTTTCTTCGTCCTTGAAATCATGTTATAGATATGAAAAACACTTCTTGGGAAAAGACGTAACACAAAAAAACAGAGCAATCGTACATGTTGAATAAAACAATGCTTGCACCATGATAATTCAAATTCTACACTCGCTTTATACACAATAATTTTAATAATATTTTGTTATGTTTAAGCTTGACATGTGAATGTTATGAGCTGGCAAGAAAAAACAACACATACAAATACTTCGCTCTTCGTTTTTATGGCATCTGTATCGGCCTACCAGGTATTAGTGGAATACCCAATGCTAACGGCACAAAGTGCATAAATGAAGGGTATGCAACATGTAATATATCAGACTCGCAATATTGCGTTGGAATAAACCATGGAGATCTTACATTTCAAATTGGTAAGTTTACCTTTTCGTTTTTGTATTAATTATTATTATATTAATTATTTTTTAATAATTAAATACGCTGTTTTCTGGTTAAAAAGGGTAGAGAATGTGATGAGCAAGAATTCCTGAAGCAATTTACGTTAGAGCCATGTATTTTTATATAAGGCACATAGAAAAGAAATGACATTGCTTTGGCGCATTAATAGGTGCTTTTTCAGAATCATCGCCAGAGTTGAGCTTTGAGGAAAATAAGTATAAAGTAGCTAATCAATAAGCAAGGCTTAAATGAAGTCCAACGAAATATTTAGACACGTTTTCGTAACTAACAATAAAAACACAGAGGAATAAATAAAAAAAGATAATGAGCCTTTTCATCCAACAAAAATGCTGTTTCATGTTCTGTATGATGCCTTATCAACTTTTGAGATATTGGAGACGTTACGACACAAGAACGCAGACTATCAGCAACGGCATTTTCAATGACGAAAGCCCGTCAAATGAAACACGGGCCAAAAATTGATTACGAAAGAATCGACTAATGCGGTAACGTAAAAATGAAATCAAAACAAATATGGCTACTGTCAATATTGCAAAAATGCGAAACTGACAACCAACCGTTGAAGACACAAAATTTAAAAAGAAATTATATTTGCTTTTTCTCTGCGCTTTTATAAGTTGTATTTTACATGACACCTTTAATGCGTTAAATATTCGACGTCCTACCCGCAACCTTAAAATCATTCTCTTTGAGTCGCAGGGAGAACAGCAACTTTGTTCTTGAGGGTTTATCCTGATCTGCACATATTGAGAATTGATTTCGTTTTTTATAAGAACTATGACGTTTTTTTTTACTTCAAATAAAAAGATAGTAAAATCTGGCGTATCTAAATTCAGCTTGTCTTTCTACATTTTTTATCCGAATATAGAATATATGTCTGTTAGCAGTAGACATCTATGCAACGATATACATGCAGAATAGCATTAGTGCTAGAAGTGACTACTATGTTTACTGCATGTTACAGCATCATCTTATCAATTATTTTTGTCACCTCCTAGGCGTTGATGGAGCTTATGGTCAATGGAGCGCATTCAGTACTTGCAGCGTGACCTGCGGGACTGGGTTCGAACAAAGAACAAGACGGTGCAACAATCCTAGGCCAGAAGCAAATGGAAAGAACTGTGATCTTCTGGGTCATTCAGTTGAGACGAAAAGTTGTATTCTTCCAGAATGTCCAAGTATGCTATTACATAAGATATTTTGTTATATATTTAATGGATAATTCTGAAGATTGATTTTTTCATAGAATCAGTTTTTAGTACCGAAGACTTTTGCCATCTAAATCGCAAAAAACTAAACCACCTTTTAATAAATAAAAGGTGGTTATAAACAGGTGTATTTTAGTCGTCTGTCCACCGAAATGAGAATTAATATTTCGCGACTAACCTACAACCGTGGACATAATAATTGGGAACTTGTCGTTTTTTAGCTCTTTCTTGAAATGGACAAACAGCATGACTTGGCCAGTACTCTGCAGCCTGTAAGCTGCAAAAGTTTTATTTTGGTAGGGGTGTAGGGCGAACAACCAACGTCGTAAGAGCTGCACTTTCCACAATGTCCGCATTATGGAACAATCCACTCCACGATCCAAAGAAGTCCGAAATATCGTAAGAACAGGGAGTGCTGACGTGATCAAAAATTAGAACTCTAGATTTTGGATTTAACAAAATAACCTAAGAAGTCCTAACTCCGCTGTTAACACTGTTAATAAGTGAACATTAACAAGTTCGGAGGGCGTGTTGTTACTTAGATAGAGACAGAGTCCATAATTGCTTGTGGTTGTAATATTTGGACATTTCCTCTTTCACAACATACTGTGTCTGGGGTTGTATTTTTTCAGTGAACACTTAACTCAAGTGATGAGAATATTAGTCGTTAAAAATTTAATAAGTACTGTTACTGTTTTTAGCAAATGATTGGGGAGCTTGGACGCCCTGCACACAAACCTGCGATGGTGGCTTGCAAATGAGAACTCGCTTGTGTAGCAACGAAAAGGGTTATTGTGAAGAGAAAAAGGGTTGTGTTAATAATTTATGCAGAGGTAAAAGGCTAAATAATATATCAATGCTTGATTTTGACCGTTTTTATCTTAGCACGGTAATGTGGAACAGTTTTTTAATTTTAGGACCGGCGGGAGCTGCGAAAGCTCAAAGCCTTGTTGAGACGTTTCTACGAGAATTCCATTCTTCAGAATTTCCAGAAAAGAAACCGACAGGTACAAACTTGTGACTCAGGAATTCTTTAAGATAAAACCTTTTTGTTATATTTGGTATCCTTAAAATGCAGGCTGCTCTCGGTGCTTGTAAATTGCAGTAGAGTCTTAGCTACGCATATCGCCGATCTAAGACAGGCTGAATTTGGTTCAAATAACTAAGCTTTAAAACAAGCATGGTGTTAAGGAGTGAATGAGAATCTCTTGCAAATCAAACCTTTCAAATTTTTTGTTCTATAATGGCAATCAGGTCTTTTTGAAAAAATTAAATAAGTAAGGGAATTTTAATGATCAAAAATCACTTCGAGTTTAAATGAAACTTCGAACAAGTGCAGGCTTGAATAACTGAAGAAAAGTATAGGGATTTGTTAAGAAAAAATCACCGGGAAATAAAAAATAATTCGGTTCAAATAACCGTACAAACGAAATTACGACAGCCCAGCAAAGTAGCTAACCCATGGTAAAAAAATGGAGTTTTTTCCTGTTGCTTATGTTCTGTCCTTACGATACCAACTCGAAGATCTTTATAGTTTTGATGCTCTCAGTGTACACTTTTTTGATAAGATAATAAAGTTTAGACTGTTACTCAAAGAGGTACTTATATTTAATAATTTCAGCATTAAAAGTTGCTTAATAGTTACTTTATGGTAACAGTTTTTTGGTTAACACCAGTGTGCAACGATGTTAATCATGAATAGATCTTCAAGTGTAAAATAACTAGTTAAACCAAAATTTCGCAGCTACCATAACTTTATTCTGATAACATTTTACTTAAAAAACACATTTGTTAGTATTTATATTAATATTATTTAATAATATTTATATTCCTAAAAAACTCACCATCCCAGCAATAGTTGCTTATTCAGTGATTGACTAAAAAAAAGTGTAATCCAAAAGAATTTTATAAACAATTATTATTTTAGGGAAGTTTTACAAAGCTATCTTTGATATCCAGAAAGCAGTAGCCGACGCTTTTTTAGCAGACGATCCTTCACTTAAGTCGTTAGCACCAGAAGAACGGTTAAAAGAATTGGAAAGTGTCTTACAAGTGGCAACAGAAGGTGGCAGTATTGATTTTGCAAGGGCTACTCTTGGTAAAAGCTTGTTTGCATTCATAGAGGTATGGTACCGTACCAAATATTTAAGATTAAAATACACGCTTTTTGCTGCATAAGTACTAGCAAAATTTGACCAACCTTATTAAATCTTATTTTTGTTCCTTTTTTTTAATAGTCAGAATACAACTTCAGAATTTAGACTCGTTCTGTTCTTGTTTATGTATTTTTTCTCAAAATTCTTCAGGTGTCTATAATATGTGGGAATTGGGTGTTTTCGTGGTTGTCGAAGTTCTACAATTGTTTTTATTTACGGGAAATACAAACTCGAGTTTTTTCTTAGTTCTCAGACCAATGATTTTCGCCTTAGGCGGATTTTATTGTGTCCTTACTTTTCGGAAAAAACAAAAAGCTTGTTTATATACAGTGGATAGAGAATACTTATGGAGTGCCATTAGGTACCAATTTATAGCAGTCTTTTCTAAATCACACTGCGCTTAATTTCCGCATTTTGAGCGTTGTAGATCTTAACAAAAGAGCTTCAATCTTTAGACCAAAATTAAAGAAGGCATCGCCATCGACGAAATTAATAAACAGGCTGGAACGTACCTCAAACAAGTTAAAACAGATATTGGACAGAATAAGTTTGACCAAATCATTCCAAGCACTGGTGGCGCGTCATTAATATTTGTTATTGACACAACTGGATCAATGAGACATGAGATAATCGCGTCCAAAGCTATTGCAAGATCTGTTATTAATGACCAGAGGGATTTTCCAGTTGATTATATATTATCTCCATTCAACGATCCAAGTAGGTAGCTATTTGATTCTTTTCCAAATAAGGTGCTTGTTTTGGTCTATCTATTTATTACCTTTGTTAACTTAGCATTAGGTAAGACATAAAAAAGCATTTATGGTATGTCAATATGTGGGAACAAGCCTGAATTCGGTTGGCTCTAATAATAAAATAATAGAAAACCGTGTCTTAAACACGCCATATGCGAGCTTCGTGTTCTTGGTTACGAGTGGATAAACTTGTGACAAACACTGAATGAATAAAACTAACAAAATGACTTATTGTGTCGCATGTCAGTATTCCTTACCATTGTGGCTATCTGGTATTACAGAATAGCTGTAAATTGGCTATCCGGCTATCTGGCTATGCTGTAAATTTAATCACGTTAGTTTGCTTCCTGTTTGAATGAATGTATTTAGCTATCTAAAATCAAATATTTATTTAAAAAAGACTAAATAAACGAAATAAAACAAAAAATATTTCTTTTCACGTGAGAATCGAATAATTTATAATAACATAAGATTGGTTTTAATATTATTTTTAGAGGTCGGACCAGTGACATATAGGAGTGATCTAGAAAAAACGAAATTCCTCCAGGATTTGAATAAACTGCCTGCCACTGGTGGGTTGGACTGTCCTGAACCAACTTTTAAAGGCATGCTTAACGCATTGAATTATGGTCCGAAGTATGGCAGTCCTATGTTCGTGTTTACAGACGCTACATCGAAAGACGACACATTGGAAAATATGGAGGCATTGAAGCAAAAAGCGAATTCGTTGTCTTGTAAAATATTCTTTTTTACCAACACTGAAGGCTGCAAAAGTGGAAACAAACAGGGAATTGAGAGTTTTAAAGACATTGCATCGTTCACATCAGGTTTGGAAATTGCAAATCTTTTTCTCACGTCAAGCATAACACCGTTTAAGATGTTTCTGTTTTTAACTCAAGCAGCTGTTCTATGCTGTTCATCTCTTCACATTATGACGAGTAAATCTGAAAGATTGATACTTTTCAAACATTTCAGATTTTTTAAATTATTTGATATTATTCATTATCGGCGCAAAATACCCTTCTTATTATTTTCCAAGCTAAGCACGCGAGTTACAATGTTTTCTTTGAAGGCATCTTCTTGATTTTTACAGTTTTAGTAATTGTCTTTATTCAAGACAGCGAAATCTTGCAATGCAAAAAAAACCCTTTCTGTCAGTTTGACAAGTTTTATAAATACTCACTCGATTCATTTTAGCATGAAAAAATTTACTATCAAGATCGTACTGGAATTAAATCACACAGTCCGGAAACTGGGTTACTAACAACAGAGGGACTGCGTTCTTTTTCGATCTACAACTCCTTTATTATATTGCAACAGCCAAAACTATTGTCAAATTAATAAAGCTAGCAAGTGTACCTACGAAAAAATTCACAGCCATTAGCTGGACTTAAACCATTATTACCCCCGTTTCTATACTATAATACTCGCCATCTGTTTGTAAAACAAATTAAAAACCTTTGGTTTGGTAATCGAGAACGCTATTATAACCGTACCTATTATGATAGCAATAACCCCCGTCCAAGTAACCTTTATTGTTTTGAGTTGACAGGAGGACGGGCGCACGAAATAGCGACAAGTACGGGCGTTTCCTGGTGGAATTTTCCGCGGAAAAACAACTGGTTTTGTATTATTATACGATGGCTCGTGAATAAATCCACGGCTTTGTCCGTTCTTTATTTACCGTATTTCGTGTGTCTCGCTACTGCGGTTACCATTTTGTGTGTCAGACACACGTATGCGGGTATTATAATATAGGTTGTTAAGTTCGCGCTTTGTAAAGACACTAAAAATACGTAACAGTTTTTATGTGGTATTTCTTCAGGACAAATATTCCCACTCACAAGCACGCAAGAGTTACTGAAATACAAAGACGTCGTTAGTGAAAGCTTAAAACGAGATACAACACTGGCAACAGGTGGAAAACTACGAGGTGTTACAACCAACAAAGCTCAGACGATATATTTTAATGTGGAGAATAAAATGACCAACTTACTTGCTTCTATATCATCAAGTAAAATTAATGGGGTGAAAGGTGTGAAATTGATTTCTCCATCTGGAAAGGAAATAGAAGTCACGCATACGCTGGTAATGTCAAAGTTGTTCGAAATTTTAAACCCTGAAGTTGGAACTTGGTCCTTGCATCTTCCACCGGATAGTGGTACATTTGAATATGTAATTGAGGCTGTTGCTAATGATGCAATTGACTTCACCTATAAGTTTATCTACGTTGATGATTTAAAAAACCCATACTCGCTGTTGAATCCAATTGAGTGTGAGTGCATGTTTATTTTTCGATTTTGCACGTAAGTGTGCCAGCAGTTTTAACAAACTGGTGCATTTATTTATTTACTTTATACATTCCAAGGTAACAACAGATACGATATGAGAAGTATAATAAATAGGTTTTTATTTTGTGGCAAAGCTAGCTATATATCATGAATATAATTAAAACTAAATATCATAAGTATGCATAAATGGCATTAAATGGGACATCACGGTGTAATGTTATTCAAAAACTCACTGAAACATATGAATGTGTGATGCGTAAAGTCAGTTTAACCTCACATTTAAACAGGACACCAATATTCACGGTTACAAAGAGTTTTTATGTGATTTAAGTTGCAAGTCGTATGAACTGTAGAAGAGACATAAAGTCTCAAGTATCACATATTGCATTGTTCCACAAACTCTCAATAAGATTACTTTATTTTCTTCATATTTTTCTACTTTTTGAGATCATCATACGTACTTCTACTTTTAGTCCAAAACAATGTAATGACTGTACAACTTGGAGGATTCCACTTGGTCAACATGAGAACAATGACATTACATCTTATTGACATGGGCGGCAATGATATAATATCAAATTTGATTCCTCAACCTCTTTCAGAGGGTACACTACAGAAACAATTAACACCACCCAATAAACCGTTCAAAATAAAAATAACAGGTATGTGCTGTTTTATTGCATTTTTTCGCTTTGTTTCCGACTTTATCTCTTTTACCTTTTCAAAAACTTGTTCAAAGTGCCAAAGTGATAAATAGTACCCTATTGTAAGTGGTAAGGGTGCATTATACGTGGGGATATAGATCAGCCTACCTATAGACGCTGAAAATGTGTGTATACATATCTCTCTGTTTTTCTCTCCCACTCCTCCCTCCTTCCTGTCACACTGTTCCTCTCTTTGCCACTTCCCTCTTCTCCATATCGATCTTCTCCTTCCCTTAGTGATATCAATTAATGTTTAGGTAAAACCAGCAAAGGTGTTTCGTTCCAACGTGTATCAAGAAGCATCTCAGTTCCTACCAATGTTTTCATACGAGCTATATACGCTGGAAAAGCTTTTACAGTCAAAACTGGAATGAAACAGGAAATAGTAAAGCTCCAGGTTATTATATTCGGCAAAGCAGAAGGCATCATTCATTATTTCAAATGTGCAGCTACTCTCGGTAGAGCGATGATGGCTTCAAATACTGCATTGAAGAAATCTGGATTCATACAAGCTTTGTATGACGCCCCACTATCAGTTGCTCAGAAGGGGACTTTAGATACATTAACTGTCACTACTGGTGAAACAACAATTTATACATTCTCGATTTTAATTATTTAATTAATAAAAATTCATACACATCAAACTTACGAGAAGACCGCAACATATGTCCTCTCATTTTTATAAAAAATAAATATATGGCATGTGAATTTAGATTTATTATCAAAAGGGCGTTCGCCTAGCCAGTCACGGAATAAGGTGCAATTGCTCTTTGTAATAAAGTAAAGTTGATGCATTATCAAAATAAAATTAATTTAGGCATTTTTTAATTTCATTGGAAATATTATGTTGTTTGTTCATTGAGAAGCTAAAAGACTCAACCTGGATCTTTTTTTAAACGGAGTTGCACAGTTGCTGTCATTGGCACGAATTGAGACAAAGGCCGCTCGACTCGCATTCTCGTCCTCGGAGCTCTTTCGAGATAAAACATCTGGACCCGTCTGTCACGTGATAAAAATACCCCACCATATGTTATTTGACTTATCTTTTGCGGGAACCTAATTGGATTCATAATTTAGTGCAACTTGAGAAAGAGGGTGTACTTGTACAGCGGGAAGATCCTGAAAAGAAATTCAATTTGATGATGACTTCAAAGCACGTATTTAAATTTTTAAAAAAACTTTTTAATGTTTAAGCTACATGTAAATCTGAAATTTACGTACGTAGCCAGTCTCTATTTTTGTTATAAATACTTACTCCAGCTTAGATACTGGTTTTAGCTATAGCTAGCTTGCTAGGTGAAAGTCCCACGTAATAATTTAGCATGTGAGCTAACTAGTTATCTATTGTATTTCCATTTTATGTGCGCTGTTTCCGACGTTCTGCGATAAGTCGGGAACGAAGTTTCTTTTCGGATTCTGCACTACAATGTAACCCGACTTTTCGGGTTATGCGCACGCGCATCAGAATAGTATAAATGCACGTGTCGTATCCTCGGGCAAGCCTCTGTCTTTGGTCGCGTGGAAGCAATCGCAAACTTTAACTGTCATTAATATTAATTGATGCAAGTTTCGTTTTATGTACCTCACCGGCGCAAATAATCAAGAAAATGTTGGCATGAAGAAGAACAGACGGACATCGACAACTGCAAAGTGACCAGCTTCACGGTTTTCTTTCTTGGAAAATACGCACAAAAGATGCAATCCACATTTGGCCGTGGATAAGGAAGTTTTTAATCCAGTTGCTGGTCACAAGTCGGTCGATGTCAAGTACAAAGATCTGTGTCATGCGATGTACCACCTACCAATATATACCTCCATACCATACCAATATACCAAGTTACTCAAATACTGTTGTTTTTTCTGTTCTAATTTATTGTTAGGAAGATGTAAAAAAAATAAAGTTATATTTAACCAAGGCGCCTACTATTTCTGCAAATATGATTCTTAAAAAAAACTCATTGCGAAAATGAACAACTTATCATAAAAATAGATATTTCTGTGAAAACTGTTTTGTTAAACTAGATTAAGAGCTGCATATAGAAGATGGGTTGATCCACTTGTGACTCGCCACAGCTTGATTCAGTTAACCAGCTGGGCATAATGGGAGACCAATAAAATTTATTTGACATTATATGAAGCGAGTCAACCCGCCTGAGGATCGGTTACTTAATTAGATTGGTTGACCCAATTCATATAATATCACTTTGGCGAGTCAGTGCCAGATTGAAAAAGCAAAAGCACTTGCATTGCAAGCTGAAACGAGAGAAAAACAATCATGCATTTTTGAACGTCTTATCAGTTTCGTTTTGTCAAAAATAATGTCAGTATTTTTTGTATTAAATGATTTCGTTGAAGCAAAAACAAAAACAGAAAACCTTGGATTTAAATTAGAAAGCCATTGGTAAACAAATTATTCATGAACAATTTTAATTTTCTGGTTTGGTCATATCTCGGGTTGACTTTTCCTATGAAATATGATTTTTTTTAAAACGGGTTGACCCGTCACCTGAGCCAACACTAAGCCAAACCGCTCATATAATCGCGCAGAAAGGTCAAAAAACTTCCTGGGATTTAGTTTTTGAATGTGGCCACCCAAATATTTTTGTTTGTGATACACAAAAGGCAGCATTTTTAGCCTTCATTTTCATTTGCATTAAAATAATAAACTATTTTATTAAAGAGATTCTTTTGATATTTCACAACAAAACATTGTATTTCCACCAGAAACAGAAAAGGAAACGACATGTGACTGTCTTATAAACTATTACATTTTGTTATCTTCCCCGTGTAGCTTAAAAATTATTATAAATATACTATTTATAGTTACTTTCTCATAAGTTTGACAATCGAAAGAAATCCTTTTCTGTAGTCCTTTCCAATACAATAAGACATGCGGTAGTTATGAAACCTTGCTTAATGATTGCCTTCTTTTGAGTTATTCTTTTTGAGTTATTCTTTTGAATTTTTTGGAGCAACACATCAGGAACAACAAGTGCCATAGGAAGTTTCAACCGCTGTTACCATCTCAGCAAGCCTTTAAGTATGGTTCTCGCAATCGCGTTTTTAAAATGTATCTATTTACTAAAAATTCTACCAAAAACACAAAACCTGATAAACCTATCCACACAAATGCAACAATAAACAAACCACCGAAGTAAGTGATTCCTATTTGAGAAATTCTTTCACCTGAATCGCCACCATTTACATCTCTGCACGAACGATCAATCCATTTCTGCTCTAGTTCCTTTAACAAACCATTTTCATTATACGATCGAAAGACATCTGAGATTTCGTTGGTTAGTAATGCTCCTTTCTGGAGGGCAAATCCAAACCCAGGTTCTGGTATAATATCACCAGCAATTTGAAGACGACAATCTTTTGCCATATAATGAAGTGACGTGTAATAATCATGCACCACTGCGTCCAGCTCACTAGATTTAAGAAGAACAGTTAGTCATTGAGAATTGTGTAATAGTGGATTTAAATAATTATTTGCTTCGGTCATTTAAAGGGAAAGGAAACGCATGTTTTTATACAATGATAAGAATAAGAGCCGGCTGGATATAGTTTTGAATATCTGTAATGTCTTAGCTAAACAACATATGTAGCTATTATATATGTGTATGAAGTGATTGGGAACTTTGTAAAAGATCTATACAAAGACATTAACATAGAAATTGAAGAAGGCGACCTGTTGACGTTTTATTAGTTTAGATACGCAGTTTGAAAACAATAAGAGCTGGATATTATTAAGTCAATTTTAATCTGCCTTCTAAGAAAGATCAGCTTGAGGATTATTCTTAAGATATACTTAATTTTTCAGTAAATCTCATATCTTTATTAAGCATATTTTTATAAAATAAGAATGTAGAGAAGTAGATAGAAAAGAAAAATCATGTTCTATTATATTCAGCCAAGTTCTGTCATGTATAGATAAAAAAAGCGTACCCTGAAGTCAGTTTTTCGAATCCCACATCAGGGTTCGGATAATTATACGTTTTCATAAACGATGCTATACGGTTCCAAGCAGGATCTTCACTTTCAGCAAACATTTGTGTAAATACGGAGTTGGCAAGAGTACCAAATTTAAAATTGTGTGTTGGATTGGTCATCTAGGATAGAAGAATTAGCCATAATAGAAACGAAAAAACTGATAAAACAATGTGTTAACTCTATTCCTGCTCCTCAATGCTGGGATTCGAGAAAGGGCTGTTTACTCCCCTCCCTCTAATTACAAAATTTGTTGTTCGTTACACATAAAACAAAACAAATTGCTTACATCAACACTTTTACTAATGATGTCATCAAATATGCAGAAATAGGTAAAAGTGACTTAAAACGGAGATTTGTAAAATATTTGTGACAAACAAAAATAATGCAGCAATATACCTAAGTCCCCTAAATAAAGAAAAAATGTCTGCATATTTTTTAAAACAAATTTCCTTGGAAAATTAAAACTACAAAAACCTTAGGATAAGTAATCAGAATGATATAGTGTAACCATAAACACGTAAAAAGTTAGTGGAAAGGTTAAGCAGGAGGGGCCAGCACGAATAGCGTTAGGTTGACAAAAAATACAATAACAAATTAACATACATAAATAAGAGAAAGAGAGAAAGCTAAACAATCAGGGTTTCACCTTTGGATCGTTTATTCCAGAAACAGGCAACCGACTTTCATTCGTCACTTTAATTGCTGTCAATACAGCTGTGTATGATGACATGATGACAAGTAACACTAATGCTAGCATCACAGATACTGCTCTAGCAGCTGGCTTGTTCGGATTCTTTCCTGCAATATCCTTCTGAAATAACAGCCCAACAACGTAAGTGATGCTTTCCCTCCATGGGTATGGATTTACCTGATGACAGAAACACTTCGATTCCATTAAAACAAGGATAAAACTTGAGAAGAATGTTGTGAAAACAACCGTTAACCATAACGTTACTGACAATGGCTCAAATGCTTCGAAATTGAAAAACGGTTTCCCTTCCTCTTCCGTTTTGACTACAATGGAAACACCCCCTGGCATATAGGGGGCTGTGAAGTCAACATACCTTGCCCTTTTGGTATTGATTGATATACTGGCAACAACAAGGTCTGCTTTATCAGCAACCAATTCACCAACTAATCCCACCCAACTACCATTCACGACCTGACCAAATGCTCCATCTTCTACGATATAAATATCTGGTATCAAATCTAGATCAACGGCGACTTTATTTAACAAATCCATGGAATGCCCGATGCAACAATAAGGCACGCGTATTTTTGTTTCGTTGTGCACTTCGTATTGCCAGCAAATATTACCAGTGTTGCATGTTAAATCGTGAGAGTTTAGTATATGGTCAGAGTGCTCATGAACCATGGTGAAAGGCGCATCTTTAATTGTAACAACTCTAATATTCCGAACGGGTTTTACATGTTTGTGAGGGAAAGATTCCAGTACCTCTTCAGCCTTTGAATTGAATTGAATTCTCTCGTTGCTGTACCCACCAACTAGTACCAAATGAGAACCGTCAGATTTTGCATATATTTTCGATCCCTTAACTTCGGTAATAATGTTGTTAAATGCGACTGTTTCGTTCTGTCCCATTTCGCTAAATACAGCGTATAAATATTTAGGTAAGATTTACGAGCCGATAATTTATTACAAAACGCGGCTGGTACTACGAAGTAAGCTGTTATTGTTGCAAAACAGGAAGGTATTATAAAATGAACCGTTTATTACCCAAACGCGGCACAACACCGCCCATCCTCACTCCCAATGGTACCTCGCTCTCACTTAATACGCTTTTCACTTAAACTTATTTGATCTGCTTCATGTAGTGATGTAGGGAGAACAAAACACAAGGTCAGTGCAAAGCTTTAAAAGTGAGGAAGCCTCAGTCATGTGTAAAAATGGCCCTTAAATTACTGGCAACCGTGTAGCCCAACTTGATAAATACAAATGGATCATGAATATGTTAAAAATGGAACATGTAGAAAAAGACTTGTTTCTACGTTCTTTTCTGACATTGTTTAATGTCTAAAACACATCATAACATTTTGCCTAAAATACTATTGAGCAAAAAGGTTTGTGTGTGTGTGTGTATAGGTAGGTGTTAAGAGAAGGTTTCGCAGCCCTATAGCATTGAAAAGAAAATGAATACCTATCATGATCGTAACCACAGATGCTTTTTTGTTGCCCATGACTTGTTATTACTTTTTCAACATCTGTAACAATCAACAAATTGTTTGGAAGTGCTGTTCCTGAAGGAATGACGTCAAGATAATGAATAATCCACGTGTAATCGTATGAACCGATTCCAACTTGAACAGCCGTTTCCAAAATCATCACAGTACACTCGAGTGAGCACAAAACTATAAATGTTCGTGTGTCGGCTGTCCTCACGTACAATAACAATTTCCGAAGAAAGGCTTTGCTTAATTCCTTGGGTAAGTAAATGTAATTTGACAAATCATCGCGACTATTGCATGGACTTTTTAATTCAGAATTATTTTTGTGACTTTCATAGGTGAAAACCAGCTCTCCATATGAATTAAAGTGTTTTGATACCTTGCATTGAGGTTCGAACGAATGCAAATCGCTATCTTCATCCTATAAAAAAAGTATTTCTTCAGTTACAATGTCAAATGGCAAATATTTGTTTTATTTATCGTGAAGAAAACTATCTTTTCCTATATTTATTACTAAATTTGGCAGCACCTTCTTGATTTTTATGCATCAACTTAACGTTTACCATATCGCCAATTCCGTAATTTCGAAAACTCGCATCGTGGTAGTTGTGGTAAATTAGAATGTAAACAAATATGGCCGCACTAGCATGAGATGATTGTCACAGAAAACAACATGAAAGCACGCTAAATTTGCCAACTATAAACAGTCTAAAGAGTATTTTTGAATACAGGTACCAGTATTAGCGGAACGCAGTGCAAATATACTGAATGTGGTCACTGTTAAACCTATTCGTAAGGAATGTTAGATTGTAGATACAGTTAAGTAATTCTACTTATACTAGGAGGCGTTGATGGGATTCTACCGCCAACTCACTTTTCTATCTCACTCCCAAAATGCTGCTTCGATATAGCTAAAACTTATTATTATTTTAGCATTTTTATTTGAGTAAATTATACTGACTAGTTTTGTTTTGACAACATTACCTCTATATAGTGCTCATTGTGTTTGTCTTCGACTTTCAACCATGTTGAAAATAACATCAAAGTTTTAAGTTTCAATCTTTCGTTGACAACTGTATTTTTCTGTTTCGTCGAACACAGACAACGATGTGCTTCATATAGAGATCCTCTTTGTATTCTACATGCTGTTTCGTTGCCATCAAAGTAGTAAAATGTCTTGGGCTGTATGTCTTTTGGAGATTGTACACATACGTTATAAATGCATGGAGTCAACAGGAGTAAAAAAAGAAGAAAAGATTGAAAAAAAAATGTGGTGATCGAACGATGCATATCTTCTTTTAACTACTCACAAGTTTGTTGACATTACATTTTGTAATTAAAATCTAAAAAAGAAATATCCCAAAGATGGTGTCGATATACTTTATACAATCTAATTACATCTTGACACATTTTCGAGTAAACAATATTCATGTGTAGGAACCATTATCCACTATTAAAGCTCTGGTTAATATTCTCGTTTTGGAAAGTAAAACATTGAGTTACGTAGCTTAATATCAACTTGCATATGGCAAGTCCTTAGTGTTTGAAAATTAAGGGCAAGAACATTTTAACCGAGCTTGTACAGCTGATATTGACAAAGAAGTATTACAAATAATAATTATTACCAGGGTGTTGATCAACACCCTAATAAGTTAGTATTGGGTAAGAAAAGCAACAAACATTTACTTAGACATTGTTTTTTAAATCTTGCTGCTCTGCTTGAGGAACGATAGTCGATAAAAAAAAAACTTTCAACGTAGTATATTCAGTAGGTATATTCAGCTAAGTTTTGATGTATGTTCAGTGCACAACCACAACAAAATAATGAATACAGATCAACCAAATTTTTCATCAAAATAAAACTTTCTTTAACAGCGATAAAAATGCAATTGAGAGCCCATGAGTTGCTTTTTAAACCTATGTAGAGATTGCTTTCAGTAAAAATCTATAGTAGACTTTTGCCTCACATATAACAATAGCTATATATCTATTCAATTTTTTTTACTCTTAAAAAACGAACATATAAACGGCGCTATTTTGTTATATCTTAAAAACTCATTGGTAATATAAAGGAAAGCTTTTTAGTTTCACAATTCTTTTTTATACAGGTGTATACCCACAATACAGATTTGTTCAAATTGGTTCAAGTTAAAAACACAAAGTGGTAGCCAAGAGAAATATTTCTCGGCAAATTTTTATTTATTTTATTCTATGTATTTACTAGTCGATAAGTTCGTGGAAATTTTTCACTTAGGCAGAAGTATCGTGGAAAAAACATAGGATGTTTTTTAGGAGTTTTGATGACTTCAGCAGTGCGTATACTAATTAATTTTTTTTTTTTGGACAGCGAACTTTCTTTACCCGTTGCCTTGTAATGTATAGGATCATGCATGTTTGAGGAAAGGGGTGATATGACCCATCTTTGGAGAACTTGGCCAATTTGGTGTCCGATGGCTCCTTGACCCACGTCAGTTGTTTCAACCTGTTTCAAAGTTATTTGGCCTCAAACTTAAAAATGCGATGGAATGGCTTCAGCAATCTTATTTAACGCATTGTCGTTTCCATTGTACTAACGTTGAAGTTATGTAAACCCTAGAACATTTGCATAGCCGATGTTTTATAGAAATCGTTGCAGAAGATTTGAAAATTATTATCTAGTTTTGCCATTACAGACTATTCGTTTTATATTATAAGAGATTTGACTCCTGTTAAACTAAAAATGCATAGAAATAAAATATAACAAACAATCTGTAAAATATATTTACTAAATAAATCAAAAATGAAAAATATATGTATAACTGATGTAAATGATTTGCTCAAGTGAGAGCATGGCTCAGACTAAATCACGTTAAATATGGGAAATTAAATTTGCAGTAATCAGTCGGTTTTACACGTGAATCGAATAAAAGGCGGTTGAACACCGAATAGTTTAAAATCTCTGGAATGGCCTTCATGTTAACTATCATTGTTTGTCTGTCAGTTCTAGGTTGAAATGTTGTTTGTATTTCCGCTCTGTAAAGGCGGGTTTTCCAATTAAAAGGAATTGGTTGAATCAGTCAATCGAAGGATAGTTTCTTTTTTTTTTGGTAGATCGATTCGATAGATTTGAAGATTTTCGTTTAAATGGAATTCTTTTTCAACGGAACTCAAATTTCACAAAGTTTTTTTAATAATTAATTTCGTTTACATTTATTTTTCCAAAAATTTAGTTTAATTATTTCGTGAACGTGCGTTCACTCATGCTCACTATAAATTTTTTTACCATATTACTTTTTGTCGACTAATTTAGAAAGAATGGCACAAAAGCACTTTTTGCATCAAAGCAAACACTATTGGAGAATAGATAAGAAAATCTCAGATTATGTAATAGTCTATCAACCTAATTCATCATTTCTCCTTTTTTGTTATTTTTGACTTTTTCTACGAGGGCGCACCAAAAAAGCAGGAATATAAAATGCACGGCAGACATCGTTGATTCGACGTTGAAGTGACCGCTGGGACACCATTTTCTTTAATTCTGGCACAAAGCAGCGATCCGTGCAGTATTTCGAACACATAAATGACGGGTATTCTAACGTAGGACATAATTTTTGGTTTAAACCTCATGATTTTTAGAAAATTGACATTGTGAACCAAAGTGATTTCTGTTGAAATAATCGTTAAAGAAATCAACCTAAGCTTTAATTCAATGCCAGACAATTGGTAATCTCCAATTTCCTACACGGATTATTTTTCTTTTTCTCACTGTTCCAGGAAATGCTGATATAGCGATAATGTAAAATCAAACCCTAGAGGATAGCGTCTACTGCAGAAACTGTTTTTTTATTTATTTTTTTGTTTTTACTTTTGAATGAGAGAAAAGCGCGTGTTTTTTGTGGTATTTAGTTAACCATTCCAATTATTCTTTAGCAGACATTTTTCGATCAAACAGTCGTGAAATTAGCTTTTTTTTAAGGAATACGCTACATTGTGCTCAAATTTTTTTTGAAAAAAGCATTCTGAGCAGGCGTAGCTACTTCTAGTTTTCCTCTAAAAAGTACAAAACTTGAATAACTTGAATAAAAGAAACTATAAAATAAAACAAGATTATCAAAATAAACCTTAAAATTCATTGCCCTCTTTCTAAAAGTTTGTTGTTTAGTTCACCCAAGTTCCATAATTCAAGCGGGAAAAAAAAATCAATTTGTTAATTTCATGTAAACGGCGGGAATGAAATAGACAACAGTGCATTTCTGATTTCTTTGATACATTTGCTTCGGACGACAAAAGATTAGAAAGAGAAGAACAAGTTGTTGTCTACTGACATTTAATTGTCTGTTCTTATTTTTACTTATGATTGAGAAAAAAGCGAATTTTTAGCAGAAGTTTTTTTATCATAATGTTAGTCATGGAATTAGCTTTTTGAGAAGAAGTAAAAAGAAAATAATCTGAGCAAACAAGGTAACTTCTACACACGTGCATTTATTGTATTTTTGACTTTTTCAAGTGAGATTTTGTGGAACTTAATTTTGGTCTAAAATCTTAAAAATAAGTTCTCCTAAAATTTATTTCCACAAAATTATTTTCTCAATTAATACAATTGTTAAACAATGCTTTTACACTGTTAACGAGGTGACAAGTTGGATCATATGTAGACTGATTTTAAAAAAGTCAACCTTCTTAGTAAATTTTTGAATTATTACAGTTTTAAACAAAAAAGTTCTCGTTTTTATGTATCGAATGGGTGCAAATCAAATCTTAGCATGTTGAGTGAAAATTAAAAAAAGCTACACAATAGAAAAGCTACCTAACGGCTTATTACTATCTCGCCTGCGAGGATAGTATTGGTTTCCAACTCGTAACTGGCTAACTATGTCCCCAACTCGTAACTGGCTAACTATGTCCCAAATGGTCAATTGCAACGTCACAGATTTAAACTTCGTACCTAAACTCTCTAAGTACTTAGAAGTCATCTAAATGACGTTTCAGACCAAAATTGGTATTTGTTTTCGACAAAATTTGGCACACTTAACAAATAAAGTATGCTGAACATAATGGTGACATCAAAATTTTGATTGTTTGTCACCTAAATGTCATTTTAGGCCAAAATTGGTCCGAAAGTTAAAACTACTTCATTTTCGACAAAATTTGGCACAGTTAACAAATAAAGTATGCTGAACACGATGGTGACATCAAAACTTTGATTGTTTGTCACCTAAATGTCATTTTAGGCCAAAATTGGTCCGAAAATTAAAACTACTTCATTTTCGACAAAATTTTGCTCAGTTAACAAGAAGAGTATGCTGAACATGATGGTGACATCAAAATTTGGATTTCTTGTCACCTAAATGTCATTTTAGGCCAAAATTAGCCCAAAAATTAAAACTACTTTATTTTCGACAAAATTTGGCTCAGTTAATAAGAAAAGTATGCTGAACATGATGGTGACATCAAAATTTGGATTTTTTGTCACCTAAATGTCATTTTAGGCCAAAATTAGTCCAAAAATTAAAACTACTTTTCTTTCGACAAAATTTGTCTCAGTTAATAAGAAAAGTATGCTGAACATAATGGTGACATCAAAATTTGGATTTCTTGTCACCTAAATGTCATTTTAGGCCAAAATTAGCCCAAAAATTAAAACTACTTTATTTTCGACAAAATTTGGCTCAGTTAACAAGAAAAGTATGCTGAACATGATGGTGACATCAAAATTTGGATTTTTTGTCACCTAAATGTCATTTTAGGCCAAAATTAGCCCAACAATTAAAACTACTTTACTTTCGACAAAATTTGGCTCAGTTAATAAGAAAAGTATGCTGAACATGATGGTGACATCAAAATTTGGATTTTTTGTCACCTAAATGTCATTTTAGGCCAAAATTAGCCCAAAAATTAAAACTACTTTTCTTTCGACAAAATTTGTCTCAGTTAATAAGAAAAGTATGCTGAACATGATGGTGACATCAAAATTTGGATTTTTTGTCACCTAAATGTCATTTTAGGCCAAAATTAGTCCAAAAATTAAAACTACTTTTCTTTCGACAAAATTTGGCTCAGTTAATAAGAAAAGTATGCTGAACATAATGGTGACATCAAAATTTGGATTTCTTGTCACCTAAATGTCATTTTAGGCCAAAATTAGCCCAACAATTAAAACTACTTTACTTTCGACAAAATTTGGCTCAGTTAATAAGAAAAGTATACTGAACATGATGGTGACATCAAAATTTGGATTTCTTGTCATGTAAATGTCATTTTAGGCCAAAATTAGCCCAAAAATTAAAACTACTTTATTTTCGACAAAATTTGGCTCAGTTAACAAGAAAAGCATGCTGAACATGATGGTGACAAAAAAAATTTGGATTTTTTGTCACCTCAATGCCGTTTAAAGGCCGGTTTCCATACAGCTGCATTTTGCGCCCAGTCGTAAAATGCGCCGCGACTTTTATCACATATACCGAACCATTTCCATTTAGTGATTTTTGCTCACGTGTTTTTTGCAAAACATGGCTGATGTAAACAGACGATATTTGTTGCTGCAAAATTTGAGAGTAGTCCTAGCAATATTTTTATGGCATAGAAATAAACAACGTTGTAAAATACGTAAGAAAAACATGTGGATGAGACAACTTTCCATAGAAAGAAGAATCAAAGGACTACAACGTTTTGCTTAAGGATTTAATGTTGTCAGATCACGAGTAGTCTTTTTAAGTTTGTTTACAACGTTGTTTCTTTGTGCCTCCACAGACTCATTAATGTTATTTTGTTTTTAATCTACTTCACTTGATTGATATATATTCTGATTCTCTACATTCATTTGGCTTTGACAAAAATTTAACACAGAAACGAGATGTTGCTAGCCATCTTGAAATGATCTAATTAAAAATTCTTTCGTAATTCATGTAGATTTCTACCTTTTGATTGGCTAGAGCCTGTTCAACTTTTTTTAAATCGCCCCAGCGCATGCAAAAGCGCGAGGTCAGCGGCATTAATCTGATAATGCGCATGCGTAGATCAAAAGTCACGGCGCTTTTTACGACTGGGCGCAAAATGCAGTTGTATGGAAACCGGCCTTAAGACCATAAACGTTTCAATCGCGCGACTTTAACCATGAATGATAGGCTGTATTTTTTGTTAGCAGAAATTGTAGAATTGGGTCGCATTGTCGATGTTCCATAGTTGTGCATTTTTAATAGCGAGATAGTTTATGCAGCGCCTGCATCTTGTTGGAGTCTATGAAAAGGGCCGAAATTCTAGAACTCAGAAAGACTTAATTAAACCATATCATAGCAAGTTTTAAGCCATTTTTTCAATTTCTTATGAAGTTATGGGACATTTTAAAACATGTCATTAGGAAAAGTGAATATAGCTAATAGTCATGTAGTCAGGGTAATTAAGGGGGGGAAATTAATTTTGCTTCTAAAATGTTCCAAAGTCCCTAGTTTTAACAACATTAAATGTTTGCCATCGAAATGTTACCTGTAGATATATATTTTAGAGTTTTTTGTTAAATTTTCCCTGTAAATTTGATGAAAATAGCATAGTGGGTAGGGTAGGTAAATTTCCCAACTGTCTGTACTAGATTCGACATTTCTGAAAAGATTTTTTCCTGATCTGAGATCCTTATATGAAAAAGAAAACATGCCAATTCTTAGATTTAGGGTCTTTGGAACCATGGAGGTATACCTCCATGTTGGAACATATTAGAAGCAAAATTGATTTCCCCCTGGCTCCCTGACTATAAAGAAGCAACTTTGCCAAGTAAAATCTTGATCATCGTGCAATGCAGATCCAGTGACTAGGTGTTGCAATAACTTATAACTTTTCTGTGCATATTCTAAAGTTTAGCATGAATAAAGCATGAATAAAAAATTTATTCGAATTATCGAATTGTATATCACCGCCTTAATTTGAATTTAAATTTCTGCCTAGCTAGCTAGTATTTGAGTCGTTCGGCAAATTATTTACCAACCTCTAACAACAAGTTACCCTATTTTAGCTAGCTTGCCACAAGTTTTGCAGCCCAGAGAAATAACTGCTTGCTAGCCAATCAATTCAGTACAATACACATAACTAAATCGCATGAATTTCAAGCAAAAATAGCCTAAATAACATAATTTTTTATTTATCATTTGAAAAACAATCAAGAGCAACGTACAAAACAAGTAAGAAAAGAATAAAAACAGAGTAGTGACTTAGAACGCGGAACTCGTTTAGCTCTGCAAACTTTGGTTCATTGAGGCAAACCTCGTTAAATATTACACTCAGAAAAACTGAGCATTTGAGGGTTATGTATCGAGGCGTCCTTCAACGCCATCTTTGTCTCGCTGTCCCGATATAAAAAAGACGCTGAGAAACAGGTTGTGTTTACCCAATATTCATCAACTTCACACGTGAATGTTCCTGCAGCGATTTTTTCTTCTTTTTAAAGCATCTTTTTCGCGAGTTTTGTAAGTATTGTTCTTTAATTAATTTCTTAAAATATATTTTCTCGCAAATAATTCCATGAATAGAATAAACATTGATAAACCTATCCAGACAAATGCAACAATAAACAAACCACCGAAGTGCGCGATCCCTATTTTAGCAACCTTCCCACTTGAATAGCCATCACTAACGTCTTTGCAACTCCCAACAATCCATTTTTTCTCTAGATTCCTTATAACGTCATTTTCACTATATAATCGAAACAGATTTGAAATTTCGTGAGTTAGCAATACTCCTTTTTGAAGAGCGAATCCATATCCAGCTTCTGGTATAAGATCACCAACAAGTTGAAGACGGCAATCTTTTGCCATGTAATAAAGTGACGTCTGATGATCGCTTATTAATGCATCTAGCTCTCTAAATGAAAAAGAGAAAGTTGAGTGGCTTGATTGCAATAATCAGAAGTTATAAATTAACTTTTCTATATTATTTATAGCCATTTATTAAAGGTCTTTAGTTATAAAAGGAATTAATTCTTTATCAAAAGAATGAATGAGGATTAGACAACTCAAAGGTATTCTGCATAAAAAAATCGCGAAATATTTTTTGTGAAGATTATGTTATTTCGCAGGCATGAAATAACATAACATAAGTTTCCGGCAGCCAAATAGAAGTTATGTTTAGGGTTTTTACATAGTCTGCATGGAAATCCGTGTGCAAAATTTACAAACTGATGCCTCCTGATCAAATAAAGTTGTGATATAAGTTTCAAGTTCTAAGGATAACCCTAAACGAAATTTATCATTTTTTTCCGATTATAAGGATTTTATAGAAATTTTTAGGGGTAGTTTCGAGTAATAGCCAATATCTAAAGTTCCGAAAGGTAAGAAACTTAAAAACTTGGCACGCAGGTGCATAATAGATAAATATAAAAAACTCAGTAAGTATCATAGCCATGCAGTATAGCAAAATAGAGTTAATAAAAGAAAACTTTTCAGCCCCCTCAGACCGAACAGGGTTAAGTTTCTGTATTTTCCGACCTCGACTGTTGCTTAATTGTGGCTTGTTGACTATGCTGAGATAACCAAATTTATGTTTTTGCTTACTCAGTTAGGTTGGTGGGTCAAACTAATTTTAGAATAGTTAAAATAGTTTTAATCACAGGACTTTATGATTTTTGGCACAAGAAAACTATTTCTTTTTTTATAATTTTTTTACCTTTTTTTGAACTCACTATTTTCTTGAAGGGTTTAAACTTGTTATAAAGCACAGCTAAGTAAGATGAAGGTAGCTAAATTGATGGATTTATTGGAATTTACTTTGAGTTTAAAAGGGATCGAACACATCAAAAAAGGTTACATAAAACTTAACTAGGAAATTTACAAGATAACTAAATGCTTTCCCTTTTCGATCCTTCGTAATTATCCTTGTTTTTTTTCTGTTAGATGTGTGTTTAAACAAAAAAGCAAAAGAGTTGGTAGTTGGTTTAGCAACAGGAGTGAACTCTGCAACTACGACCACTACAATGCTTACCAGAGTGACACGTGTTGTTTGTAGACATACAGACAAACACACCGACACTGTTATTCATTAGGCTCGTGTAAAATTAAAAGTATATTGCATTTGCTATTTCGGCCAAAAATATTCCGTGCATTCTTAACACGAAATCGGTCCGTGTAAAAGGCATACAATAGATATTATCATTATAGACTAGTCGTTAACACGTGAAAAAATCCACGGGGTCACCCGTCAGCAAATTATAAACTCTGCGGGGGACCCGGAGTGGAGCTGCGAGCAGCCATTTTGATCACAGAATATGGCTATTATTATAGAGAAGATACGTACCCAGAAGCAAGCTTTTCGAAGCCTATTTTAGAGTTGAGAAAGTTATAGGATTTCATAAAGATTCCCATACGATTCAAAGTTGGGTCTTCGCTCTCGGCAAAAATCTGTGTAAATATGGAGTTGGCAAGTGTACCAAACTTAAAATTATGTGTTGGGTTGGTCATCTATGATAGAAAACTGGACATAAGATAAAAAATAAAAATTAAGAAAATTCGAAAACAACAAAACAACAAAACAAAAGAAAGGGGAAAAACACAAGTTCACCTTCGGATCTGACAATCCTGAAACAGGCAATTGAAACTCATACGTCACTTTCAATGCCGTCAACACAGCTGTGTATGACGACATGATGACAAGTAGCACTAGTGCTAGCATGACAGATACTGCTCTAGCAGCTGGCTTGTTTGGATTCATTCCAGCAATATCCTTCTGAAATAACAATCCAGCAAGATACACGATACTTTCTATCCATGGATATGAATCTACTTTGCGAAACAAACACCTGGATTCCAAAACAACAAGAACAAAACTTGATAAGAAAGTTGTCAGTATAACCGTCATCCACAACATCGCCGTCAATGGTTCAAATGCTTCAAAATTGACAAAAGGTTTTTCTTTGTGTGTCGCTTTTACTACGACGGTGATACCTCCTGCCATGTACGGAGTTGTGAAGTCAACGTATCTTGCTCTCTTACTGTTGATTGATATACAGGCAATTACAATGTCCGCTTTATCAGCGATAAGATCACCAATCAATCCTACCCAACTACCATTCACAACCTGGCCAAATGCTCCATCTTCTACGATATAAATATCTGGTATCAGTTTTAAGTTAGCCGCTATAAGATTAAACAAATCCATAGAAAGACCAATACAGCAATGAGGCACACGCTTTCTTGTTTCGTTGTACACTTGATATTGCCAGCAAATATTACCAGTGGTACAAGTCATGTCCTTAAGGTTTATAATATTACGGGAATCTTCATGTATCATAACAAAAGGAGCGTGTATGATTGTAACAGCTCTTATATTACGGACCGTTTTAGGATAATGACGAGGAAAGGTTTGTAATACAGTTTTCGCATTTGAATTAAATTTAATCTTCAAGCTGTCGAATCCGCCAACTAAATCTAGATGGTGACCATCGACTTTTGCATATATTTTAGGACCCTTTACTTCGGTAATGACGTTTTGTATACCAACGATCGGGTTTCCTTCCATATGGCTAGATACAGAAGATAACGATTTAACTCTGTAGATAAGAATAGAGGTGAGAACTGCTAAAACGTAGGATGTGTGAAACAAACAGAAGTTGAAGAAAATACTTTAAGCGCAGAAACGTTCGCAAACAAAGACTTGGGAAATGTCACAACATTTAACAAACAACTCAAATACTTTTAATCCCGAAAACATTATCAAAGCATAAGATTTGAACTATAATATACCAATTTTGTCTGACATTTGTTTATCGTGAACAATAACTTAAAGGAAATCTCTCGCGAGTCGATGCTGTTCGAAAATTTCGCGACATAAACTTTCGCAAATTTACCAAAATACCTTTCAAGATTGTATTTACATCTTGTTTCAGTTCCATTATCCTTTACTATTCTTTCTTCACCTTTAACAATCAACAAATTCTTTGGAAGTCCTGTTCCCGAAGGAATGGCATCGAGATAATGAGTAATCCATATGTGCTCGAGTCCACCGAGTCCAACTTGAACAGCCGTTTCCAAAATCGTCACGGTACACTCCAGTGAGCACAAAACTATAAATGCACGTGTGTCGACTGTCCTCACGTACAATAACTGTTTGCGAAGGAACGTCTTGTTAACTCGCTCGGGTAAGTAAATATATTCATGGCGACTGTTGCAAGTGTTCTCAGTGTCAAATCTATTTCTATTACTTTCGTAGGTGATAAAAACATCTCCGTGGAAATTGAAATACTGCAATATCTTGCATAGAAGTTCCAATGTTTGCAAAATGCTGGTTTTCTCCTGTTGGAAAAAAATGTTTGTAGCTTACAATAAAAAAGTGCTACAAGATGGATGCTATCAAAGAAAGTACAATGTTACGCATTTATAAAGCAATGCTATTCTTTCCTTTGGTTCAGCTGTGGCTCGATTTCCTACCATCAAATTCATATTATCACATGCATTGCTAAATTTTGTCATTTAACCCTATTCCAACTGGGGGGGGACCAAATGGTCCCCCCTACCAGTTTTTGTTGCATAACTTTTTATAGGATTATTATATGGCCCTGAAATTTTCTGACTTTTTCTAAAATTTATTTAGCAATATTTTGCCTTAATTTTTTTTGGAAAAAATTATGCTCACCTTCAGCATTCATTCAATTTATTGAGGTTGGCAAAATCCAAAAAGTATACATATTTTTAATTTGGCTGAAATAAATCAATTTCAATACTTTTACTATTGTTTTAAAATATAGAACGGAAAAACATACTCAAATATGACATTTACTCATTTTGGGTACATTTTCATGTCACTAATCCATTGTCATCTGTTATCATGGAAAAAAGACAATAAGTTGATAAAAAAATGAAATATATACTATTATATATCATTGTTTTGCAAATTTTACAGAGATTTTATATATCTACTTAGTTTTTACTGTTAGCGCAGTCAAATAATTATCTTTTTATCAACGTATGTTGATTTTCTGTGAAGATCGATGACGATGACGTCATAATATGCGTGACATCGCCAAAATAAATAGTTTTTTGAATTGTTTAAACCACAAATCACAAAACTAAAAAAAAATAGAGCCGTAGCTAATGAAATCAATTCCGTCATTTGATTAAGTCCAAGAGTCCAATTTGACGGGTTTTGATGACGTCATCTTAAAAATAATGATGTCATCATGATTTTTTTTAATCAAATTGATTTTATTTATCAAATACTAACTCCCTACCAAATTTGAAGTAATTAGCCTTTCTCAATCAGAAGATACATAGGGGGGACCAAATGGTCCCCCCCCCCCAGCGATTGAGAGCCCTTAAAAGCCCAGTTGGAATAGGGTTAAGGCAGCTAAGATTAATTGACAAAAACTCATTTGGCGCTCTCATCTTTTGATACAGAGGACAAGTAGTGTCAAGGTCTCATAGAAAACTTTCTAAATAGCGGGCAAGCAATTAGCGGCACTCCGAATAACGGACACATTTTTTTTCACAAAAAGACCTTTTTAGCGATTTCCTTTTTTTATTTCCTTTATATAGTTTTATATAGTTTATGTGGTTTATATAGGATATAGTTTGTTGGTCTTTTGAAACAAAAACGTACTTTTATATTTTTTCTAGGTTTTTAATATTTTTCCTTGTGTTGACATAAAAATCTTTGTATAACTTAAAATCTAATTTTTCTATTCTTCTAAGTCTTAAATAATCCAATTTTTCCCTCAAACCTCAAAATACACCACTTTTTCGACTCAACGACAGAGATTTGCTCAAAAATAGTTAACTTTTTAAAAAGCCGACACCTCTAATTAGCGGACAGATTTTTTTGCACCAATAGTGTCCGCTAATTAGAGAGACTACTTTAGCTAGTAAACCAATCTCTCGCTATGATTTATATGTATCTCACAGTCAGGTAATGGTTTTATCTCATTAATACAATAAACTACAACGAACCTATTCCTACAGTGGACACTTATCGTTTGCCCTACCTCTTTTTGTCTTTCACTGTGTTTCCTTTTAACTTCCAACCATGCTGAAAATATATTCTTTATTTTAGCTAGCAACCTTTCGTTGAGAAGTGCATTTTTCTGTTTCGTCGAACACAGACAACGATGTGCTTCATGTAAAGATCCACTTTGTATTTTGCATGCTGTTTCATTGCCATCGAAGTAGTAGATTGTTTTAGTATAAAGGTCTTTATTTATTAAGGATTGGGAATAGGCACATGTAATAATTATGAACGGTATACCAAAGACGGATTGAAAACAAAACATAATTATTGATTGCTGCATATTTCCCGTTCCTTTTGATGCCAGGAATCAACGACTATAACGGAAATAAAAGGAACATCAGGTATTATTGATAAAGACAGAAGACTACAAAATAAGTTGTTGATTTTTAACTTTAGCGAACAATGGTGGGAAAGGAGGGTTGGAAGAATTTATGACCGCTAAAGACATTGGACCGAATATAACTAAACATCACAGAAAATACCCTACTCTAAGGTTCCGAACACCACCCTGTTTCTTATTTTTTTTAGTGACAGTACAAATCAACTTCACCGAGCAAGCAACCTTTATTTTTCTTATTTTTCTTTTGCAATCGAACATGCCAATATTAGAAATTTCTTGAAGAATTTGTTGCGTTATACGAGCTATTTTCCCTCTTAATGTTTTTGGTATGTCAAAAATACTTACTTATTTCAACCTCCCCGTTTACTATATTTTACAATTTCGCCCCCCCCCCCTTCTTTTCCCCTGCTATTCACGACCCTTGAGTACGTGTATTTGATATCCATAACTTATCTTGTATATGATCTCACGCACTTACCTTGCTTGTTGTTGGCTGGTGTACGCGTTGCAGTTTTCATGTTCATTATCAATGAAATTATAAAGATGAAATCATAATTACCATCACAAAAACAAATTTACACTCTGATATTACAGACAATGAGACTTCCATTCACATGTGCATCTGCCAATTCTCCAAACTGTTTGCAGGAATTACTGCTGCATTTATCCTTTTAAATATAGCTCATTCTTTGTTTTCTGCTAAAAAATTCATGCAAGTTAGCCGGTGAGATTTTTATTTACAAAAATGTTTTGATAAATCAATTACTATATGGTAAAGAAATGAAATATAAAAGCATAACAGATCATTTAAGAGTTACAATAGCTTTTTACTTCGTTACATGAATACATGTCGCGACAAAATAAAGGAATATTCTTAATTTTAGATTTGTTTTCATATCAGCTGCGAAATACAGGATAGAAACATTATGCAGATGTTTTTGAAACAATAGTAATTTTTAATTAAACCAAGATGGATTTCAGAAATATTTTCTAAAATTTGGTAAGATTTTCAAGGAGCGTAACAAAAAAATCCCATTTCTCCGGTGATTTCACCGCCGGGCAGTGCTGTAACCTGCTCCACTTAATTCTTAACACGCTGTACATCTTAGGTCCACGCCAGGTCACCCATCTGGCTTACACTGTAATACCCGGCCTTCCGTCTGTGAGCCAAAAATGGTAGCTAGGAATAGCGGCCGCGAATTCCAGATTTGCTCCCGAATAACGTTTTTATGTTATTCCGTGTTTTCGCATGTGTACTTTGGAGATCAAAAACGGATCCAACGGATATGGAAAAAAGGCTTATTTTCGTTACAAATCTATGAAGTCAAGATATTCTATGACAAAACCATTTTTTTGCAGTGTCAGCAGTCAGAGGCATATAACTTTTTTATGGTTACAATTTTATAGGTTGTTTTCACTAATTTAAGGACATATTTCATACGTGCTGATTACTGGTCAGGTTGCCATTACTGGTCAGGATTCGGAGAGATAAACCCCCTGACAAGTTTCGGCTAATTCTTATCCCAAAAATCACATACTAGTTGCACCACAGCGTTAACGAAAAAAATAACTTGTTACAATTGCAAGTGTCACAAGCTGGATGAAACCCTGCAGCCAGTTAAATTCGTCAAGTCTCCAACCGGAAACTGGGCATTCATCAAGTTTTGTTTCGACATAATACAGTTGTACATAGCGGCTCCATGGATGTCAGGTATGTACAGGTTTATCCGTATAAACTCTGTACACAGGAAACCATGTACATTGCTGACATCTATGGAACCGCTATGTACAAAGGGGATTTATCAAGATGTATAGATCTTACAATAGCATCAGCAGGGGGCGTAGTTAATGGGGAGGAAGGGGAGGGGTACAGGTAAGGTGCGAGTGAACTTCTTTTCCCAGCCCCAAAAATCTCAAATACGAAAAAGGTCCACACGGCTGCTTTATACACAATTTATTAGTATTTTTGCTATTAAACCAAAAATCTAGGGGGTTGAAATTTTTGCTTGGTAGACCTTGGTGGCGTTCTTAGTCAGTTAATAGGAAAAAATGTACATAAATTTATCATCATTTCCCCTCTAAGCTGAAATCATGTTACTACGCCTCCAAATTCTGTAATTTCGATTCATACAGATTTTGTTATTTAACATTAGAAACTTTACCTAAAAGAGGATGGGAACATCAGCTACAACACACGGTACAATAAATATCTTGAAAACGTAAAAAAAAAACATCAGCATTATCGTGTAATATCATTGATAACGATTTTGTTTTAAAAAAATATATAAGAAAAAGGAAGCGAACATTATCTGCAAATAAATGTAATTTAGAAAACAAAGCTTTATTTTTTAATCTCGATATTTAGTTCCTGTATAACTTTAGTAATTACAGTTGACTCTCCCTAATTCGAATTCCCACGGGGAAAAATTTTTGTTCGAATTATAGAAAGTCTCTGTAATTCGAACTTTCAGCTTCAGAGAGTGTAAATTCGAATTACAGAGAGAAATTACGTTATTTCAAAATCAAGAAAACATAATTCAAGTTTCATTCAATCTTTATTTTGATAGTTTACACAAAAAAGAAACTCTATTTGAAAAACTGTTGAATATTTGATTGCTTTACATTGGAGATACGATCTCTTTCGACAATACGAGTTGCATCACCAAGTGCTTTTCTCAAATCGACAAATTGAATTTGTCAAAGCCCTGTTTACACTCTAAAATGCGAATTAGGGAGAGAATCGTGCTGAAGGGACTGAAAAACTGTTCGAATTATAGAAAGTTTCGAATTAGAGAAATTCGAATTGTAGAAAGTTTCTGTAGAGAGTTTCTTAAGGAAAATTGACAGTGACTGCGCACTTGTTCGAATTATAGAAATATTCGAATTATAGAGATTCGGATTAGAGGGAGTCAACTGTAACTCTTTTGAAATTTTTAACACGGACTGAAAACGTGATACAAACAGTACCACAAAAAAATGTCCACTTTTTTGTTGAAAGAAAAAATGGGCAAAACTAACTGAAGGAAATTAATTTTCGCGAATTTCGCGAGTTTTTGTCTATTCAGCACTGGGAAATTCGCGAAAATTGATTCCCGTGAAATTTAGGCTTTTTTTTACCTGTTTGAACACTAATTTTTTGATTTCCCTAGAACTATATATAACTTGTATGTGAACTTCAACTTCAGCAGTCTCCTACATAAAAAACCCGCGAAAAACGAGATAAATTAAGATAAATCAATTTTTTAATATTAGGACTTGACAACTTCGCGAAAGTTATAGTTCTAGCGAAATCAAAATTTCATTCTCAAAAGATTTCTCGCGAAAATTAATTCCCTACGGTATGAACTTTTCCGATAATTGTCTTTCGATGACACCTTGAATGATGACACCTTTAATGATGACACCTGTAGCTGTCCCAAAGTAGCCAAAGTAGTTCATGACATAATATTTATATTATCTAGTAAAAATTTCTCTCTAACATTTTCCTCTGCTGTTCCTATTCTTCCATTTTTAGCTCTTCAAATTATTTATATCTAGTTCTTCGGATGTTTACAATATGGTCTAAATAAAACATAAAAAATATGCTCAAAATGATAAGGGCATTCTCACTCATACGCTTCAGATGTTTCCATGGAAACCGTGAAATAATTTTCACGCCAAAGGTCACTTAACACCTTTGGAAGATGTTGCGAATAAATCACCGGCAGACGGGAGCGGCACAGGATTCGGTAGTTTTGACAGATCGGGTAAATTGTCCAAGTGTGATTGCAGTTCTTTCTCCACCGCTGTCACTTTCTGAAGCTTCCCCACGTATTCCTACATGAACATTGAATAAAAATCAACAACGACAGAATGATTTTCGCGGTCTTTAATTTTCGCGAAAATTAAAAATTGTGAAAGTGCTTTACTATTTTATCGCACACATAAATAAAAACCCAAACAATAAAATAAATAATCGAATAAAAACAAATTACAAAATCGCAGTATCAAAGTAGTTAAAAAACTCAAAACAAGAGCTCCCATAGAATGAAGAAAGCCACCGTTAGAAAAACTTCAACGATATCACCACTTATCTCTTCAGTTATCGCCATTAAATAATGTAAAAATTAGATATCATGAACAAAAAATTGTTACATGGAAACCCTTTCTTAAATATACTTTGGCAAACAAAATATCGAATTAGTCAACTACATGATTTACCAAATATTGGTGAGGGTTCGACTTTCCTTTACATTAAAATGGCAGGTAAACAATACATTAACTTTGACGGTAATTCTAGCAAGCATGCACATAGAATTACACCTATGGCTCGGTATATGTATGTATTATTATTGAAATCATGTACCAAGGATAGCCTCTCCAGTTTCTAATGGTACTGCTATCAACGAGGGTCCTGCGAAGGGGGCCCTAGTGCATTTAAGCTACGAAAGTCGTGCAAGCACCGCAATCGCTTAACTAGACAACCGCCTAAGATATCAATCCTATTCTCATGCTGAGCGCTAAGCAGAAAGGATAGATTCACACTTTTATAGTCTCTGGCATGACTCAGCCGGGGTTTGAACCCAAGACCTCCCGCACTGGAAGCGAACGCTCTACCATAAGGCTACTAGTCAAATCAGAGATTCATACCAAAGATACTCAACATTAGCATTGCAACCACAACGTGCTTTTCAGTAGTAGTTCAAATATCGAAAAATAATAAAAAACGAAACAAAAACTTAGATGGAAATTTGAGGTCTCGCGGAAGATACGGAGGATATTGGCACGCAAAGTGCTTCCGGTACTGCGAAATCGAAACCTCAATTCAAATATGTCAGAAAGAAAGAGAACATTATTTAAAAATGGTCCTTAATGAATTATTTAAAACCATAGTTCAGTGGGATTAGAACACACAAACGGGAGAAGTGTTACAGTGCCTCTAAATTCTACGCCAGATTTGTTATCACCCTCCTCGAATCGACATCCCTCCCTCTCGACGACAAAAATCTTGTATTGTGACACTTCTTCATTCGTCATAAGCAAATTTTTAAAAAATATTGAAATATTAAATAATTGATTCGCTATAACTTTTACGCAAAAATCTGAGTTTTTAAGTCAAACCCATTAGGTCTTTAAAAACAAGTCACGTCGAAATTAGACTCAAAGAAATTGATGTACACTAGTTGGTAGCCCGTGGAAAAATCCACGGGTTCGCCGTTCTTTTTATACCACATTGCGTGCCTCTCGCTACTTGAGGTACCATTTTGCGTGACAGACAGACATAAACTGGTATTATAACATAGATACCTCAATTCGTTCCTGCGTTATAGCTAGTTGGTATTTCTGACAGGCCGTGTAATCCAATAACATCTTCTGTGCCGTCTGCCGGTCTTTTTGTTCAGTTTCTAACCTTGCGTTATATTCTGCCAACAATGAGCATGCATTGTCTATTTCTTCCTTTAACTTTTTCGCTTCTACCAAATCTGTAAAAAGATCTCTAGTTATAATGCAAATACAGGATCGCGCATCGTGCGATCATTATGTCATCAATCGATTTTTTATACAGTCAGAATAAGAGTGTATACATGGAAAGCTGAGATCGCATGAAGGAAAGATAATTTCATTGACGGGCATTTCCGACGTTCTGCTCCGAAATCTACTTAGATATAGATATAGATATTTCGCCGTTATATAAATGTTACAGGTTTCAATTTCTTTAAATATTTACAAAAATCGCTGGAGCAAAAAGAAGGCACGAGTTGCCTTATCACCAAGCCCTTAACTTGAGATCTACGTAACATCACGTTGTAGATATCACTACCTCTGCGTTACATATAGAATTCCGTTAACGGAATTTAATGTTAATATTTTTATCACCAGACAATTGCAAACAAAATCCCCTAGCAGTAGGTGGGGACATTTCTTTAGCTGTAACACTAAAAGGGCGTGCTCGAGTGGGTCATACGACAAGACATACGCAGCGTTTTATAACGTGTTTCAAACGTAGACCTCGGCATTCAGAAAACTTAGCATAGTTAAGAAGAGCCTAAGCTTAATGGAATCATGTGTCACGATTTTTGAAATAACCAACGTTTAAGATTCTACTCTATTAGATTTTCTTCCATTTATTTATTCAGGACGTATTTTAATGCCTTTAAGTTGCGTCTTTAGTTACCAGAATAAAAAATAGCTACAAAAGCATCCCACCTTGTACTTTATCGATATGTGTTGGGTCGGTGACTGCTGTAGGAAGATTTGCAATTCGTTCTCTCACCACAGCATCTTGTGTGGCAGAATTTTCAAGATCTTGCAGTCTTTTAACCAACTCGTCGGGCTACAACAAATTCATAACAAAAAAATCCCAACACATCACAACACGATAAAAGTATTTTTTCCCCAATAGAAAAGTTGTAAGCAATGTACAAAAAGTTTTGGATATAATGCATTTATATTTTTTAAAATAAATAAGTATCACAATACAATCTCTCGTCTTAAGTTTTCATTTCTAGCAGCAAAGAAATTTTACAAAAAAAACTATATTTGCATTTTTTTCGCAGGTGTTTACCTCGCAAAATCACGATTAAATGAATGTGAAACCTTCAAAAGACTCCATTGTCAATTTCCTTTATCCAAAAATAATGTATTTTAGAATTATTTAACCATTTATGCTGGTTCTGTCATTTTAATGGACCTACTTCACCTTTTTATTAGAAAGTGTGAAGCGATTTAACTCAGTTTTATCGGCCACAGGATTTCCGAAAAAGTTACTGACATCATGGCAAGACCTTGCCAGGTTTCATTAAATATGAAAGGTAGCTACAGTGTAATCGGAAGGAAAGTTCAGAACACAGTGAACTGAAGAAATGAAGTAAAGTGAAAAACTGAAGTACGGCTGTTTGCTCACAGAATAAAGTTGTTCTTATTATTGTTATTATTATTCTGAATATTTATACAGGGTATAGCCACTTCAGTGTTGCAAACACTGTTATCAATGTTGGTCCTGTGTTCTGAACGTATACATTAAGTATACACCGGCATTGCCTAACAATTTTCTTCACATGGAATGGGTTGACCGTAGCTGTGATATAGACACTGGCTAAACATGCCCGCGCTGTTACCCAAACAACGGACCATGTGATTACGAAGCGAACGCCATAACCACAAGGCCACGCGCCACTATCAATGAACTAATTTAGATGTGTTATTGTCATATGCGAAACACCAGGAAGCAATAAAATCTACTAAAACATGACACTAGGCACTATTCGAGCAACACAATTTATAAATAATAAAAGTCTGTATCTGCTTACGTCCGGTGGCTGATCCGGTCGTTTATATTCAGTAACGGAAAACTCAATTTCTTGCTCGACTTGTTTGATCTCCTTAACCGGACTTGGATCAAGTGGTGGCGTTGTACTGGCTTCTTCCCCAAAGCCTGCTTGATCTGAAAAATTAAAACCTGAAGATAAGAGCGGTATAATTTTTAATTTATGGAGCAGTATACAATGTAATGAAAATTTCAGGGTGCAGGAACTATCCTTGCCTAGAAATTTCCAAATTTCTAAAAGATGGCAAAACTTTTAGAATTATTAACTCAAACATGTCATTCCTTGCTGTCCATTTTTAAATCGTAAATAACGCCTGTTAGCTATATATTCATCTTGTGGGACTAATCAACTTCGAGTTTTTTTTGTCACAGAAAAATTATTACTAATTGCCCTTTTTCAAAATGGAGTTATATTCAGAACGCTATTTCTGTCACTTCAATGGCCCTGCTTCACTTTATTAGGGAAGTATAAAACAATGTATTCGGTTTCATCGGCAAAACATAATAAAACATACTTCAACATGCTACCATTACAGTGGCATGCAAAGCACAGGATATTTGGTGAAAATCAGTATATGCCGTTTCAGAATTTGAATCTTATAAGTTTCTAATCTGTACATTCACAAGTGACGGTTTTCTATGAAAGACTTTGCCTTTCGACTGTGCTAATTTGCATAAACTGTTCAAACTACAAAAGAAAGAGCGTAGCGAAACAGTTTAGTCAAGAATATGGAGTCAATGGAAGGTATAAATATGGAGTCAATGGAAGGTATAAATATGGAGTCAATGGAAGGTATAAATATGCAGTCAATGGGAGGTATAAATATGGAGTCAATGGAAGGTATAAATATGGAGTCAATGGAAGGTATAAATATGGAGACAATGGAAGGTATAAATATGGAGTCAATGGGAGGTATAAATATGGAGTCAATGGAGGGTATAAATATGGAGTCAATGGAAGGTATAAATATGGAGTCAATGGAAGGTATAAATATGGAGTCAATGGAAGGTATAAATATGGAGTCAATGGAAGGTATAAATATGGAGTCAATGGGAGGTATAAATATGGAGTCAATGGGAGGTATAAATATGAAGTCAATGGAAGGTATAAATATGGAGTCAATGGAAGGTATAAATATGGCGTCAATGGAAGGTGTAAATATGGAGTCAATGGAGGTATAAATATGGAGTCAATGGGAGGTATAAATATGGAGTCAATGGGAAGGTATAAATATGGAGTCAATGGAAGGTATAAATATGGAGTCAATGGAAGGTATAATATGGAGTCAATGGAAGGTATAAATATGGAGTCAATGGGAGGTATAAATATGGAGTCAATGGAAGGTATAAATATGGAGTCAATGGAAGGTATAAATATGGAGTTAATGGAAGGTATAAATATGGAGTCAATGGGAGGTATAAATATGGAGTCAATGGAAGGTATAAATATGGAGTCAATGGAAGGTATAAATATGGAGTCAATGGAAGGTATAAATATGGAGTCAATGGAAGGTATAAATATGGAGTCAATGGAAGGTATAAATATGGAGTCAATGGAAAGTATAAATATGGAGTCAATGGAAGGTATAAATATGGAGTCAATGGAGGGTATAAATATGGAGTCAATGGAAGGTATAAATATGGAGTCAATGGAAGGTATAAATATGGAGTCAATGGAAGGTATAAATATGGAGTCAATGGGAGGTATAAATATGGAGTCAATGGAAGGTGTAAATATGGAGTCAATGGAAGGTATAAATATGGAGTCAATGGAAGGTATAAATATGGAGTCAATGGGAGGTATAAATATGGAGTCAATGGGAGGTATAAATATGGAGTCAATGGGAGGTGTAAATATGGAGTCAATGGGAGGTGTAAATATGGAGTCAATGGAAGGTATAAATATGGAGTCAATGGAAGGTATAAATATGGAGTCAATGGAAGGTATAAATATGGAGTCAATGGAAGGTATAAATATGGAGTCAATGGGAGGTATAAATATGGAGTCAATGGAAGGTATAAATATGGAGTCAATGGAAGGTATAAATATGGAGTTAATGGAAGGTATAAATATGGAGTCAATGGGAGGTATAAATATGGAGTCAATGGAAGGTATAAATATGGAGTCAATGGAAGGTATAATATGGAGTCAATGGAAGGTATAAATATGGAGTCAATGGAAGGTATAAATATGGAGTCAATGGAAGGTATAAATATGGAGTCAATGGAAAGTATAAATATGGAGTCAATGGAAGGTATAAATATGGAGTCAATGGAGGGTATAAATATGGAGTCAATGGAAGGTATAAATATGGAGTCAATGGAAGGTATAAATATGGAGTCAATGGGAGGTATAAATATGGAGTCAATGGAAGGTGTAAATATGGAGTCAATGGAAGGTATAAATATGGAGTCAATGGAAGGTATAAATATGGAGTCAATGGGAGGTATAAATATGGAGTCAATGGAAGGTATAAATATGGAGTCAATGGGAGGTATAAATATGGAGTCAATGGGAGGTGTAAATATGGAGTCAATGGAAGGTATAAATATGGAGTCAATGGAAGGTATAAATATGGAGTCAATGGAAGGTATAAATATGGAGTTCAATGGAAGGTATAAATATGGAGTCAATGGAAGGTATAAATATGGAGTCAATGGAAGGTATAAATATGGAGTCAATGGAAGGTATAAATATGGAGTCAATGGAAGGTGTAAATATGGAGTCAATGGGAGGTATAAATATGGAGTCAATGGGAGGTATAAATATGAAGTCAATGGGAGGTAGAAATATGGAGTCAATGGAAGGTATAAATATGGAGTCAATGGGAGGTAGAAATATGGAGTCAATGGGAGGTATAAATATGGAGTCAATGGAAGGTATAAATATGGAGTCAATGGAAGGTATAAATATGGAGTCAATGGAAGGTATAAATATGGAGTCAATGGAAGGTAAAAATATGGAGTCAATGGGAGGTTATAAATATGGAGTCAATGGAAGGTTATTGAATTAGTTAGCAGAATTTCCCTCTTGGGAAAAGTAAAAAATAAAATAAAAACTCTATCAGTTCTTTTTTTAGGAAAAGGTCAAGGTCACAAAATCAAAAGGTTAGCTCTTTACCTCGACATTTTAACTCAAGTTTGCGGAAATCAGCAAATGCAATTAGCTCTGACAGTAACCGTGGAGTGGACTTCTGCCCAAGATCGGGAAATGTTCGAAGTAACAGCTTTTTTCTGCACTTCCTAAACCATTTGTCGGTGGGGTATGATACAAACATATAACTTATTCAATCCTATCAACCAAAATAAATTCCCAGAAAAAAAAAGTAGCCTATCTGGATGGGTTGGTGATAAAAATATATAAATTAAAAACATATAAATGTCACAATGCAGGGCTTACAATAAGAAGTAATCAATAAAGAAGAAACATACCCAAGCATTTAGTCAGTCTTTCACACATTGGAACTGGGTAAACGTTTCTTTCTTTCCAGATACCGATAATTCTTCTTAAAGCTTCTGTGATCTTTGCATCGCGTAACCTATACGTAAATCAAATTTGAATAAAAAGTGTTGCAGAATCTGAAAAAAGTAAGTTATTACTATTAAGTAAGTTAACAAAATGCAATGAGAATTTTATTTATTCTCGATACCTTAAGGGAAGTAATTGTTACAAGAACCAATTAGATATTTTTTGAAAAAAAAATTTGATTTTCGTAAGAACTAATTTCGCGAAATAGGTATATAAGTCCTAATAATTGGGGAATTTTGCGACAAAGAATTGGATGAGATTTTGTTTCAATTTATACCATTTTTCCAGAGCAAAATTTTTTTTCTCAATAATGGACAATTGCAAATATCGTAAAAAGTATTTGAATAGAATTTGAAATTTTTTAACTTAGAAGTCAAAGAACACTTTTGACACAAAACATTTGAGATTCAAAATACAGGAAATTGTATCAAGAACTACAACATTTTATTAACACCATAGATATTTTCAACCGGTTTATACAGGAAATATGCAGTGCTGATTGGCTAAAAAGCCTTAACGACGGGCTTTGTGTATAACTTAACCTCATAGCAACCATGGTAGCTATAAATATACACAAATAACATTGCTGGAGAATCGGTAAACATAGATAGCTACATAACATACTGACTCCAAAGTCACATCCATCAGCACAATTCTCCGTTCCTAGGGTTCCGGGAAATCGGAAAGCGCAATATTCATGCGCGAACTGCTGCAGTAAAAACAAACTGCAATGTAGCTAGCTACATTACATACTGACTCCAAAGTCACATCCATTAGCACAATTCTCCGTTCCTAGGGTTTCGGGAAATCGGAAAGCGCAATATTGATGCGCGAACTGCTGCAGTAAAAACAAACTGCAATGTACTGCAGTCTGCAGAGGGAAAAAAATACGTCAAGACATTGTTGTCAGCAATTTCTGTAATACTGTGGTTTTTATTCGATTCGGTCATTTGTTGTTATAATATGGCTTGTATTTTACCGGTAGAAGCTTAAGAACGATATCGAATTAAGCTGAATATTTGTGGATTAACAGAGTGCCCTTATCAACTTCCTGCTGATGCTTGCGTTAATGATCCAACCGAATGGCCAGATGTCGAGTGGCTTGAAATTTATAACTATTTAGTTCACTCTCCAGGTATTTACACTTCAGAATCTATGAAGAGGCACATAACCAGTTCATCAGTGGCTGGATACACGGTGTTCTGTTTTACCCTGTTCCTGATCGTTAAATTTTCATTTTTAAGTCAGATGTAAAGCCATCAAAACGCCTTAATGATAAGTGTCATAAACCATGGTTAGCTATGTGTTGTAAAACAACAAATGTTTTAATAGCACATTGCATGGCTGGCCTTGGTGAGTCATGTTCTCATGTCGGTGCATTACTGTTTAAGTTGGAAGCTGCCGTTCGACTTGGGTACAGCAAGTGTACATGCCCTGAGGAAGCATGTAAATGGAATAATGACTTTGTCAAAAAAAATTAAATGGCAGCTATTGCAGATATTAAGTTTTACAGCAACCCCTCTGGTAATAAAAATAGTAAATCGTTTCCTGGAAAAGCTCAAGAACAGCCAACAGAAGAAGAACAAAATTTGCTATTACAACAGTAATCATTATTAGCGAAGCCGCCAGTTGTGTTACAATGTTTTTCTGATTATTTTTCTCCATTTGTGCCAAAATATATTCCATCAGAGCTAGTTTCCCGTGTCATTACGACTTATTATTTCGTCACGTAATATTGATAAAGATTTAGCAGCACTTGTTCTGCAGGGATTGGAATTATCAAGAGAAAGCATTGAATATATATATAATCAGACAAGAAGACAGGCACAATCACAAGTGTGGCATGATGTAAGAACAGGTAAAATTACAGCTTTTAAAGCATATGACATCTAGCAGGCCAATCCTAAAAACCCGCCAAAGCCTTAAATAAAACGTATTTGTGCAGAGTCCAAGATATGTAACCCTACCATTCCATCGTTTAAATGGGGCATAGAAAATGAGAAGCTTGCTTTGGATGAGTATGTTTTATCCATGTCAGACATTTATAATTTATACGCCCACCAAATGCATTTGATAAAAAGGATATGGAGCCATGTGGAGTACAACCAACAAGAAATTTAACAGTGAAATGTTTTTTGTAGTTGGAATAAACTGTAGCTCTAGCTTAAACTTTTTTGGACGTTCGACAAATACCGCGCAGTCAATTATGCCGGTTAATCTTCGGAAATATTGACAAAATATATTTGGTAATGTTCTTATATTAGCATCGTGGTCAGGTCATTTAATTCAAACAGACATGTTGATGTAAATAAGATCAATGCATTTCCAGAAAAAGTCACTTAAGGATGTTTCATTGCTGGAACATTGACTTGCTAAACTTATCCATGGTGCATTGAGCCTTAGTTTTATCAATGTCATTTAAAGTTCGTCCTTGTAAGACAGTGCATATCTATTTGTGGTTGGTAGAAAACTTTCAAGATGTTCAGATATAACATTAAAACGTTGTAATTGTTTTACCATTATAAAATTTAAAGTTTTCAGCTTGATCCTTTACAGAACTGTAGCTTAGCATTTTTGACTTCATTTGTTGTAGTAACTTATCTTCTGTCATTTGTTTTTGTGATAATAAAAAAATAATTTTGAGCCTTCAGAAAGTTTTTTCTCAAGCTGTAATTGTTCAGCTACCAATTTCAGCTTACTAATGTTCAAACCAGCTTGTATCCCTTTGGATTCCTTACTACTAGTGATATATTACTACTATATATTATATTACTACTATATGAATATAAATTTTTGTATCCGCAATATCAAAATTAACATCTGTCGAAAATGAATTTTGAGGAGAAAGCATAGTAGCTAGAATAAAGCACAGGAGGTGAAAGTAGTGTAACAATATTAAAGTTAACATTTTGCTCACGAAGTGGTGAAGCAAAATCTGGTTCTTTTTCATTAGGATTCACATCTCCTAATCTTACTTGAATTTATTCCCTCTGGCTGTTGTGCATAAACAAACACTGATGGTATATAATCAGGGTTTGTAGAAGGCCTTTTAGAAATAAAATGCTCACCCCAAAGGTACACATTGGGAGTTCCACATGCTACCATCCTTATTAAGTCTTTCGCAAGCAATAACCCATCTTTTACGGCGCTCGGGTTTCTTATTTAGAAAACGAAAAAATCCAGGATTATTTTTTTCATATTATGATTGGAACATCCATATGCAGCACAACTTGGAGGCATCTTTGTTTGTTATCTAACTATTCCTCATTAACTTTCCTGCAATTTTTAGTATGCACCATAAGGTTGTTTTCACTGCAGCAGTTGGAGCTATGCAACGAAAAGTCCCATTTGCTGCACGGATAGGAGAATGAGCAATAAGCAAAATGGCTTCGAATTTGTGTGATAGACTCTTCTTCTGACTAAGAATAAACTTTGGTTCGAAAAACGTTTACAAAAATTCTATAATGGTTATTCAAATGTTTTGTTTGTACATGTATTTGCAAAATTTGAACAATGAAATTTAAATCAAACGTTTTTTTTTTACCAAAACCTGATTTTTAAAACCTTGTCACAAGTAAAAAATCCTCGTCTATACAATCCCAAATAAAATAGCTATCAGGCGATGTTTTATCTATCTCTTCCGAGAAATACCCTTGGTCAGCGTATCGACCTTGCAAGCTCGGTCTATACTTTTGAATTTCTTGGTCTATAGATAGACAAAACAGTTTATATTGTATTAATATCTCTTATATCGAGTCTGCACAAACAATAATGATATCAATGATCGCAATTAAGTTTGTGAAGACTTCTTTTGACAATGCTTTAGATGTATTCACTTATATTGCTCGTTTCTGATGTGATTTTATATAGCACGCCAAATTATTTTACTTATGTTTAAACTATATATTGCCAAAATGTTTGAAAACATAAAAAATGTTAGTCACTGCTGACCAGTGACTGGGAAAAAAAATGACATGTTGGGGACCAGGGACACAAGTTATTAAAATCTTATTTATAACAAAATTTACATACTCAGAACAATGCACTAATGCATTTGGCATGACATTTCCAAATTCCTTTGCATATTCTCCACCTTTTCGACGGCTGTTCTGTAATATGTCGTTAGATAAATACATCAGTGCCAGCTTCTTCTTGGGTTTAACTGTGAATAGAAAAAAAATGATTATATTAAGGGTAGAAATCTATAGTATATGTATATCTTAATTTATTTCTTAACCAATTATAATTTCCATATATTCCAGTACCTTTTCAAGTACATTATTTCAGTTTGTATCATAATGATTCGAATTACCGCACATCTTTTGAGTACATCTTTTGTTAATTATTTAAGCGGGTACTTATTTAAAAATTTTTGCATAAAGTTAAAAAATTCAATGTAAAAATTAATTTAAAAGTTTAAAGCACCCATGATTTCTAATATTTACTTAGAAGCTAAGCGTCGTGCTCGTACAGCAGTGTATAAGGCAAAATCAGAAGCAGAGAGAAACAGATTTGCAGATGTGTTAAGAAGGGAAGACCAGCGCAATGAGGTATTCAGGATAGCAAAGCAAATGAAGAAGACTAATCAAGATGTTGTAGGTGAGAAGTGTATACGTAATGATGAAGGTGTTTTGGCTAGCACAGAGGAGGAGAAAAGGGTAGCTTGGAAGAATTATTATCAGAGGTTGCTTAACACTGAGTTTGATTGGGATGAGGATAATTTGTCTGATGATGATGTTGTAGAAGGGCCAGCTATGCAGATCAAGACAGAATGGGTAGTGGAGGCTATTAGGAAATTGAAGATTGGCAAGGCTGCAGGAGTATCAGGTATTGTTGCAGAGATGGTAAAAGCATCTGGATATATTGGAGTTGAGCTTATTACAAGTCTTGCTAACCAGATTATAAAGGATGGTGCTATTCCGAGTGAGTGGCAGTCGAGTGTAATAGTGAATTGTTTCAAGGGCAAGGGTGATGCATTAGAAAGGGGTAACTATAGAGGTTTGAAGTTGGTTGATCAAGTAATGAAAGTTATTGAAAGAGTGATTGATAAGTTACTTAGAGAAAGGATTGATATAGATAAGATGCAATTTGGTTTTGTTCCAGGGCGTGGCACTACAGATGCAATATTTTTACTCAGACAGCTTCAGGAAAAGTATTTAGGAAAGAGAAAGAATCTCTATTTTGCCTTTGTAGATTTAGAGAAAGCTTTTGATAGAGTGCCACGTAAAGTTATTTGGTGGGCTATGAGAAAATTAGGTGTGGATGAGTGGCTAGTTACGATGGTACAGTCTATGTACAGCAATGCTAGAAGTCGTGTCAGGATTAACGATTCACTTAGTGATGAATTTAGTGTAAATGTTGGTGTACATCAGGGTTCTGTACTTAGTCCTTTGTTGTTTGTTCTAGTCTTAGAAGCGCTGTCGATGGAGTTCAGAACAGGTTGTCCATGGGAGTTATTGTATGCAGATGATTTAGTTCTCATAGCAGAGTCGATGGAAGAATTAGTTGAAAAGTTTGAGAAGTGGAAGAAAGGACTAGAAGAGAAAGGGCTAAAGGTAAACACAGCAAAGTCTAAAGTCATGATTAGTAGCATTGCAGCCAAGTGTGACCTTGTAGTTGGAAAGTGGCCTTGTGGAGTTTGCAGGAAAGGGGTTGGTAGTAACTCAATTTTTTGTCAGACTTGCAAGCATTGGGTACATAAGAAGTGCAGTAGTATTAGTGGAAGGTTAAGAGCTGACATTCAGTTTGTATGCAAGCGTTGCAAAGGTGAGATTATAGAGAATGAAGTATTTCCAGCTTTAATGATGTACAACAGTGGCTCGTTAGAGATAGTTGAGAACTTCTGTTACTTAGGTGATATGTTGGGCAGTGAAGGGGGTGTTGGAAGAAGTGTTACTTGCAGGATAGGTTCTGCTTGGAAAAAGTTCAGAGAGTTACTTCCTTTGTTGACTAGCAGAGTCCTGTCAATTGAGGTAAAAGGTAGGTTGTATGAGGCCTGTATAAGAAGTGTTATGTTGTACGGTAGTGAGACATGGGCAGTGAAGCAGGAAGATCTTGACCGTTTAGAAAGGAATGATATGAGAATGGTTAGGTGGATGTGTAACGCCAGTCTGAGAGACAGAAAGAGTTCAGATGAGCTAAGAAGCAGGCTAAGTCTCCGTAGAATTAAAGATGTTATCCAGATAAGAAGATTGAATTGGCTGGGGCACTTGGAAAGAATGGAGGAGGATAATTGGGTAAGAAAGTGTAGAGACTTGATAGTTCCTGGGGCAAAGCCCAGAGGCAGACCGAGAAAGACTTGGCAGGAGGTTATAAGGACAGACTTGATACAGAAGAAGTTGAGTTTAGATCTAACACAGTCTAGATCAGATTGGAAGAGGGTCATTAATATACCCCGTCCAACCCATGCTAGCATGGAAAACGGACGTTAAGCCGAGAATGATGAATGATGATGATTCAGCATGTCGTATATTGCCATTAATCATTAATCTTCCACAAAAAGGTTATGAAACACATCAAAATTTAAAAAAATCAGTGATTTCAGTGCATACAGTCCACGCGTTTAGATTACAAAATATAAAAAACAAAAACAGTTTCAGTCAGAACATTAAGTAATTTTTTTATCATCAGCAAACATTTATCCCTACAAAATTTTGTAAAATTCTCAAGAAAAACAAAAACGTGAAACCGTGGAATTTTCTTCCAGCAAAAATTACATCACATACAGTTAGTTCTCCCAAACAATAATTTATAATACGAAATATAAAGACAAAGTTGTTTATATAGTCTGAAGATGTACTTAGTGTACGAAAAGCTTAACAAATAAATACTTTTTAACTTTCAAACTCGTTTTATTTTTTTCTTAATTAGTAAACTATGGCTGTTATTTTTACCGATAAAGACATCAGCTTTACAACAGCTTACAGTGAAGTCTGATTCTACAAAGATTTGTTCTTTCAGTATATATATTGCATGTTGGGCAGTGAAGGGGGTGTTGGAAGAAGTGTTACTTGCAGGATAGGTTCTGCTTGGAAAAAGTTCAGAGAGTTACTTCCTTTGTTGACTAGCAGAGTCCTGTCAATTGAGGTAAAAGGTAGGTTGTATGAGGCCTGTGTAAGAAGTGTTATGTTGTACGGTAGTGAGACATGGGCAGTGAAGCAGGAAGATCTTGACCGTTTAGAAAGGAATGATATGAGAATGGTTAGGTGGATGTGTAACGCCAGTCTGAAAGACAGAAAGAGTTCAGATGAGCTAAGAAGCAGGCTAAGTCTCCGTAGAATTAAAGATGTTATCCAGATAAGAAGATTGAATTGGCTGGGGCACTTGGAAAGAATGGAGGAGGATAATTGGGTAAGAAAGTGTAGAGACTTGATAGTTCCTGGGGCAAAGCCCAGAGGCAGACCGAGAAAGACTTGGCAGGAGGTTATAAGGACAGACTTGATACAGAGGAAGTTGAGTTTAGATCTAACACAGTCTAGATCAGATTGGAAGAGGGTCATTAATACCCCGTCCAACCCATGCTAGCATGGAAAACGGACGTTAAGCCGAGAATGATGATGATGATGATGATGATGATGCTAGTTTAAATCAGCACCATATTTGCATCCAGTATCCCTCATTGCCACATTATCAAGTGCAATGTCAGACTACTAAGAGAAAAACAAGGTATTATTTTGAGAATGCTTGGGCAACTGATTTTGATTTTTGATGAGAAGAATGATGTGAGGAAGTTTCATTGTTAACATTCATCCCTCCCAATACAAGTTTCCCAATTTCCCAAAAACTCTAGGAATTTCAAGAAGTATATTCCAGGATAAATTTGTTTTCTTACCTGGCGATGAAGAGTTTTTACTTACGAAAAGCTTTGTGTGTTTTTATTGTACATTTTTGTATGTTCTTGTATATAATTATATTCCAGGAGATTTTAAACCCTTTTCAACAGGAATTTCAATGAAAACTGTAACAGCTTCAATAAAACGATGACTTAGAAAGATAGGTTTTAAAAATTATGTTCCAGGAACTCTCTCTCTCTCTTTTCACAATGTTCCATGAATTGTTTCCAGGATTAAATTGCATTTCAAGGTGTTTTAAAGAGTTTTATAATCATTTTCAATGCCATTATTTACAGTGTCAGTTTCGTAACCATTCCATTCCGAAAAATACTGCTCTTTTGGAAAAAGCAGTCACGTTATGTGAGGTAAACAATATTGTGGTTAAAGTTTACACCAATAAATAACCTACAAGTTTTATTTGCAGTAGAACCAGAGTATTACATTTCGGCAATAATGGCTAGTGTTTATTTGCGAATTGTTATCATGGTTAATTTTATAATAGACCTATTTCAATATCGCCCTTTCATGATCAGCCGTGGTGGCGAAAAATGAAAACATTGCATGAAAACGAGGTTAGTTTAGATAAAGTTCAGGACGCCAAGTTGTTTGCTAGCTGTTCTGACATTAGGTATCAACAAATGTTGGTTTTATAATTTTCAACTGCCATATTGAAAGGATCGTAGTGGATACAAGTATATTGAGGGTATTAGGAGTGGTAGTGTGACAAAAATTATGAATACTTATTGATATTAAGTGTGTATTTATGGCAACTTTAATGTTGGCTAGCTAGCTATAGCTAGCTAGCCAACAAACGCCCTGTTTCTTACTCCTGCAAAGCGTTTATATTCTATACTGTAAGTTATAAAATCTTTACCTAGTTTACTGAAACTTCATATAACTTATATAATTATAATTTATAAGTTATATATATTATAATTATCATCATCATTCTCGGTTTAACGTCCGTTTTCCATGCTAGCATGGGTTGGACGGGGTATATTAATGACCCTCTTCCAATCTGATCTAGACTCTGTTAGATCTAAACTCAACTTCCTCTGTATCAGGTCTGTCCTATAACCTCCTGCCAAGTCTTTCTCGGTCTGCCTCTGGGCTTTGCCCCAGGAACTATCAAGTCTCTACACTTTCTTACCCAATTATCCTCCTCCATTCTTTACAAGTGCCCCAGTCAATTCAATCTTCTTATCTGGATAACATCTTTAATTCTACGGATACTTAGCCTGCTTCTTAGCTCATCTGAACTCTTTCTGTCTCTCAGACTGGCGTTACACATCCACCTAACCATTCTCATATCATTCCTTTCTAAACGGTCAAGATCTTCCTGCTTCACTGCCCATGTCTCACTACCATACAACATAACACTTCTTACACAGGCCTCATACAACCTACCTTTTACCTCAATTGACAAGACCCTGCTAGTCAACAAAGGAAGTAACTCTCTGAACTTTTTCCAAGCAGAACCTATCCTGCAAGTAACACTTCTTCCAACACCCCCTTCACTGCCCAACATATCACCTAAGTAACAGAAGTTCTCAACTATCTCTAACGAGCCACTGTTGTACATCATTAAAGCTGGAAATACTTCATTCTCTATAATCTCACCTTTGCAACGCTTGCATACAAACTGAAAGTCAGCTCTTAACCTTCCACCAATACTACTGCACTTCTTATGTACCCAATGCTTGCAAGTCTGACAAAAAAATGAGTTTTACTACCAACCCCTTTCCTGCAAACTCCACAAGGCCACTTTCCAACTACAAGGTCACACTTAGCTGCAATGCTACTAATCACGACTTTAGACTTTGCTGTGTTCACCCTTAGCCCTTTCTCTTCTAGTCTTCTTCCACTTCTCAAACTTTTCAACTAATTCTTCCATCGACTCTGCTATGAGAACCAAATCATCTGCATACAATAACTCCCATGGACAACCTGTTCTGAACTCCATCGACAACGCTTCTAAGATGTACACCAACATTTACACTAAATTCATCACTAAGTGAATCGTTAATCCTGACACGACTTCTAGCATTGCTGTACATAGACTGTACCATCGTAACTAGCCACTCATCCACACCTAATTTTCTCATAGCCCACCAAATAATTTTACGTGGCACTCTATCAAAAGCTTTCTCTAAATCTACAAAGGCAAAATAGAGATTCTTTCTCTTTCCTAAATACTTTTCCTGAAGCTGTCTGAGTAAAAATATTGCATCTGTAGTGCCACGCCCTGGAACAAAACCAAATTGCATCTTATCTATATCAATTCTTTCTCTAAGTAACTTATCAATCACTCTTTCAATAACTTTCATTACTTGATCAACCAACTTCAAACCTCTATAGTTACCTCTTTCTAATGCATCACCCTTGCCCTTGAAACAATTCACTATTACACTCGACTGCCACTCACTCGGAATAGCACCATCCTTTATAATCTGATTAGCAAGACTTGTAATAAGCTCAACTCCAATATATCCAGATGTTTTTACCATCTCTGCAACAATACCTGATACTCCTGCAGCCTTGCCAATCTTCAATTTCCTAATAGCCTCCACTACCCATTCTGCCTTGATCTGCATAGCTGGCCCTTCTATAACATCATCATCAGACAAATTATCCTCATCATATAGGTTATAATTATTTTCCTAAAAAAGTTACCAAGCTTTTCATAGCCAGATATTATAAGTTGGATGTTATAGCTAGCATGTACTCAGGGATGATGTGCTGCCCAGCTATATATCTTTATTATTGTCACACTCCCCTGCTAACATGCTTTAACCTTTCCATTTAGTATACATTTATAATAAACATATTTTGGCTTCACCCAGTGTACTCAGTAATCACAAATTGTTTATTGTTTTGGTTTGTCTGTTCAGATTCATATTAGTATTGTAGGTTTATCATTTCTTGAACATGTTCAAGAAATAATATAAACCTACAATACTAATCACAAATTGTTTATTTTTTCGGTTCTGGCATAAACCATTTTTTTTCAGAAGGTGAAAAAACAACTGAAAATGCTCCTGTTCTTTCGAAAATGTTTTTATCACAAGTCACACATTTACATAAATAAAAATATTTAGTAGGTGTAGTGTTGCTCTATTCTCCAAGAAAATAGATTCAAGGTTCTTAAAATTGTTCTTATTCTCTTTGGAATTAACTTGACATCAAGATTAGGCCTCTATCAACTATTTTGAAATGACAGTGTTAAACTTGTAAGGTTATGTTGTTTGGGTTATCCTCAAAAAAATAAAACAAAGCCATTTATTAGTTGTAAGGCCGTCTGTATTTATATTTAAAACTTTCTTAACTTTCTTAGGCCATCTGTTATAAGTTATTGTGGTAAATCGATCAAGTATTAAACATATCTAAGGGAGTGCTGCCCAGCTTAACTGGCTAAACGTTATTGCATTGAAACAACATGTGACTTGAAACAAATCGTGAGCGGTTTGTTCATCTACAATTCTCTTAGCTTTAAAAGAAATCATCCCCCCCCCTCCCCCAAAAAATGCCTATTGATTATTATTTCATAAAAATACATAGTTTTCTGTATAAAAAATCTATTGTCCTCTTACAGTAGCTTATATTCAGAAACTCAACAAGTATAATACAGAAAAGTTTTTATGTTAATTCTATCAGATTTGTCTAAGAAGAGCACCCTTTAAAAAAATTATTTTTACATAAGTTGTTGATCTTTGCCTTTACGTACAAATAAAATACAATACCCATAGTTATACCTTATAAATATAATATTACTGGCAATACTTATAGAAATACTACTTACTGACAGAACATTTTGTGAATTTAAAAAACAACAACAATTAGCTGTAGCTGCAACCGTAACATTCTTACAGGCCATAATTTTTAAATAATCAAGGCTCAAGGATACTTATGAGTATTACCTTGGGTGATTGCATTGCTCTTATTACATTTTGTTGAATATATAACATAATGAAGACCAATATTCAGTCTAATACCACCAACCCAACATGCTTAGGATAGCCAAGTCATAATGTTATTTACAGATGTTTTAAAAAATAAAAGTATCCTATAACAAAGAATAAAGTGTATATATATATATGTCAACAACATTGGTTAAAGCTCCAACTAGCTAGCTAGTAGTAACCAATGCTAGTGCTAGTGTAGCTAAATATAAAATCCAAACCAATCAACCTTAGCTAGCTAAACACTAGAAAAAAATATATAAACCAGCAATTTTAATAAGCCCAATGGGTATAAAATAAGTGCCATGTTCTATTATTTTTACCAAAAGTTCATAATTTGCCCATTTGAAAAGTTAATTTGAGAAATAATACAGGTAAACAAACTATGTGCATCACTTCGCTGACAAATTAAAATTGTCTCTAAACTAACCTCGTTTTCATGTTAGTATGTCTATTCCGGCTGTGTATTTTGCGGAATGGAAATGGATATTGAAATAGGTCTGTATGACATATTGGTAAACTTATAAAATATGGTAGTTAATTACAGTAAATAAAAAACAAGCTGCAAGATGTTATATTTGGTAATTGTACACTACTTTGTGCATAATGCAGCTAAAGCAGCGATTTACATATTAAAATCACATAAATTTTTGCAAATTTCATACCTATTCGCGAAAATTTGTCTGCGCCAAACAGGAAGTTCAATTCGCAAAAATAAATCTTCTCGAAATTACAAGCAATGTATTTTTCTCCAAAATTAACTTTTAGAAAAAATAGTTTTTCTAGTTTTTCTCAGAAATTTTCTTTTTTTGTATATAGTTGATAAAAATAATGGACAGTGCCTGTGAAATGAGCAAATTCATTTAAAGGCTTTTTTCTCTTAATAAATAGGCCTCAAATGAATCAGAATTGCAAAAAACTACTAATCTGTAAAAATAATTTTTGCAGAAAACCTTAAAATGGTGCATTGGCAAGAAAAAATCGATATGGCTGATTCTAGTATTATTAAGTATATTTTAGGCTTTCTCTAAGTACTATAATGGATAATGACAAAAATTTGAAATTTTCCAGTACAATCAAGTACTAATTTTTAATTCAAGTATTTTCCAGTATTTTCCATTTTTTTTCAGTGGCCACTCTCTGAAATTTTCTGTGCTTCAGTAGGAAATTAAGAAAATGAAAAATGCTTACACAACTTTAAAAATAGAATTTGTTAAGGTATATATATAAGTTTAATTAGGCAACTATGCCAATACTTTCCTTCAGTAAATTTTAATTCCTAATGATCTGATTTGAAGAAAATTTTTATAACTAAGCTTGTATTCCCTGAAATGTTTTGTCTTTGAGTTAAACATGAGGAAATACATGAATTCCTACCACTAAACAAAACTGGCGTCATTAAAAAAAAATAGGCAAAAACATTACCTCTTTGTAGTTCTTTAAACCAAAATTGAACCACCGTCTTTGCATGTTTTCTGTGATGAATACACCATAATGACAATGTTTGAATACTTTGTTGTGACATGGTCAATGTCCTAATTTTCTTTTCCAAGTGATTTACAGAAAATGAAGACATTTTTAGGAGAATTTCACCTCTTCAATTTGTGAACTATATATATATATATATCACTGAAAAAAATGAAAGTACAAATTTAAATCAATATATAATACATAACCAGTTATATAATTTAAAATATCCATCAGATCCAGTGTGATTTATCTTATTACCTGGAACTTAAAAGAATATATAAAGGTTTAAAAAATTATGCAGTTATTTAAACAAATTTTTGCAAGTAAGAATATTGGTCATGCTTAATGGTTGGTTACTTCCCTTGTTTTTTGCTCAAATGATTAAGGGAATCATTTTCTTCTCCAATGTTTTAATCAAATGGTTGCACTCACCAAAACAAAAATGAATAATTCCTGGATTGTTAGGGAATTAATTTTGACAGGAATTTATTTTGCAAGTTATACATTGTCAATTTCGTAAGAATTAATTTTTAGAAAATTATTAAAAAAATTGCTATTCGCGAAGTTCACGGAAATTATATAATTCCTGCGAAATTTGAATGTTTTTACTTTTTTTAAAAATGTACCTAGAGCTAAAATGTTAATTTCATATTCAGCAAACTTTATTGTGTTCTAAATATGTGACGATTCCAGGGAATTTGATAACAACCTATAATTAATTATCGATCACTATTTAGCGATAATTCATGAAAAAAAGAGCATAATTATCGATAAATAAAATGGATTATCGATCAGGTCATTAGCGATAAACAATGCTGAGCTATAATTATCGCTAATTTGATTTGCTTTGTCAGCAGATTATCGATAATAGTGCAATATGCCCAACGCATAAATTTTTTAGCTTATTATGCGAAAAGCAAGCTAGACAACATTCTTTTAATGTTTGTCGATTAAATAACTTGTAAAACAGCAAAAACGGTTTGCTTGATGTTTTCATAAAGTGTATTAATATTCTTTTTAGAATCATAAATATAATTTGTTTGATCGCTGTAAAGAATAAAAAAATAATTTAGTTAGTCTCTTTTAATTTTTTTCGTTCTGCAAAATATTGTACGCTGTAAACTGCAGCGCTGTCCAGACCCCTTTTATTTTAGATTCTTCTTTTGGACGCAATGGCTGCGCTGGAACAAAATGTTATTAAATTAACTTACTACTTTATAACAAGTAAGAAACAAGTTTCTTTTTGTATAAAAGTCTACGCCAATAATTTTACAGCTTTTTTAAAACCAAAACAATTCTGAGTTACGGGAGCTAGCTAGCCTCTAACAGTTGCATTGGAATAATTTTAATTGTGATCATTTATAATTTGCCAAACTTTCAACAAAAAGCAGGAACAAAACCTTATTGAATTAGCTAGCTACTTTATGACAAGTAAGAAACAAGCTACTTTTTGTATAAAAGTCCACACCAGTGAACAAGTCTGGATCAAGGGAGCTAGCTAGCTAGCCTCAGCTGTTGCTTTGGAATAGTTTTAGTTGTGATCGTTTAATTTGCCAAACTTTCAGTCTGAAAAATTATATTATATCGGCAAATAAAAAAAGAAAATCTGCTTATAAATGCAAATTGATACAGCCAAATTAGGGGGTGTTTTTTTTTGTGCCACTTAAAGCCCTGTTTACACAAACCACACAACATACAAAACACTACTGGAAAGTCCTGTTTTTAACCATGTTAGATTTTTTTCACTGCTTGCATGCCGGGAGATTTCTTTATATTACACAAAATTGCAGTACCAAAAATATCATTTTTAGACACTGACACAATAAAGCTAGTGCGTGGTCATTCTGTAACTAATTTTTCCCACACCTGTTGAATTACGTAACTTTTTGTTATATTTTTTTTGGAGTGCCAGTAAAATCCTGTATCGGACATTTCATTTATGGGAGATGGTGTCGTCAGAAATTTGATATTTTGATACCCAATTTTTGGGCGAAAATTTGCATTGCATATTCCTTTATATTTAGAATTATGGTGATACATGGTGGAGAAGAGTTTTGTGTGCTTCAGAAATCTTGATGGTTCCCATGGTCCACTCCTGAGTTAAATATTTATAGTAATATAGTTTAACCAAAAAATAAATTTAGCCTCTTATTTTTGGTCACACGCGATAGTGAAGTTTCAAATTTTTTTTCACATTTTCTTAAAATTGATAAAATATAACCTGAGAACAAGATTATTTACCAATTTCAGTTGATTTAATGCTACCACCCAAAATTAACCGTAAATAAGGTTTTCATGTTTGTCTAAAAATTTCATTATTTATTCTCATGTTTGATAATCGCGTGTGCTTTATATTTAGAATTATGGTGTTACATGGTGGAGAAGAGTTTTGTGTGTTTCAGAAATCTTGATGGTTCCCATGGTCCACTCCTGAGTTAAATATTTATAGTAATATAGTTTAACCAAAAAATAAATTTAGCCTCTTATTTTTGGTCACACGCGATAGTGAAGTATCAAATTTTTTTCAAATTTTCTTAAAATTGATAAAATATAACCTGAGAACAAGATTATTTACCAACTTCAGTTGATTTAATGCTACCACCCAAAATTAACCGTAAATAAGGTTTTCATGTTTGTCTAAAAATTTCATTATTTATTCTCATGTTTGATAATCGCGTGTGCTTTATATTTAGAATTATGGTGTTACATGGTGGAGAAGAGTTTTGTGTGCTTCAGAAATCTTGATGGTTCCCATGGTCCACTCCTGAGTTATATATTTATAGTAATATAGTTTAACCAAAAAATAAATTTAGCCTCTTATTTTTGGTCACACGCGATAGTGAAGTTTCAAATTTTTTTCACATTTTCTTAAAATTGATAAAATATAACCTGAGAACAAGATTATTTACCAATTTCAGTTGATTTAATGCTACCACCCAAAATTAACCGTAAATAAGGCTTTCATGTTTGTCTAAAAATTTCATTATTTATTCTCATGTTTGATAATCGCGTGTGAGCATTAAGATGTAAAGTTATTTCACTGTACAGAAATAATTTTGATATGGTTTACATTATTAGTAAGTAGAACAATTTAAATTTTAGAAAATTTCTTTGTTTAAATATATATATATATTTTTTTTAAATGTTAAACTGTTGTTAACTATAAATTATAATATATCACGAGGAAAGTATTTATATCCGTAGTTTTTGCATTTTACGCTACAAAATAATATGAAATGAAAATGTTTATGTATTCATTTTAGTTTTACCTTGTGTTACCAAATTATTTCTTAAATTAGAAAAACAACTGTATTGCCATTGGCTTCATAGGTAACATCCTCTCCCCATGTCCTTCTTGATGTGGTCTTCCATTCTTGAAGTTAAGCAGAAAAATTCCCTGGATAAAAAACACACTAAGATTTCCATTTAAAATGCTTCTCATGTAAATTGAGAACAAAACGACTTGTATGTATAATCCTCTATTTCCCCCCAAAGGACAACGAAATCAATAAAAATACAAAGACCCTCTTCCCCCCAAAATTTGGACGTCCTTTTAAGGATGACTCTATGCATTATGAAAGAAAAATAGCCAATGACCCCTTCCCCAGCCTTGTTACAAAATTTGTCTGGGATAGAAAGTAACACATTTTATTTATTTGTAACAAAGAGTACATAAAACGCGCGCCCTATTAAATTCCTTGGTTTACTGATTTTGTTACAAACTTTGTTTTGAAAAGAAAAAGTGATACAGTTTCCTAGAGCAAGAACTACATGAACACGCGCTGTTGAAGTAAACAAAACACATAACTATCCACATGTTCGACGGCTATCCTCTTGCTTTATTCTCTAGATTATGATCCTATAAAAAATAAAATTTATCCTGACTAAAAATCAAGGTAACTATAGCTAAACTTTCTTGGTCAATTTTGAATCTTCTGATTGCTTTCCTTATCTAGAAGATAATTATCTAAAAAGAAGAAAATAACACAGATCAAATATCCCCAAAGTCCCTGATTCGCTACATAGTTTTATTCTGAAATTTTTATTTTTATTTCCATTTCTACTAATGTTAGTAAGGGTTGGGAGCAATTATATTATAAAAAAAAAATAATAAAGAATTATTTAGCTTTCAGGACACGGTGTTTTTCCCCGTGCGGATGAAACTTTTCGCAGCAAGGGATCAAAACTTGGCTTCCTTAGCTCGCTAGCATTTATCAAGTACCGCTGTCATTATTATTTTAATTTATGCTAATTTAGCCCTAGCAAAATAGCGATAAATAGCAATAAATAAAAAAAGAAAATCCCTTAGCGATATTTATCGATAATTTTATATTTTTAATCTAAATTATCGATAAAACTTTTTGCTTAGCGATCAGGTGCTATAAGTGATCGATAATGAAAAATTATCGCTAAATAGCTTGTTATCAAATTCCCTGGAATCGTCACATATAGCTTCATGCTATCACATTTTGATGTTTTTAGAACCTTACTTCACCTACGCGATTTAATTTTTTACAAACAGTGAAATTGCTTTATATTTCTATTGCTTGCCACTGCTCCTATTACAAGCTCTCTCTAAAACACAATTCTGGAGATCATTTTTTTGTGTGTTGAATGCAATTCTAATCTATATATATCTTTGTAATCATATTAAGCACATTGAAATGATTTGCTTCTGGTAATAGAGCAGTATAGCAGGTATCATTTTTAGGTGTTATTGACATATATTTCACAACCTAGTACCCAGGACTTCATTAATAATTCCTGCTGAAAATATTAATAAATGTTAAAATTTAATGTATATATATAGATAATAATTTTCTTTTTTTATCTTTGCTACCTTCAAGCAACAGGTGACCATTAAAAATATGAAAAATAAATTAAAAATATATAATACAGAATTAATAAGACACATGCAACTATCTCCTTCCCATTGCTGCAATTCATTTTATCATGCACACTGTGATTGGTGAGATATAAATGGATCTGAAACAGTTTCTTACAAATACATTCTTCTGTTTATCGTCGACTAAACATGACGCAGCGCAGGAGAAGTTATACATTTGAATTTGAAATAAATGTCATAAAAATAGCTGAAGAAAGAGGAAACAGAGCTGCAGCACGGGAGTTTTTAGTGGACGAATCAATGGTTCGCGATTGGAGAAAGAAGAAAAACATTTCGGAAAAAAGTCATAAAACGACTCATTCCTTTCGCTCTGACACGTGCAAATATCCGAATCTTGAGCACACATTAAAAGAGTGGTTGTTGACTCAACATAAAAATAAGTGAGGTCTGACCACAGCAATGGTGCGCTTAAAATCTAAACAGCTAGCTGAGGATATGGGGATTAGAGACTTCGTAGGTGGGCCATCATGGTGCAGTCGTTTTATGAAAAGAGACCAACTGTCTGTACGCACAAGAACGGCGATTGGGCAACAGCTTCCTGACGATTGGGAAGAGAAAACTGTGAGTTTTGCGGGCATTCGTTAATCGAAGGAAGCAAGAGTCATCATTGGCTGAAACTAATGTCTTTAACATGGACGAAGTACCAATGACGTTTGATTCTCCATATTGTCGCACTGTGGATGTGACCGGCATTAAAACAGTACCTATCACTTCGACTGGAAATGAGGAAACCCACTTTACTGTGGTGTTGGGCTGTTCAGAAGATATTTGGATATTTTTAGTGCTCACCTAAATGAAAACATCCTTAAAACCACTGCAGTTATACCTGGCGGCTTAACGAAGTTGCTTCAACCGCTGGATATTTCAGTTAACAGAGCTTTTAGAGCCAATATTCGAGACAGATGGGAGAAGTGGATGAGAGAGGGTATTCATACATTCACCGCCACGGGAAAAATGAGACGAGCTACTCATACTGTGTCAAAATGGGTGCTAGATGCTTGGAATTCAATTACCGTAGAAACAATAAAGAATGGTTTCAAAAAGGCTGGAATTACTGATAACCTCGATAATAATTCCAATCAGCCTAATGATGGAAATGATGACATTTTCGTTAGATGGAGGTCGGCCAATAATACCTACAGATATCATTGATGCTTTTGCTAGCGATTCCGAGCCTGAAGGTTTTGAGGGGTTTTCAAGCAGTGACGATAGTAGTGATGAAGATTAAAAAACATTCCTTATATCTTTTAAGTGTTTTTTACACAAAAGTTGTGTTGAGGTAGTGTTTATCCATCACAAGTTATATCACCTCTTGTTGCTTTATCTGATCAATTGAAGAATATCAGTGCAAAAGGTTTCAAAGTGTTTAGTTCCTAGTTATTAGTTCATAGGTTAAAGTTGTTGTTGGGTGTTTTAGCACATTTTGTTTGTTTGTTTTTTATGGATTGCTTTTTGAATCTTTCGTTTTATAAAATCTCTGGGTAAACTATAGGTTTACTTGGTACTAGAAAGTTGTTAACATTTTATCTTGTGGTGCTTTTTAAACAAAAAAATATGCTGAGCCCATGTTGTCAGTGCAATAGTTTAGGATGGTTGCTTTGTGCAATGTTATCTGACCTTAAAAGTGCAAAAAGTGATAATTAATAAACAAAATGTGTAATATTTGTTAAATAATTATCATTTTGTGTTCCCTAGCATTGTTTTTACCCTTTTTAAAAGGAAAGTATTTTTTATATGGACATTTTTATATTTTTTTGTTCGTTTTAAATAAAATCTTGGAGTGCAAACTACAGGTTTCCTTTAGGCTTTGGAGTTGTTAGCATTTTATCTTTCAAGTGTTTTTTACACTAAAGTTGTGTTGAGGTAGTGTTATAAGCATAATAGTTCCTATATTAATTCATTTTGTAAAGAAACATGGTCTTAAATGAGCAAAAAATGATAATTTGTACACAATAAATTTAAAATTGTTAAAAAATTATCAATTTTGTGTCCTGTTAAGATTAGTCAGTTTTATTTGTTAATACTTATTATGTCAGAGGTAGAATGTAGTTTGTTTTTTAACATATAGGCAAGTGTTGAAATGCTTCTGGACAGGATTTGATAACAAAATAACTAGAAGTGGAGTATTTACAAAGAAAAATATCCCGATTCAGATTTGTTAAGAAATTATCACATTTTTGCTCTACATAGGATATATATTCAGTACTGTTCCAGTTAACTGTATTTTCATATAAAATAATTACAAAAAAATAGTTATCTGTCTCTTTTTGTTTTGGGGTCACAAGCTGATAAAACCTAACAATTTTGTAGCTTTAAAGTGTTATATTTTTATCAATTTTGTGTCCTGGAAATAAAAAAATATGCAAAATTGCTCAAAAAGTTCCTAAAAACATCATATTCAAAGCAAAATACATAACTCGTAAAAATAAGGAGTTTAGAGCATTTTTTTATCAATTTCAAAATTCTGGGCTTGTTAATTTTTTATCAATTTATTGTTCAAACCATCAAAACATGACCGTAAGGAGCGAAAACATCACCCTAGATCGTTTAAAAACCATTAAAACACGATCGTAGGAATCGAAAACATTGCCGTAGATCGTTTAAAAATTATCAAAACACTATCGTAGGAAGCGAAAACATCGCTGTAGATCGTTTAAAAACCATCAAAACACGATCATAGGAAGCTAAAACATCGCCGTAGATCGTTTAGAAATTATCAAAACACGATCGTAGGAAGGGAAATCATCGCCGTAGATCGAAAGATATAGATAATTTAAATAATTTGATATTAAAATTTCTTTAGAAATCGGTGCGTGTAATAAACATAATAATGATAATGGTGTTAAATTTGAAGCGATTTTGAAACGATTTGCACTGAAACGAATTTAACAAACTGTTGAAACGAATTGATTTTGATATTGAGAGACGATTAGGAAACGAATACGAAAACGAAACGATTGCGAAACGATTTTTGTTACAACGAAATAATTTTAAACTATTTTGAAACGAATTTGAAATGATTTTTTTGGCAAAAAAATATTTTAAATTCGTTTCAAATTCGTATAGAGATCGTTTCAAAAAAAAATTATACGAATTGAAACAATTATCTTTGAAACGATCGTGGAGACGATCCCTAAGTAAAAATATGCTGAATTTTTTCTTAACATAATGCGGATTATACAAAGGTGCGGGTAAGTACATATTGAAATTTTATGCGGGTTATACGAAGGTGCGGGCTATCAGATAGCATCTGGTTTAAAACTCCTAAAAAAAGCTAAACTGAGGGTTATATACCAGAAAATCATCATTCATCATCATTCTGGGCTTAACGTCCGTTTTCCATGCTAGCATGGGTTGGACGGGGTATATTAATGACCCTCTTCCAATCTGATCTAGGCTGTGTTAGATCTAAACTCAACTTTCTCTGTATCAAGTCTGTCCTTATAACCTCCTGCCAAGTCTTTCTCGGTCTGCCTCTGGGCTTTGCCCCAGGAACTATGAAGTCTCTACACTTTCTTACCCAATTATCCCCCTCCATTCTTTCCAAGTGCCCCAGTCAATTCAATCTTCTTATCTGGATAACATCTTTAATTCTACGGATACTTAGCCTGCTTCTTAGCTCATCTGAACTCTTTCTGTTTCTCAGACTGGCGTTACACATCCACCTAACCATTCTCATATCATTCCTTTCTAAACGGTCAAGATCTTCCTGCTTCACTGCCCATGTCTCACTACCGTACAACATAACACTTCTTACACAGAAAATACGGTGTTTAAAAAAGAAAGACCCATTAGAAGAGGCATATATACATCATTGAAACTGAGTTTAAACACTGAGTTGGAATAAAATTTATTTCTTCATGGTGAAATTACACCTTATGGCCAAATTGCACCTATGGCAAAATTGTAGCGTACTATATACCGTCCTAGTTATGTGAATATCTAAATAAACAGCTTTAGCGACGCTCTGGCAGCTCTGCTCACCACAAAACTTTAATAATATATATAAGTAAACCCTTAAAACAACTTTGCAAAAATGCCAGTGAACTAGGACAGTGTTTGCGCAGGGATGAGCAAATAGAAATCTGTTAAAACATCCTAGTTCTGTGATTTACATCCTAATTCCGTGATATTTTTTTTTCAATGTGAGATCTGCTGGAATTTTTATCTAAAGTCTATTTTGAGATTAAAATGGTTGCAATGCTTGGTGACTTGTCTCAGATGTAGCTGGTAGTAGCTGCTTCAAACATTGCCATGTACCTTCTTCTGTTGCTCAAAATACAGACCCAACATTAGGAAAAATTGGTGAATCGAATTACAAACAAGGATCTGTGGAGGAGAGCACGTGTGGCGATAAATTTTTTTTGCTAAAAATATTCTCCCACCTGTCTACTTTCATAATAATATATATTTGTTTGGTATATATTTAATGAATAACCGTACAAAGATTTTCTCATCTGTAATCTACCCCAGTGATGTTTAGGCTGTCTGTTCTGTAAAACGCACAAGTTTCTGTAATGATGAAAATGGTAATTATGGCACATTTTAGACGTAAGGCGCCAGGATATCATGTCATAGCCATCCAGTGTTGCCAGTAAAAAAAAGGTTACCAAGAAAAATGAAATCACAGAATTAAGATGTTCACGTAATATGGACGCCATATATGTGCTGTCTGGGAAAAGGTACAGATATGGAAACAGCATAATGAAACTCAGAATAAAGAGAAACAGTTTCTGAATTCTGAAACAAGATTATTTTTTTTTTTGTAAAACAGAAATTGTTTCCGACTTTGGAAACTGTTTTTCTGTTTGGCTGGAGGATGTGTGCAAAATATCTTTAATACGGGGCTAAAGTTGATTACAACTCCAGTAGTAAGGGAACCCCTGGAAGTACACTATTTTTAATATTTTTAAGTTTATTGGTAGGGCTTTCTATTTATTGGTCAAATGATTATAATTAGAAACCCAGCCTTTCTAATTCACGTCAACACATGGCAAATGCCGAGGTAAATGCCGAGGCAAATTGAAAAAAAACAAGTTCACGTCGGCAAAATCTTGCCGAGGCAAATTTTTTCTTTGCATATAAATTTTTTTTTGAAAATTTATAGAATCCTTCAATTGTCTTGAATCTATCGTAAATATATACTCATTATACTTTTTCATTATAATAGCCCATTTATTCTCCATTTCAATTCTTACTAATTCGGATCCAGCAGTCTAATAAAAACGCTATCAGTCCTGGTCTTTTGAGGTGCGCGATCGCGCCCCTGCACCTCTGCACGCTCCTGCAACAATGGAGCACCGTTTTCAATCACGCACCAAAAACACTTTAGTCACTTCAATAATGCGCACCTGAAATGTCTTTTGTATAAAGTAATTATTTACTATACTAATAATCAAAGATCATTAGGTTGTATATCGCAGAAGTCGCCGGCGGCATGCTTCGAAAATGCTTGTCACTGGCACAGCTTAACATGAAGCAAAACTGTACAGGAGACTCGATTGTTAGAGTCTTCGCTGAACATCTCTTCTCACAAAACCAAGGGCAGGGCTGACTTATTGCCTGCTGTGTCGTGTGGGAGACAGAACTTCTGGACTTCTTTTTAATACGATATACAATTTTTTCGATTATTATTACTAAAAATATTTGATTTCTCTTTCCTCAATTAAAAAGATTTTTTAAACTTTATTCAACATGTTTTTTCTTTGGTATTACATCACGAGAACATTCGTCCGAAAGCTGTATTAAGGTACAGGACACCTAACCTCTCCCATGTTCTGGTTATATTTAACTTGCATGGGTGCGCACTCTTCTCGCAGTATTCTCTGTGACGATGAAGATCGGACTGACTTGTGGCATGGTTCCAAATGGTCTTCCGTCTTTCGTTCGAGTCTCAGTGTAATGCACCAGCCGAGCATAAGAGTGTCAGCATGAAGGAAAGGGGCCAACTTTAATGTTCTCTATACCTTATGTTCTTCATAATAACACCGACCGTTTTTGATCGTGGCATTCATTCAAATTTCACAACAAAATTACATCAACATTTTTTTGCCGACGTAAAATGGGTAAATGCCGACGCGAAACGCTATAATAAAGGTTCGCGTCGGCAATTTTTTGCCGACGCAAAAAAATTGAATTAGAAAGGCTGGAAACCCAAATAAGCTTGTGAAAGAAGGAAAACTGCAATTTGTTTCCGTATAGCTAGCGGACACCTTCTAATACCGGACAATTCATAAAATCTTTAATAAAATCTTTACCAAGCACTTCGATCAACCAAAACATTGGGCAGCGTATTCACTAATGATCTGCCATTATGAAATGGGCAAATACGACTTGCAGTTGGGTCGCGCGTCCGTATTAGAAGAATTTTCTTTTTATAGAATGGCTCCTACTAAGAAACGAAGAAAATGGTCTGATGAAGCAATGGAGAACGCTATATTTTTTTGTCCTCCATGTAAATTTGTTTAAACGTGTTTTATTGATATTAACATCATTTTTAAAGAGAAAGAAAAACATATACCCTTTAAGATGGTTTATTTCTCACTTAATGCTTAAAAATAAGCATTTAAACATAGAGAAAACATTGTCCGGTATTAGAAGTAGTCATCCGGTATTAGAAGTAGTTACACCTCCGAAATAAATGAACAATTCACTGACTTTCCGTGGTTAATATATTTCGTGCTTCCGTAGCACGATAATACAATGCTGGGTCAATGTTTTAGTGTAGTAAAGTAGCGAAAATCGGCCGCTGAAGTTAAAACAACTAGGAAAATCTTCAAAAGCGTCCGGTATTAGAAGAGTGTACGCTAGCTATAGCTATATTCAGAAAATATTTCCTATTTTTACACAAAAAAAGTTTCTCAACAAGGAAATTGTTTCCATTCCTGAACTGGCTATAGCTAACTGTAGCTACACTTAAAGTTTTTTTGTAGGTGGCAAAATTGTATATACCATTATACGCTCTAATAATAGACCTTTTTGAATGTTTACATTTTCCGCGGTAAGCCCCTCTGGCTCTAACAACTGCGTGGCAGGCAGAAAGATGCGGAAGCTTGCTGAAGAAAGGTATTTTTCAGCCCATTTCTTTCTACGGAAATATTTTTGAGGCTTTAAACTATTATCGAGTGTAGATGGGTAACTTCTGACTGACATAATATTCATAACGAGGGTGCCGATAAGCCGCATACGCCATAAAAAGTGCGGGTGTTTTCGGGCGAGTTCGGCGTTTTGAAAAAAATTCAAGTATACGCCCGAAAAAACCCGCATAGACCCGAACAATGCCCGAAAAAGAAAAGAAAAAACAGACACTAGTGATTCAAAAAACTATAAAAATTAAAATAAACTTACTATGTGATAGCGAAGTTCTTAAAAGAACTGTTTTTGATAGTTTATAATAAGATTTACTTGATAAATAACTTATATATAAATTTATTTATTAACTCCCTTTATCTTCAAGCGCCTTCTTTGTGGCGCCGTAGATTAGTGGTTATAGCTCTCGTACTCTGTGCGGGAGACCGGGGTTCGATACCTCTTGACGGCGATTCAACATGGGCGAGTGAATGTTACCATAGCCCCGGGTTAACCCAAGCCATGTGAGGGAAATTGGGAAGATGGCGCACTGTGTGGGCCGTTGGATGTTGCCGGTAGTTGTCTAGTAGAGCGCGGGTCCTAATTGGGTCTGCGTAGCTCAAAATGAGCATTAAATACTCTAGGACTCTCCATCTAAGCCATGGCCCCTCCTGGAAATAATAGACAGGGTATATCCATCGATATTTGTGAGGCTAGCCATGTAAAATATGCAATCTATCTATCTATCTTCCAACTATCGTCCGCATGGTATGTTACAAGGAATTGCATTTCGGGAATGTTCCGGGCGAGTTCGGGAAAGTGCGGGCGGTTTCGGACGACAACCGCCAATTTAATTCGAAAAGTCGCCCGAACTCGCCCTTATATATGCGGGCGTTTGCGGCTTATCAGCACCCTCTTTATTCATATAAAGTTGTAATGATACCTTTGTGCGAAGAAACATACTAAAAAGGACCTCACTTCACCTAGCGCCCCCATCTTTTTGCCTGCCACACAATTGTTAAAGCCGAAAGGGCTTACCGCGGAAAATGTAAACATTCAAAAAGGTCTATAGGAAATTAGCGAGGAGGGATTTCGAGGTTGTCTGCTAACTAGACACCATGTCAGGCATTACGTTGCACAGAAAGCACAGAAACCTTTTGACTATGGTTTGCTTTTATCTATCATAAGTTACTAATATTACGTTTATTCATCCCATATAAAAACTAAATTTAGAGTCAAAAGCGTTAGATTAGAAATCCTATCCATCACACCTCTCATCTCGTCTGTTCTGTCATCCCGCGCATATTGTGGGCACCAATATTCAACTTAAACAATTAATAATTTTTCAATAGCGGTGAGGTTTACCCTATCAATTGAACTTGGACAACCCAGGGCTTACGGAGTAGACGGAGGCTGGGGGGGGTGGGAGAAGTTGAGGTTATTGGTGTTTGCCTCGTTTTACGTTATTCAAGCCAATGTTTTTTTTTTTAAATTGACTGTTGACTTCTCTGGGGTCCTATAACGCAACCCCCAGAATGTTCATGTAGAAAAAAATGGCGAGGATACCTGATGATGTGTTTGGGGTTTATTTAGCAAAAGGCGGGACCGGAAACGCAGCAGGTAAAAGTTCCCACACCGCGGGGCGGGGAAAAGTTTCAGTTTCCGCGTTTTCAAGTGATATAAGAAATTGTCAATACGCGCTTTTCATGTAATTCTAAAAACTTATCAATTTTTTCATTCTGAACACAAATAACGGACCGCGGGTAGTGTTTGTAAAAGCGCGTCTTCATTGGATCTCACTCTTGGACACAAAAGTTGTTTATTTTAAAACTTCAAGTTTACGCGGTTTTTCTGTGGCTCTTACAAAAATCTTTTATAATTCTCATTGCAAAGGAGTGTCATAGTAGCCAGGAGAATCAACATAAATTAAAGGTGGGAAAAACTACGCTGGATGCCAAACGATTTTTTGCGGTCCGAATACTGACCGCGTGGTTGCTTTTATTGTTCTTTGCTCACGTGGCCAATATCACAAAATCCTTTTCTTTAAGCGCGAGCCATTTTATAAAAATCCTACGTACAAGGAGATTCGGTTAAGTGGAACGCCCGAGTAGGACACATTTTCTCGGTCCCGTGAGTTTCCCACTTAACGAGAGTAAACTGTACACCGGCTTTTTGTTTTCGCGAGAAAATGGTAGAGCATTTTATTATATTTTCCCCATTATAAGGGTTTCATAGAGATTTATAGGGGTAGTTTCGAGTAATAGCCAATATCAAAGCCTTTGAAAGGTATGGGACCTAAAGATTTGGCATGCTGGTGTCCAATAGATAAATATTTTGAAACACAGTAAGTATCATAGCCATGCAACATAGCAATAAGGAGTTATTAAAAAAAAACGCCCCCCCCCCCCCCCGGACCGAATAGGGTTAAAGCGGACATCCTCTAAAGTATACATCTCCGACGGGCAAAACAATTTGTCCCGGACGATTTCCTAAGAAACCCTTATAATAAAACTTCTCCAAAGCGGACAGTCTAAGTCTTAAACTTCTCCCGGATTCCGCACGGTTATTTCTTCCAGAATTTACCTCTATGGATCGAACAAAGATAAATTTTGACCAGCTGTATAACTTTGCAATAATTTTCAGTCTTACCCGCCTTTTATATTTTTCTATCCTATTACCTAAAATGTTCAAAAGCGTCTCTGTTTAGCAAAATTTCATTTCTTTAGGCCAAATTTTCTTTGGAATGTTTCTTTGCCTAACTAGGGAGGGGGAAAAGGTAAGATGTGCATGCCCAATGGAATTCCGACTTTGGAGTAAAATTTTTGCATTGTTTCTTGTCCAAAAAAGAAAAACCTGTATTTTATTTCCAGCTGAAAAAGTCATCAGGAGCCGTGTTTACCCGGTTCTTTAGCTGACCAAGAATTCGGAAGCCGGGAATTGTTTTTTCCGCTTCTTTAGCCGGCCCATGATAATCAGGAGCCAGAAAAATTTCCCCAACTCTTTAGACATAGCGCTATCAGAAAAGCACAACTCATTTTCGGTACTGCGTTCTTTCTGCGTAATTTTTTGAAATCAGTTGTCAAGCACAGAGGGGACCAGCTTGCATACAAAAACCATGCTATTTTCAAAAAAATCACCTGTCCGGAGTGATAAGAATGGTTAATGAAATTTTAAAGCATGCAGAAAGTTTGACGACCTGAAACACAGGTCTTTCTTAAAAATTTTAATCAAAATATTTGTCAGAGGTTGGCTTTTTTCTTTAATAGTTTCTTCCACCTTTGACACACCATGATCTAATTACTCTTGTGAACTATTTGGTATGAATTTTATTTACGAATATGCAAGTAATACAACTGAAAACACAGCAATTACTTTTTTTCATTAATATCTAGATTGGTATTATCGACATATTCTTCTATTCTTGACCGGAACGCGTACGATAAAATGTTATTATGATATGTGTGATTTAAAACCGACCGCGCTTTCTAGTTTAAATTCACTTTCCAGCGCGCCGTAAAATATAAACACAAAATTTTGTGACTTTTTTTCAGCCTGCCTCATATGGACGTAAAAAATGTCAAACCAGGTCATCTCATATGAACAAGCCCTAACAACATTTATTTTGATGGAAAGAGGAATACATATTTTACTACACAAGCTCCATCTCCAGGATAGTGCGTTATAAAAATTTGTAATTTGGTGTTATAGTTAAATTAAATGGATTTTCAAATTAAACTTTAAATAATTTATAGGTCCCAAACTGTCACGAGTATAGCTAAAAAAGGCATTTTGTTACTTTTTATATACATAATATATTCTATAGCTAAACACAATGAAAATAAAATATATGTCGAAAATATATGAAAACATATAAACTAGAAATTTATGTACAATAAAGATTTAAACTAACTAAAAATAGAGTCTTTTTTACAAGAAGGCTATCCACTGAACATTTTTTTAAAGAGAAAAAACCGTTGGACCAAACAAACAAACGGATGACAACAACGACCGAACAGCAAACGACAAAAACAAACAAACCACTCCAGACACAAATAATCACAGATAAACAATACCAAACACGCACCAATAATAAAGAGACTAACGAAAATAACAAACGGCAAACAAACAAATAAACAAAAACAAATAGTAAACAAACAAACAAACAAAACGAAAACAACAACAAAACAATAGTAGAAAATATAAGCACACAGACAAACAAACATCCCCAAATATTCACAAACATAAATAAAATGAACACAAAAAAACATCACCAACAACAAAAACATCGCAAAAACATAGCAAAAACGTAGCAAAAACTACAGGAAAAAAGTAATAAAATTAAAAAGTAACATAGAAAAATACAAATTGAACTTATAGCAATTTTTCTTGGCTGCATGTCAATAGCTATATTTTTCAGTAACATTTAGTCTAGGCAAAAAGATTTGCACCATGGGTTATGCAGAACACAATTGCGCAGGTTACCAACGATATTAGCATGATTTAAAAAATATAGTCAAAAATCTGTTCTTATTTCAGTCTGACATATTTAGCTGGCTTTAGACTTGTGAGTAAACGACTATAACAACTAAAATTCGGAAAAGAAGATAATATTATCTTCATTTTAAATCTTTTTACCTACAGGAGAGCTAATAAAAGTTTCTAAAGGACATGAGCCGCGTCAACAAGTTCAATGGATAAAGCCGCAACCCAACATATCAAACAAAAACTAAAAAAATAACGAAGAAAACATGAAGAAATGAAATATAAAAAAAATAAAGCAAAAAAAAAAATTTAAACTTCTGAATTGGTTTCAAGCAATGTCAATTATCTCACTTTAGACTTAAACTTTATGAACAACATAACTGCCAGCAAAACAAAATTATAAAAAAGCACAATAGTACCTATGCAACACAACTATCTCCTAAAAAAGTTCTTTACCGTATATAATAAAACTACTTCAATAATAATAAAATATATACATATATATATCTGTGTTCCTAAAAGTTTTTTATGGCTATAGGGGCACCCTTATGAGCTACAGATGATAATTGACGCAGCGGATCCATTGGTGGTGAAGGATAATGGTAATTGGATACGTTGCGTTGAAAATAGTTGTTATAATAGGAAATAGGATCTGTATAAGGCATCACATGTATAGGTCGGTTGAAATAACTCTCTCGAAATTTATCCATGCTTGGTAGACGGCTGGTTGGAGTCCAAGATACGGCCATGCATTTATGGTTCAGCAGTTGATCTTTAGAATGGAAAGAGAAATGGCACTTTTCACATCTCATTGGTAAAGTTGGGGATAAATCCAAGGATAAAGTTTTAGATTGCATCTCCAGCCTTTTTGATACGTCGAGTAACGTTTCTATATCGCATGTTTTGCGAGGAGACGGTTTGGGCTCTAGCTTTTGTAGTAAAGATGTGGTAACTTCCTTCTTTCTTTTATTTGAATCAGATTCTGTTTGGTTTTGTGATTTTCTTTTGTTATTGGAATCTGAAAAATAAAATAAAATAAAAAATTGCATTCTGAGTTCACTTTTATGCATAAGTCATCAAGTTTTTATTATGGCTGACAAAACCTCATTTGAATACCAGTCGCCAAAAAGTTGTTATCTGATTTGTCAAATTATCCACACACAGAACTGCTAAAATTATCCACAAGGTCTTAAACAGAGCTGCTAGAAGTGACTGTGATACAATATATAATTATTATACGTACTTCTGTTATCATTCCAAGCTAAAGGTATCCCAAGAAGTTGGGTATATTTGGTATCATACCACACAAGTAGCTCGCTACCAGGATGAATATCGCGGGTGGTGCGATAATAAATACAACCGTGATATTGAAACACCACTAAGTTCTGCTCTTTCTTATGACGAGCGCATCGAACAAATGACATCCAATTATTCTCGTTGAATCCATCGAGAAAATGGCTGACTTCTCCGTCGTGAAATATCTAAGAATAGCATAAAAAAGGTTATATTACGTTATATTGTTAGCATACACTTGTATGGTCGAAAAATTAAAAGGTTTGCCACTGTTTTTGTAGAGCAACATTTGATAAGGCTTATGGACGATGGGTGAGAATTTTCAACATTTTTTGAGATGATGACAGTGTTTTCATGAAAATAATTATTGAGATTTGAAGTCATCTTTATAATTTTCCAGAAAAAATTGAGAATATTTGATATTCTAAAGGTGGTGCCATGAAGAACAACTTATTGCTGTACAAATGTAGCATTTTTACGCATTTTAAAAATAAAAACATTCTTAAAAAATCTACTTTTAGGGAAGATTTAAGGAATTTTGAGGAGACATTTTTATTCAAATTGGGGATAATAGAGGAGTTTTGAGGAGTCAAGATAACCCTGAATAATGAATCTTTGCAGATATTTCGCCAGGAGCACATTGTGTGCACATTATTGCAAAGAAAAGCTTCATCATACTACAGTAGAGTTTTGACAACAAATATTTTGTATACATATTTATTATGATTTATTAAATCATGACTTCATCACGAAATTAATTTTGTTTGTTTAACTTTATTAAATAATAATGTTCTAGATGCCGTTAAGTTTAAGATAATAATAAGCCTATTGTTTATACTTGCATTCCTCCTGAAATGGCATACTATTGGTTTAACTGGAAAGTGCTTCCCTACCTCCCACATGTATTCATTATTGACCCCTTCCGTCACATCCGTCGTTCGCACCAACTTTCCCTCAAATGGACCAAACCATGTTCCATGTGGTATTCTTTTAATTGCGCATGCTCCGAACAGGTTCCCAGGCACACTTGATGTACACAGAGATACTTCGTCTGGTACCCGAATTTTTCTTGGAGATAGTGGAGGAGTTTCTGGTAACCTGTGACATTTCCTTGACAAGTCTAATACATAGAAGTAGTAACAACATTAATAATGGCAAAATCTTTTTGGAACCGTTGCTGTCAAATGGAGATTTTAATGAAAGAGTCTCCAAATCAGAGACAGTGGAAGCTGTGCAGTTTTTTTAGTGATCTGATTTTAGTGATCTAAAAAGGCAGGACTAACGACAGAGTCCTTTATTAAGTTTAAATAACGTTTGCTGCGAAAGAAGTTTGCACTGTGTAAAGAACAATGTTATCTTTGTTATGCATGCATTTTTCGTACATTACATTATCTGCGAATTTTCAAAAAGGGCGTTGTTAGACTTGTATTTTCTTTTCTGCTTTATTCTTCAAAATGAAAAGAAATTCTGCTTTAGTTTAGAAATTGAGGAATAGTAAAACAACAAGAGGGTAAAAGCATCTTTTGCTAAACACAGTTTTTGAAATAAGAATTAATACACGTTTCCCGAATTGCATGTTTTTTGAAATTTTAAAATTTTGATATTTTGACTTTAAGATTATATTCAGCCTCATTAAATTGGTGTGTGTATAAATGGTTTAACTTTATCTGACATGTGAAAATGCTGTTTTGGTGGTATCAATGTTACGGTCAAAGTCTTCTCATTTTTCGACTTGTAGCTACTAACAAGCCTCGGTTACAAGCAGAGGTCAATTAGTACAAAATTAAAAAACCTGTTATAACATGTTGTTTGTTTGCTGTATGAATCTCATGATTTAACATTTTATCAAGTTTCAGGTGAGGATTTCAAAAATCACATTCATTTTGTTTGAAAAAGTTAAGAAAAAACAGCAGTACGGAATCGGGAAAGGTGTATTTTCAAAGAAATATTTAACACATGAAGTGCCAAGCAAACAAAAAAGTAATGTGCAAATAGTTCGAAGATATTTCCAGAACAAGTAATAGGAGAGGGAGTTGCTTGAAAGTTCATGCATCCTAAAAGTAATTCCCATTATAGACAATTTTTTATCGTTTTATACGGTATTTCTTGCATGATTTGCAAACGATAATAACTTTTATATGAATTAAAATTATCAAATTGGTACTCCAGTTTTTTAAACTTTAAATAATATAAGATCAATTTAAAAATAATTATGAACTCTGTGATGTGAATAGCTGGTATTTCTTTTTTCATTCATCCATTGTCACATGTTTCCACATTGTCTTTTTTTCTAACATATTACTTTGTATTTCAGTTGGAACAGAAATTACCGTCAATAAATGTTAGGATAATCATCCTCCCCTCACAATAAAATTTTAAAAAATCCTTCAATGGCTGATTACCACAACCAATTATAAAATTTTTATAATAAATACATAAATTCCATGTTTTTTAGATGAAAAAAAAATACGTTCAGCAAACTCTTTCTCCCCTGGGAGCCAACTTAATACCATTGCCCCTATACGTCCTCATACGATTTTGATTCCTACAGGTAGAAATCTTCACACGAATTAAGCGGGGAAACTGCAGGTATTAAATAGTTGTATGTTAAAAAATGCTGTGTTAAGGTTAACTCGTCTAGCTTTAATAAGACAGTGAAAATATTAACATCCATGCCACATCAATACCGGATATAAAAAAAATAAAAATCAACATTTTGTGTCTTATTTGCAACTCACCTTTCTGCAAAGTATGCAAAACATCTTCGGAAGAGACAAGCCTCATGTCTGTTTTGTAGCCATACAGATATTTGTGTATCAGTTCCTCGGAAAATTTTGTTCCCTTTTCCATCTAGAAAAAAAGAATAAAGATTACCAAAGATATAAGAATTAGTTAAAGATTTAGTTAAATAGGAAAAAGTTAGAAAACATGTAAATGATAAATCGTGCTCGTTGTTTGTCCAAACAAGCAAAGATAGTTGCTATATATAGCTTACAAAAACACACAAAAGTGATATTTTAAAGTCACATTTATTTTATAAAGCTATCACAATCGGTTACTCTCCACCTTATCAATACAATTATATTACATATCGCTGTGTACTAGTTGAACTACAGCACTTCTAAGAAACAGTGTCAGAAAAAACAAACATTAGAAATGGTCTGGAATAGCTACATCCGTCAACAAACATATTTAGACATATGATTTACAGCTAGTAGTAGCATATAGGTACACATTAGTAGTAAGATAATTAGTTCTCCTAAACTGAACAAAAATGCAAATAATTCACACGTTTTTTCATTAAAACATTGCATTGCTATTGCAAAGCATGTTGAGATCTCTATATACACCGGAACGTAACAAAACAAATAAAAAATGGGCATTGTTGCCTTTCGAAAAATGTCCATTCATAAAGAGGTCTTGTGGAGGCCAGAATGTTTTTAATTCGTTCAATATTTTTTCACGTTGAAGGCTGTCTAGCTTTTCCTCATCAAAAAAGAGTGAATAACTGCGTTATAAGATTTGTCGAATCAAATTCAAACCATTTTTGCAACTTAAAGCAGTAAAAAAAGCAGGCAGCATTTAACATGTGATTCACAATGTCACAAATTTGACACAACATATCGTGTTCCTAATAGTAACGATTGACAAACTTTTAACACAAGGTGCTTTTAATGTAAGGGGACATATGCCTACTATATATATATTTGTACAATAGAAATAGTGAGATTTTATGGACATTATACTTATTTTTAATTAAATAATTACGTAGATGCTCCTCCATATTCCCATTGCAGCTATTAGCAAGTTATTCAAAGACACCGCATCGTCAATTAATAACAGCGAAATGAAAATTAAATCTTTCACGCGTTTCTGTTAACGCCTTATGTTAATTACCTTCAAACTTTAATTTTTATTGTGTTAGAAACAATAGAAAACCGTCTCATTGGCTATAAACCAAAGGCGCCTTTGTAATTGGCTGAAATAAAAATACAGAAAGTTTGCTGTATATCAAAACAAATATTGTGGCATGAGTAGTAGAGCAAACTTATTCAAAATATAGCTATACCTTCGTATGTAAACAATTTCAAATTTTAAGTATTAGTTAGCTAGCCACAAAAATTTCAAGCAATTTATCATTTTCCTTTCCTCAAAAGTATATCTTTTATTTGTATAGGTAAATTCTCAACTGGCAACTCTGTTTTTTGCTAGCTAAGCACATATTTTCAATGGAATTCAAGATCTAAACCCTGAGGAATAAAAAAGGGACGGTAGTATTAATTTTTTTACGAGCTTTTAAAAAATGTTGCTGGGTCATTCAAAAAAGAAACTTTTGGAACAAAATAAAAATATTTATTTTCTTACAAGACACTTCATAGGAGAGAAACAAGATGCCTTTTTAGGTATATCTGTTACCTGTTTGACCTTATTTTTACTATTAAAAATAAAGAATTATAAATAAAGTGTAATAAAGCTATTCTTCATACTTAGTTATTTATCTAGCTTAGGCACAAGATTACCTTGGACATAAATTAAAGCACAAGCATTGTTACAACAAATCTTAAAAAAAAGTTGAACAGAAATAAAACACTTTTAGCTACTTCTTATTGCCTAGCTTTGTAAAAAATATATAATATACTTGTATACATGTTACCTCGCGCCACCGACATAACTTAAACATCTAATTTATTATATATAAGAAGTAAGAAATTAACAAACATATCAATAAATAGGAAAAGATTCATCAATAATTTACTTTTCTCCTTCTTAAAATAGACTTTCTTCATGACATCTGTAATCAACAATAAGAAAGGTGTTTTTTTGAAAAAATGAAGTTGCTTATACCGTAATTCTGTACATAATAATATATATTTAACCATCAGCTTTCTGTAGTATTTTTTAATGTTGCATATTTATAATTACTGACTTATAGAGACAGTATAAATGCAAGGAAGGGAATGCGTGTAGCCACTGATATATCTTTTGCTATTTGCTTAAAATATAACTTTGTTTAGGGAAATGCTGACATTTATCTTTATTCTGTAACATACACATACAAATTTTCTCTTTTATTTGTAAATTATTGCTATGCTTTCCCTTTTGACAATAGATTTCACTGAGAGCACTTGGTGACATTTTATTCATCTATCGGAAACGCATTGTTCCTCCCATGTTTGTTTTGCTGTCCTCATGCCCTCTGTCAGAATTTACTTCACATACATATTTACTTCACATATAAGCTTGACATTGTGTTTTATATATTTCCCATTTATTTTATCTTTCAGAGAAACAGTGTGTGACAAGTTCCGTTGGACCTAACTAACCAGACCAGATATTGTTCAATTTTTAGAGTAATTTTATGTTAATATACATGTATTTAGGATATCTTTCTTATCACTGTTGATATCTTAAGTATTTAGCCCATATCCATGTAAATACGTTTCAAATTGTCAAATAAAAGAATTTTAAAAAAATGTATCTAACTTAAAAACATGGCAATATGACTAAATATATCTATCTATATATCACAGCAGATTTTGTATACCTATTATAGCAGCAGAATAACTTTAATGCAATTTTTATATAGTGAATATAGATTTTGAACGAGAACTGAAGTTTTTTATTCTTTTTCTGAATGTTTAAAACACAAGATCTTCTTCGCAACTTTTTATAAAAGACCAAGGAGAGAGGTAAAGGTAGCCATCTAGAAACCGCATGTCAAATAGGATGGAGTAGGTACCATTAAAGAAGGAACAAATAATACTTACAAAAAATTTACTGCGAGTAAGAAAAAAAATCTATGCTATAGAGAGGAAGATGTTTTTCTTTTAAAAAACTCCTAGAACTGGCCTCTCACTTCTTTGCCACCTCATTGTATAAAATATGGGACGTATAAAACGTGGGTCAATGATATCTGCAGATTCTTATTTTTAGCAATTTTTTTTTATACAAAGCTATTCAAAGCATAGAACAATCTCGCTCTAAACTTTTGACTTTTTGAAACTTTTGTGACTCATAATATTTCTTACATATTTTCTCCGTACTTGGTGTTTCCATAGTTGATATTTCAGCACCCGAATGATCTTTTTTTAAGAAATATCTGTTAATTTTTTTCCTTGGATTGATTCCAATTTAATATATTTTTCTGTATTATATTTATCTGAATTTTAGTTTCTTTGTTATTGCAATGTTGTTAAATTACCAAAAAAACATCGCCTTGCAAAAAAACAAAAACAACAACAGTAAACTAGTTGTACAGAATACTTGAGCATACCTCGACAACCACGTTGTTCACTTTCGGCAGGAAATAGGTGTCTTCACGCTACAGATTTTAATCTTTTACAACTAACTATCTCTAAAAGTCGGTTCTTGAATTAGTCCAGACCGTACCATGGGAGACGTTTATAAATATTACTCCACAATAACAATAATCGATTTTTCTTGATCAAAAAAAGGAAGAAAAACATGCCTAAAATGAGCTATTTTTGAAACGAAAATAATTAATTATTCATGAATTCGGTATGAATTCGTTTCTATTGGTCGGCATACTGTTTTTATACATAAACTCTGTTTTGCTTTTCTTTTGAAAGTGCAGAGATATGTTTTGAATGCCAAGCGTTCTTTGAATATTTAAAGCATTCAGTGGTATTTTGTGGAAGTTGGCAAGCGCAGGTAAAAGCTTTGATACCGTTTCAGAGAATGCAGCATTCATTAATATTGCAACAAAGAGAACAAATTAATAGAAAATTTGCCTATTTATCAAGGCATATGTTTTTACAACTTTTGTTGATAAATATAGATCTGGTACAATACTTTGAATTTGAATCTATATATTTTATACAATAACTGAACAAGATTGCTGTCCGATTTAAAATGTATTTGTACGTACCATTGTTCATAGTATGCACTCATAGTATCACTATAAGGGAACCTCAGAACCGGGATTGTAAGCAATTTTGCCACAGGCCTGTAGAACCGCGGTGGGTTGGGAGAGGGGAGCGATGGGAGTAGAAGGGTTCCTATCGTTTCCTGTTTCGTTGGAATTTTTAATAATCATCGCGATTTGTAGCTATTAATTATGGCGATAAAACCCGTGGAAAAATCCACTGAGGCAGGATAAAAATGAAAAAAAGATTTGTAATGAATTGGACGCAAAACAGCCATTGTAATTTGTAACAACCTGCCGAAACTTGCAATAATACAAAAAATAAGTGCGAATTAGCCTTCCGAAATGCGGTGTTGTTTAAAAAATACTGGGGAAGCAGTTCATTATTGACTTTGGGATAGTAATAGTAACTTACCTGGCCTATCCAGACATTTATCTATATGCTACTTTAGCACGTAGATTTATAGTAAGGATTTTTATAAATTTCGGTAGATTTAGAGTAGTCACTGACATTGTTTTACTTTTCTGTTTTTTATGAACATATGTGAAGCGTTAAGTAGCTACTGTTATTATAAACCCGTAGACAGAACAGGGTCGACGAAACCGGGGATGGGGATGGCGGTGGGGTGTTGGTATGTCTCCCCCCTTTTTTTAAAGATTCTTCATTTTAACACAGTAAGTATTTGACAAGTGTTTAGAATCTGGAGGTATTAATTTTTTTCTAAAACAATCCGAACCATGGTGCTGTCGCCTTTGTTACCATATTAGCCCTTTCACCTTTAAAATCAATTCGTCAACGCAGTAATTGTTTAAATCCAATAATATATGATTTTGCCTTTGCTAAATCAGATTTATTCATTTTCGGTAATACGCTTGCTTGTGAATGAGTGAATGAATCTTGACATCAACAAATGGGTATACAATATCTGCTTATTACTTGTAATAATATATGCTTGCTTCAACTGGTCAGTTTAAATATAGTTTTAACTAGTGTAATGGAAGGCTGTGACTAATCGAAAAGTTGGGAAAGTTAAGAACATTTAAGCATTTACAGGCTTAAACAGACTTTTTTAAGAATTCTTTTTTAAGATTCCCCGAAGCTCAATTTCCAAAATTTTATGAATATTTTTAAAAATAATACTGAAGCTCGATCCTTATAATTTTTAATATTCCATTTCTTGTTGTGTTATAACAGCCCTTCCTTATTCGTTTAAGCGATTTTTATGGTGCAGCGTTTGTTAACAAGTTGCAATTGAAATATTAGTTGTTTTTTCCAGAATTATTTGACTCAGACAAAAAGTACGATTCTTATTAAAAAAGTGCGTAGCAACTTTTTCTAAAGGATGAAGCAAATTTAATTTAACGATTTTCGATCTTTTTTGCTTTTAATTGAGAAAAATAACTGGATTCGTGCCAAAGTTGTCTTATAGATAAACACTCTAATAAAATAAGCTTGTACGAGCATAATATTACCTTTTTTGTTGCAACCGCCTCTCAATTCCTTTTTCTTTTCTTTCTTAATAAAAGTGTTTAAACAAAATTACAAATGTTCCATGTTCGTTTGAGATAATCAATTTTTTATTCACTCTCAAAGAAAAATAAAAAGGGAAAAATAAAAAATAAACTTAAAATTGAATAAGCAATATTTTTTTAGCATTGTTTTATTGTGTTATATATATATAATTCTTTATTTCATTCCTTTAGGTCGAAACACACTTCTTTATTATTTATAAGACTTTAAAGTTCTTTTGTTTTCTGATCATGAGAATATTTGACCATCCACGTTTCATGCATAAGAAATGCATTTTTCTTTTCTTTGTTCGCTTCCCCCCGTTGACATAACTTCTTGCTTTTCTAAATAAAGAAAAAAATATAGATAATGAAAAAGTTTAATTAAAATTTTAAGGCACGTTTTTTTCACAATAAAAAATGGCCAACTATAATTAATAAATGAAAATTAAGTTTTAAACTTTACACCGCACAAAACATATTGCACACTGTCCGACAGAAAGATTTAATTATATTATAAAGGTTAAATCATATGGTTTGGCCATCACTAATGAAGCTAGCTAAAAAGCCATGCATAAATGACATGTTCTTTTAAAGCCATTTTTTGTTTAAACCCTGCTCTATCTGTTGCTCCATCTAGATCGTAAATATTATTATTAAAATTATTTTCTCAAGATAGCCTCTTTAGTTCCTATTAGTGCTGCTATCAACAAGTACATTCAAAGCTCCCATTTGAGCTACCAAAGTCGTGCAAGCACAGCAATCGCTCAACTAAACAACCGCCTAAGATATCAATCCTATTCTGATGCTGAGCTCTAAGCTGAAAAGATAGATTCACACTTTTATAGTTTCTGGTTTAACTCGGTCGGGGTTTGAACCTAACACCCCCGCGTTAATTTTTTCATTGTTGCGTTCTCATAGGACAAATAATATTTTCTCTTTTTAATTTCGAATACGAGATGGAATATTTCTATTCGCTCTTGAACAAGTAAAAGGGAGAATTAAAAATTACCAATGCGCATGCTTAAATTGTTTTTTTTGCTTGAAATGTTTCAAGCAAAATGTGACGTGGAGTTAGCCCTTTAAAGTTTTGTTGCAAAAGTTACGTCTAAAAAAACTAGCGCTCGTCTGGTTTCAAATGTTTCTTATTTTTCGCCGCAGTTTCAGTTTTAAAAATTTATTATTTTTTTTCCTAAATAATAAAGTAGGGTTATATATAAAGTGGAAAAAATGTTAAAAAAATGTGTTACATTTCTGTTCTTTCACTTTAAATATATTCTCCACAAAAGTAAAGAATTACGGAAATTTTTCTTTCCTCATCTGCACAGTTTCTCGAACATATTTTTCGTCTGGTTTCAAAAGTCTCTGTGGGCGGTCCTGCTTAACAGGTTATATATATATGGTAAGAAAGATTGGAGAAAGGAAAGATAGACAAGAAACCTTTATTTTGTAAATTTTAAGGCTAATATTTCTCTCTTTTAGTTAGCATCAGGGTTTAAACCAACACAGGGGGATGTCTACAAAGAGTCTTTAGATTTAACCAGATTATTTTCATTGATAATAAACATTTATTTTCCTTTTTTTATGGTACACACGAGGAATATATTAACAAAGATAAAAAAAGGAAAATATTTAATAATTAATTTTAGAAGAAGTAAAAACTATTAAATTCATTTCTATCAAATATTCTGATTTTTTCTTTGCTTTTGTTAAAATTTCCATCATCCGATTAAGCTATTTCCATGATTTCGTATGAATAATTTAAAAATACACAATATCGAAAATTATTGTTTTGAATAACAGATATGATACATGCAAGATAAGATAAATAATTTTTATTTTTTTATTAATTTATTTATATATTCTGTTTGTTTTCTCTCCTTTAAGACAGACTTTCTTCCTTGTGTTGGAGAGATAAAATCCTAAATATTATTGCGAAAGGCATTAATAAATTTAACAAACTGATTCACTGCGATTAAAGGAATAATGGCGTTATTTTATTTTATGGACTTGTGACCGTTTTAGTACCAAGCTCCAAGGTACATCACAAAGAGGTATGGAAACGAGAATGCGAACCAGCTTTTGCTAGTATGGTATACATGAAAGGGCTGTTCTCATATTAAGTAATTAAGAAGGGTAAAAGGAAGTAGATGTTGTTGATTATGGGCGAGGTGTTAATTAACCATTGATGATGTTCTAGATTGAGTAGAAGTAGAATTTAACTTGTGTTCGAAATAGAAAGAAAAATTGTTTAAACAGAATGCGTACAAATTGCTGATAATGCTATAATATAGAAACACTTAATGGAGTTTGTCCTATACTACATACAACATGTCTACTGCAGCAATTACAGACTATACCATAACTTGAACAAGTGAGATAGAAAATTCGGCATTATTAACAATATAAATTCATTGGCATTTTTGTCAAAGCCATTGTTGTTTATTTTAATCAACCCATTTCATTAAAAACCCAGGAAGCAAATAAACAGCAATAGACAGTTAACATTTTATATATTCGCTGCAATTGTTTTCAACGGCGATAGATTAGAGAAACGAACAAACGTTATCGTCTATTGAAATTCATCTTATCTGTTTGTTTTTTTGTTTTAGTTAATGAAAAAAGAGCGCGCTTTTTTTTCTTCTTTTTTTCGTTTGATTTATTTTACTGCTCGAATTATTTTAAAAATATTAGTACCAGTAATAACAGAATGCAATTTCCGGTTAATTTTTGATGAGTAGTTAAGCTATAAAAACGAAATTTTTTAGAAAGAAGTAGTAAATATGGAAAATGTGCAAAAAAAGTTTATTTTATTTAAGAAGTTTTAATTTAAAAGAGTTAAAATAGAGAAGCAAGTTGTGAGTATGTTATTTTTTTGAGTTTGCTTACTTTCTTTTCATATATTCTATTACCTACCTAGGCGAGGGTGGATTATTTCATGACTAACCACAAGAAGAAGGAAAGTTCTTATAAAAAAGAAGGCTTATGGGGGAGGTGGTAAGGCAAAAATTATAACTTTTATAAAGCAAGAAATTATATTTTTTATTTTCTTGTGCTTTTTAAGGTCGATGCCTTTTTTTTGCCGTACCGTATTTCCTTGTACTGTTCAAGTTAATAAAAAGCTAGTTTGCATCATTTCGATTGATTTAGCTAGCTCAATATTCCTCTCTGCAACACTTTCTATATTGATTTGTTTATGGTTTCCAGGGTTCTAGGACCTCGGTAAGTAGAAGAAAAGAGAGGGCAGTAATCTTGCTCATCCTTATTCTATTTGTTAAAAGAAAAGTGACAAAAAACCCAGAATCAACGAAAACTTTATACAACAGCAGTTAGTTTAGCTGCTATTCATTAGTCTATTGTCATTCTGATTCGATATTCAGCTACATTACTTATTCTTTTCTTTTCCTTTTATTTATTTTAGATTTTATGACTGGATAATTTAACTTATAAGCTACCTGTGTTATAATTAATGTCTAATCAATAGTTAGGTTAGGGAGTTGGTAGTAACAGTAAGGCTTTTTAATAATGCTGCTTGATTTGTGTTACATCGCCCTGGTAACCAAGGCTTACTCAAGGCTATTGTGGGCCGCATAACAAGTATTCCTGAGGCGGTTGGGCTGCCACATGTAAGCCCTAATCCAGTTGATTTGCCACATGAAGGCCAGGTAAAGTGTTCTGCAACGTGCGTAAAATTTCGATGATGTTTCTTTAGCTGCAGGTACATGCAGAACGAGTTGTTTCTTTAGGACATGCTTAAATTGCCTTCAAAGGAAGTAATAGATATTGCACCGATTCTGTAAAGCAACTTGACGAACTAGTAATTCTGTAAGGATTCTGTATCTATTCTGCTAAGCATGTTATCCCAAATATCTAAAACCATTTTTCATATTAGTAATTTGTGAATTCTTTTATATTAGGTTGAAGCACAAAGTCCCATGACTTGCCTTCCCGTGGCGTGCTTCGTTAAGTGAATTATTTCTTGGTTATGGGAATAATTTACGAACTAAAAGTCAGGGCAATAATAACATAGACTTGAGTTGCTATTTTTATTTACTATGTTTTTCTTCCCCAAGTATATACACACCACACCTTAATTATGACAAGCGTAATTGTTTAAACCTTCCGTAAGTAAATAAATCTTAAATTAAACTTAAGTGTGCTAAAATTTTGATGACGCTTTGCTAACCTCAATATTAGACAGAAGAATAAGCACTTTATGACGCCAACATCATAAAGAAATATTTTTAGAAAATTATTAACCCATTTACACAAAAACACAATTATATTTTGCATTGTTTTTCTGTTTAAATGGGTTTTCCCACAGGTTAAACGTCTAGTCTTTTATAATAATACGTTGTGTCTGTGACAGGATTTTGGAAGTGTTTATTTTCCTTTGAAGTTGCCGAACAATGCATGTCTCAAATGCTAATCGACAAATTAAACATCACGACGTCATTACAGTAAATTTAACGTCAATAGCTTAATTTGAACTAACGAAGCCATTGCTTATAACTATAAGGTCAAATAACTTGGAAACGGGTGGACGTAACCTACGTCATCGACCACCTGAGACCAAAATTAGTTTAGTTTTCTAAAGCTGGGTCAATCCACCCGTTTCGAATCAGAAGGGTTAATGAAGTCTTTTAAAAACCATTAAACCCCCAATATCTCTGTAACCGTTTGTCAAAAGCACATGACCTTATTCTATTTTTTTGATTAACGTGTCAAGCTATACACATCAAGGAAAGGGATTAATTAATTTCTGAGAAAAATTTGTGTTTTGACGGGCAAAATTATTAAAACTCCTATCTCCTTAACCGCTTATTTAAACCGCACGATCCTATACATTATTTTGATCAGCGTTTCAATATATGCGCAATACTGGTAACTGTCAAACAATTTTGTAAAGAAAATTGTACATCAACATTGTACATCGACGGGTCATTGCTAAATTACAGATCTTTTCCATTTTTTTCTGCCTAAGTTGAAATTTCTACGGGCTTATCGACTAGTTTCATACAAAAACGTTCTCTTTTTCCATTCATTCGTGCTTATATGCTGCAATGGGATTTCTTCCGAGCATTTGACTTTTCTATTAAGCAAGACATGGCACGTTAATTTTGTAATTTACATTTTACCTTGCTTACTTTTTTATTTCACATTTCAAGAAACTTTCCTTTTTACCGTTTTTTAAACTTTCTCACCTTTCTTAACATCGGACTTCGTTTTGTACAGCATGGTCAAGGTTTTATACTAATAAATTTAAGAAGTTATAAATTACCTATAACCTGAAGTAAACCAGCTTCCAAAGGAATGTTAGTACAGCACACCTAATATAGCTCTTATTTTATGAACAACTGGCCTGAAAACGTTATCATAGAAATAATGTGTACATTTTAATCCATCTTACTGCATTGCCCTTTAAAATTAAAAAAAAAAAAAAAAAAAATTATGTATAAAATTCTCTACAACACACCAAGACCAACTAGCAGCGTAACGGCCGGATAGTTGGCACAGGACTAAACAGGCAAAAAAGAATAAAATCGATATTTCATATGTGCAGATGGTATTTGGCGATTAGTCTGCTGTATATTTGAATTGCTAACGTGTGGGCTAATTATTGAAAAAAGATATCAAGAAGTTCTGTCTCTTTTAAACATTACATATTTTTTGGCAGAAGTAAAGGAGTAAAAAAACTAATTAAAAAGTATTAGCCATTTCATCTTCGAAGTTAATATTAAAAGTTAATAGTATTCCACTTTGTTGTCTTTTCCATATAGAAACAAAAAAGGGAAGCATCTGTCTAAAACTAAATAAGAAGAAGCAGATTCATTATAGAAAAGAAACCAGTGCACTCCATAGAAGCCACCTGAAGTTATAATTTTAGTATTCCAGCCATAAAAAGGTAAAATATATTATCTATAAATGTCATATATATTTGTTTACAATTTATTAATTTATTGAGCATCTGTTATGTACAATATAACTGATCATAGCGGCTTCATTGTTGTTAAAGTAGGTCAGTTTAAAACCTTTAATAATTCCGTTTGATCATGTCGCCCTTGCACAGTGTGGATATAAAGCCCTAAGCATTACATTTATTACATTACATTAGTCTTTTTTTCCTTTTTACTACCGCAAATGTTTTATAAGATTAAAGAAGGTAATTTTTTTTTTCAGTACCTGGTAACGAGCAGGGCGTTAGTTTTATAGGTAGGTCGAATCAAGCCAATACGCTTTCAGAATATCAGGCTGATAAGGATATCAGGCTGATAAGAACATCAGGCTGGAAATTCAGGCTAATTAAAACACAATATAGTATAAGAATTATGACCAGTCTGGTTAGCATTTTGATATTTTTATAAAAAAAAGCATTATGAGAAAACAACACAAGTTTGCGTTCTCAATTTTCGTGATTCATTTGCGTCTTAATCGCATTAGAATATCCTATCATTGATACAAAATATTAGGCTGCTTAAACACCAGGACCTTAGGGGTGATTTTTCAGCCCTTCGTATTCTCAGATCTCTCAACTTAACTGTGCTAAGAATATGCAAAAAATTTTGTTAGAATGGATTTTGCCCACTAGTTAATGTTGAAACAAAAAGAACACTATTCTTATAAAAAAACTACTTGCATTTCCACTGTGTTCCTTTAAATAATACTATCAGGTCGACTAATAACACAAAATGTTATCACTTAAATAAACAAATAGCGGTAATTTTTGTTTCAAATCTCATAAGTAACGCCACAATGCCACAGCTGCTATTAAAGCAGTCGAGTGTCGCTTGTAGTTTGCTTTATATAGTAGATTTCCATTTTTAAAAAATTTAAAAGGTAGATTTCGAAAGTATGAAACCGCAAAGTGAATAAGGTAGTCTAGTAATTTTACTAACCAGTTAAAACACCTTCACGTTCTCAGGTTGGAAGGGTAGGTTAAATAGAAGTTGTATGTGCCAAGATAACAGTATATACGTTGTCTATGACGCATACTGACTAAATCTATGGCTAGCTAGCTGAACTCCTTTTATGTCTCTTTAATTAGCTATGTCACTGTGACTGTGAGGTTTCGGATGTAATCCGAAATCTTAAAAATAAAGTAACTAAGAATTGTTTATTAACCGTTCAACGATATCTATTTAATGTTATTTTCTTCTTCATCATTTCAGAAAGGGGAAATGAAAGGTGATTTGGATACACAGTGGCATGTCTTCTAAGAAAAAGTGATATGACGTGTTACCTAACAATTACACCACTTAAGACAAACGGAATATTAAAAAATTTAAAGGCGCTTAGACCTCGAAATAGCTAATGTATTTATGCAAACATGGTCGTGTCGGAAAATCGTTACACTAGCGGTATGTTACTAACACTCGCCTGGTATGTAGGCAATCTAAAGTTCTGCGAAAGAAAAAAGAATTTTAGCATCTGTAGCGTACTTCAACTTTATATAAACAAGAAAGTTACTAACATTCACTCGCCTGCAGGACAAAATATTTGTCCGCTTTGGAGGAATTTGATTTACAAACAGTTATGCTACGAGACTTGTTTTTGCTTTTCAATTAATTTATCAGAAATGTAATTGGCGGGTCAAGGTAATGTCATTCATTTTTATATTCATACTAGTCTTTAGGCCGTGGAAAATCCACAGGTGAATCCACCCGTCATAGCAAAGTCAATAAAAATATATCGCATTTGTTTTTTGTAGCTTTAAAATTTCGTGAGTGGTTGCACAATGTACATCTGTAACAATGCACAGAGACAGCTATGGCTACTGCGGCACCAGACAGATAAAATGCGGGTATTATTAATATCGAAATAATCAAACGAAAATATGTCGCTCTAGTAAGATGTGACATTCAGTACAAACTTTGTAACAACATGCAAAACGCCAGTTACAACAATCTTTATCCTAAGTCCAGGGGAGATATCGTCATCTACGTTTAAGAGCAGATTCCAAGGCATATCTGCTGGTAGATACGAAAAAATCTAAGCTTAAAGTAAGCAGGAAGGAAAAGAAGGATCAAGATAATGTCCGCTTTAACAGATCCCTCAAGACTACCTCGTCGCCGGGATTGCTTTTAAATATAGAAAAAATGGGGATGAGGTTCCTTCAGAAGGTGAAGCTTTTGTCACGTGTTCGAGTCCTGCTTTGTTAAAAAAAGATTATGTATAGGTTAAAAATTCACATTCGCGCAATCTGCAAGCATTCGTTTCGTTGCCTTGGACGCTTTAACCATTTGCTATTTCAAAATAATTGCATGTTCCATGTTTCGAAGTTTACGACATTATTTCTACAAGTGTCTATCTAACAACACAGGTAACTAAATAAATTAAAAGTAGAAAGAAAATGCGTATGTTGAGTTTTAAGTGTTGTAAACAAATCCCGCGAAAAGTTTCTATAAATTATTAAGAAAAACTTTATTTACTGTTTTGGGAAATATACATTCTTTCTTTAAAAAATCGTAAATGCATTAGCAATGGTAAAATCAAATGTAACGATTTATTCAAGTCATTGAAGATTGCAAACAAAGCACGTCATATGTTTGCAAAAATATCTGAAAGTTATAGCGCCTAAAAGCAATGGAGATTATAGACAGAATGCGAAAAAGCTCAAGTTAACGGTGTAGTTTTCTGTGTTTCTAAAATCAGAGTCTACAAAAAGCTCAAAAAATACAAAATTAATGTATGTATGATTTTTAAAACAAGTTGAAAAATCCAAAGACCTATATTCTATAGTGTTTATTTCCAGGATCAAAAGTGAAAAACATTAATAAAATTTATGTTATCTTTTCTGAAGGAATACAGTTGACTCCCTCTAATTCGAATCTCTATAATTCGAATATTTCAGTCACCGTCAATTTTCCTTAAGAAACTCTTATAAAAAACTTTCCACAATTCGAATTTCTCTAATACGAAATTTTCTCTAATTCGAACAGTTTTTCAGTCCCTTCAGCACGATTCTCTCCCTAATTCGAGTGTAAACAGGGCTTTGAAGAACTCAATTTGTCGACCTGAGAAAAGCATTGGTGATGCAACTCGTATTGTCGAAAGAGATCGTCTCTCCAATGTAAAGTAATCAAATATTCAACTGTTTTCCAAATAGAGTTTCTTTTTTGTGTAAACTATGAAAATATAGATTGAATGAAACTTGAATTATGTTTTCTTGATTTTGAAATAACGTAATTTCTCTCTGTAATTCGAATTTTCACTCTCTGAAGCTGAAAGTTCGAGTTACAGAGACTTTCTATAATTCGAATCTCTCTATATTTCGAACAAAAATCTTTCCCCGTAGGAATTTGAATTAGGGAGAGTCAACTGTATTCATTTGAGAGAGATCCCTTCCCGCCTCTGATATAAACAATATAATTCCTAACACTTTCGGCATTGTTTTTTTCCATTTTCTCCCACTGAGGCATGTGCATGAAAATGTTTAATACTCCATTAGAAGTTATTATTAATTAATATATAATTATTTTGGGATATCTCAACGCGTGCCGTTCATAAATTAACAATGCTATTCCAATGACTACCAACACAACATGAACTGTTCCAACGATTAAAATATAATCAAATATCAATGCAGAAGTTGCCAATGCAGCCAGGCCACCAAGTCTATACATAGTTAACCGAATGCTATCTACGTAAGTTTGAATATTTGATGATACCATTTTCGCCAAACAACCCACAAGGAATATCTCTTCAGTTACGATTAAAAAACAATATGAAATACCAAAAATGATCCATAATGTAATACTTAGAGGTAAACAATTGGAAATGTATGACAACACCATGAACGTAGATTCAGAGAAAATAATCGAAATGGTGGAAAATATCGCCAGAAGGTAGATTGTTTTATCAACAGGAGTCTTAAATATTAATATGATGCAGGAAGCAATGCAACTTACTCCGGTTAGAAGCACAATAAGGTTTAATTCGACTATGGACCATTTCAGAATGTCTACGACTAGTAAAGGCAACCAAATGTCAAAAGACACAACAAAATAATTCTCAAAAAATGCAGAACATAAAAGGAGAGTTGTAGGCAACTTTGAAAACAGTTGCTTCAAAACATTCAGCATCGAAGGCATACTGGTACATCTTTTTGTAATTAAAGGAGAATCTTCTGTTTCGAAATACGAAATTGTTACTTGTGAATCGCCTTGAGCAGCATTGCTACGTTTAATTGATAATCCATCTTCTTCCTTTAGATCATATTCTTTCGACAAATCATGCACAAAATATAGAGTTAACATTATTTGGATGATAAACAAAACTGCTAGGAATATACTTGGCAAGTTAAGGTATGTTATGTTCCAAGCTCCGATTTCAACATTTACAGATTTAAAGGCGAAATTAATGCCAGGACCAAACACAAATCCAATCGAATACGCCATACCCATAACTGAATATATCGAGAGTATTTCCTCATTGGAGTATACTCGTGCCAACTCCCCGATTATAACAGAACGTAACGGCCCACCAAACCCAGATAAAAGTCGCCCAAACAGTAATAAAAACGGTGAAAATGGAAGTGCATAAATTACATTCCCAAAAGCAGCCAATACATTTAAGACGATAGCAGTTTTTCTGATATTCCGATATCGATCTGTCAGACGTCCGATAACTAAAGACGAGCTCATAGATATTAGTAGGTAAGATGATGAAATCGCGCTGTAATATACTTTCGGGTAATCTGGCTTCACCATTTCTTTCAAATATAACCAAAGTGTCAAAAATGTTAAGCTGAATTCCGTTCCAATGAGAACATTCTGTAGTGTGAATGTAATAAGAGTTTGTTTTCGTTTCTGGAGCCATTTTTTGTGCGCTCTTTCGGACAGTTTAACAGCCATCTCTATGTTTGCCTTTGCAAATGAAATCTTCAAGTTTGCATTGTGGTGTGAGTATCAATTAACATTTCATAACGAAAACGTATGAAGCAAGTAAGTAAAATGTAATGTATACAATATAATTTATTTACATTTTACATTCTTGTTACGAAAATCGATTTGAATCGAAGTATATTGAACTTAATTATAATAGATTTATATACTCATAAGATATTTCTCTCTTTTTTCCTTCTTAATATATCAGGTAACAAGAAAATATTACAATTTTTAAAAACAAAAGCAAATGTTTTTTTTCATAATCCACGCCCTTATAATTCCCTTATTTAAATTTTATTTTCTTTCTAAAGTGGGCTGTCTTTCATATTTCATTGCTATGCTACATTATTTTGTTCCAGTTTATACTAAGTCTCAAAGTTAATTGTACACTTAACTACTGGGTAGACCCCAAGACATTAACTAAGTTACGTGGTAAATAGTTATTATTTTTTAATTTTTTACATATTTATGACGCTACTGGAAATTTTTATTTAATTTCCGCTCTGCATGGCGGGAAAATGTTTGTTTTACACGTTCTATTTTTCCAACTAATAATTTATTTCAAGTTTGGTGCATGCTCTGCACTAATTAATTAGACATAAAATGGAGCTAAACACGGTTTAGCTCATGTTAATTGCAGTTCCCAATACTTGATAGTTGCTATGCAGATGCATCATTAAGGGTACACAAGGTTGTCTTGCTCACCCAAGGCATCCTTGTCTCAATTAACCAAATCAAAGCTATGTGTCATAACTTGAAGCAACTTTCTTGTTGTTGATACTTTAGAGTAGGGGACTAAAGGTTTGGGTATAGTCTGTCAATATTAGGAGGTTCTAAGTTAGCCAATCAACAATCCAGGGGCCCTATGAATAGGAGAGAGTTACTCTGATTTAGTTTCTCACCAGTAGTAGCAATAACTTGCTTAACTGAAATAATTTTTAAGCTAGCTCCACGTTTTCAAGAAGTATCTATCACTGCAACCTACTAATATCATCAACTCCATCTTTTGGCTTCAATTACTATAATGGCAGCGCATCCAATGACTCTAGCAAATTTTGGATCATGTACCTCTGGTATCAGGAAAAACCTTCGGATATTTCTTCAGGACAGATATTGCATGTAGCCAGGTCGGTTTGTTTCATTTTATATATTATATCATCATGTTAGGAGCCCAGAAACTGTCACTTTTTAACCACCCTAGAGCCATTATGGCTTTTATACAAATAACGCCAACCTTGTAGCCAGGTTGCCATTATGATAACTCGTTATCTTATGTACAGTGTTGTTTATGTTCATTCACCGCGATAGACGATCATGATACGATCTTACTCCAACCTGTATATAGTAAACTGTATCTGCGTGAAAATTTGGCCTCGTGTTTTTACTTTGCAATCTTATAATACATTTTTCAATTACAGCCAAATGTTTTCAAAAGAATTAAGACTATACTTAGCTAGCCAGAAAAACTTCTTTTTTCCACATCCAGAAAATATTTGCAGGCTTGTTTTCGTAAGTTATGGGTGAATATAATAGCTTTGAGGCCAATATTGAGTCTATAAATTTTGAGAAACTAGATTCTGTAAAAGACATGCAAAACGGTATCTATTACTAATAAAAACTTTTCATATTTAATCTCTTTAAAACATTTAATCACATGAAAAAGGAGACTGATAGAGAAATAAGCAACAACAACAACACAAACTGCATTGTAAATAGGCTTTATTTGTATTATTAGATCATAGTACACCATAAACAACAACAGATAAATAAAATAAAAATGGCAAAATTATATCATGATTTTGCACAAGTAAAGGCCGCTATATAAAATTTGGTTTTTAAGCAGCAATAGCTAATTAAAAACAACACAACCTACCACAACAAGTGAATGACCACTGATTTAGCACAACATTCAGTCAAAAATATTTAGCCCTTAGCCTACCAAGAAAAACATTGTTTTTATTTTTCAGTAACCATTTCTGGCTCAGACTCTAAAATGTTGAATCAAACTTGAAAATACCTAGCTGTTATGCGATAATTACTATAAATACTTGAAATTTTTAACAAACAAATCATTTAAAAACAGATATCGTTAACTACATTATTACACATTTTGTGTCCATCTGGATAGCGTTGTATACGTATATATGCTAAGTCATTTTCGCCATGTTGGTAGAACCACAAACATTTTCCATGCCTATCAGCATAACTTCTTTAGTGAAAATGTGAAAAACTTTCGTCATTTCACCCATTAATTAAAACCATGCTTTTTTCCTAATTTTTATAATTAACACCGTTCCCAGGAATTATTTCGATATGAGATTAGAGCTTTTAAACCAAACATCATCAAGTCTTGTCGAAGTCATTCTCCCAAAACTAGTGACGACTAGTGTTCTCGTCCGTGGCCTTGTGGCATGTTAAGAAATCGTTTAAAAAGTGTCTATTGCCAGAAGCTTTGAATCTACAAAAGTAAACATACAAAGTTGTTATGCAGCTATTCGATTTATTGTATTGCTATCAAATGTCTTGTTACTTAAATAACCCCAAGACAACACAAGCACTTTTGAATTTGACACAGAGCTTTTTAGATTTGTTGAAAGTGAAACTATAAACAGTTTCATGTTCACACTTACTTAGCACAGCAATAGAAAGCTCAAAAATCAATGGAATTAAAAGTAAACAGATGTACCTGAAAACGTTGTCATTAAAGTTAATGCTATGATTTTGTTAACTCAAAAAGCCTGCTTTTTCTGCCAAACTGCTTTCTTCTGCAATCACAGGCGACACAGAGAATAAATGTTTTCCAGTAATGTTTCTTCTTAGCAACATTGCTCAACTTCATTCCGCAATCATATATTCAAACCTTCCATTTACTTGCTACAAGTCAATACAAAACTTCCTTAGCCTTTAGACATGTTGAATCCGACCCTATCAAACCGACCGGCTACCGGGAGGCAATAACAATAGGTAGAGTAAATTATCCCTACGCACCCATGACCTAATTTCAATCTTTCTTTACAGTAAATTTCGACGACTTCGGCGGGAATCTTCTTGACGTCACATATTCTTTGTTTTACAAGAGTCCAAAAGTCCACACTTCGGCGCGATTCTTCTTGACGTCAAAATTATTTTGTTTAAGAGGGTCAAAAGTCCACACTTCGGCTGCCGCCGAAGTCGACTATTTTACGGCAGAAAACAAGGAATCGCGCAACAATCGTACCGTGGTTTACCGTAAAACCAGAGAGTTAAGCCTCGTCAAACTCTCCTGAGTTGGTATAAATTTTAACTCGACTCCTGGGCGCAAGGAACCTTATTAAACGCCAATAATAAAATTTTGCGTAGCTTTCAACCGATTACTAGTTTAGATCCACATGATCTTCTCATTGGCAATTTCTACTTAGGCGATCCTACCTCACTTTAACATGGAATTTTTTTTAATTTTTTAATTTTTTTTAATTTTTTTTTTGGCAATATGTGTCCAGTCTTTAGGATCAATTTTATAAACATTTCACATAGCCGCATTTTCAATGATACCCAAAATTGTTCGATCAGGCTATATCTTTTGTGCAATTTTGGAAATCTGGAAATGCTTTATTGTCAGGGCCCTTAATTTAGAATGGTTGGGGGTATAAATACGGTTAGGCTTCCGATTTTAGGTATTCTCTTTATATTAGGCATACATCCATGATAATTACGAAAAATTAGATTTAACTACGTGTCAATGTAGAGTGATTCAGTATACATTTGCCCTAGAGTGATTAATAAATAAGGTCAGGCTTCTATTTTCAGAACTGCTATTTACATTTAACATCAAGGCATCCAAAACAGCTCCATTTAGGAAAGGTGTCACAATTCGTTTTGCTATGATTGAACAAAAATTTTGCCCAGTAAAAGCTTTAAGAAATTACCTGTTATTTCGGGGAACTAAGGCTGGCCCATTGTTCGTTTTATCAAATGGGGATTTTATTACCCGGAAGCATAAGTGGAGTGGCAACATGGCTCATCTTGATGCGGTGACTACGTTGTGGGATGTCAATTTCTGATAATTGAGTTATAATGTCTTTATATAATTGTAAAAGGCTAATTTATAGGCACTTGCATGTAGTTTTCTTTTTCATGTCAATTTGTTAAGCCTGTTATGGCATGTTGAATTATCTCGTCGTAGTTCTCGTCAAAAATATTGCCTCATAGATAATGAATTTTCATTTGGGGAATTTGGGGGTGCTGGGCTACCCTGGGCAGCCACAAAGTGTAGAGATGTGCGTGTACCCCTGGAAGAGTATGGTGAATTAAGTACAGGTGCGAGGAGATGAACGACGGTGCACCACGCGAGCAGGACAGATGACTGGGGAAATAACAGCAGGGGGATGCGGCGCTGACAGTCAGAGGTGGGGCACCAAGAGGTTAATAACAGGTGTGAAATGCAAAAGAAGCTAGAGCTCATAAAGGGTAGGTTCTTGTGAGGTATGATAGAGGAAATGGAATCACAGGAGAGGAGCTCCGGATGTGATTGAGAGATTAGTTAAGCCAGAAAACACTACTAGGAGAAGAGCTCCGGATGTAGTGGAGAAGAGCGAACTACTAGGAGAAGAGCTCCGGATGTAGTGGAGAAGAGCGAATTGATTGGGAACACGCACGTGAGCTTGAGACAATATCTTCTATTCAGTCTAGCATCCTCACCCGATTCCGCCAAATTATCCTCAGTTTATTCTTACAAAATTGAAATAAATTTTCTACTCCAAGTTTGTGTTTTTATTGGGAACTACAGCAATTAAATGCCATTTACTTGCAGTAATAACTAATGAGTATGCCGATTTATGACGATTGAAAAATTAATTAAAGCAGTTGCTATTGCAGCAAGAGTAAAGTTATAACTAAGATAATGACTAGATATGCTAGATACATTCGGTCAGTACGAACAAAGCCAATAAATAAGTATATCCATCGTTGTTAGTAGGAGGTCAGGGGAGTCACATCCCCGACAAACTTTTGTCGATCATATTTAGTATAGAAGAGACTTGTGCAGAGAATGCGTTTTTACTAAATCTACATGTCAGCTACGAAGAAAGTAGCTAGTGTTTATAAAATTTGGTGTGTTATTTCTGGATTCAATTTTCCATTTTTTTATGTTTGTTTTTGTAGCAACGTACAGTGTGTCGACTTCTCGCTTATTTCACCACTAAAGATGGAAGATTTATGGCCTCCATTGAAAGAGCTTTTGCTATTGCAACGTTTGGTGTGAAGACTTTTGAAGGTGTTGATAAAAATTTTTGGTGATTTATGTCTAGACATTTTGCTTTAAAGTGCGATTTTTTTAGTTAGATACAGTTAGAAAGAGTTAGTAACAAGCTAAAAATATTAGGGTAGTAGGAAATAGCACAAAAAAACCCATGAATCCCAAGTTCGGAACATGTATTTTTGAACATTTCCGTATTTATCAGGCAGCTGATAGTCTAGTTTGTAGCTAATTCAATGCTGATTCATTTTTATATTAGTACTTGAGTTGAACAATGATGAGTAACCCACCCCCTTTTCGGACACACACTAGATTTCGGACGCATATTCGGTACCTGACAGGTTAACACAGTTGTTAATTATATTAAAGATATTTCTAACGTCACCGTTTTTATCATACAGTTTATCTTTATCAACTTATTAGAATACTAGTTATTTAAACCCGTGGAATAATCCACTTAAATTTATCGTATAATTTTATTAAGAAGGCTGAAAAAGAAACGTTTTAAACGAAATCCCGTGGAGATATCCACTCAAAAACATTTAAAATTTATTCTATGTTTCTTTATCACAAAATCATTTGTTGTCAGTTTCCTTTTAAAGACGCAAACAATTAAAACGAAATTGACAACTATAATAACAACGTTAATTGCCTGTGACTTTACTCGTATAACAATTTATAACAAAGCTCCCGTCACGGTAAATTTAAATTCGCATGCAATAAAATTCCTAACTAATGAAATCACTTTATTTTATCACATGATTTGTTTTAGCCAAACAGCGAAATTCATTGTTCTTTTCGTCAAAACGTGTTGTTTTTAATTCCATCCAAGCGGGAATAAATAAAACCAATATGTTTTTCATATAACAGTAGACAATAGACACGTGCTTAAAGGAATAATAAAAATTAATTACCCGTGACTTTTGTGTAATAAAGTTTACATAATTACACAAAGGTTTTTATGAGAACAATAAAATAAATTAACCGCGACTTTTTTAAAACAAAAATTTTAAATCAATTTCAAGAAGCACACAAAAGACAGAATAAAAATAAAAGTTTAGCAAAAGTGACATGTTACCGCGGCTGTTTCTTTAGAAAAAACAACACATCCACTTTGCCTGTTACAGACACACGGAACTGGCGTATTATTATAGAGACTAGTATTTAGTCCCGTGAAAAAATCCACTATAGATACCGAATGAAAAAACAGCGAAATAGTGAGCGAAATTAACCATAAAATTCATTGTGCTTTTCATCAAAACGTTTTGTTGTTAATTCCATTCAGGCGGGAATAAATAAAACCAATATGTTTTTTATGTAACAGTAGACAATAGACACGTGCTTAAGGGAATAATAAAAAAATAATTACCCGTGACTTTTGTGTAATAAAGTTTACATCATTACACAAAGGTTTTTATGAGAACAATAAAATAAATTAATTAACCGTGACTTTTTTAAAACAAAAATTTTAAATCAATTTGAAAAAGCACACAAAAGACAGAATAAAAATAAAAGTTTAGCAAAAGTGACATGTTACAGCGGCTGTTTCTTTAGAAAAAGAAACACATCCACTTTGCCTGTTACAGACACACGGAACTGGCGTATTATTATATAGACTAGTTATTTAAACCCGTGGAATAATCCACTAATTGTCTTTTTAAAATTTATTGTGCTTCTTATCACAAAAATGTTTGTTAGCAATTTCATTAAGAAGGCTGAAAAAACGTTTTAAACGAAAACCCCTGGAGGAAAGTGCTTTGTTGTCAATTTCAATAAAAAATTACGAACAATGAATTAAAACTTTTGAACGAAATTGACAACTATAATAACAACGTTAATTGCCTGTGACTTTACTCATATAACAATTTATAACAAAGCTCCCGTCACGGTAAATTTAAATTCGCATGTAATAAAATTCCCAACTAATGAAGTCACTTTATTTTATAACATGATTTGTTTTAGCCAATCAAAATCGTCAACAAAACGTTTATAAAATACAGAACATTGTTATAGGGGATACATTATAGACGCTTTTAAAGAAAATTGTAAAAAATATAATCCACTTTGCCTGTTACAGACACACAGACACACTTAGCGTATTATTATATAGACTAGCCGGGAAACCCGGCGTCGAAACGCCGGTGTAAGCCACAAGTCAAGGTGTGACCCGCCATTGAACACTATGTGGAGCGCTTAATAAGAGCCGTAAACTGTACTACACGGTCAGGTGGAGCGCTTTAGTACAGGTATGCAGTATGTCGTTAATCAAGTAAAGCGCACACAACACTATAGTGTTTCGGCTGTAGTGTATTTTTGAAAATATAACTCTACTGTAACTTTAGCCAAAATAAAAACACAATTTACAACCATTTGTTACCCCGTCATAGGAAAAACAATTGGTCAATTTTATTTTATTTTGCGACATAAGTTTCAGTAAAGGTTAACAAATTAATTGTGACACTGGACTGAGCACTTAGTACAGGTAAATCGTGCGACACATGCGTTTAGGCTTAAGACCCTATTCAAAAAAACTATTGAAGCTTTGGTTTACAAAACACAGGATACACTCTGTTGAAACGCCGGGTTAAGCCACAAGTAGCTGTGTTACCCAGCGTTAAACACCAGATTGAGTGATTAATAAGAACCGTCAACTGTGCCACACATTCAGGTAAAGCGCTTTAGTACAGCCATATAGTGTGTAGAAAATCAAGTGAAGTGCACACAACTTTATGGTGTTTCCTGTGTAATATACTATTCAAAAAATAACTTTTGACAACTTAGGTAAAATAAAAACCCAGATTACAATTCAATGTTACCCCGTCATAGCGAAAGCAGCTGGCCAACCTTCTTTATTTTTCAGGGAATGTTCCTGGGAAAAGTTCAAAAAAATGTTAAGCTGAGCGCTTAGTATAGGTAAACAGTGTGTACTTTTTTTCTGTAAAAAACGTTATCACAACTTCGGTTAAACAGAAACACAGGAAACAGCCCGTTGTTACCACCGGACTAAGCGCTTAGTACAGCTAGACTGTGTCGCACATGAGTATAGGCATAACACCATTTTTAAAAAAACTTTATCGCGACTTCAGTTTAAAAAAAATCAGGAAACCGCCTGTCGTTATCAAGTTCAGTTAAAAAAATATATACTCAGCAATTTTATTTTTCAGCATAAGCTTTCATAGCAGTAATAAAATTGGTAGCTGCCTAACTGCATTTAGCATAAGAATTAAGAATTGTGTTTCAGCCAAACTGCATTTAGCTACTTTCACTTTTTAGCCAGAGGTAGAGCTAAAAGGAGCTAGCTAGGTAGACCCAACTTCAACATAAAAATAAAGAACAATATACCAAACTGAATAAAAACTTTAAAAGAATAGGAATAAATAAAGATAGCTATAGCTAGCTGCCTCAAAATGTACGTTTTGTAGCTAGCCAAAAACTTAAAATTGGTTTGTTTAAGATTTATACGTAGCTAGAAAACGTGATAAAATATTCACCTTAACATGTGAAAACAAACTAAATAATCCTATAGGATAAAAAGTACTCAGAAGAAATAAGAAGGATTGAAAGGAAACCTACAAAGTTCACACCATCACTTCTAAACCAAAATGGCCTTCGTAGGGGTAGCATGTTTCTTCCCGTCGGCATGTTGAGGCCGCGAAGCACTTGGATTTGTCATTAGTGAAAATGGAGCCTCGTGATTGGTTTATAACGCGTGAGCGGCAAAGCAAGGCCGGTAAAAAAACGGGGTCTGCCATGGATTCGAAAGAAAGGTGCAGGGCCGCGGGGATTTTCCGTATGTCTCGCTACTTGCTCCGCCATGTTGCGCAGAGACAGACAGACGACGGCTATTATTATAGAGATAGTTGCCACTAAGTGCCATCCTGGCTGGCATCCAATCTCAGGAACTATTGCAAAAATTATCGTAGACAACGCAACCATTTTTCATGTGTCACGTGTCCCCACCATTGCAACTAATTCAAATCCTATTTCCAAAACACTACTATGTTCTGACAAACAACATTATGCATAATTTCGTGCGGCGGGAAAGAATTTCGTGCATACACTTACATCACCCTTAAAATCAAAAAACATTTTTAATTTCACTATTAGAACTGGCATAGCTGTAATTTAAGCACCCTGTCGCCCTTACGTTAGTGCTATTTAGGCACAGGTGGAACTATGTTGTCGCACGACTGCTTCTTGAATAATACAAGATAGATACAGTACAACCTGCTATAACGACCTCCTGTATCAGAGTGGCCGCCTTATAAACGTTTGACTGTATTCCACACTTTTGAGCGATAGTTCAGTCGGATAACAGATGAAGCTTTTACATGAGAAATTGTACTCTCTGATATACCCATGCGATAGGAAAGTCCTTATTTTCTATTCGGCACAATAGTGTGCATTTTTATATTCAAAATCTTTACAAGAAGCTGATACAGTAAAGCGGGGAACGATCGATGCAGTACTGCCACCCAATCGTGCATGGGTTAATCGTGCATGGATTCCTTAAACTCGTTTATAAATAGACTATTTTACATTCTGCATAGGGTTGTGTGTCGTTTCAAGAACTTGACTGATCTACTCTGTTAATCGTGATGAACGACCGGGTTATCAGGGCCACATGAAAGAGAAATATTTGAATATTTTAATTCGTAAATAAAGAAATAATCTTTGATACCTTATCTCTAAAAAATGTTGGTGAAGAGTGACTCGACCAACGAAACATTTTTATCATCTTTATTTTTTGCCATTTCGCTTCCGAAATTTTAAAATTCTTGAGTGAATTCCTCTAACGATTTTCGTTTAAAGCTTTTTTTCAGCCTTCTTAATGAAATTATCAACAAATCTTTTTGTGATAAAAAGAACAATAAATCTTTCACGGGTTTAAATAACTAGTATCAGATAATAAATTGCGTCCTCAGCTGCTAGATCGTTAAAGCTTTTAAGTCGGCGTTTATCAAAATTGTTGCTTTGTCATTTTCTCGTCTGCTCTCTTTAAAATATTGATAAAATAATCCAGAGTGGACTATTAAATAAATTCTAAAACAAGGTCTAAGCGAAAAAAAAATAACTACTCTTTTATACTAATAAATGAGACACGTCGACATGTTAAGCACGTAGGCACGTATAACAAGTGGGCACGTAATTTAGCAGACTTAACTTTAACATGCATTTAAATTTGGCAATACTGTCTTAACTAGAACTTACACAACCTTTGTTATCACCACTCTACATAACTCAACTATAACTACTCATCGAGAAAAAAAAGAATTTAATTTGGGCATTGATAAACACAATGTACGTCATCATAAAGTAATGTTTGTAGCAAAACCATAAATTTAACAATGTGTCGAAATTAGGTATGTGTCTGGAACACAGCACACGTCCGATAAAACGTCCTAGAAGGATTTCTAATCATTTTGGAACTTAAGTATTTATGAATTAGTGTACAGTTACTTAATGAGCTATATATTAGTAAAATTTGACAATATCACAATTTTGGCCAATCACCTGGCGTATGATAACAAAAGCGTCTGAAAATTACATCATCCGCACTCAGAATTAATTAGCCTTTTTTTAGTGACTCGCTACATCCTAAGGAACTGAAATTTTCAGCTTGTTACTATTCTTTTCTAAGTTAAAGGGAATTATTATTAACTTTTAAATTTTTTTAATACAAAATCTGAGCTGAATTTCGAACACAATTTCAATGCAACCTCGTCCTCAAGGACTCTTTTTGCTTTTTAAATATCGACTCCTCAGACGAACATTATGCTAGACAGCAAGTTTGGCACAAGATATCGTGTGAAACAACGACGAGTTTGACACCCCTGATCTTGTTAACACTATTCGCCCCTGCCCCCTCCCACACCCACTTAAATTTCTTTTTGAAATAACATTTGAAGCATACCGTTTTAGGGTTGAAATAATTCGAAAATATACGATAAAGTTGTGTAGTCATTTTTTATTTTAAATTTCCTTGTTGCAGTCAACTATATTTGGCTTCTTTTCCTTCTTAGTCAAAGTAGCTAAAAGCTAGATACCTACAGCCCACATTTGCAGCTCAGTGAAAACGAGACTGGTGAAATAACACAAAAGTAAATAATGTTAGTTAGGATAGAAGGCTCTTATACCAAACTGAATAAAAACACTTTCTGACATCAAATTATTTACATTCAGATTGGTGTTTATATGTTTGAAATGTTTTTCACTTCATTTGAAAGTATAAAAAAGCCTTGCAGGCTAAAAGATTTCTGATTCTTGTTCGTCGTGTGTAATTTTGTTCCATATACCTTTCAAGGTCGCCAGTAGCCTGTTTTGTACAGAACTTCTACAATGTTGTTCCATCGTTTGAAATAAATAGGTATTATCCCATGGTATTATCTTGAACTTGCAAAAAATTTTATGCAGTATGTGAGATACAGGCTAGAACAAACCAACGTGTTACTGTTAGCGGCCAGAGCAAGGGTCATAAGTTTAAGTTGCCCAAAGCGGTAAAAAAAACGCCAGTCGATCAGACTTCAGAATCAGATGCTCGTAAAAAAGTAACCTGTGAAAACTAATACTTTAAAACAATACTGCACTACACTTAACGTTCATTAGAAAGAAACGAAAACGTTTTGGCATATCAATTTATTAAATATTATTGCTTGTGGTGTAGTGATTTTTTGGAAATGTTTTATTATACCTGCGACATGACTAAAATCATTATGAAGTTTAAGATATCTAAGATTTGACCATAAAGTTGGATCCTACAAGTTTAAAAACAAAAAAAGAAATAGAAGTAGGCGAAAGGAACAAAAAGATTATGACTACGTTCATCGGTTTAGAATTAACAAAAAAGACTAAATCCAAAATGCAATTCCTTGGTATTATTATTTAGACTAGCCGGGGACCCAGAGTCGAAACGCCGGGTTAGACCACAAGTAACTGTGTTACCCAGCGTTGAACGCCTGGAGGAGTGATTAATGTGAATTATGCCACACATTTAGGTGGAGCGCTTTATAGTATAGTATGTCATAAATCGAGTGAGGCGCAAAACATTATGGTGTTTCCGGTGTAATATAATTTTAAAAAAGTAGGCGCACAACATTATGGTGTTTCCGGTGTAATATATGTTTCAAAAAATAACTTTCCACGACTTTAGCTGAAATAAAATCACAACTCGTTGCTACCCTGTCATAGAGAAAAAACAGTCTGCCAACCTTTATTATTTTTCAGAGAACGTTCCCGCTAAAAGTTCAAAAATAAATATTACTCCGGGCTGAGTGATTAGTACAGGCAAACAATGTCACATAGGTATAATACCCTTTTTTGAAAAAAACTTTAGTGTAATTTCGGTTAAACAGAAACACAGGAAACAGCCATCATTAACATTGGACTGAGCGCTTAGCACAGGTAAACTGTGTCGTCAATGCGTTTAGGCGTAATACCCTTTTCAAAAAAACTTTGATGTAACTTCGGTTTACATAATAACACAGGATACACACTGTTCAGACTTGGCTAAGCGCTTACTACATACAGGTAAACCATGTTGCATATCCATATAGGCGTCAAACCCCTCGAAAAAACTTATCACAGCTTCAATTTAAACAAAACAACAGGAAATAATTTGTTGCTAACAACGGGCTGTGCGCTTAGTACAGGTAAACGGTATTGCACATGTGTATAGGCGCAATACCCTTATCCAAAAAAAATTTATTGCAACTTCGGTGTAAATTAAAAAACAGGCAACAGCCTGTCGTTACGCCCTCTAGCTAAAAAAAATCCTCCAGCAATTTTATTTTGTTGAGTAAGTTTTTATAATAGTAATAAAAGGTGTTGCTACCTAAACTGCATTTTTAGTATAAGAAATATTGATTAAGAATTTTGTTGTAGCTAGCTAGCAAGCCATTTGGCTACTTTTACTCTTCACCCAGGTAGCTAAAGAGCTAGCTAGCCACAACCCCAACATAAAAATAAATAATAATATACCAAACTTTAAAAGACTAAATAAGGCTAGGTACAGCTTAAGCAGGATGCTGCTTTGAAATCTGCGTTTGTAGCTAGCTAAAATCTTAAAATTGATTTGTTTAAGATTTACACATGTCTAGAAAACCTGATGATATTTTCATCTTAATATGTGAAAACATAGACACAATAAAGAGAATATCTTAAACGTTCATAGAACTGAAATTTAGGCAGTTAAATAATTATACTAACCTAACCCAACCAAATATTTCTCTTCGCTTCAAAAAACTTCGCTTTGCTTGAACTCGGTCCCTCGAAAGGAACGACTCGTACCTTAACCCCTAGGGCTCGGTTTAGTTGAACAAAATCCGCCTCGTTAAAAACATCTGGAAACGAAAATTTGAAGGAGTATCTAGCATAGCTCATCAAATAATAATAAAATAGCAGTCTACAACTATATTTGTGATCAAATTCTTAGCGCAGTCTTCATTCTTTACGAATATCAAGATACGCACAAAGCCGGCGTAGCGCTAGGTCGCAGGGTCAGGTCGGACTTTAAAAGTCGTGACGTTACGGCAATCAGTTAAAAAATCGGTCGAAGAAGGAGAAGGAGAAGAAGGAGAAGGAGAAGAAGGAGAAGGAAAAGGCCGCCCGTTTTAATAAGATCTCGGATGTTATCCGAAATCTTAATAATTAAGACATAATTATTCTGCTGTTTCTCAACACGTGCCGTGCATAACGTAACAATGCTATTCCAATGGCGACCAACACACATGCGCTATTCCAACGATTAAATTATAACCAAATATCAATGCAGAAGTTGCCAGTGTAGCCAGGCCACCAAGTTTACATAGTTAATCGAATGCTATCTACGTAAGTTTGAATATTTGATGATACCATTTTCGCCAAACAACCCACAAGGAATATCTCTTTATTCACCGAAGTTACTCTGCATAATTATTTACGCCTGGTTGATTATGCAAACTACACATCAGCTGGAATTCTCGACAGTGAAAGTAGTTCAAGAGAAGCATTGGATTGTTAAGCTTTCACAATTCAAGGAGCAACAGATATTCTTATGAAGCACGAACTATTATAACAATTTTTGTTGATTATTTTAACAGTACTGAAAAAGCTCTTTCGTGACAGATTGATTATGTGACGTCATGTGGTCATAACCTAATAACCATATGCAATTGATTAACAATTTAGATTGTAATTTTTAATACTGTGTACGTTTTAAACACAACCTTTCAAAAATTGATCTTGCACAATAAACTGCACGGTAAATGAAAACAAGTTTATAATGAGAACAGTATTTTTACAGGTCATAATAATTTAAATAAGAGATTTAAAATTGCTAAATCAAATTCTGCTTGATAAATAGGCACAAACAAGATACAAATTATCTGCGGAAGAATTTTTTTTTTAATTTGTTTTGTGAAACTTATTTTTGCAGTCTTTTTTTATTTATTTAATTATATATATATTTTTTTTTTCTTTGACTTCGATTTCCTGTAGGACCTAGCCATTAAGTTCTTTACTGCTCATTTGAAAATACATTTATTTCTGGAACTACTAAAACCTTTTATATTTTACACACCAATACAACCTGCACACGTGCAAGTGTCGCAACTCTCCAATAAAGTTACTACACTAATTTGTAGTTTTTGTCTGTTTGGCAATCCAATTTCTGGCTAAATTAATAGTTTTAGTAACATAGGCACCCTATTACATAAGTGTAGACTTAAATAACATTGTAACATTGTAAAGTATTATACAGAGCCTGTTTAACAATTTCCATAGCCAACCGAAGATAATAAGATAATAATAAATATACTCATTTTAGCAATAAAACAATAGATAAACCTGTAATGAAAACAAAAGGTTAAAAACTCAATATTCCAAGCTCAAAAGAAAACAATTTGTCCAATTTGATCTATTAGAGCATATCTGGATATTATATACTAAAACCCAGCAGTTTTTAAAATTTTGCTGACCAACCTCGATCCCAGGACATGTTGTCTCTTTTTGCTTATCAGCGCCGATGAGAGTCAAAAAGCCCTGGGAACGAGGTGGTTTGCTGACGTCAGCAATTTATCACGTGACTAAAATTACACATTTTTCCACCATTTCATTTATTGTATGTCAGTTAACATATGTGCCAATTATTTTTCAAAATAAGCAAGTAGTTTAGACAATATACGGGTAGGGGGTATTCTTCACTTTGTTTGCATAGAGTTCTGGGAAAGGCTATATGCGATATAATTTAATCTATAAATTATAGTTAATGCAGTCACACAACTTGTGAATGAATCGAAAGTCTTTTTTTGCATCTTAGGAATAAATTGGGCAGGTGTAGGAATGTTCTACGAAGTTGGGGTGGGGGGGAGTCGCAAATTTTATTTAAAAGTCGTCCGTACTCGGCATATACCTTATCGGTCACTTTTCCCCGACTAAATTTTGATAGTCTTGTAGATAACCTCACAAGGGAATTTGAATCAATTTTTTTTTATTTATCTATGTATGTTTTTCAAACAAATTCCAGAAGAAAAAAGTCGGGGTAAATTCTTAGCCAGGTATAAAAAAATCGGGGAAAATTACTAGTCGAGGAAAAAATAATCGGGGGAAATTTTAGTCGGGGAAAAATTAAGCCACTTGCAAAAAATTTAGTCACTTTTCCCCGACTTTTTTTCACGATAAGGTATTCACGGGAGTTTGCGTCTTATTAACACCCTCATGTTCCTCTCACCTTTAAATTTAAAACAAAATTTCTCGTTTGATTAGTTGTTGAACGTTTAATGAAGCAATAACATTTCAACTTTGTTAAATCCAGTTAGGTGTAATATAAACTTCAGCAAAATCTACAAACCGGGTATTTTGTAATCAAAAACGTCATTATTCCAGAAAGATGTACGAATGTGGAACATTCCACGGAGTAACAACAAGTAGTAAATTGCACAAAAAACCTTACAGAATCGTTTTATCAATTTATACTAAATTGGTACTTTACAGAATCTTTTTATCAATTTATACTAAATTGGTACTTTCGGCACGCATTATCACCAAATACTATGAAACGTAAAAAATATCGCATTTACGTTACTTTATTATCGTAAGTGACCATACAAGAAAAAAATTGAGACAAATGCCATTCTAAATTGGTTTACATGTTAAACATAAAAATTGCAAGTAGCCGTGTGTTAAAAGCAGAAAAAGTCAAATAAAAAATTTTTCTGGTCGATTTTTGCAAAACAGCCTAACTAACTATCTTATGCGAACGTTTCTGAATTAAATTATACAGATGTACGCATATCACCAAGAAATATGAAATGTGAAGAGTTCTCCAATTTAATGTATTTTTCTTAAAATAAGTAAACGTATAAAAAACACATTGGCAGATATGGTTTAAAATGTTTAAGATACGAGGCAACTATAATAATAAAGTCGTCAAATCTGTCTTTTTATTAGTTTTCAAAAGATTATTTGAGAAGTATTTGTTTTGCCATGAAAACACCACACAAGACCATAATTTCACTCATCGAAATATTTTGTTGTGCGTTTGCGTCCTATTTTCCGGACTCTGTCAGAAATCGTTGTTTGCTTCATTTTTTACCGTCACCTCTTATAAAAAAGCAGAATGTTAGAAAGTCGAACCCTTAGGTGAATTATTTTTTTTATACGCAATCGTTTTACTCATATCTGGGGTAAATGCAAGAATTCTCCACATTTTACATGCTTTGGCGACAATGCGAGCTAAAAAACAATGTCTGAACTGTCCTAAGCAATGTGCTAAAGAATAAAAATATCTTACAGCAGGAACGATTTACTACCCACAACGTTAATAATAACAGAAGTATCTGAATTATACTACCATTCGGGATAAAGTATGGTTATGGTATTGGAGTCTTGCTACCCACGACGTTAGTAATGAATATCTGAATTATACAACCGATCGAGAGATAAGGATGGGATATTCGTTACCGTAGGGTAGATTTGCGGCCCATAACATTAATGATAACGAATATTTGAGTTATACAACTAATCAGGATAAGGAATGTAAAATCGTTATCGTAGGGTAGATTTGGTGCCAATAACATTAATGATAACGAATATCTGAATTATACTGCCAATCGGAATAAGGCATAAAAATTCGTTGTCGTAAGGCAGATTCGCTACCCACGACGTTAATAATAATAAATATCTGTGTCCTACCAAACATGTTACAAAAGGAAAATTTGTTATGACAGAAATGATTTGCAGCTAGGCTTTAAATATCGCGACAAAAAGTCTAAATAAAATTTCTGGTGCAAAATTTTTCCTTAAACAGCCATACATGATTATTCATTCGACAGAACAAGTTCACACTGAAGCTTGTAAAATTTTTGTTAAATAATGCTCGATCAAGCGGTAAATACATGTAAATGATGTTGCTTTCAATCGGATAAGTCATTCAGGCATATTGCTTTACATCTAATCGAGTGCTCTTGTGCAGCGACATTTTCGAAGCATAACTTTGCTGTAATTTTGTCTCAAGTAACAATACAAGGGCCCAAACCCAAAACCGCATTTTTTAATCATTTTGGAAAAACTTAATTTACGAATTGTAAAACTATTTCATGAATTTTGTTTCATCTTTCAAACGTTTAATATTTTCAGTCCCTATAAACAAATTTTTCCACGGGACATACGACTAGTTATAACCAAATACAAATAACCAACCCACTTGAAACCGTTTATTAATGATCATCTCAATATGACTCCCACTAATCAGAAATAAAATAAACTCATTGGAAAACATGATAAAGTCATAGAAAGAGTGCCAATGTGAAGAGTTTTGCTGTGTTTCATTAATAATTTCTACTTTTTCCAAAGGATAAGGCCTTGTTTATAATGCGATGTATTTTTCGCCGGACCATCATTATTCACCGGCGACGTTTTATTCTTAATTGTGGCTTACCTTATTTCTTACCTAAAGAAAATCTCGTCACTTTTGACTATATCGAACATTTTCAAACTTTCGCAGCAAGAAACTTTTGTATTTTTTAAAAACTTTTGGGACTAAACTTTTACGACAAGAGTTAAAATCATAGAGATTGCGAATGTTTCTTCCAGGAAAAATTTCTCCCGTTAATTGTATTTTCCTGGAATGAGTTCGGTGTATTTCAACATCACCTCATTATTTTTATTATAACTGCTAAGGTAATGCTACAGCGGGCTTAAAACCTTTTGAATTTTCTTTTCGCAACTTTCCATTAGAATAATTTTAAATCCTCATTTTGGAGTTGCCAAGGAATCTCCTAAAAGAAGTTTTACAAAAATGATTTTCGAAATATTGTAATTGCTCACCTGCCCTAGTATAATTTTTAAAAGAGTATTAGCCCTATTTCTATATCCATTTTGTTTCGCGAAATATACATGCGAAAATTCGGAATAACATGAAAACGAGATTAGTTATGAGCAAAATTCGGGATAGTAGTTGTTTACATGCAAGTTTGAAGAATGTATCAACAAAATGTTGACTTTTACAGCTTTTAACTGGCAGTTTCACATAATCGTAGTTAACACAGTTATAAAGAGGGTATTGGTAGTGATAGTGTGACAAAAAAGTTTAAAAATATTGCAGATTTTAAGAGCGTATATGTTAATATATGTTAGCTAGCTAAACCTAAACGGAGCGGAAATGCCGTGTTTTGTGTCTACTTTGCCTGTTAGGCATTTTATACGATTGATTGTAATTAGAAACTTCGCGCGGTGCTTTCCTCAGTTGAAACAAAGAAGGCGTAGTAAAAGGTCGAACTCTATATGTATATCAAGTGCGCTCAAAATCAAAGTCTGTCTATAATTCGAAGTATAGATATAGAAGTCTGCCAAATCAAAGTCTGTAAACAAAGGTAAATACAAGACGCATCCAGCGTCACAGTTTGTATGCGATACAACAGTGAGTTTTTATATTTATTAATTTTGTACGTTTACATTGTACGGATCTGTATTTTTCACTTGGTTTTGTTATTATTTTTAGCTTTGAACTCTTATCGAAGTTAAAAGTTGATCGCAAATTTGTAGTTATCTCTTGTATACCGTACCACCTAAAACTTAGCCACGTTTTTATTATGATGTAAATACATTTTTTTACTGTTTTCTAGTAAATTTAGAACTAAAATATAAGGTACATTTTATTAACGCTCAGTGGCACTTCATATTACTCTGATCAGTTCAAAACAATAAAATTGGCTTGCCCGTTGCCAGCCAGCATAGATGAATTCCAGCTTGACGTTATTTGTTTACTCTTCAACTATAAACTTTTTTGGCTTTGACATTTGCGTGGTAGTACATCGTTTGAGGTTTTAAACTATTATCGAGTCTATATTAATTCCTTTTGATTTATATAAAGTCATTTAAATTGCTAACAAAACAATGCTTTTGTGTGAGGAAATGAATTGAAAATATCTTTGCTTCACCTAGCGTCTCCATCCTTTTTCCTGTTACGCAGATAATAGAGCCGTTATAGCTTGCCGATGAAAATTTAAAATCCATCTATAACTACCAGGAAAAACAACAAGTAGCCAGGTAAGCTACAACCCTAAAAAAATATGAATTCTCCCCCTTCTCTCAAAATCAATGTTGTATACTGAATATGCTTAGCTGATGCTAACAGAAGTACTCCAGAAACCTAGATTAGCAGAGATAATACCCACTATACTCATAGTATAATCCTCCATCTGCACCACCCCTATCCAAATAAATTTCATCGCTTCATGCTAACCGGCGGCCAAGGATGCAGAAAATAGCTATGTGGAAATACGTACAGAGCAATACTCGTGCAATTTTCCACAGGCTAACGACTCGTGTTATAGAATGGCTTTATAGTATTTATTTACACGGAACGTACGGCAGATATGAATTCTGTTTGTTTAAAATCTCAGTTATCTCAAAACAATAGTTTTAAAAATAAACGAAAGAATTCTTGAAATACCACTGCTATTTGTAAAAGTTTCCGTGTTGTGAACCGCGTTCGTTTATCTATGCAAATCAAACAGAAGGTTGAACTGTGTACATAACGCTCTGTCAACGCAAACAAACAAAGTTCAAAACAAGAAAGCCTTAAGTATGTGGTAAAGTCGTTCTCGTGAAAATTATGTAGCCAGCAATGATAAATTCTGAAAATAAATATTTTGAAAGTCACCCTGTGTCGTGATCAGTGAGAAAAAAAACAAGAAAATAGATTGACAAATGGAACCAAAACCAATGTTACAGCTCAGTTCAACAATATCCAGGCAAGGATTTTTTTTTTTTGGGGGGGGGCTCTAAAAGCCCCCCCCCCCCTGCCTTCTTCAAAATTAATAAAAGAGAAATTGTATTGCCATAGCCTGGAGAGCCAGCAACCCAGCATATCTATATTTCTTACCAGCGGAAAACAGGTATAGTTAAGGTGAAAAAATTATGCTGGGGCGCAACCGAATTTGTTGCGGTCAGAATACTGACCGCGCTCTTTGATTGGTTACTTCTGTTGTTCCTTACTCACGTGATCAATATCGGGAAATCATTTGTTCTGAGCGCGAATGATCTCACTTACCCGATATATTTAATATTTAATAATATATATTATTATATTTATATATTATATTTAATAATATATATAATATAATAATATATTTAATTCTAGCATTATTTTAGAGGGTAAGGTGTGACCATGCCAGCTTTGTGTTCACTGGTTGATTTTAATTCGTGGTTTGCTGTGAGGTAGATTTGAATTTTAGGGATTTGCTCCGACATTCGTTTGCGTTTAAACTTTCGTATAGAGCAACTCATTTTCTTAACTTGGAAGAAGGCTTAGTTAACTAGGCTGCGTACAATTGTTTGCAACCATTACGTATTTCCGAGGTCATAAGCAGGCCAAAACAGTGGAACGTAAACTTTGGAGCTTTTGCTAAGACAAAAAAACCCGACCAGAATGGCAAACAGCTGTAAAGAAAACAGTAGTCTAGCTACTTATTGCAGAACAAAATATATAAAGGATAAAATTTTAAAGTTATGTTTTACAAATGAACTGACTAAGTATGGCGAACAATTTTGCTAAAGATGATAAATTCAACAGGATGGGTTTTTTTTATTTCTGATGGGTACCCAATGGGTAACAAATAAATGCCATTTTCAGTTACATTCACTAAACTTTTTTAGTATTTGTGTTTACTATTTTTGTTGAATTGCCATTTTTTTAAATGGAAAACAAAAGACAAACAAACAAAAATCTATCACAACAAAATGAGCAAAAGAGGTTATTTCGTGTATGTGTTCCAAAACAGAGTGCGATGGAAGATGGACCGTCAAATGCAAAGCTACACTGCACTAATAGCTGACATTTTTTTGTATGTTTTTTATGTGTTGAAACATGTCAAAACTACGCGTTGGCGTCAGATGAATGATGTGAAGGAACTTGCACAAGCTCATGTTTGATGAAAGATGATATTTTTGCATGAGGTTGTACTTATGTAATTTTTTCGTGTTTAAAATATCCACGTTTTTCTCGGGAAATTTAAAATTTTGATGACGCTGATATGTACTATCTTTAAGTTGAGTGTTCAAGGTTTGCAGTACGTCGTTTAGGGGCTCAGGGCTAATTTCCTTCCCGTTTCAATACAAAAAATCTCCGGAGCGAAAAGCGTACGTATTAGGAGTAAATACCCAAAACTATGCTGAAGGAATGTTTTTCTATCGCTCATGTGCTTATATATTTTACTATTTCTTGAAGAAGTTGTGGTGCTGCTCGCCTGTTCCACGTAAGTGATTTTATGAAAAAATTTACTTTTACCCGGGGGGGAACTTATTCGTTTTTCACCCCTGGGTGAGTAGACCATGTAATTCAAATTTTCATCGCCCCGGGGTGAACCCTCACCCCGGGGCGAATTTCACCTCTCTTGCATGTAACCATACTCTAAGACTTTTGAATTTGAAATAAGTACCTTTTTACACTGCCTTATCAAATGAACAGCTCTTTCTTTTTGTCTCTAACATCGATGCGCGTTCCAGAAATAAGTCTTAATTAATCGACCAAGCCTCTATTAGCCCTTATCTTCCCTGCCTAATGTTTAAAAGTACCACCCTCAGTAGAGTGACAAAACATATACTACAGAAAAACCAACCAAAAGAAACATTGATTAAACTCGATTTGTGATTTGTGAAATCGCGTACAATGCAACATTCTTTTGCGAGATTAAAAGCGCAAAAGTAAAAGTAGAAAAGAAAATTTGTTAAAAAAAACGTCAAATATATTACATCATTGAAAGCATGTAAATTGTTTCCTAAGGGCGGGTTTGCACTCAAACGAAATTATTGAAACAGGAGCGACGTTGATTGACGTTGATTATTTTCATTTAAGTGGAAACCCACCTCAACGCGTGTTCTCGTGCCCATAGGAAACATTAACTGTTGTTATTTCAAACCATAACATCAATGACAGTAAAAAAAATCTCAAATTTCCCACACATTAACATTGCGCAACGCAACCTACACTCACGTGAACGAAAGTACAAGTGCAAATTTCTTCAAAATGATCTAAAATATGACACAAAGCAAATTTATCGAAGAAAATGACAATGTTGTTACATCTGTGTACCTTCTATTATTGTTTCTAAGTACATATCCGGAGACACATATCCGTGAACACATATCCGTGGACACACATCTGTGAACACATATCCGTGGACACACATCTGTGAACACATATCCGTGGACACACATCCGTGGACACATATCCGTGAACACATATCCCTGGACACACATCTGTGAACACATATCCGTGGACACACATCCGTGGACACATATCCCTGGACACACATCTGTGAACACATATCCGTGGACACACATCTGTGAACACATATCCGTGGACACACATCCGTGGACACACATCTGCGAGAATACTTTTTTAATACTGATGCATTTATCAATTTTTTTATAAGTACCATAAAATGTGACTTCAGCCTGAGGTTTTCTAATGTTTGTACATGCGCAGCCTGAAATTCTTTATAGATGTCGTCATTTTTTGCGAAACATGGCTTCGATCGTATTTTTCATTATTTTTATTCGTATTTTCTTAATTTGTCTGGGACAAGTATAATTAGAGCGGAAAATATATTTTCCTTATAAAGTTCTTATTTATGAATATTCTTGTATACAGTCCCGTAACCACAATTTTAATATTGGGGGGGGGGGGAGGGGCCTATATAGAAAAATTACATATATCAATTTCGCTTTATATAGTGGCTCTCGAGGCGCCCCCACGGTGGGCGCCGAGTGAAATTTTTTTTAAATTTACATCTCTAGATTGGCGGAAAATGCCCTTCAAGACGTCAACGATCTAAAAAACACGATGAATATTTCGATATTTTTGTAATTTAGAAAAGCTGCATTGTTTAGTTGGCATCAAAATGTAGATAAAAATTTCCATCAGAAACCAAAAGATAGAAAGAGATACATATTTACATTACACGACTGCAATAATATAAAAAATGATAAGAACACTAGAAATTTTAAAGGTGCTGGCACGTTTTAGAAAATTTACATCGCATTTGGACTTTTTAAAATGTGCTGCCACCCCCTTAAAACATTCAGTGGTTTTGACCAAGAGTAGAACATCTTTTTTTTTGTTTTTCATTTCTCTCTGTCTCTGTCTCTCTTTCTCTGTCTCTCTTTCCCTCTTCCTTTCCTTTCCTTTATTTCTTTCTTTCTTTCTTTCTTTTTTTTAGTAGGAAAATTATTGGGGGGGGGGGCCTGTGCACCCCTGCCCCCCCCCGGCGGTTACGGCACTGATATATTAGTCGGTGTCCCGTGGATAAATCCACGGGTTCGCCCGTCCTTTATATACCACATTTCGTGTTTCTTGCTACTACGGTTACCACTTTGCGTATTGTAATATAGATATTTGTTAAAACGAAAAAAAAAAGGGTTTTTTTAGTTAATTTTTTTGAACTTACTCCGACAAAACGTATAAAAACTGACTTTTTGTTTTAAGCCATATATCACATGTTTCACTCGTTCTCTTGAATTGCTAAATGAAAGTTAAAAAAAAAAAATTATCCAAAATAAACAGATTCGGTGATACAACTCCCTCTCCCTAATCTAACAACAAGTTTTATAATCTCAAGAATTGATAATGTCTCAGTCTCAATGGTCTTATCAAATTGTTCGAAATAAAAGATTTTGGTGACTGCAATGTCTCTTCTACCTCTTCTTTGATAATATTTTTCAAACGCGCAAAACATTTAGTTTCAAACTAGTAGACACTAAGATTATATTTTGTGTACATTCTCAACAAAATTTGAATATTTATCCTCTGCTTAGTCAATCTTTCAGAAATCTGCATTAAAACGGCTAAAAATTGTTTGCGAAAATTTGCGTGTTTCGAACCTGCAATAGGAATATGGTAAACATTAAACATACCACTGCGTTGAGTAATTTTCCTTGTGTGTTTTTTATTTAAGTATGATGCGGTCTTTTCTCGTGCCTATGTTAGCGTTGGTTTCAAAATGTTTTTGTTTCAAAAACGTCCTTGTAAGCTCTACAATAATTGAAAGAGTCATTTGAGGAATATCAAAAAATCTGGCATTATTATAAAAAAAATACATCTACTTTGTTCGCCCTTTTAACAAAGACTCTTATCGGCTTTAATTTACAGGCAACGCCTTGTTACATTTTTAGAAAAAAAAAAATGGTAAAACTAAATCTTCTTGTCTGGATTACAATTTTATTCTCTAATTATTACCATTACACAAAACAAGAGAATGAGTCAGACAGGAATTTTTTATTTTAAAAATTAAGAGGCGAATCCGTGTATTAAAATAATAACACTGAAAAATTGTCCGTACACGTTTTTCTGTTCGGCGCATTATGAAAAAAGAGAAAGAGGGTGGAGTGCACAAGGAAAGGGTCACATGATATGATTTTTCGGCGTTAAGACGGAATTTCCTGAGGCGAATAGAGAATTAGTTGTGACAAACCGTTTTGATTTCGATCAGACACAACATATATGTTTGCAATATTTAAATACTAATTGTAAATACAATTTTGGAATTGTAAACAAAATATTTGTTTTGAATTCTTTCCAGTTACGAGTTTTTCTAAAAATAAACACTGATTGCGTCCTGATTGGTTGAAAGTTTACAGCGAAATATGTTGACGCTAAAAAGTATGAACTGTTTTTGCATTTCGGTGAAGCAGATTTCTCTAAGTAAAATAAAACAGATAATACTTCACATTCCGGGGTACATTTAGCCGTCCAATTCACCGTCCAATTCACCTCGTGGAAATACGCCTTTTTGGAGATTGCGAGGGCGTATGAGGTGGGTTCATGTGCAATGATTAACACGTGACCGTTAAATAACTCCCTAACCACCTCATTTAATTAGGCGCGCCCACTAAATATCATAACTCTAACTTATTGTTAATCGTTTCATGCGCTAAATAGAATACGGTACGGTACGGTACGCTTGTGAAAGATCTAAACAAACAAAACGTATAGAAACAAATGATTGAAATCTTTCTACAAGCAACACACCCACAGCTCAAGGATGACAAATTCCATTATGCTCGTGACAAGTGCAAAAATTGTTAACAAAAAAGCTAATTTAGATTTAAAAGCAAACAACATCGAAAACAACAACAAAAACTGTAACACGATAATAAATAAACAAGATATTATACGTTCTGAGAAAATATTTCATGAAACGTCATCAAAGCATATATTTGAGAACTCAGCGAATTTAGAACACAGAGCTTTGACGACATTCTTATTGAGAGGAGTTCTGATGTTTAAGTCATCAAGTACTGTTCTGACAAGGTAAGTGGATCGTTTCTGTCTGGCTTTGGCATTTAACTTCTGCTCGAATGAAAAGATATATATGGCGAGTTTTAGGACCTACTGAGGGAGCTATAACACATGCAGATCACAAATTTGAGACACTTTTTTCCGAATTAAGCATGAACATAGTCCTGATAAAAATGTCGGAATAATACCAGGCGATGATCTTAGTTTTATATTTTTTTGTAACATAAAGTAAAAATATATTCTTATTATTATAATGATTATAATGATTTTTTTCCAAGGCTCTTTTAGCTATCGGTGATATTATCAATCAAAATATGGATCCTAGCGTATTTTAAGCTCCACTGTAAGCAACTAAAGCCGTACGAACATAGCATCAATCATATCCTCATACTGACCGCTAATGCAACAATTCGCACTTTTATAGTCTCTCGGCCAGGAACTAATTACTAGACCTTCCCGTCACTGGGAAGCAACCGTTGTTCAGGTGCCTTTGTTGAGGAGATTATAAACAACTTGATTTTATAGATTAGGTATTCAGAAAACTAATAAAATCAACGCGTATAATTGCACGACCGCGCAGCCTTGAACAATTTCTGTTATTTAAGTCATTGCATTTGATTGGTTAGAGGTTGAGACATAAAAAATGGTTTACTTTTTATAAAAATTTGTACCGGCGTTAAAGGAGAGGCGAACAGCCGTGGTATATATTCTCATTTCAAAATAGAAAAGTGCTAAAAAATATGTGTTTTTAGAAGTTAAAAAATGGTGGCAAACGAAGAGGAGAACAGCAATGCTCCAACAAACGAGGGTCAAACAGCTGCAATGGAGACTCTAAGGAGGTGTCCATTCAAGCCGATAGTGTTAAACAATATCACAGATGGAAACAGAACAGTCGATACACTTCACAAAGAAGCATACGTAAGTAGAATACACTTTTGGAACAAACGGGAAAACAAAAAGAGAAATCTTGATCTGAGGATTAAGGAAAATGAAATTTAAAACATCGGGTCTGAAGCAATTAAAACATTGGGTAAATATGAAATAAATACACGCACCCTATTGCCTTTAAAAAAGTGATGTGCCCCATTAAGAGCAATTGAAAAGTTTGAAGATATGGAATTCCTTCACAAACTCACTTTGTTATTTCAACTTTTAAAATATTGCCTCAACAGGGTTAAAACTTTTTGCTTTTAATTTTTTTTGGCTATTTGACAACTTTTATGCAAAAGATTTTAAAATCCGATTTGGCAATCGCGTTGCTAAATTTGGTCCCTAAAAGATTCATGATTTTTTAAGTATTTGTATTATTTGTATTTCTTCTTCTATATTGTCAAAAAATGGAATATTGTAAAGGGTAATAATAATTAGCAAACCAAATTCATGTGCAAATCAATCCAATCCAATGTTCAGCGGCGAAAACACGTGTTTTCAGAAAAATTGATGATGTCGTAACAAAATTGTTGAAGTCAGGAAATTTTGGTCCCAACAATTTTTATGCGATACTGTGTTCCTGCTAATTTCATCAACATAGCTCAAACAATTCAAAAGTTACTAGTTGATTGGTTCTTGGAAATATCCGCATGGTTAGGGAGGCAATTTGGTTCAAGATGTTCTCTAGTTACCTGCACAGGAGAAGATATCAGTTTTTTTCAACGGTTTCTAAGTTACTTTTCCTCTGTGTTTTAAAACTCTCCAAATCAAAATGATTGGTTGGTATTTCCCTTTGACTATATAACGTTTAGATGTACACTGCGTTTTTATCCAGGTCTATAAAGTAAAATGGTACTATTTTAAAACGAGTGCCTTTGATTGCCTGAATTGTATATTTAGGATGCCCTTTACGTACATGAAAGCTTCTGTATTCAAATTTGTACCTTCTCCTAACTATACTTACTTGGATTATAAAAATGTATTAAATAATAAACACCTGGCAGAGCATAAGTGTACTTCGACGTAGATAAATTAACTAAATAGCTAAATATTGTTACAATTTAATCATCTGTATTGATACAAAATCAAAATTAGCGTAACAATATATATTTTAGGCAACGTTTTGCATGGCAGAGAGATGTACAGGTTCTATTATGTACCCAGTTGGTGGCGAATCAGAGAAGAAGCAACCGCCCGGTATGCTAAGACCTAAAGAGGAAACTAAGCGACAAGCTGTTGATTTTTTAAAACAATACTATGCTTCTATGAACAGGTAATACGGTATTTGTAGAACCAGGAGATAAAATAAGAGCATTCGAAATTTGTGTTTAATTATTTCATTTAAGTACTGGTAAATTTTCACTTTCCTAATTCTCTATTGTTTACCATGTTTTAAAGAAGTATGAGGGATGTTCACATGTCGAGGTTAAAATCCCTTAAATTAAAGAAAAGTATTGACTTAGAAAAAAACTTGTTGTAGCATTTAAACACAAAAATATTATTGAAGCTTCCCATCGCCTGACAACTCTTAATTAGGAATTAAGATATTGTTTATAATTTTTCACGAGGTTGACAACTTGTAATTGGGAAATGAGATCTTCTTTTTATTTTTTTCACGAGGAATGCACATGAATTAAATAATTTTTGTTACTTATTTTCGACACAACTCTTAAACAAGTAAATTTCAGCCCACACAAACCACTATTTTGTAAGAGAGAGAGTATAGTATTAAAAGGGAGCCGTTAATTGGCCTTTTTGTGGAAAATCATCTGAAATAGATGATCGCACCGAGTTGTGAGCACTCTAATCGAAGTCCTTTCAATGTGCGGACACGACCATATCAAAACATTAATTTCTTGTAACTTAAATGCCGGATTTTCACAGTTAACGAAAAAGCATGCAGGACATTCTGTTGGCATTGCAGTATTGATTTTCACCCACCTAAATGTCGTTTTAGGCCAAAATGTGTCCAAAAATTAAATCTGCTATATTTACGACAAATTCTCCGAGCAAGCAGTCTGTCTAATATTGATTCTATATATTAATTTTAGTGAAGATAGCGAAGAACACAAGACGAGAGTTGACAAGGTTACATCTGAAATTGAAGAAACTGGTACCTATGATATGGATATAAACGAACTGAATTTTGGTGCTCGTTTAGCATGGAGAAATGCACCTCGCTGTATTGGAAGAATACAATGGAAAAAACTACAAGTAAAAAATGCTTGTTTAAGTCTCATCAACAATTTAAGGCACATATCATTTTTTTGAAGAACCCCAAATTTCCAAATTTTTTTTACTGACAATCTTTCAACTTTGAACACCATTTCTTGCCGCCTCCTACCTCAAGGTTGGTGAATCTGAACACTACTGATTTGGAAATTTTATTTTATTTCGTCTGAGCCTTCAAATTCAAAGTTGAGTGATCACGACTTATGACCGATAGACGGCATGTCGGTATTTCGCCCTAGCCGAGACTTGAATTTGCGCACGTCAGAAACTAAGGGTTAATAGCAGCAGTGTGAATAAACTTAAGATTTTAGAAAAACAGTGGTGCACCTCGATAGGCCAGTGGAAAAGGACTTGGGAATGTTTCAGTTTTTCTACCTATTAGACGTTTGAAAATTTTTTTTACGGCATTTCGTTGTTTCTTTACGGTTCAGCTTTTTGATTGTCGACATGTGAAAACACCGCGAGAAATGTTTGAATGTATCCTGCAACACATCAAGTATGGGACAAATGAGGGAAATTTAAGGTGAGTAAATAATTGTTAACGTACTTAAGAAAAACTCAAAAGAAATGACGGAAATGGTGTAGTGGCGCATTCGGCTTGTAATCATAAGGTTACAGGTTGGACTCCCCACCCTGGCGCAATTCGAATATAGTGTTGTCAGTCCACTGACCGCTTACCGGTTTGTGTGGCAGGCAAGGAAGTTAGACCATACCATGCTATACGTATCTCTGGCGGTAATGTAACAAAGTTACAGTCTGAGAGGAGGTAAAGCCAGCCATTAGGATGGAATCCCTAAGGACATTAAAACTTCCCGTTACTTACTTACTTAGTTACTTATTTTGCGAAGAATCTAGAGTTATCCGAGGCAAAGAATAGTACCCTTCGGTTCACTAGCTTTTGAGAAGTGTTATTGTATGAGTTTAATTTGCACAGGTCTACTATCACCATCTTCCCTCATCGTTCTGCTGACATGCTTGACTTCCGGATTTGGAATGCTCAACTTGTAAAATATGCTGGTTATAAGCAAGAAGATGGTTCAGTGATTGGAGACCCAGGCAGTGTGGATCTAACGCAGGTTTTTATGCTATTTTATGATGTCGCCGGACAATTAAACCAAGAATATTCACAACAACCCTTTCAATAACCATAAGTCAAAATGTGCTATTCGCCTACATTAAAACAAAAGGCTAACGTGTCTTGCTCAAAAATTGTTATACACTTTGTCACGTCTGGAAATTTTTTCAAATTGGCCCATTATAAATGCATTTCTGTTGTTAAAGCGTTTGATTTAACAAAAATGAAATGGGCAAGCGAGCTGTAAACCCAACATTGAATGCTTTTATATGCCATACGCTCATTGTGACTATTTAAAAAAAAAAGGAAAGAATAATTCAGGCTTAAATAGAAGGATTGGACATGATAGAGGTATCTTGTATACAAAATAGAAATGAGTTATTGCTTTATTTTTTACCTTGTTTGTCGTTAATTACATAACCAATGTAGATCAAAAATACTATCATGAGGGTCCACATTTATTAATATATTATTTTGCAGATTGCTCAACAACTTGGTTGGGTTGGAAAAGGAACACCATTTGATGTACTGCCATTAATTTTACAAGCAAATGGGGAACTTCCTGAACTGTTTGAGATCCCTGAAGAATATATCATGGAAGTAAAGATCAAGCACCCGGCGTAAGGAATAAAGAATGCTTTATAGCCTGATAAATACGCTCGTCCAAGTTCGAAAAAAAGTGCTAAACTTAGACATTCTGATTTGGCGTGGAACGAGTGTTAAAACCGCCAGAGATTCTATTATTTTTTTTCATCCCTTTTTCATTTTTATCTTTATCTTGTTGTTAAATTTAAAATTCAGGACTAAATATAGAGAGCTATAAATTCCATTTAGATACGAAAAAATTGATGATCTGAATCTGAAATGGTATTGTCTACCGGCTGTTGCAAACATGTCGTTGGACTGTGGTGGCATAGAATTTACTGCGGCACCTTTTAACGGATGGTGAGAACTTAAATATATATATACTAGTCGATAAGGCCCGTGGAAAAATCCACTTCGGCAGGAGTACAATGGAAGGACACGACGTATGCAAGGACCCGTAAATACTCAAAAAAAATTGGCAGGAAATTTGTTTACACGTTGCCTCTATTGTGCTGATGAAGAAAATGTATAGGATCATGTACTTTTGGCAAACACACACACAGACAGACAGAAGCTTCTTATTATTATATAGATGTTTACTCCGGCCTCCAGAAAATTTAAAATGATTTCTCAGTCTGTATGCCTACACAGCAACGATTGTTTTTAGGTATATGGCAACAGAAATTGGCGCTAGAAATTTCACTGACAAAGACCGTTACAACATGCTTAAAGTATTTATCAGATCTCCATTTGTTCACCGCAAAGAGAAATCCAAAGACGCAGATCTGGATACAAAAAACTGAAATTTTACCCATATATTCTGCTTTCTCCTTATATATATTTTCTTAAATTTTAGCCGGTAGCAAAATGTATTGGTCTGGATACATCAAACAACGCAACTCTTTGGAAAGACACTGCTGTGGTAGAATTAACCAAAGCTGTCCTGCATAGTTTCAACGTATGTTTCATACTTCTACCATCTCCTCCTAGTGTTAACTTTCTAAAAAACAGTATTTTTGATTTTGTTTCTTTAATTCCAGTAACGTTGCGTTTCTACTTCTTTTTTAAGTTGTCATCGTGACGTCAGATTCATTCTGAATCGTTTGAGTTGTGATCAAATAAATTTACCTTTAATTAAATGTTTTCCCCATCTAGGCAGCAGGTGTGACCATAGCTGATCACCATGCAACTTCTGAATCTTTTATGAAGCATTTAAAGGATGAGGTAAGGTTTTTTGCTCTGACAAATTGTACGCAATTATCTTTGTAACAATTAAAACTATCAGTTTTAACCAATCACGTATTGTATTTCGCTATATAATGACGCCTATGGCCACCATTGTGTCATGCGTGAAAGTAATCTCAGTTTTTTGCCTTTGAAAAAATGCTCGTATTTCGTTGCATTAAATAATACTGGGTCCACAGTTGATCTAAGATATGGCTTAAAAAATATGAAGTTTAGTACAAGTAACATATCTTTGCATTTATTATTTTGTAATAGCAAGCGTTACGAGGTGGATGTCCTGCAGATTGGGTGTGGATTGTGCCACCGATGTCTGGTGCGGCGACAAGGGTGTTCCATCAGGTTGGTACATATCTACGATAATTCTCTATATAATGTGAAAGTACCAATGAAAACATTTGTCCGAAGTAAAGCGTGCCGTCAGTGCGGGTTCGAGTCAACATGGGGCTCTAATAGAAACGGCGCATGTCCTTCTTTTTTTGGCCCCATAATTTTTTTTTTGAAATTAGTTGTCACTGTTATCAATATTATGCTTTCATCGGTATAAAATAAATACCTTAAGTTGAATAATTTTCGCGAAGACTTATTTTCAACATGCCTTTCGCAAAGTGCATTTTGAAGATTTTTTGTGAAAAATTATCTTCACGATTCCAGTACTTTTTCGCAATTTTAATTATTAGTCAGGCGGCCTTTGAACTTGCTTATATCACGGAGGTTGGCCATTATTTTTGTGAACTACAAGAAAAAAATTGCCGAGAAAATTTACTGGAAATTAATTTTAGCGAAAAAGTCATTTTTACATAATTTCGTGAAGATTTATTTTCGCGAATTACCTTTTCCATAAACTTTCGTGCAGACAAATTTTCGATAATATAAATAAACTCGCGAAGATTAATCAACTGAAGGTAATTCAAACCTATATTATAATATCCGCATACGCCTGTCTTTCACGCAAAATGGTACTGCAAGTAGAGAGGCGCACGCAATGCTGAAGGACGGGCGAACCCGTGGATTATTCCACGGGTCACTGACTAGTGTTATTAGAATGGTCTATAGCCCATGTGATGTGATGTATTGTCATGTCATCAATATTGTTACCAATATTGTTAAAAAGAAACACATTTTTTATTCTTTCACTATTTATTATCGTGTCTTTCTCAATTATTTTTTAAAACTAAGAGTTAGAAATCTAAAAGTTTAAAAATAAACAATTCAAAATTACATACACATACAACGAAGCGGGAGAGTTTATTTTTTTAGATACCAGGTGGATTTTCAAAACATTTCTTTGGCACGTCGGACTGTTGGTGTCTCTCTACGTCACTATAATATAGCCTCTCCACTTTTGATACTGTGTCGATGGCCCTAGTAGGGTTGTCTCAACAACTGAGTTACGGTAAAAAATAGTCAGAAGACAATATTTCCATTTTAGGAAATGTTGAATTATAAATTAAAACCGTTTTACGAGTATCAGACCGACCCTTGGAAGTACTTTCCAATTACAGCAGCTGATGGAAAAAGAAAAAAGAAAACATTCAAAGGAGTTGCTGAGTAAGTGGGAGTCTTGGTATCTTTAAGTTGACTGATCACGAAATATGGCTAGTAGAGAGCTTGTGGTATTACAACCTTGCTGAGACACCAATTAGCGGTTAAGCTTCTCTTGGACCATTTACAAGACGCAGTTTGTCAATTTAGTAAATATTAAAAAAATGTTAAGAAACTTTGATCTGATTAAGATTGCAAAAGATTTAATACTTCCTTACCACAAAACTTTCCTAACACTTTTAGAGCTGTAATATTCACAAGTAAATTGTTCATGAAGACATTGGCGAAGCGCAACAAAGTAACCATCTTATACGCCACGGAAACTGGCAAATCGGAAGAATATGCAACAATGCTTAATGAGTTGTTTTTGCATGCTTTTGATTCGAAAGTAATTTGTATGGAGGATTACGATTTCGCGAATATTTATAACGAGAAGTGTGTCTTGATCGTGGCAAGCACCTTTGGTAATGGAGAAGCACCAGATAACGGACAGGTAATATCAGGTTAACTTGGTTGGGGAAATGGTATAGTTTACAATAGGAGCGCATTAGGTGGTAACATGGATGAGTAAAAGTTTCCTGTCCCTCTAGTATCTCCATAGGTTTAAGTATTATCACTAAGCTTTAAGCCAGACTAATAGAAACATACCGTCTCTTTAGCAAAACAAAATCTCTATGAGGATGGATATTTTGACAGTTTTTTTCTTTACATTTTTTGTTTTTTTGAAGATGTTTTAGCTGAAACAATGGAAAGTTATAGTTGTTTTTGTTTTCTTGCTAAAGGTTCCCTTTATCTACTATAAGCTTTAACGGGGAAAAAAGTTAATTAGGGGCACTTTTATCCGCTTTGTGTGGTCCATACAACAGACCTTTTCTGTGACTAAAATTGCAGTTGGGAATAGTGTTAAATAATTGGCTAATTTTTCATGGCAGAATTTAAATAACTATGGATATTTCGTAAAAATTCTAAGAGATCTAAATAACAATCTTAAAGCATCGTAAAAAACAGCAGGAAATAATTTTTCACCAAACGACCAAACGTCCCAATATTTTTAATATTTAAGTGACATGTCAGTCGCTACGCTGGCCCTAAAATAATCTTTGACGTACCAATAAAATTGAAATTTACATTATATAAAATAAAAGAGTCAGAAAAATATTTTAACACAATTGCCTAGAGTTTTTGCATTTTCATCTTGTTTTGTTGCAAAAAGAAAAAATAATTCTGATTAAAGGACAACATATTACTTAAACAGAAACATACATGCACCATAGTTATCTTTCTGTTGATATATGCAAGCCGACTGATAATGAATATTGTTACACACATTTAGGCATTTGAACAAAAGCTGCGAAAACTTGTGTACCCAGAGCGGTAAGTATTTAAGTATGTCTTCAGACCACACTTCGCGACACATGTTAGAGAGGGTAGTTTTTATCATTATTAACATTTTTATTTAATTAGTGCTACAGTTAACGATTCCATTTCTTAATTCAGCATTCACAAACCACTGTACAGAACAATGTCGTCATCGTCAACGTTCACAGAAACACCCAAAACCGACCTGGAAAATTTAAAGTATGTGATTTATATGAATGTTAGTATTTTCATTGACTTTGATGCTTCAAAGTCAATGAACGCAGAATGTGAATTTAAGTTGAGCTCAATTCATAGCTGTATTAAGTTTTGACAGTTTTTCATTTTTCCTTTTCGTTTTGAAACTGCTATACTCATTCCAGCCGGTTAATACTGGAATAAACAAGAATAAACAAGTCTATTTATGGCCCAAAATGTAGTAAAGCTTCGCGTATCATTTTGACATTTAAGTATACAATTCCTCACCAAAAATAGAAACTACTATGAAAAACGTTGACTTGCAGTTTGTGCGACGACTCCAACTTTTCCATTTGGCGTCACAGTCATTTGTATACAAAAGCCTGTTACACTAAACATTACATCAATTTTGAAATGAAGGGATGGAGAGACAATCTAAGATTTCTTTGAGTAGAGGTTGAAGTTCCATACGTTATAAATAAACCTTATTAAGCTCATGATTAACATTTATGTGTTTTCTTTTCAAGATTTTCAATATTTGCACTGGGATCCAGAGCTTATCCACAGTTCTGTGCCTTTGGAAAGCAATTGAATAAATATATCAGGCATCTTGGTGCCGAGGAGATGTATTACCTTGGTGAAGGAGATGAGCTGAATGGACAAGAAGAATCCTTTAGGATTTGGGCCCGAAACTGTTTTCAGGTGTGCAATCAAGTCTTTATATGTATCGTTATATGTATATTTATATGGAGGGTGGGAGGAAGGATAGTTTGTCACAGAGTGCATGTGTCAATAGTTCGTAGCCTTTTGTTTTAGAGTTTGATGTTCAGAGGTACGATAATTTCTCAGGCTTTTTAAGGATTTAATCAAGATAAAACTATCGCGAATATATATTTTGTACTTTTGGAAGAGTAGTGCTTTTTTTCAGAATGCCATACTAAATATCTCTAGCGGAATAATGCTTTCAATTGAAATGTTCTTATTTTACATTCTCAAATCTATTTCTATGATGTCAAACACGCACTCCATTTATGCAATACTATGCGGTATTAACAGACATATGAGCCGTAGGGCCTTTTTGCTGTCGCAGGGTTAGACAGAACAAAAAAATTTGTTATAAGAGTTAGTTAAGGCTTTAAATTCTCTGATTTGTTAAAGTAAAACTCCAAATTAAAGAAGGTACTATATAAATATTAAAACTACATATATTGCTTAATTCTTTTACTTTAGTCAGCCTGTGATGCTTTCTGCGTCAAAAATGCAAAAATATCTGCATCTTCAATGGCAATTTGGAAATCTGTTGCAGATTGGCAAGAAGGATCTCATAGAATAATAAAAGCCGAGAAAGAAGATAAAACAGTTGATCTTTGCAAAGGTTAAAATAGTATGGTTCACGAAACGTTTCTTAAACTACAAAACGCCAAATTGTTTTTTTAAAAATATGTCAAGAAATTATTTTATTTCAAATTTTTCGTTTGAATTTTAAACTTTTAAAAAAGCGCCTTGGACAAATAATTTAAATTTTTAAAGATAGTAATTTTGAAATGAAACTGGACGTCAAAATATAAAAATAAACTTTTTTATTAATATGCAAATCTTTGTTTACAAAAAGGCAATTTTTGCACCAATATTAGTAAAAAAAACGTATTTAGGTGATCAAAACATATTAAGTCATAATTTCACCATCGTGCAATTTTTTTTTTCTTACTAAGCCATTTCCCCAAAAACTAGCCAATTGGAATTTTATAAAAAAATCCCGGTCTAAAATAGCATGCAGGTAACAAAACATCCTGAGCAAACCATCAACTTTGAAAAATAATATTTGGCCACTGTGCCAGTTTTTTATTTAAAAATATTATTCTTTTAACGCATTATTAAGATCATCATATACGAATGACAAAGCGATATTATATTTTGAATATTTTGCAAGCAATATTGATAACATTTAAACAAAAGTTTGAATTTGAAATAATAGGCTTTGCTGCAGCGAGCAAGTGGTCAAAACTGTGGACGAAATGTATATTGACAAACAACTAGGTCAACTTTTATTCTTGATTGTAGCATCAGTTTAATAATATAACTATTTTCTAGGTCTTTCTAAAGTGCATCGGCGCAAGGTAACATTATCAAAAGTTACAGCTGTCGAAAATTTGCAATCAGAAGAGTCAGGGTAAGATGGAAAGCATACTCCTTTTGATATGTTCATTTAATGAAACTTTAGATACTGCATGTAAGATATTTCATTAAGAGATAAAAATTATTTTAGCAACCTTCATAACTGTACTTGTTAGAACGGTGTACCAAAGGGTATCACAGTACCTCAAAACTGACCTCCAATTATTGATCTTATAAAAAATGTTCCTTAATGTCTTAATTTGGCTGCAAGTTAATATTAAGAAAGAATTTATTGTATGCTTGATAAACAGATTGCCAAATTGTATGTTTAATGCCCAACTGACACCACTTAAAGCACTGTCTGCAAGTAAGACCTTTTAAATTAGCAAGGGGAAACCTTTGTAATTCATACTCAAAAATTCTTAACCATTCTGATGATTCCGAACAAACAAAATGGTATTCATCTATTTTAGACGCGTTACTGATTTCGTGCAACTGAACACCAAAGAGTCAGATGGAATAGTTTACCAGCCTGGAGACCATGTATGCGTCTATCCATCAAATAACGCAGTTATGGTTAAAGAACTTTTGGAATATATAAAAACTGAGCATGATATTGACCAACCAATCTTTGTGCAGCGTATTACTGAAGGTTTGTAAGCGTATTACTGAAGGTTTGTAAGCGTATTACTGAAGGTTTGTAAGCGTATTACTGAAGGTTTGTAAGCGTATTACTGAAGGTTTGTGCAGCGTATTACTGAAGGTTTGTGCAGCGTATTACTGAAGGTTTGTGCAGCGTATTACTGAAGGTTTGTAAGATTAGTGTAGTTACTTTATGTATAGATAGCTACCAATGCGTAGAATCACCTCATCAGTACAATACCTTTAATAGCTTCCTGGAGGAAATGCCATTTTTTGTCAAGCGGTTTCCCTCAGGAATGATTAGGCACGAAGTAAAGGCGTTATACTGTTTCGTCATTGACGAAATTCTAACGACGTTTTTACCTTCTTTACAAGCTGTTTCCCTCCCCCCTTTTTGCTTAGCGTCTCCACTCAGTCATTAACTCTGAATAAGAACCTAAAGTTCAACAAGAAATTCTTATCGATCTATCTTTAGTGATTGTGATCCAAGTATTAAAATATCGTTTGCAAAAAAATTCTTAGGGAAAGATGGCAATTTTTGAAGTTGACGCAAATTTTTCTGTTTGTATTCTATGTTTGGCAAAATAACCGGGAGATAAAAGAAAAAATAGACAAAATAAATAACCGATAAAAACATAATACGATATCAAAATATTATTAATACCACGCTAAATGGAAATTTTGACGACTCCTTCACATAAACAGATCAGGTGAATCATGATAAGACTAGCTGAAGTACAAATTTTAACTTTAAAAAACTTGCAATGTTCACACTTTTTTTATTTTTTATACACTTAGATGATAAGTGGGTGCCTGTAGCAGTACTCCCGATGCCATGTACCCTCCGTCAAATGTTTACACACTACCTGGATATCAACACACCTCCTTCAGTGAAGTTCCTGTCGCTTTTGACAGATATGTGTAAAAATGAAGATGAAAAGATACAGTTGACTGAGTTGGTAAAGGTAAAAATTAGTTTTAAAAATTGATCTTTCGCAAGGAGAAAATTGGACGATTGTGGACGATTGTATATTGAGTTGAAACACATTAACCCTATTCGTGCTGGGGGGGGGGGGGCTGATTCAGCCCCCCCTCTTAAACTTTTTTTAATAACTTTTTATGTGTTTATAGTTACACCTACAAATTTTGTGACTTTTCCTAACTTTTATTAAGCTTTATTTTCCAAAAAAAATTTTGGGGGAATTATGCCGAAGTGTTGCCATGACAACACTTCTTTTTATGTTGAGTAAAATTTTGAAAAAAAAATTTTTACTATAAAATTATTTTTACATGTTTTTAATAGCCCTATGTCACTTCTTAGTTTATATTGTTATATTATTTTGTGTTTCTATTACTATTGTTACTAAATTCATCGCAATTATACAACAATTAACAAAATTCAAAGTTAGAGCTTTTTTTCTCTATGTCACCGAATTTGATGACGTCATCACCGAAAATGCTGACGTCATCAATTTTTTTTTCATCAAATTGTTTATTAATACCTGGAAAACACTTGTGGTAAGTTTCAGGTCCAACGGACAACAATTGTAGAAATTACCCAGGGGGGGTCGAATCAGCCCCCCCCCCCCCCCCCCAGCATTGAGGAGCCCCTAAAAGGCCCAGCAGGAATAGGGTTAAAGGCGTAAGCAATCCAGACTGTCTAGTGATCTTAGATAAATTTTAATTTCGATTTATCAGCAAAGTAATACGGAGTCCATATCTATGTTTATGTTGGGTTTTTTTGTAACTGTGTTCTTGTCTTGACAGCAATTGCTTTACGTTTAACGTACTGCTGCTGCTGTTGTTGTTGTTGTTGTTGTTGTTGTTGTTGTTGTTGTTGTTGTTGTTGTTGTTGTTGTTGTTGTTGTTGTTGTTTTGTTGTTGTTTTCTCGCTCTGAATTTATTTTCCTAAAATCTTTAATCAGCACTTTCTTTAGGTAAATGAGTTGTACGAAGATTGGAAGTACAAAAAATATCCAAATGTTTTGGAAGTTTTAAAGAAGTTTTCTTCAGCACAACCAGACATTACAATGCTTATCAGTCAACTGCCTATCCTAAAGCCGGTAAATATGCATTCCTTTGTAAATTTTTGGTGAGCATCATATTTGAGGACATTGTGGAGGACGCAATGACATATGTGGGGTTATAGAACCTTTTACAACAAATAAAACCTTACTTAGTTTCAGAACATTCAAAAACGCAACTTTTTTCTGAATCATTTTGTATTCTGTATTTTTTTGACAATTTTTGAATCAAAATATTCTTGCCAATTTTACTTTAAGAGGATTTTGCAGGCACGCAATGTAATTTCGTTTTCATATGAAATATTTTTGAAGCATTCTACATCAACAAGCATATGAAATTAATGCAATTTCTATTTCAGCGTTTTTATTCAATCTCCTCGTCTCCAAATTTACATCCTGATGAAATCCATCTAACAGTGGCACTTGTAAATTACAGAGTTGATGGTAGGAGAATTATTAAAATTAGACATTTATGCTCCTAACTAGAAATCTAACATCGGTCAAAGTTTTGTATCATTCAGAACCGATTAATAGTGTCAATTTATTTGCATGCAATTCTGCAGTTAGAATGTTTTATTTTCCCACTTTATAGCTTCTACATTAAAGTTCTACGATACCTCTTTAAACTTATCTAAAACAGGCAGTGTTTCTAAGCATCCTAAAATTCATTTTAATTGTTTAAACATTAGTTAAACCAACGGAATACATCGCAATGCACAGCTTACAAGAGGTCTTAAAGTAATAACTTGCTCCGAGACTGGAGGATGAAATGCGATTTGCATTACATTCTCTTCAGGATCGCTGTCTTAGATTCTGTGCCAAAACCATCATAATGGAAGAGCCTAAATAAATTGAAATAAATTAACTAATACGTTTAAATCAACATAAATCTGGTCTAGGTTGAAGATGACATGTAACAACGTTTAAAAACAGCTTTATATCGCTAAGACTGTTGCTTTAAAAGCATAACTGAAGAATGCAATTTTTTTTGTTTCCTTTAATAGCAAAGACAGAACATTTTGGCGTTTGCTCATCGTGGTTGCACTCTCTAGTGGAAGATGATACTGTTCCTTGCCATATCAGACCGTAAGTACAACTATACTCTTTCCGTGTATATATATAATATTCAGATTACTTTGTGGACAATGCAAAAAATAAAACTTATTGTTAAGAATACCGAAGATGACTCCACTCACTAAATTTTACTTCTCCAATAGCGTCCTAAGTCTTTAAGAGATTACGTAGACAATAAGGCTCTTATTTTCGGTTGAACAAAGTGAATAAGAAAATAATATTCAGATTATTTGGGGAAAATGCAAAAAATAAAACTTTTTGTTAAAATTGTTAAATTAAATTAAAATAAAACCTAGCTTGAGAGAAATTTCAGCGGTAAAAAACTTACTGCATGGGCAAACAAAACACTATTACTAGACACTCTACTAGACGTAGAGACATAAACAAAGTTTATGTCTCTACGTCTGAATTTAAACCATAAGCGCATCTTACTACGTGTCATCGAACATAAAAAATGTAAACTCCCGTTAAAACTTTGAATAAGGTACTTACAAAAGCCAGTGCTGTTTATATGTGAATAAATAATGCCATAAATGTCTTAAAGTTATTAGAGTAATATTGTGAAAAGTAAAGACACCAGACGACTGGCATACTTTACATGAGCTAGAAGCACCGTAAATAGCTACAGCTGCATATATAGCTACAATCCCGGTCAATAAATTTTGGCAGTAGGCTACAAAAACTACAGTATAATCCTTTCCTACACCCTGTCCCCACTATCAGTGTTTGGAAATGGGTCAGCACAAGTTTCGACCATTGATACTGGGGAAAAGGGGGGGAGGCGCTTTGTAGTTACCTTGCTCTTGCTACACATGTAAAAAGGGTTTACTGACATTATTTTTGACCAGGATTGTAGCAAACTTTGTAAGTGGAAAAATGCAAAAAGACATTGTATTGGCATTATGCTTAACCTCTGCAAAGGGGTGAGAAATTTCCGTTTTCTGATTCTTCTTCTTCTGATTCCTTTAGCATATGCACCCAGTTAGTTTAGCAATAATCATTAAATGCGAAGTCATATTAAGTAAAACACTAATATTAAGTGTAACTGTAATTGTCATGCCAGTTAAAAGAATACGTCATTAACCATTTTATCTTTAGTAGACAAAAAGCATCAATCTTCGAGTTAATTTGTAGTTAGCTTATATTGACCGCTCAATGCGAAACTATATCTGATTTCTTCGTTTCAGTCCTGTCTTGTTTTGTTCAGTGAGTTTCGTTGTAGCACATCTTTTTCCATGTTTTACTCTCTTTGGAACTGAAATCCTGGCCGAACCTTTTGCCTTTCATCAAAGATACGGTAGGTATTTAATAAGGGAAAACTAAATAGGCGTATCCACAATATTTGATGCTGGTGCTGCAGAGTTGCTACCTAACTTGGTTTAACTTGGTTTATTATCTTTAATATATAACTCAACAAAATTTGTAACTATATAACTTAATATAACCTATATAATATATAACTCAAAGACTTACTTTAAACACTTTCATAAAAATATTGCTTTAAAAAATTTAGAAAAACTTATTGCACGGTGCAAAAAAATTATAGCTCTGGAGAGCTACAAAAAAACATGAACTCATTATACGTAATTAAAAAGTCCATTGGTCGACAATTAGCGTCGTATCAGGTGACACATCATGGGAAGCCAAAACTCAATGTGAATCTTTAATCCCTTTTCGTGTTTAAGTAGGCATACAAACTTTCTATTTCTCAATGTCTTCATTGAATTGTTTTTAAAAAATTTTCCCCAATAGAGCACCAAAATTCCATTTGCCAGAAAAAGAGAACGTTCCCGTCATTATGATTGGTCCTGGTACTGGCATAGCTCCATTCAGATCCTTTTGGGAAGAGCGTGTTTATCAAATCAGCAAAAATCCAGAACTGGAATCAAATATGCATTTATATTTTGGCTGTCGTAACTCGAAGTTAGATAACATTTATTGCGCAGAACGCAAAAAAGCATACGCGACTGGAGTGTTTAAAACGAGTTTGACCGCATTTTCAAGAGAAGACAATAAACCGAAGGTATAATGGCCAATTTGTATGTAATGTTTCCTTAGAAAGAAAACTTGCATTAACCAATCTGTTTTTGATAGGTATACGTGCAAGACTTAATTCGAGCAAATTCTGACGAAATACTTTATTTAATCATCCAATATGGCGGACATATTTATGTCTGTGGTGATGTAAAGATGGCAGCAAGTGTTAATAAGGCCTTAATTGAACTAATTGAAGAATTTGGGGCATTTACTGACGAAGAAGCAACATATATTGTCGATACTATGAAGGTATATTGTTCGCACAAAATTTTCTCTTTTCTTTCGTTTTTAGGCATTTAATTTGTTTGTTTGCTTGCCTTTTCTGGCGAAATTATAATCATCAAAAACTCGCCATAACGATATCCAGAAGGGAAAGCTACCAACCATTTAATTAATTAATATCATACTGTACTTGAATTAAATTCAGTCGGGTGTAAATTAATACATTACTGCTATAGCAAATTCTGTTTTGGTGGCGTTTTTCTTATTGGTAAGCCCTAAATTTTCCATATATTTTAAATAATATTAGATATCCTGCAGATTGATTGTTTATTTGTATCGCATAACTGGAAATTTTAGAACCTTAAGTTTTGTACCTTCGTGATTGCAAAACAGTTGATTGTACAGGACTAATGTAACCCGCGATGCTACAATTTCTAACATATTATCGACTGTTATCGTAGCGACTTTATGGATTACTAGTCATTAGTCCGTGGAAAATCTACGGAAATTAGCACGTCGTACAGAATTTCCACATCAATTTAACCGGCCGGTAGCCTTTTGGGAGAACGTTTGCTTCCAGTGCAGGAGGTTTTGGGTTAAAACCCCGCTCGAGTCATGCCAGAGACTATAAAAGTGTGAATGTGTCCTTTCTGCTTAGCGCTCAACAAGAGAATAGGATTAATATCTTAGGTGGTTGTCTAGTTAAGCAATTGCTATGCTTGCACGACTTTTGTAGCTCAAATAGGAGCTTTAAATGCGCTAATGTGCCCTTTGCAGGACCCTCGTTGATAGTTTTATATTTATATAAAATTCCATTACTTATAAGTGCTTCGCAGTATATATAATTAATAGATTTACTCTGTGTGGGGTCAAAGATAAAGTTGTGAAGCAATCATTTAAAAAATAAAATACGGCTATTATTATACAGATTTTGTGTGATCACGAAATTTTATGCTCTAAGTTGACCAAGAAATACACACGTTTATTCTTATTTAGAGAGATGGACGTTACCATGAAGATATCTTTGGTGTATTCAAACACAAAGAAGTGACAACAAAAGTGAGAGAAGCAGTTAAAAGGTTAGAACTCACATCAAAGCACTCTGTTATGGTGTTGCCATAAACTGCTTGGACTTGATTGCTAACATTGTTGTCGACTAAGAAATATTTTTGAAACTAAAATATCACTGCTTTGTTAAACAAAACGTCATACTTTATTTTCAGCTTTAGAGTAAGATATAGCTTCTCATCCGTTAAACTTGAACATGAAATTGCATTTAGCTTTTTGTGAAAAAGAGCACAGTTATTTCACACTATTTTGAAATACGTGACTTGTCTTGCAGCTGGCATTAAAAAAATTTAAAAAATAGATTATTAAAAAGGCTTTTAAAATGTATGATTACTTATATATAAATTTAGGTCTAAATAGTATATGTTTTGCTTTCTTTAGGAAAAGAAATGCTTCTATTCGGGGCGTAAGTTCCAATTTATTCTGTTATACATATAAAGAACAAACGGATGCCCATGAACACACCGATTCACATTACAACAACTTTGTTCACCCACCTAAGAATATGCGGATTTTCCTTCCTTTTGTTGTCTCAAACCATGTATGATTTTCCTGTCCTCGAATACGGTCATTGTGAAAATTCAATTATTTTATTTATTAACTATAACTGGATTATCACTAATTTTAATCTTCAAATGCTGTTTCCGAAGTCAAACATTGAAATACAAGCTTCTCGCTTATTTTATATTGCTTCGGTATGAAATCATTATTTCATACCGAAAAGCGTCGATTGACAATCGTCAATACGAGACTATGAATCATACTACTATTTGAACCACTGATGTTATTGATCTTCAGATGCAAAGCATTAAACGTAGTAGTCACGAGAGATATTCACATGTCGTAATGAAAGCAGCAATTATCAGATCATATTAAGCTAATTGATGAACATTAGTAATAAAATTTACATATAATTGTAGGGGGTTTCAAAAAATCACTGCGTAAAGAAAAAAAAACACGTTCGTAATATTCAATTTTTTTATTTCAGAGCATGAATCTCGGCGTTCCGACGTTTATGTAATACTGGTACACACCAAGAAAAATTTTTTATTTGTTTCTTGTAGTTGTAATCTATCTTTATTTACGTTTTATTTTATTTCCGTCTTATTACAATTTCCACAAGGTCGCACAAGGAAAGTCACGTCATATAAAATTCACACAAAGAGAATTGGTTTTGTTTAACTGCCCATTAATATTCCTTTGTGAAGCAAACAAATGACTTAGAAAGTGAAACAATGTTTGAGATCAAAAATGGAAGATTTTCCACTGAAGTAAGTGAAGGCAACGAAAATGAACACGAAACAGGGACTTCAATGGTTTCTTTTCTTCTCTTTGTATGTTATTATACATAATTCATTAGTGTTTACAATATGTAGTAAGAATTTATTGCAATTTAACAATTTATATATATAATGCATTTTTGTAATATAGATTTATTTTTGTGCTGATGTTTTGTATATAAAATATATAATTATATTTTACAGTGACAGTTCTATCACTCAAATTACATTAAAAATAATCAGTTATTCCTGGTGAATAAGAAGCGATAATATAAATCTGTTTCCGATATATATTCCATATGTTCTTCTTCACATGTTTTTTATTTTACCTTTTTCACACAAAGAAAGGAATGAATTTCCGTTCAGTGAATTGATAGTTTTAGAGAATTTAAGAATTGCATTAATTTCGTGTTAGAACTTTTGTATCTTTTACCGTAATGTATTTTTTTACCACGAATAAAATTTAGTTTAGCGAAATTTTAAATTATTAAAAAAAGGAATAATCATTTTCCTTACTTCTCTGTTGTAATCTACTACCTACAATTCCCTTCACCAAAAAAGAAACATTTCTCCACATAAATCTTGTATAACGTTTGACAGTTTTTTTTGGAATTGATGCACCGTACGCATTAAAGATGTTACACTTGCCAATAAATGTACCTGGATGAACATCACAATATTTTAAAACACATACCTTTATTGTACAATGTCATTCTTGAACATAGGTTCATCATGCACGTTTAAGGCTGAATATTCGTATATTATATCTTTCGTATTTCTAACATAATTTAAGCATCATTTTTTAGCGTGCATTTAACAAAAAATGTACGACCTCTTGCTGTTCTGGCCGTTTAGTTAATCAGGTATTTTAAATGAAACAAGACACAACATGCCTTTCTTATAGTAGTGTCAAGAGCACGAATAAAGTGGGACCGCAAACCCAGGAACTTTAGGTGTTGTAACCACTGAGATGTCGACCCGTTGTTACAATTTGTAACAGTCCTGGATTTGAATTCCACACACGACTAAACCATGGACTTTTGACTATTTTGAGGCTTATTAGTCTGGAATGGGCTGGTTTCCGCACGCTTTCCCACTGCTCCATAATTTCTGATAATCTTTCTGATTTGTTATGATGTACAATAAAATGGACACCTACAGCGAAGAACGCTATAAATTACGAATGAAGTATTAAATAGATACGAATGTGGAATAAAGCTATTTTGTAATTTTCAAGTTCTAAACATGATCTCACAGGAAGTTATTAAATTAGACCGATTATCGCGATTTTATAGAAATTTAAGGGGTGATTTCGACCTAAAAATTTGACAGTCAGATGTCTCATTTACAGGTATGAAAATTTAGTATCAAGTATCAAGGCTATATCGCATAGCAAAAAAAAGTTATTAAGTAAAAATTAGCAAAGCGGCGGATTCCGCCCCCTGGTATATTAAGGGTAAACCCTATTTGGTATGGGCGTGCCCGCTGTTCAATAATACTGACAGAATTTGACCAATGATGTAAAACTTGGCACAATGGTAGCATGAAACAAAATAAATAAATTAGCATAATTAGTTTTTGCTATGGTCAAAAATTTTTTACGTGTGACGTCATCATCAATTTTAAAATTTGGGAAAAAATCATATGCTACTTAGAATGCGTTTGAGAACTTTTTACTTTTTGATTTTCTGTTGGTGATATAAATGGTCTATAGCTATCTTTTGTTTCAAAAAGGCATGTGCATCCAAAGAGTTTCAAATCATGATAACTCTGGTTATAGAATAATCTTCAAAGATATGATGATATATAATACACCTAATATTGTATCGCGTCGTGTATTAGCATCTCCAAAAATCCGAATCGTTTTTCATCATTGCCAAATATGGCATCGCGTACTGTAGCTGATCTCCTAAAACTTTAAATAGTTATATAAGAAGAATTCAGGCACTATTACTTTACTAATATAACTCAAAGGTCTTAGGTCGATCAGGAACTCATCCACGTGATACCAATCACTTTTATTCCATGAAATTAAGTGTAGCCAAGTGTCTTTTTCAACGGCAATAAGACAAAATATTTGTATCAACAGCAGTAACTAAAATAACTTTATACTTCTCTTATTTAATAGAAGTAGAGAAATCATACCAACAAGATCGTACATGGTACAGTGGAATCTATCTAAAGCGGACACCATTGGTGCAACAAAAAATGTCTGTCTTATAGAGGTGTCCGCTTTATAGGGATTGTATCTAAAAATCACTTTCAGAGCAAAATTTTACCGAAAACATGACTTTTTTTGTTTATATGCGTTTTTTCTTTGTTCTATTCCTTTCAAATCAAGGAAATGAGACATATAATTTGATGAATGTGAACTTGTATTATTCATACGCTCTACTGTTATACAAACAAAAACAAATATCAACTAACAAATACAATATTTTATAATTTACTCAAAGAAATCTCGGATGGAAGTTTGCTTTCTTCTTGATATTTGGAGATCTTCCACTTTTTTTGTAACTGATGACAGCATGTCTTGACTTTCCTCGTCAATAATAGGACTGCGACAAATTTTATCGAGCAGGGTGATTACTTCTGCATAACTAAGATTTTCCTCCTCGTTGTCATCGCTTTTGTTCCAATGCTGTCCATCGTCAGAAACATTGTCGGGAACTTCGATACTCAGGTCTGGGTGTTGAACTGCATTGATTCTTTCCTCTCTTATTTTTTCTGGCCAACCGATTTCATTCTCGTTGATCATTTGCTCGGATACGTGAACGTTTTCGTCGAAATTGGCATACTCTGCAGCAGATATTTCAGATGTGAACTGTCGTACAAGAGCTTCAAATTCACGATCATCTTTTTCGACCGCAGTCAATTCTTCGTCGGATTTAACGATACCGCAAAACAGTTTTTGATAGTTGAACAGGTTACCTCTTTCCACGACTCTTGCAGCCAACGAATAGCTTGGAGGTTATTAACGGTTTTGAAAATTTCTGTCGCTGAGTCTTTCTCGTTGATTCTTGCGAGTACATGTTTCACAAGTCTTTTTCGATATTTCACTTTTAAGCCCAGTGGCTGAAGTCGTGAGGTCGTGTTCTTTGGCAGGAAAATGATTTTGATATGACAGAACTGGCCTATCATGGAATCCGGATGGCAGGTTGCATTGTCTAGAAAAAGGATGACCTTCCTGTGTCCGCTTTACACAGATCTTTTTCAAGGGAAAATGTCATTTGGTGCGAAAAAAAGTGTCCGTTTTATAAAGTGTCCGCCTTAAAACTGTCCGTCTTATAGAGATTATCTTGTGAGAGTTTGACCTGAAATAAGTCCGTTCCAAGGAATAGTGTCCGTTATATAGAGGTGTCCGCTTTAGACCATGTCCGCTTTAGAGAGATTCCACTGTACTATGTAGATCACAGGGTTCCAAGTCATTGAAGGTATTGGTGACATTTGATTCAACAACGGTGTATTCTCCGTACAAACGCTATGAACTTTTGCTTGTTGCTGCCATGACGTTTGACGCCATTCCTTCTGAGTCTTCTTTCGCTTTATTTTTGTTGAATTCTATGTTGCTTCCATTGCTTCGTCGTGTCCTTATGCCTCTCCTTTTCCATTTTTCTTTATTCTCTATTGGAGGTCCATTTTCCGACACAATTTCCATGTCACCTTGTGGCAGTGCCAATCCACTTCTTCAGCCGCAATTTCAATTACTTTCTTAATTCTTGACGGCGGTCTGGTGTTTTCTTCCAGGTTTATTACGACGTCAGTTTCAGTTCACTAGTTTCACGAGTGTTCATATTAAAAACAAGTTCTTTTCTATCCATCGGATGTTTTTTCCCCAAGCGCTAAAGGTCTGCTTCGTTCCCTCTGCTTTAAAAAGAATACTCCTTCTTCAGAAAAGGTGTTTTTATGCTATTCTGATCCCGTTGTTTCAGTCTACTGTCTCACTGTACAGCACTGTTGTAAATATGTTTTCTTTTCGTGACGTCTTTTGTGACGTATTGTCCTGCGCATTTGTAGTTTCTCTGATATAAGGCCGCCGTCTTTATCAGATTCATTGGTCTCAACTCCTGCCTTGTGTGTTGCTATCAAATTACTTAGGTACATCTTGGTATTTCCTAAGACTTTCTGTAAAGTCCACAAGTAACTCCTTGTTATCAAGAAGTGCGTGGCATGGCATCCACATGTTTTTGTGCAGTGTTTGGATTTTTCCTTTTTCTTTTATTTTTTCGGGACGTACGTCATATACCAGTCCTTTCATTGATACTACTACAACTATCGTTTTTTCCTAGAAAGATCTTATCTTCCCTGTCTCACCGCTCTGCGAAGGAATGCGAATCAGTACACGGTCTCCTGTTTCCTTACTGCATAAGCCGTCATCTGTTCTTTCAAAAGCTTGACATAGTCAGGGTATGATGTTCGTCCTGCATCACTATGGCTAAGTAGAATATCAACAGGTAGTCGCGGTGTACGTATAAGAGCAAGAGACCAGGTGCAAAACCAGTCGTGGATTGCTTGGTACAACTGTATGAATGGACCAACTTGTTAACTTGGTCTTAACACTTGGATTTCAGGTTATCAACAAGGGTGGACAACATAGAAATAAGGGTCTTTTTAAATCTTTCCACTTCGCCCTTGGACTAAGAGTAGTATAGCGTAGTACATACTTATTTCTCCCTGCAAAGTGTTGCCAGATGGTGAAACAGACTGTTCGCGAATTCCCTTCCTTGATTGTGTAAGGATTTGTTTGCCCTTCCAAACCTCAGTATAAAATCGTTATAAAGCTTGTTGACTTTAAATATTTGTTCGTGGTAGGGTAGGCTTGTGTGAACTTTGATAAGTGATCAGTAATTACAAGTATATACTTATGACCATCGGAGCATACATCCAAGTGTAAGAAAGCAATACTAATTAACTTCATTAATGATGATGTTGTGATTGTGCCCATGGGTGCTTGGAGTAAGACGTGTGGTTTCGTCTCTTTCATACAACTGCATGCCTTCTGGATATTTTTCTTCATTCTTGAAGAAAGATATTCAATCTCTCTCTTGCAAATTGGTAAACTTCCTAGACGACCTATTTTAACATGCAGTTTTTTTAAGAGAACGCAATATTAGGGACAACTCAAGCTGTATTTCTGTAGATGTTTGTCGGTAAAGAACTCCCCTTTTACTCACTGTCAGGTCTGCATATTATCTGAGCAACGACTGCACATCTTCTTCATCCAGACTTCTCTCGGTTTTCGTCAAAGTTGTTCTACTTTCTTGGAGTTCTACTATTCTCATCCAATGCTCTTCCTTTTTGTGCGTGATAGATATCTGTCAGAGAAACTAGCCTATTACCTTGGTTGGTGTCCATGACAATGACATTCTCTAGATCGTCAAACACGGTGGACAACGTATTCACTGCTTCCAGATAAGTCTTCCTTTTTGTTGTTAACTAACAGCACCATCAAGGATTGCTTGGACTTCTGTAGGCTGTCATATTTGTTTAGATTCTGCCCAGAGAATCTGCAACAGCATTATGTTTTCCTGACTTGCAAACTTGTTGTGCAAAGTAAAGTGATAATCCGCTAATCCATGAACGCATGAGCTTAATGGTCGTCGTAACATAAGTGAGGATATTATTGTCAGCAAATACATCAAACTGGTGAAGTAGTTGTTTGTCCCAGGTTTAAGCGTAACAAACCCATTCCACCAATTGTACACCTTCAGATAGACTTGATGAGAATTCTGCTCTTTTAAACAGAAATGGTTGTCTTATTGATCGATTACCAACACGGGCTTTACATGACACGGTTGCCATCCAGCCAGTCGATAGTGTTACGTCCTTGCTTCTGAATCTCACATTGGCATTAACTGTATCTGGCTCATTTAATGTATTGACAAATTTCTTCAACATTGGGTTACTTGTTACATGTCTATTTTTCTAAGCAATTCTTGCGTTTTTTTACTCACTAGTAGCTTCACAGCATTATACCCAATGATAGGCTCGCACAGTTTACTAGAAGTTATCACAAACGGAATCTTCATTCATGATCCATACATACCCAACTTTAAAGCTGCACCACCCAACATATAGAATGCGATGATCATTTCCTCAGTGTACCTTTAATGAGTCTTGTTTATCTAATGGTTCAGAAAAATCCCTACTAAAAGATGTTAGAACTTTTTTTCATACCCATCCCTGCTTATTCTTGAGACTTGAGCACCGCGGTATCCAGTAAAGCTTCAACTTCAAGACTGTCAAAAAGGCACACAACGCTTACAAACCAAACTAGCTATTGAATAATATAAATATTATCATGTCATGAACAAGCGAGTTTATTCTAGGCTACGTTTCGACAGCTACAGCTGTCATCGACGGGCAATGATCGTAATCATCTTTGGCTATTTATTATTTGAAGAGATAATTAGAGGATCGAAATTAACCAATCAGATCACAGCAATTAAAGTAATTAACTTTTTCACGGACCCAGATGGAAGCAATAGATTGATTAAAATCTTTCCTAGAAACAAACTAGTTATCTTTACCTGTTGTCTCCCATCTGAGAAGTACTAAATATGCTAGCCTTATACACTTTCTCTTTCCTGCTATCCTTAATAGCAGGACATAGTAATTTGTAATGACATATCCCACCATTTTTGCAACTTTTGCTGCAAAAGACCACTCTTTCACACATCTCACAATTAATCATCTTTAATCACTCTTCTTATTATTTCTTTGCTGCAAATTGTAACGCTTATTTTATTTGAATTCAAAAATGCTTAAAAAATGTGTCTAAGGTAGTCGTTAGTGTCATTTATGTTTGGCGCACTGCTTTGAATAAAAGTACATTATTACTTGTCATCGCGGGCGAATTATTAACATTTTTGCGAATAATTAAATTTTTGCGGTGGTATTAGTGCCTTATGCGATGGTTCCGGTAATGTGGAAAGGGTTTTTGTCAATTCCTGGCTTTTGAGGCAATCTCTAGGAACCATTTCAGACTTTTTATACTCCTTTGCTAACCACTTATGTTTTTTGCACATAAATTTTGATAAAATTCAATTTTAGGAGGAAAGTCGAGCTAACATAATGTTTTTCGTCTTCATGTCGTGCTTGCGTTTTAAAACAAAATGCGTTTTGATTTTTTTGCATTAATTACTCCATATTTTTACTCCGTTTTATTTTTTTGCCTTTTAAATACTTGAATATAGTAACTAGTACACCAAGTCCTCCTCATGTACAGTTTTAGCGAAATTGAAAAACATTTTGACGGGTAAAAATTGACTTAAGTCCCCAAATTCAAATTCTCGATTTTGTGGGGAAAGTGCCACACTTGAGAAATGCACTGTCAAGAACCAGCAGCCGATTAAACATGGCACAACATTATTTTGTCGTATGCATCTAGATATTACAATTGTGAGATGACCTACACTACGTTTTGTGCGAAAAAAATTATTATTCGGAAAACCACCGCTCTCTATTATTACAACCGGGCACTTTTATCACTTCCAGTACGGTAACGGTGGGTGTTGCCCAACATTTTTCGTCGATATATTGAATAGTACAAAGAAAATCTGAGGGAAGACAGTACATTTTAGAAATGCAATATTTTATACCAACTTCGTTCGTGCCTAAGAATAACACAAAATTGGGAAGACTGGTTTCTTTCTATTTACACAGGATTGTTCCTTTTATAACTTTATAGAAAGAACATAAGTGAAAGGCTAGCATAAGTCGTACATAAAAAGAAACGTTATCCTTTGATCAAATATCTCTCAAGTAGACAAATAAAACCGACGTAAGTAATAATGACAGCCCTGTTAAACAAATGTAACGTTTGCCGCAGTGTTTCTTGAACGTGTTTTGATTCTTATATGCAGTACTAAGTGACAATCCCGGAACACGTTTCGTGGGCAACTTTGCCTCTTTTATAGAGTCTTTAACACAATGCGGTAGCCAAAATTTTTGTAAAGTCCTGTCAAGGTTGTTTTGCGGAGGAAAATCAGTGAATCCGCCCTCCCTCAATAACGTTTCATAGAGTTGTTCAAATTGAATCAAACTTGGCACGCTTATAGTACGTCATAAAAGGAACAAAATGGCAGCAATAAATTTTTGCTTGCGTCAGCACATTTTCTGTGACGTCATCAGAAGCTTGAAATTTGTTAAAAATGCCACTATCTGCTTAAAATTTAATTACTTTTGTTCCGGAGCGAATTTTTGCATTCTGTTTGCAGTTTCTGAAAGCTAAATAGAAGTTATTTAACATATTTTCCGGTTTTTACGTGGATCGCATAAAAAATTGCCAAAAATTGCCCAAAAATCCGGTTTTTTCCGATTTTCAGGTAAAATCCAAAAAAATCGGGAAATCGGATTAATCACGTGTTCAAATTATGCACAATGATTCTTTTTAATAAAACAAAGTTGTGTTGCAAGTTTCAAGTTCTAAGGATAATCCTAACAGAAGTTATTAATTTTCCCCATTATAAGGATTTCATAGAGATTTTTAGGGGTAGTTTCGAGTAATGGCCAATATTAAAGCCTCTGAAGGGTATGGAACCTAATGATTTGTCATGCAGGTGTCTAATAGATAAATATTAAAACTCAGTAAGTTTCATAGCCATATAACATAGCAATAAGGAGTTATTATAAAAAAACCGTCAGGGGGGGCGGAATCCGTCCCCCCCCCCCCCGGACCGAATAGGGTTAATCTTAATATTAACCACGTGGTTTAGTCTTCAACAAAATTTAAGGATAGGGGGTTTTGACGGAAAATACGTTACTCCCGTACACCAAATTTCGAAAAACTGCCTACCGTTACTATCCGAATGAGCGCCGGGGCGCGCTCATTAAAAAAAGTCAAGAAAAATATTCATCAAAGTAAAGTTTTTTGACAACAGCTCTGGTTAAGTGTTTCTAAAACAAATAATGGTTCTTCGAGTGTCTTTAAGTTAATGAAATATTAATAAATAGCAGGTGATCAGGGCAAAGAAACTGTAGTTATTGATTAATTACACTAAAAGCCTTATTTTTAGGAACGTTTATTCCGTACTTTTTATTCCCTTACGCCTTAAGCGGCGTAAAACTACGGCCACACGGAATTTTTCAAGCCGTAAGAAGGGCCGATATTGTATTAGAAAATGTTAGATTGTAGCAAATTTGCATTGTAGAATAGGGTATGCTCATTTTAGAAACAGTTGGCAACATGTTAAAGGATTAATTTTTAATAACTCAACGTCTATGGTTCAAAACAAAGCTACAGCAAAATTGTATCGCATAAACCAATCAGAATTTACATAAAATTCGCGAATATTATTTCACACATCTATGGCTAAAATTGCGATTTACTTTCGACATTTCGAGGAAAGACAACTTAGCCTAATATGAAAACACATCTAAGTTAAGTCATCCCTACGGAAAGTTGCGTGATATCAGAATGCCTTGTTTCAAAGCGGCAAGAACTCCTGGGAACGAGGTTGGCTTAACTCTGCAAATAAATAAGGGTCATCCTAGCATGATCGTTCTTAAGGCATTTTAAAGCTAAATTGTTTTTTAATCTTGTTCACAGCAGCCTATTACCTTAACAATAATTTTTAGGAATCTGGTAAAACTCAGCAGGGCCTGAAGGAAATTAGTGTAAACTTTAAAACTAACAACATCAAATACCGGGAGCAATCGAAGACAACATTGAAACGAAGTTCGTTTTTTACAAACACAAGTACTACACAAAAAATGTTAAAATATGCAGTCAAAAATAGTACATCGCAACTCATTAGCAAATCGCGTGAAAACTAATTTTTGACTAAGACTAATACTTTCTTTATGCAGAAATAATTTTTTAGGTGCAGAGTAAGTTTACGAAAGTCAGTATGAAATAATTTTGCATTTTCCCATAAAAACAAGAATGTTAAAACTTAAAAAACGTATACGTGTAAAATCACTTTCTATTTTTGACCCTACGTTCCCATTTGAGGCGACTTTGAATTTGAGTCATTGAAAATTGTTCAAGACAACGCCTTCCATCTTCTGTTTTCTGAACAACAACGGTACACACGTGTTCTCTTTCAGCATCAATTCTTTCTCTAATTGCAATAAACTCACATCAGCTGTGCCAAATGTCAATTGTTGGAACGGGGTTATGCAATACTTTTAAATTATGCTCTTATAATACATACTAGCCGAAGACCCGGCGTCGAAACGCCGGCTTAAACCACAAGTAAATGAGTTACCCGGCGTTGAGCGCCACGTTAATCGCATATAAGAAGTAAACTGTGCCTCACATCCAGGTATAGCGCTTTAGTACAGGTATACAGTCTGTCGTAAATCGAGTGAAGCACACACAGCATTAAAGTTTTCTGAGTGTAATTTACTTTTTTAAAAAAACACTTTTTCACAACTTTAGCTAACATAAAAATACCGCTTTGCATCCTGTTGTTACCCCGTTAAGCAAAAGGAGTCATTTTTATATTTTGCGGAATATGTTCCCGTCAAAGTTCAAAAAAATAATTGTAACATCGAACTGAGCGCTTAGTAGAGGTAAACAATGTTGCACGTGCATTTAGGAGTAATTGTCCAAAAAAACTTATCTCAAATTCGGTCTAAATGAAAACACAGGAAACAGCTTGTCGTTAACACCGGACGGAGCGCTTAGTACAGGTAAATGAGTTATAACCCGTTTCAACAAAACCTGCTGTTAGCTAGCTAGCTAGCTAGCTAGCTAACAGCAGCCACAACCGTAGGTGCAGCTTAGTTAATATTAGATTGATGAAGATGAAGATAACACAAAAATGAATAAATAAGCCGTTTTGACAGGAAGTTCTACGGCGTATTACTGATTTGTACCAAATACTCCCCGTATTTGCTTTAGTTCTCCAATTGTGCAGAAAAAGTGATCACGTTATTAATAATTAATTATCTTCAGCTGGCACAACAAAAGAGAATGAAAAATATGAAAGTAGAAAATGAGTTCAAGTTTGTAAACATCGCTTTTTTGAAACCTATATGAAACGTAAAAACTCAATGAAAACAACTATTTTTAATTTATTTCGTTTTTTAAAAAGCATTTTAGCCTGTTGAAACTCCTTGTAAAGCAAATACAAATCTATCTAAATAACAAACGACCGTTGTAGCTTAGTGAAACTGGCGAAACCAACTGAACATAAAATAATAATTCAAAATAATTTATTTGTAAAAATAATAGGTTTTTGTACCTTTTGTATCGTTCAACAGGGTAGTTCTGTTATCAATACTAAAAAACCAACAAGTTACGTACCGCTACACTAGACTGGTACCCTTCCGTGCTTCACTTGTCTCGATAGTAAAAACGGCGACAAAAAAGAAGCCCATTTTAAAGTCCTACCGGTTAAAGCCGGAGAACAATAATAAAAGGTGAAAAGCTCTTATAAAGCTCTTATAATAAACTGAACTAGCCATAGTTACCACTAATGCGCCCCGAATTGCTAATAACAATTTAAAAAAATACGAATTTAGAACGGGATCGAAATTTAAAATGGAAAATGGTGGATGTTTCATGTAACTGCGCGATAACGGGTGTGATAACAGAAATGCAGAACGGAATCGAATAGAGACTTGTGGATAAGCTTATTTCCCAGGGGAAAAATTATAAATAAGAAGCCCTGCGGCTTGAAGATTTCCGTCATTAGCCTGGAAGATTCTGAAATTTGAAGTATAGACTTTGAAAACAGAGAACAATGGGTAAACAAATCATAAGTATCCTAATTCTCAATTATTATTGTCACTAACCTAAAATACAACATAATAAATAAAAATTAAGAAATAATTTGTTTACATATATCTATATAATAATACGCCAGTTCCGTCTGTCTGTCTGTGACTTTTGCAAAGAGGATTATATTCTTCACTATTTTCTTTGAGAAAGTCTGTAAAACATCGCCCATAAAATTGTTCTGTAATTTACCAAACTTTAACGTAAAACCTTGGTTAAACTAATATTAACGTCAAAGGAAAGTATATTAAATTAATGAAGCCATTACAGTGCACTTAAAACTTTGAGGACAAATAACTACCCGCGTGGGTAACTAGGGACCACCTGGGTCCAATTTGGGTAAGTTTCCTAAAACTGGGTCCCTGAATCCGTTTCGGAATGGACGGGTTGATGACGTCATCAAAAACCTTCAAACCCTAATATCTCTGCAACCGTTTGTCAGAAGTACATGATCCTATACATTTTCTTGATCAGCGTTTCAAGGTCTACACGATGAAGGTAACAGTTATACAAATTTCTAAAAAAAGTTTTTGGGTTTTGACGGGCCATTGCTGACGTCAGCAAGATTATTAACCCCTTATATCTTCTAAGGCGTTCATCAAAAGCACATGATCATATACATTTTCTTGATCAGAGTTTCAAGCTTCTCACAATAGATGTTACGGGTTAACAAAATTCTAAGAATATTTTTGATATATATAAACGGGACACTGCTGACGTCATCAAAATTTAAATGCACTTTTTTTTAATTTTCTCTGCCTAAGTGGATTTTTCCACGGGCCTTATCGACTATATCTCTATAATAATACAGAGACTGTGTCTGTCTGTTTGTAACAGGCAAAGTGGATTATATTTTTTACAATTTTCTTTAAAAGCGTCTATAATATATCCCCTATAAGAAACGTTCCGTATTTTAAAAACGTTTTGTTTACAATTGTAATTGGCTAGAACAAATCATGTGATAAAACAAAACGATTTCATTAGTTAAGAATCTCATTGCATGCTAATATAAATTTACCGTGACAAGTGCTTTGTTATAAATTATATATGTGCAGATAAATCACATGCAATTAACGTTGTTATTATTGTTAATTTCTTTAATTCATTGTTCGTACTTTTTCATTGAAATTGACAACAAATCACTTTGTGATATAAAACAAAAATATATTTTAAATGTTCTTGAGTGGATTCCTGCAGGGGTTTTCTTTTAAAACGTTTTTTCAGCCTTCTTAATGAAATTGCTAACAAACATTTTTGTGATAAGAAGCACAATAAATTTTAAAAAGACAATTAGTGGATTATTCCACGGGTTTAAATAACTAGTCTATATAATAATACGCCAGTTCCGTGTGTCTGTAACAGGCAAAGTGGATGTGTTGTTTTTTCTAAAGAAACAACCGCGGTAACATGTCACTTTTGCTAAACTTTTATTTTTATTCTGTCTTTTGTGTGCTTTTTGAAATTGATTTAAAATTTTTGTTTTTAAAAAGACACGGTTAATTTATTTTATTATTCCCTTTGTGTAATTATGTAAACTTTATTACACAAAAGTCACGGGTAATTAATTTTTATTATTCCCTTAAGCACGTGTCTATTGTCTACTGTTATATGAAAAACATATTGGTTTTATTTATTCTGCTTGAATGGAATTAACAACAAAACGTTTTGACGAAAGGAACAATATATTTTATGGTTAATTTCGCTCACTATTTCGCTGTTTTTTTATTCGGTATCTATAGTGGATTTTTCCACGGGACTAAATACTAGTAGTATATATTAACTTTAACTGGATATTTTTATAACTGATCTGAAAAATTCTTGAAATTCTAGGATACAGATTGTTATGTATGAACTTGACGATTCGAATATAACAACTTCTGAACAAGTTCAATTTCAATGAATTATTACTCAATAATTTACCAATAAAATCCTTTAAAATTTACTCTTTCGTTGAAGATTTTTTGAAAATGCTGATGGTGCATGGTTTGATAACAGTTGATCTGAAAAAGAAAGTACATTTAAAAATAAGAAACAAGAATACAATTCAGGAACTGAATTAATACCAGGTTGTGTAATTATTGTCTCCCTTTTTGATTTGAAGTGAGAATTTATTAAAAAGATACAAATCAATGCCATGTGATGCACAAGGTATATATGTATATAAATTTAGTCAAGCTGGCTTTCGATATCATTGTTAAACAAGGAACATTTTAAGCAGGCGATACATGATTTTCAAACCTGTGGACAATACAGGATTTATTTTGTCTAAATCGATTTATTGAATTGAACAAATTTGATCGTTTATTATCCTTTTTTGATTTTGAGGAAATTTATTGGTCATTGTTTTGTTTGACAAATTCAAAAAGTTGAACATATCTAACTCTTGAAATTTCGAATTGAATTCAACAAGTTGAAACAAAAAAGGTTAAACGCACAATTAATAAATTTGTCAAATTTAATAAATTGATGGTCTTTTCATGAGATTTTTAAAATCAAGTCTTTTCTAAGAAATCTTAGAAAAATATATTGTGATACTTTAGGTAAAGGTCAAGAAAGTTTTTCAAGCAAATTAGGGTCCATTTTTTTCAACAAAATATCTGGCTATTAGGCACTCAAGGAGAACTGATAATTAGCCAGTAACAGAATGGTTAGCCGATGCAGAATAATTATATATAGGGTGCGTACAGTATAATTAGCCGCTCATACAGCTAATTATACGACATAAATTTTTTTGACTTAAATTTCCACACATTTCTTCGTTATCGATCTCCCCATAGCCATCTATATTTGTATAGATCCACATAAAGTTGTACTTCAATTAAAACCAAAAATAGGAACAAGAAACGTTTGTGCCAAGAAGATAATAGTGTTACTGTAGCAGTATGTCATGTTATTTAACAAGACACTATTCTGATTTCAAGAAAAAACATGAAAAGTGAAGAACACAGAGAAGCCTGTAACAACAATTATACTGTGGGTAGCGTATAGTTATCCTGCAACGGCTAACTATCATGTTTATTGGCTAATTATTAGTTCACCTTGACTGTTCAGTGCAAGCAACAATAAATTTTTGTCAGGCTTCGACAACTTTTCTGCAGAAGATATAAAAAATCTTGTGACGAATATCTTTTTACCTGATAGCAATAGCCTCACAGAGGTTCCTTTGGAAGTTATTTTAGCCCCATTTTCCTCAAAAGAACAGGAGTCGGGTATCCAGCCCCTCGTGATAAAAAGAGGGTGCCGATAAGCTGCAAACGCCCGCATATAAAAGGGTGAGTTTGGCGGCTTTTTGAATGGAATTATTGGTTGTCCTCTGAAACTCCCTAACTTTTTACGGCGTATGCGGCTTATCAGCACCCTTGTTGATAAAATTAAGCAAAGCAGGACAAAGGTTTTTTAAAGGTAATTAAAGCACTATTTTGTGTAGCTAGCTAGCTGGCTAGCTTGATATATAGCTAGTAAAAGTAATTTTAGAGGAATTTAAAAATAGTATTTAGCTCCCTAGCTACATCAGTAAAGCTACTACGACAAGCCAGATCAGGAAGGCAAGACCAACAAAATGTAAGCAGTTTTAGTCATGGCCGTATATATACGAAATCGTTAGAGATAATTGACATCATAATGTACCTTAACATCAGATAACAACCTTAACATGTAACATCCTTCATCACAAGAAGGCAAGTATTGACATACAGCATTAATAAAAAGTTCAAAAAATGTATCAACGGCACAAGAAAACTTCCCAGTTATAAATGTCGATGCATTCCTAAATTGCGGCCTTTGGATCAACGCCAGGAACAGTCCTAAGTTTAATTTCATATAAGACATAAGTAATCCTTCCACTTACTTACCGTTAACAGGTTTAGCAACAACGTGGTTCAGACAAAAACAAATCCATTCTTGAAGATAAATTCACGTGGGCTGCAGCGACATTTAAGCACAGTAAACGAAGCCTCATATTACAAAGCTCCATATTAGCATAACAAAAGAATCTCGATTAACATTTTTTATCGCATTCAAATCTTTAGAGACAACAAGGACACCGAGACAAAAAAAGATTTGCTCGATGAGTGTTTTTTTTGTGTTGGTGGTACCAAACACATAGGTTGTGTTATATCAGAGCCGGGTTGGAAGATCGAGCAGAAGTCCCCCGCGAAGTAGAGAGTGGAAAAAAAATTTCTGCCATACACAACACAAACACTATATACCCGCGGTCCACTAAATGTGCGCCCCTTCGGCGGGGCGCAATAACCCCCTTAAATGAATAGGAATAAATAAGGAAAGATAGATAACTTTTTGGATGCTCCCTTAAAATCTACGTTTGTAGCCAAAATCTTAAAATTGGTGGTTTAGGATGTTTACATGGCTAAAAAATATGATATGACAATATATTTATCTTATCATGTAAAAACATTTAAAAAACAAAAATAAAAAGCTTTTGGAAGACAAAAAAGTAAAAAAAAAACAGAATTACCAACTTGAACGCCAAAGCTTTCAAAATGGTCGTCGTCACGCTAGTTCAGATTGTTTTATATTCCTTCGCCCATAAAAATTGGGTTCTAACTATTTTATGACGATCCATAAAAGCACATAAAAATTTTCGTTGCTACATGGAAATTAGTCCGAGTTTATGCGGGTACTGTGTTTAACTCTTTTGATCTTAGTGATACGATAGTGAAAGTCGTTAAGTAATGTCAGCCTTTGGAATGTTTTTTTTAAAACCTATTAATCTTAGTAGCTAAGCAATCTAAACCGTTTGTTTTGTTATATCGAAAGTACAAAAGTATTACACGTTTATTTTTGGTTTATAATTTGTTGAGAAAAGGTAAGAGATTCAGCAAAACTTTTGGGTGTATTTTATATATATATATAAAAAAAAAATCGTTATCGGTATCAGTATAAACAAATGATAAAGTATTATTTTTGGTGAACCTCTGCGTCATTTAAATGTTGTAACATGATCCATGTAATCAAATAAGATTAGAAACTGGTGATAAGATAAAACATTCTGTTTTGGTATACACTTTTTAGATTTGTAAAGATTTGTGATAAAAGTGTGTGGTAAAAGGTTTCAAGTTTAAAGTTTCCATTAAAAGACTTTTACTGAAAAAATATTTTCCTATTCTGGAAGAAGAAGTGACATTTTAACAAAATAAAAATGTTGCAGGAAGTTCTTCTTTGTAGTCAATTACAAACAATTGTCTCAAAGCTACAAGTTGTGAAAAGAGGCGTTTTTTTTGTGGTGACGGTTGAGAAAAGGGGGAGAGGTACAAGCTATTACTGCTACCTCAGCGCTTGCAGGGATCAAAATTTTCAAAATTGATTCTTACGTCGAAATGAAACTTATCTTGTTATGAGAGGGTGCCCTCACATAGCTGCCCCAAGACACATACGTTTGACGAACAGGAAACATGATTATTTTTTCAAATGTAGTCATTACAAGTTTCTGCTGCACGGTCCTTCGGTTATATTACGGCCGTTGTTTATATATAATATGAAGATATTAAACTTTTCAGTAAAAAAAATGACTTGAATTCAGGCACAATAATCACAGCATCAGGTTAACCTTAAGCAGCCTCAAAGATATCGGACCCACATGCTATACGTTTAAACAAAGAATCTTCTGGGTATCAAATATTAACCTCATCAAGTTGCGTTGGGTTCGGTTTGGGGTGGAGCTTTTAGATATTGGTAAATAACTTTTAAGTGTTGAAGTTGCCTTACTTTGCGAAAAACAATTTTTTTTTTTTAAATTGCTTTTGGTTGTCACAGCGACGATTTTACAATTAATTCTAATGCAAGTAATATGATTTTTGCATCACTTCTATGATACGTTTCATTGCTTTACTTACATTTTTCTTCTCAAAAAATCTTTAAAGTGTTCAGGAAACTTTCAAATTAAAAATCAAGAATTTTGAGAAATCATCATAGCTCAATAATAAAATTAACAACGTGACTAATTTTTTTTTTAAATTATCAAGGTCTATAGGTACGCAAAATTCCATATCTGTTTAGGGAATATACAGTTGGCTATATACACAACGGTCTCGATTGAGCCTCAATAGAGACTCAATAGGGTCAAAACCCTGTTGTTACCATCATGGTCAACATGAACGTCTTTATTCAGTGTACCATTTCGCACGAAAATTTTTAATACAATCTTGAAAAATCGTTTGAAGTTTTAATCTATTTATCACAATGGACCATGAGGCAGACATTTGAGTTTGTATTAATTGGGTTACGCTTCGAATTGGTAATAACTGATACACGATAAAATGTTTAAATGAATGAACATGTTTTTACAGTTCCTTGTGTTATTGGCGTGTGAAATATTATAAACTACCGCAAATTATTTTTGTTAGCTATTAGTATTGATTATTAGCTACTATGGTTTTTTTTATTTTCATACAGGATGAAGCTGTTATTTCCTTTGGTTTTGTTTGCGCTGTTTACTGTCGATCAATCCGTCGCTAATATTAAGAATAACAAAAAGGTTAGGTTTTTCTTCTCAATGAAATCCGCTCTTGACAGTCAGCATAAGCATGTTTAGTTTTTGTTCAGAATAAATGCCTAATTTTGAACAACTGTTGTTGAGCTAAATGTTAATAGCAAATTATCACAATGAGCCCACTCGTATTTTCCTAATAAGCTCCCCGTGTTTGAATCGGGGAGTTGAATTTTCGGCACCCTTCTGACATAAAAAAAACATAAACAATCAAAAACGGTCATTTTTATTATCTGCTTCTGTCCGCCACAATGATTTCTTTTCTTGACATTTGAATAATTATCCTTTTTCAAAAATGTGTTCATTTATATATTCGCAAGGTGTTGTTACACGACTTACATTTGACAAAAATAAGAAACCAAAGTTCTCTTTTTCCTAAAATATTGATTTAATGAGCACCCAATTTTTAACCATCTCAACTAAGACCCTAGAAGTAACACAGAGCATAGCCATGGGTTTACATGATCGTTAACTTTTTCAAACAAAGGCCATGTGTGTTACCACAAAATAATGATACACAATATTATTATTATTATTATTATTATGACATGTATTCCGCATATCCACATTACATGGCTCTTCGTCGGACAATAAGATAAAATATTATATTATAAAACAATAAAAACCTGCTAAAAATTATGAAGTTAAAAAAAAATATATATATATATATATATATATATATATATATATATATATATATATATATATATATATATATATATATATATATATATATATATATATATATATATATATATATATATATATATATATATATATATAATATATATAATATATATAAATAAGTACTCATGTGGAGCAAAGACTCACACGGGAAGACTGGATAAACATAGTAACATACATTATGTAATCTTAGGTTAGTGAACAAGCTGAAAGTTCCCTATCAATTAAGAATTTTTTACATTTTACATAAAATATGTTTTTGACTTCTTCGTGGCGAATGTTTTTCGGAAGTCCATTAAACAGTTTTGCAGCATAGTGTTCGAAAGTGTTTGTTTCGCGTAGGACTTGTAACATCACCTCATTACTCGCTCTTGTTGTTCTAGTATAAACTTTTGTCTGGATGTTAACATAAGATGGTAAAGTGTTTTCGTGCAATCTTTTGTATGCGAGCTTCAACGTATTGAAGTCAATGCGTCCACGTATGGGTAGCCATTTCAGATTTTCTATTACATCGACTGGTTTGCAGTATTTCGATAATACAAACGAGGCTGTTCGGTTCTGTATTTTTTGTAATCGAGTTAACTGATACACAGGTGCGTTTTGAAAAAGCGTGTTGCAGTAGTCTAGTTTGCTCAGGATTAGAGCTTCAGCAAGACTCTTCCGGATATGATAAGGTGTATACTTGCCAAGTCTCTTCAGTTGCTTCAGTTTCATGTTACACGACACAATAAGTTTTTGAATATGGACAGACCAATTTAAGTGTTCGTCAAAATGAACACCTAATATCTTGTATGTGTGAATTCGTTCTAGCGGTACACCATCTTTGAAGATTTTGATCACATCAGAGTTACGTAATTTGTGACGGTCTGACAATTGCTTGGTGCTAAACAACATTAATTTTAATTTACTAGAGTTTAGAATTAGGTTTGACTGATTTGACCACATGTTAAGTTTGTCAAATAGAACTTGTACTTTGGATATACATGTTGTTAAATCCTGAAACTTAGCATGTTCATAAATTGTGGTGTCGTCAGCATACTGAGATATATTACTGTCTATATGTCTCTGAAGGTCACAAATATATGTTCTAGCTCCTTTCTTTGAATCTTAAAAAAAGTGTTTCTCGCGTTGAAGGCATCTTTTTACGATTGTTGCCTAAATTGAAATAATATTCTTTTTACGTTGCCTTATTTTTACATTTCTTCTAACTTTAATTTATTAGCTCATCAGAGTGACATTAGCCGTGGAATTTGTTGCTATTACAAAACCAAATCCTCCTCCGCAGACTTTCTTTATTCCAAAAGGCACATATGCGATTGACGCGTTTCTGGATAAAAACAGCACCCAATGCTACAACATAGTGTATACTGTGGGCAAGTACGGAGCATTCATCACGACGGTGTGCGATGTGAAACAAACATCAAATGATTTTTGGTTTTTCTACATAAATAATAAGGAATCACCAGTGGGAGTGTCCTGCTACGAGGTTAAGAATAATGACAAGTTAACCTTACGATACGAAACCTACCCGGAAAGTCAAGCCAATGATGAATTATAAGAATTTATAAATTCATTTAATGGTGCAGCTTTACTTGTATTACTGATTATATTTTTATTTTCTAACATTTTGTACTTTTGCTTAAAACAAAAAAAATTGGATCTTTCATGGCAGCTTTCTTTTCCCCATTTTAAAAGGCAAGGGATGGGGGGAGGGATCAGCTCTTCAATAAAACTATAAACTCAAAACAAATATATACCTTTACCCATACAGACTACGGATACATCAGTGGCGTGATTGAAACCTCTGAACAACATTGCTGGGATAAATGGTGTGATCGTGGCTTTATCCAGCAGTTCGCATGTCCTCTGAGTCAGACACGTAGTGCTTTAATTGAACTTAAACTGAAGAAACATACAGTTTCGTTACCTTCTCAATTTTCATATCATTTTAAAACCTGAAGTTAATTAATCTTAATGTTAACAATTTAGAAACATATGAATTTATCTTTACTTTAAGCCATGTCAGATGAAGAACTATATATAGATATAGAAATTTCCAGAAAAGTTACGGTAAGCGAGTTTTACCCAGAGGGTGACCACCACCATAGCATCGAATTAATTGTCCTATGTCGTGTATTTTTAAAAAAGACAATTTGTCTTTTAATTTTACTTTAACTTCAGTAAAAGTGTTGGTGGCGCAGATTCTCGCGCACTTACTCTGCAGTTGTCATGCTTCCTGGAAAATAAACTTATGAGGATTGTTCACAATTGATGTAACCATAAAATAAAGATTTTTTACTACCGTCACTACTCCGTCAGTCTCGCTTTGCCAATGTCCCTGCATTGACGTTATTTGTTAGCACCCCTCCCCCCAAGAGAGCTATCTTACGTATTTGAACTCTAGAGAAATTTATTAACTTCATATGAGCGAAAAAAACATTTGAACGAAAGGCTAAAGCATTTTCACACGCTCTTGATCACATTTAGTGTACACTTTTTAACTAGAAAAATCAAGGGTTTAAAACTTGTAAAGGTCGACATCAAACCGTTAACCAGCGTGAATTGTAGCACAACGCCTCCTGTCCTAACGGTTGAATTTATTTGTGAACAATTCCAAGGCACTGAAGTATTATAAACTACACGTTTTTCTTTTCATTATAGGCCTGTATATCAGCCCATTTACATTTAATACATTTACTAAAAAAATCAAAGTAGTGTTACGTCACTTTCTCTTAAATTACATATAACAATAATAGCGAATTTTTCCGCCCGATTGGAGTGAACAAAGAGGTTCCTTCAGTAAATAGAGTTTAAAAATTTAACATTTTCTTATGCCTTGAAAGATTATTTAATTTTAGCAGAGAATAAGGAAACCAGCTTAAATTAAAATTGATACCTTCTCATAACAAATATAAATCGTTATGGATGAAAAAAAAATTCACGAAATAAGTTCTGAATTTATATTTAGTAGACATAAAAATAATCGCATTATTATTATAACTCGATTTGTTAAAATGAATAAAAAGGCGGGAATAAAATAAACAAAACAACAAACAACAAATCCACTTACAGAATCTTCTTAAAATTTGTTTTATTGTTCTGTGTTTATCATAAAATTTGTTCTTGTTAATTTTTTTCAGAAGGCGGGATTGTTAAAACTTCTTTTAACGAAACAGACAACTCAATGTTAATTGTCCGTAACTTTTTCCATGCACGAATTTATAAAAAAAAAAACTGCATGGAAGGAACAATGAAATCTAACAACCCATGCATTTTTATATCACAAAATTTCTTATTTAAACAAAAGATAAGGAAAAGACAAAATAAATTAAATATTGCATTTCTTGTGTCTGACTTCGTTCTTACAAACACACAGAATATGGCTTATTCATACACACATGGTGCCCAAATTCCCCAATTCCCCAAACAAATTCCTTCTTTTCCACAAATTTTGCTCAGAACAAGGTTTTAAAATGCGGGAATTTAATTTTGCGAATGATGAAAATGGCAATAATTTGCCAAAACATATTTACGCGAATGGCGACAGTGTCAACTAAAACAACTTGCGAAAAGCCTGAAAATTGAAATAATAGTTATTCTATTAGGCCTAACTAAAGAAATTACTTTATTATGCTTTTCTTAGAATTTCTTTTGTCAACTTTTCTTTCGCATTTTACATGGTCATATTATCTCTTACGCAAATAAACACCATCCTAGATGTTAAAATAGACATTATTAAATAAGAATAACTTTGATCATTTATCCTTCTTCCTTCTTTATATCTGCTTCTTTCCAAAAATATCTTGTCGTGTTTTAATACCTAAGCCCTTTTTAACGTTATTTCACTTATCAGAATATATGGTTATATAGAAGTATGTTGACGTGCTACAATCTTTGTTTAGATAATAAACATTGTGCACCATACGTGATTGTGAAAGTCGTTAAACAGTAACGACACTTTTAGGATTTGTTTTGAGGTGTTGTTAGGTTGTTACTAGTAGTGGCTAAGGCAATCGAAACTTTTGGCGGAAGTATCCAAAGCATTGAGTTTAAGTCTGCCGTTTTTATTCCTTTTGACGTTTTGATATCTTAGACCTTTTGATCCATACTTTTTCTATCGTCTGTTATGATTAAGAAAAGGTCCAGCACATTCACACCAACTTTTTGAAGTTTTTTATACAAAAAACACAAACATTATTGAGAAGTTTGTTAAAAAGTAACGACAGTTTTTGAATGTTTCTTTTCTCTGCAACCTTTAGTGGTTGTTTATATGGAGGCGTGTTAGATCGATAAATCAAACTAGTCTTTTTAGCTCGTTTTTTAATAAAAAAAATGTATCTCGGTTAGGATGGCAGGTTCTGAACAAAGGATTTTTGTATAAATACTAAAAATAGATTATAGATGATAAACTAATCATAACAGGAAAAATTTCTGCACGAGTAGTCAAAAACTTGGATTTTTTGGTAAACGAGTTTGTAACATAATCCATGCAATTAAAATAGATGCGAAACTAATTAAAAGAGGAAAATGTTCTGCACGAGTACACATTTCAAGGATTTGTAAACATGTATAAATTCCAAACAGAACAACGTTGTTATAGCGTGAGTTGGAGAGATTAAAGTTTGTGGGCGATCTCAAAAGACTACATTGATTTGAGTAAGTTTTCCTTGCATTTAGGTGTTTGTAATAGGAACTGCATGATTCTTTTGATATGTTGAAAATAGCGGAAGATTTTGCTGGCAAAATACAAAGCAATACAAAGGTATAGAAGTTAAGGCAGAATTTTGGATTCATTCATATTCTGACTGTTGACACTCCAGGAAAGTGAGATTCGACATATCCTAAGTGAATAAAACTCAGGACTCTAAATTTTCTAAAAGCACAAGCAATTTATTGAGGTAAAGAGAGAATCTATAACTTCTTTAAACTGTCTGTGAACAGTGATGATACTACGAAGGAGCACACAATTATTAGGGTGTTGGTGCTGTCATGAGGGACCAATAGGTTTGACGTACAAAACCAGATTTTTCCTGTTATAATTACTTAGGCTAGTGACTTCTTGCTTAGCCTTTGTTTACGCGTTCCTTAGTTATGTTTATTAATTTTGTTTATTCTGTTTTTAATTAAAAATTTATACTCTCAAGGAAAGTTTAAGAATAGTTAGAAATTTATTTAGCAATATTTTGCCGTAATTTTTTTTTGGAAAAAATTATGCTCACCTTCAGCATTCATTCAATTTATTGAGGTTGTCAAAATCCAAAAAGTACATATATTTTTAATTTGGCTGAAATAAATCAATTTCAATAGTTTTACTATTGTTTTAAAATATGGAATGGAAAAACATACTCAAATATGACATTTACTCATTTTGGGTACATTTTCATGTCACTAATCCATTGTCATCTGTTATCATGGAAAAAAGACAATAAGTTGATAAAAAAATGAAATATATACTATTATATATCATTGTTTTGCAAATTTTACAGAGATTTTATATATTTACTTAGTTTTTACTGTTAGCGAAGTCAAATAATTATCTTTTTATCAACGTATGTTGATTTTCTGTAAAGGGAAATTTCGTCCTTTTTATTGATGACGATGACGTCATAATATGCGTGACATCGCCAAAATAAATAGTTTTTTGAATTGTTTAAACAACAAATAACAAAAATAAAAAAAATAGAGCTGTAGTTAATGAAATCAATTCCGTCATTTGATTAAGTCCAAGAGTCCAATTTGAGGGGTTTTGATGACGTCATCTTAAAAATAATGACGTCATCATGATTTTTTTAATCAAATTGATTTTATTTATCAAATACTAACTCCCTACCAAATTTGAAGTAATTAGCTTTTCTCAATCAGAAGATACATAGGGGGACCAAATGGTCCCCCCCCAGCGATTGAGAGCCCTTAAAAGCCCAGTTGGAATTGGGTTAAGGAAAAAGTACAAGCAAACGTTTGGTTAAGTCTTTAATAAACCAACCCTACGTTTTGTGTCATTTATAATTTTTTGTTAAGCTATTAATTATTACCTATTTTTAGAGCTGCTATTTTTTCTATTTCCTTACAAGATGAAGAGTCCCGTTCCTTTTATTTTGTTCGCGCTGTTTATTGTGGATCAATCAGCTGCGAATGTTAAAGATCAAAGAAAGGTAAAGGTTTAGCTTGCCTTAAATTCCGCACTTTACAGTCAGTTTAGTTGTTTTGTTACAATGTTATTTGCAATTGCTTGCCTTAACATCCATCAAAAACTCTTTTCGAGTATTAAATCTGAAATAATTTTACAGATTACTGCCATCCACTCTTTAGAAGGCACAACTGATTTTAAACAGCCGGGGTTAAAGCTTAGTGATAACAACGAATTTTGGAAATAAGCCGTCATTTTAATCAAGTTCCATTGAGCGGGGGTTAAAAGGGTGGGATGACTTGAGGAATACAAAATAATATACCATTATCGTGTTAAAGTTCAGAAATAATTTTCATTTTTTAAACATTTTGTTGCTATAATCGAATAGTATATTGCTTCTCTGTTGTAGGAATGAATTTGCTGGAAGTGGTGGGTTATCTGTTTCTTTTCTTTTTCCCAAGTGAAACTCAATTAATAAGCCTATAAGTTTCTAATAGCCATCCATCACAAGGTTGATCTTTCTAATTAATAACTTAACTAATCAGCCATGTTGTGCTTTAATTCTCTTTTCTAACCTTAGAAGTGTACATTTATATGCTGCAGCTGACTCAAACTATTTGCCTTCCATTTCATTTTACGTGTGTTCTGTTCTAGATCAAAGTGACATTAGCCGTGGAATTTGATGCTATTGCAAAACCAAATCCTCCTCCGCAGACTTTCTTTATTCCAAAAGGTACATATGCGATTGACGCATTTCTGGAGAAAAACAGCACTCAATGCTACAACATAGTTTATACTGTGGGCAAGTTCGGAGCATTCATCACGACGGTGTGCGATGTGAAACAAACGTCGAATGATTTTTGGTTTTTCTACATAAATAATAAGGAATCGCCAGTTGGAGTGTCCTGCTATGAGGTTAAGAATAATGACAAGTTAACCTTACGATACGAAACCTACCCACAAAGTCAATCTAATGATGAATTATAAGAATTTGTAAATTCATGGTTCAGCTTTACTTGTATTACTGATTATATTTTTATTTTCTAACATTTTGTACTTTCGCTGAAAAGAAAGAAAATATGAATTTTTTTTTATGACGTTTTTATGGCGTTCTTTTTTCCAAGTTTAAAAATCAAAATAATAGTTCTAAAGTATTTAATACGGTGAATTTAGTTAGTACTCCTCTGTTTTATTTAAAGTGAGGGACAGCATAGAGAAAGGATTAGGATCTTTGTAAAATATATCTTCTCATTTTTCTTTCAACAAATATATGCCTACATTCACTATGAATATTTTAGTGGCGTGATTAATCTTTTAAACAGCATTACGGGGCTAAATCCAACATTGACATATGTGTCAGAGGTTAAAAGCAGAAATCTGATTTGCCATGCACATAGTGATTTTATTAATAAGAACGTTTTAAAAACAATTTAGATTTGTTTATCAAACGTTACGAAACAAACGTTTAGAAAACGTCGAGATCCGTTAACATACAATACGAATCCTTGCGCTACTACATCTTTTTAGCATTCGAACGAAAGGCGCCCTTAAAACATCGTCCAAATAACTTAATTATTTGATTTTAAAAGTTGCAACCAGAAAATAACTGAAAACCATCTTTATGATAGGGAAAATATGATAACTTTTGTTAGGATTATCCTAAGGACTTGAAACTTACAAAATAACTTTATCTTGTCAAGTGGATTCTTTTTGAGTATTTTGGATACGTGATTAATCCGATTACCCGATTATGCGTTCAAATTTATCTTCAAACCAGGATCAATTTGCTGATCAAGAAAATGATGAAGTGGCACAATTGATGGAAGATCCTCATAATTCTGAATCAGAGGATCCAGCTGAGGATGATGTAGTGTTAGATGATGTTTTTGTTTCTTCTAGTTGTGCGCCAGTCATTATTACTGATGATGAGTTAAAGAAAAAAATTAGATCAAAATCAACGGCAATGTTTTGAGGTAATTTATAATTGGGCTAAAAGATTTGTTAAAAATCTGTCAGCTACTCAAACTATAGAGATTTCTCCATTGTATGTGTTTTTAACTGGAGGTGATGAAACAGGTAAATCACATTTAATAAAAACTGTTTATCACGCTTTAACTAAAATACTCTTATACAACTCAAAAACTTTGGACAAACCAAAGGTATTATTACTTGCTCCAATAGGTGTAGCTGCTGTTAATAATAATGGAACCACAATTCATTTTGCTCTTGGAATTCCAGTTGGTAGATTTGGAAATAATTTACCTAGACTTGATAAAAAGAGGTCTGCATTAAGAAATAATCTGTACGAATTGCGAGCCAATATCTTTGACGAAATATCAATGGTCTCCAATTTACTACTTTTGTATATTCACTTACGGTTAAATGAAATATTTGGGTGTTCTGATGATGTTCCGTTTGCTGGTATAACTGTTATAACAGTAGGTGACTTCTATCAACTGCCTCCAGTACAACAACGAACAATATATTCTGAGTATAATGATTTGTTGGCAAAATTTAGCACATTTGTGGAATCTTTTTAAGATGGTTCAACTACATGAAGTTATGCGCCAAAGGGGTGATTTCAAACTAATTGATCTCTTGAACAGAATTCGAACTACCTCAATTGAAGAAGAAGATGAGAAACTACTAATATCTCACTTTATTACACAAAATAATATAACTTATCCTAATCACGCTCTTCATATCTTTGCAGAGAAACCATGTGAAGAACATAATTGTCAAATGTTGAGTTTAAATGAAAACCGTTTGTATTCAATACTAGCAATTGATGATTTGCCTAAAAATGTTGCTAGAAATGTTATTGACAAAGCACTTAGTCGCAATCAAAGTCAAACAGGTGGTTTGGCAGGCAAACTAGAAGTTAAGGTTAATGCAAAAGTAATGTTTACAGTTAATATTGACATTACAGATAATTTAATTAATGGACAACTTGGGACATTTAAACATATATCATTTGATGCTAATGGTTGGGTTAACAATATTTGTATAATATTTGATGATGTTCAAGCTGGTCTAAAAAGATGCAAAAATAATTCTTTAGCAAGATGGGTACCTATCGAAAAAGCAGAGGTAATATTATAATAAGGGCTAACAAAGATAGTTCTCCAATTATAAAGCGAACACAATTCCCCTTGATGTTAGCTTGGGCATGTACCGTCCATAAAGTGCAAGGTTTAAGACTTGATCAGGCAGTTATTAGTTTTTCGTTGTTAAAGCAAAAACGTTTCAACAATGGTCAAATGTACGTAGCTTTAAGTAGAGTTACTTCCTTGAATGGACTATTTTTAACAGGTGAATACAAACCATCTGCTATTAAAGCTGATGCCAAAGCAACATGTGAATATGATTGCATGAGAAGAAACGAGAATGAGAAAAGCAACACTCTGACCATTACATCAACTTTATAAATATAAATAAATAAATAATAAATAAAATATATTTTCAGGGCTTATCCATTTACAATAAAATGGCTCTTCATCCCAATAAAAATTAAACAAGAAATATATTACAGATAAAATACAAGTAAATGATGAAATATTATTGAAGGAAATTGAGTATGATAAACAGAAGAACATCATGCTAGATCATCAGCATGAAATGAGACACAAGAGAAACACACGGGAATGGAGCAAACAGGCAAAGAGAAAAATAAATAAATAAATAAATAAAACATCAGTTTCCCGCAAGGGATCTTGCCATTGCAACATCTAGCAAGTAGCCTTTAACGTTTTTGCAGAAGGTGGAATGAACGTTTTCGTTTTTTAGTTTTGGTGGAAGTCATTGAACAACATACTTAGCAAAATCTTGGAAAGTTCCTGATACAACCGACGGTTTAATACGGGTATCAGAGTTCCGCAATGTTCTTGTGTGCACTTTAACATCTAAATGACATGTAGAAGGCCAGTATACTGAGTTTAACGCCTTATGTGTAATTTTTAACAAGTTAAAATTTCTACGTTCTGTAATTGGTAACCATTTTAATTTAATAATATCTTCCAATTTACAAAATCTACCAAAAACAAACCCGCATGCTGCTTTCTGAATACGCTGTAGTTTTTTCAGCTGTTTATTAGAAGGTGTATATACATAGTCGTTGTAGTCGATTTTTGACATGACTAAGCTCTCAACCAGCTGTTTTCGAAGAGCAAAATGAGTGTAGTTTTTCAGTTTACGTAGGCATGACAAAGTCCCGTAGCATGATGAAATAATATTGCTTAGGTGGCTCTCCCATGTAAGGTGATCGTCAATTGTAATTCCAAGAAGATTTGAAGTTCGTTCTCTTTGTAAAGTTGAATTGTTGAACAAAATGTTAGATGAATATTCATCTAAATTGTGCAATGCCGACAATCTACTCGATGAACACACCATGTATTTAGTTTTGGCAGAATTAACACATAGCGAATTTGCTGTGGACCATATCAATAAATCCTGAAGATGTGTATTGATCTCACTTTCAGCCTCGGTTATATTAGCTGGACGACAGGATTTATAGATCGTGGTGATTTATAGATCATCAGCGTATTGAATCGTGCCATTGTTAATTATGTTTTGCAAGTCGTTTACATAAAGGTTGAAGAGGACTGGTCCTAAAATGGATCCTTGTGGCACTCCGGTTTTAACGAGTAATTTTTCTGATTGGTTGATATCGACTTGCACAAATTGTCTTCGATTTGTCAAATATGACAATGCCCAGTAAAGAAATTGTTTTGAAAATCCCATACCTTTCATTTTTTTAATCAATGTATTATGGCATATGGTGTCAAATGCCTTTGAAAAGTCAACCATGACCAACAGTGTTACTTCGCCTGCTTTCATCACTTTTTTGATATCATCTCTGAGTTTGAGTAAAGCAGTACCAGTACTATGACCTCTTCTAAATCCACTTATAGTCTCTTTATAGATAGCATTAACTTCAATGAAAGACAAAAGTTGTTGTAGTACAATTTTTTCATAGATCTTTGATAGACAAGGTAATATCGAAATAGGGCGATAATCTGACAAGCTGGTTGGATATTGGACTTTATTGACTGGTTGTATTCTAGCCGACTTCCAAAGTGCTGGAAAAAGATGTTTTATTCAATTGTTGATAATGTCGTGAGTGGAGAAGAAATATACTCAGCAGCTATTTTCAAATACTTTACTGGAATTTGATCGGGACCAGTAGATATGTCATTACGTAATGATGTGATAATTTTGTATATTTGTGCATGGTTTGTGGAGAAAAAGTGCCATTGTCAGTTTCAACATTGTCAATGAATGATAATGTTTCTGTGGGTGATATAGCTTCTTTACCAGTGGTACGCTCAGCAGTTGTCACAAAATGTCTATTCAAGTCGTCAGGTTTAATTTGGATACGGTTTGCAGGTGGATTTAAAACCGATTTAATAACTTTTCAAACTTCTTTTGACTTATTCGAGGATAACAACTTTCTAAAAAAGTTAATTTTAGCACCTCGAATTTTTTTCTTTGATAAACTTCTTAGCTCTCGATACTTCTTCCAATAACTGGGATCTGAGGTACGGTGTGCTTTATGACGTAGTTCGTTTCCTTCTTTGATCGTGGCTTGTATCGAATTGTCTTGCATCCACGGTGCAGGAGGACGTGTCATTTTTCCTTTTTTTAATGGTACATGTTCATTTAAACATGATTTAAATAGATCATTGAAAATGTCAAGTTGGGTGTTAGGATCATCTACTGCATCAATGACACTGAAAGGTACACGAGAAATATCTTCTATGAACTTTTGCTGATTAAATATTTCTTCAGATCGAATATATTTGAATCTTGGTTCGTATCTCGGTAGCTTTACGGTAAGAACGCCAGAGTGTTTTACGGTAAGAACGCCAGAGTGTTTTATTATACTTTTCCGATCTGTTATGATCAAATCGATTAAAGTTGCTGATTTTATAATTTAGAACCTGCATTGACAATTACATTATTAAATACAAGGTCCCTAAACAGATATGCTGTAGATATTTTTCATGATCAATTTTTGGTAAGCTCTGCAGATGGTATTTCTGATATTTTAGGTAATTTTCGTATGTTATACAACAAGTCCAATGATAAGTTTCAAAGTATTTCATTTTGCCATGATCTTAATGTTGATATAGTTAATATTTACCAAAGCACTGGCATTTCTATTATAGAATTTAAAAAACCTTCTTTCTCACTTAATCTGTTCAAGTTAGTGTTATTATACAGAAAAAATACATCTTATTTGTCTGAATTCTATGAAACCTTATCTGATATTGTTCAGTTATCATCAATTCAAATTATTATGGGTGACTTTAATATCAATGCCCAAGATTACACACGTTCAAATGTGTTGTCACAAATATTGCGGAAATTTTACCAGATGGTACAAGAACCAACTCATCTTTGTGGAGCAACACTTGACCATATATATGTCAACAAAGAATTGTTCAATAATTTTGAACTTCGTCATTTTGAAAAATGTGTACACTTTTCTGACCACGATGCCATCAAATTTCATTTTAAAAAGCTTCGAAACATTATGAAACAGAATAGTTATTTGGTTTAATTTGTTTAGGTATACGGCTTAAATAATTCAATTTTGTTTTTTGATATTTGGTTCTCGCAAGTGCAATGCAGGTAATGAAATGAATTAGAGGGGGAGGTGACGGGAGAGGAGCTGGGTTTTAGCTACTGTATGTACATAGATTCTAATTTTGTTACATTGTGTTTTATTTTGTTTATGCTGTTTTTAAAAGGTGCTATGACACGGTGTGGGAGGAGGGGGTTGGGGAGTGAGGCCTTGGTGTGTATCAAGTGCAACCATACAAAAAACTGTGTCGCAGCACTTGTATATTTGTTAGTTTGCCTGCACAAGTAGGCTTTTGTTATATTTTAAGATTTTTGTTTAAAAAGGGGGCAGAAACAGGCTATATATATAGAACAAATGTTATGATTAGGCTTGTTTCTGCGTACCTTTGCTTCTGCTACAATGTAGTAGATTCAGTATTGTGTTTTATTATATTTGTATATATTTTAGTTTTAACTTTAAGTTAGAGACGCTTATAAAATACATGAAAGACACTTGCAAATTAAAACAAGTTTAAAGACGTTATGAACTTAAACAAGTTTAAAGGAATTTACGAAATAAAACAGAGTTATGAACTGATGCAAGTTGAAAGACATCTTACGAATATAAAGTGGATGACTACGAAATAAAACATGTGCATGGCCAATTTTGTGGTGATGATGATTCTTGGTGAAATTTAAAAGGTAAATGTAAAATATGTGATTTAAAGAGATTTAAATTCATTGGATTCATTTTAGGGGAATTTAATAACTTGTATCGAACTGTTGCCATGATGACAATTTATGTCTGGGTAAAAATTACATGATATATATTAGTATTTTTAGTATTCATTTTTTCTTTAGTTTTCATCGTTGAAAAACACAGATGAATCGATATAAGTATTAACAATATACCATTATCACTCAAAATGAATTGCAATCTAAAGACTGGATATTTATTGGATAGTTATTTTCTCCATCGATATCCACACTATATCGATACATTTTTACTCATTGACAAATTCAACCGCTAAAACATTTTTAAACTACCTGTTTTAATAGTTTAAAACACGTATTGAAGGCCTATGAAGTCGCAAGAGTCATATCCAATATTAAACTTATTAACACGCAACTAGTGGACGCAGATGCAGCGAGTCATAAATTAATATAACAAGAATGTACGAGCCATGCCATGCCATTACTTACCTTCTTTCGATGCACCACTCCAAACGTTTACGTCGGCTATAGTATCAGAATGATACTAAATCCTGGACAAATACATCGAACTTAATTAAAATAGCGTGCAGTGCTCAAGCCAAGAGAAGGCAACTGTAAATCTCATCATTTAAAAGAACTATCGATTTTGAACAAACTACATTGTAAACTGTTATAAGTATTGTCACGTCAACTTTTCTATGTAATGTTATCTTTCCACGTTTAATGTCTCCAGTTCTAATTTGTGTTATTTTTGTAATTTGGCAATTATATAGTTTTATTGTATTGTATTGTTTTTTCTTTGTTTAGTAGTATTAATATATTAAAATATCTCCTTACTGTACCCTTTTCATTGTTTTTTTGTTAAAAATTTGAATTATGTATCAACTATCAACTATTATTAGTTTTACAATTTTACAATCAACTATTATTAGTTTTTTTTCTTTATTAGTATATTTTATTAGTATATTTTAAATCTTTTGTACATTATCGACTATAAATAAAGCAATCTATTCTATTCTATTCTATTAACAATATTTTCGCGCAACCAATTGTTCGCGCAGCAACTTTGCGCAAAAATTCGATGTGTGCGAAAATTTAATGAATGTTAAGGGAAGAATTTGTTTCCGAATGATCTAAGATCTCAGGAATTTGTCCCCCGACTATCGCTCCATAATTGTTAAATCATATCTTTTCCCGCCGTATGAGCGCAACATGGCGTATAAAGCCTTATTGAAGGGTTAGGGTAAGCGAACCAATATGAAACAAATTAAGTATAATTAGAGATAGAGAAATGTATGTTCTGGCGCAACGCACATCCTACACACGCGCACGCGCACGCACGGTCAAACACAATAAATTCTCTCCCATCCAATACAAGTACTTACCATGCCGTGTTTAGTCATGCATATCAAGGTAAAGTCCCTATAATGCCATGTTTATTGATGCATATCAAAATCATACTGCAAATGAGTAAAAAATAGATTCTAGCGCACATCAAGGTAAATTCCCCGCATACACACATCCGCTTCTATTAATCATCAAAAATCAACGCATGCGCAGTAACATGTGAACAATATGTTAGATAAAAATCAAAAAAATACTACTAATAAATGTGCAACCGTCAAACAAAATGTGAGGCCATAGAAAAGCAGCTTTAATTTTTTTAGTTGGCATCGGCCTTTCTCTACCACTTATGGCCCTAGCATTAGTACAAGAATCAGAGAAGGATAAAGAGAATGAACGAAGGATTCAGGACCTAGAGGATGATGTCTATAGCTGTAAATAAATGGATGAACAATGTAAGGACTGTGAACGCGTACTGGATGAGTATGACAGGTGTACCTGTGGACGAAGGCTCATGGTAGAGGTTAGGATGCTGTGCTGGTACTGCTACCAGGAATATATCACCTACAACGGGGGTAGTTGTGTATGCAATCCTCGGGCCTTGCTTTAAATTCTTAATAAACAAGATGCTACAATTTGAGAATGAGCTTGTCAACCCTAAGATTTTCTACAACTTTGCCACTACGTTTACAGACATCAACGATATCAACGTGGATTATCTGACAGTATCAGACCCCATTCCTGCCAACGGTGGCAAGGATCAACGTTACATCGTTGGCTACCATACACGGGACCTCGTGGTAGCCCTGATGGTAAAGACATCTAAAATCTGGTCCCCGAATGGAGTCACCCGGTGCAATGCCAGTGCCGTACCAGCGATGAGTCTTGATTTCGAAGAGTACCCCGATTGGGTTGCGAAGTATCGGCAAATATGGAACAAAATCGAAGAGTTGATTTCTGAGCAATTGACGACGGAGCCTGTGAAAAAGGACCGTTACATCAATGCCAAGCTCAAATACTACAAGGACGTGATAACAACTAAATTTCATGGTATGGGAGTACCCTATGATGTACCCTGCCAAGTCAGTGCCATCATTGCACTATCATCGGTATATGTGCAGGGTAAAAACCACTACCCTCAAGTACATGTTGTGGAATGTCGGTATAAGGACTTCAAAAAAGAATGGCTGCTGGGTGATGATTAAAAAACCATATATTTTATAGGCACCACAAGACCTATAAAATGTATAAAACTAAGGCTTATACTCAGGTGGAGAATCTAGATACCGCTGGCATATTGTACAGATTGAAGTTTTTTTAAAACGTCATCCCTACCCTCCTGTCTCCCCTTTGCAACTAGTTGGGCACGCTCTCGTTCATTGATGGCGTCAACAATACGTTTAAAGCGTTGTAGCATCTGTTCCTTCAATAGCATATATTTTTCCTTCTCTTGCATGATGAGACTAAACTCGTAGTCGCTAATCACACCATTTTCAACAGCCTTTGAAATCAAATCAATGATGGAGTTCAATTTTGTTTCCGCGAGCAGTCTTATATTCTCGTGCTTCTTCGATTTGACACCTAGCCTTTTTCCGGCTCTCCCCAAGCCAGCTTGCCCGATCCCTACAGCTATTGTGATGCCTCCCATAGCAAGAGAGCCTATCCCGCTCTTTAATCTCGCCCCGCAGATACTTTTCAATCTCGCCAATCTTGTCAAGTCTATATTTTTGGCTTTCCTCCAGCATGTCCGCGCTTTCCACAGGCGCACTTGGTAAAATCGGGTACAGCTTGGTTATATCAGCCATTTATTCTATGAGCAAGTGCATCGTAATTCCAGTAAATGAAACGTTTTTGTCGTGGTGAAATTCGTCTGTTAGCATAAACTCTAAACGATCAGTCGAGCCCTTTAATGGAAGGTATATCGGAGTGTCAAAACTCCAAGTCAACATATCCCCCCAATCCCCTTTTTACCATCCAGCAGGGCATCACATTCATCCAACTGAGGGCAAACAAGTCGTAGTCTAATATAAACGTCGGTCCTGTAGGTTGCATCATGGTCGCCGGCCTGATAGAATTTTTCGTCAGGATCGTAAGGTAGGCCCAAGAGCTCCTGCAGCTGGCGATGAATAACCACCGTGTACCCGACACTGACACGGAGCCTACAAAGTCCATTTTGCAGGACAAATAGCTTAATCTTGTCCCCTGCCTGGCTATTGAAGATAGTTGCCAGATCCTCAATCCTGTACAGACCGTTCATAATTTCGATTCTAGTTTCTGTCTGATCAGGCCCTGTCCTACGAATGACGAATTCATTATTGTTGCAAAGGTTCAGCCACGCAGGCCGGATACTTATCGATTTCAGGGCAATTCTCGTATCTTGTCCTAGGTAGTCCTCAAACAGTGTAGGTTTCACAATGTCGGTGATATAGAGTTGTTTCATTCCTTTCTTCTAACAACAAAGGAATGAACATGTAATCATACAACCCTAACGCAAGGTAAAGGTCCAATAGGGGAGAATGGCCACTTGGTGTAACCAACATGGAGCATCAGGACCTGTACGTGTCTGCAGAATCACACATTTCTGTGGTATTCCCTGAGTTTAGCAAATACCCTATCAAGATCCCAACCAATTTACTAAATGACCCTGTCAGAGTGGGATGGAAGGGACAAGCCTTGGACTACTGGAACGTGCAGGTGAATTTTGCCACCCATTGCGCAAGCACCGCATTAGGCATCTCCGCCAAGCACCTAACAGGCTCCGTACCCCTTGTCAACTCGATATTTCAGTTTCATGTATACTATCACATGCGTCGTATCCTTGCCAGGATGCGGGTGCCGATGCCTTATAACGATGGTTTTTCAAACTTCAAAAACCCCTATTCCACATCCGGATATGCACAAGTATGTCGTGAGAATGGTGCAGATGCCAGCAGCCTGTACAAATTCAAAGCAGTAGGTCCCTGACTCACCAACGGTTCATGGTGGCCACAGGTTGATGGTGATTGGGCTAAATTCATCATACCAACAAGTCAGGGTTTGACGGCGGAAGGCCTCACCAAGCTAAGTGAAAGTATTCGAGTCTACGTGGTCTTGTTACTTGGCTCGCAGGCGGGAGCCAAGGCATCCCTACTCGGTTCTGGCGCGGACAACTACACAGCAAGGCAATCCTTGATGCAAAAATTTGAATGTATCGTGCAACGTGAAGAAAATGTAGGGCATGATATAACATCATTTCAGAAGGTGCTGCAATATGCTCGAACCCCGGTGAATTTTGCCGTCATGCCCAGCGTGTACATGTTGCCTTCTGATATGAACCTGCGTATCGGTAAAATTGAGGGGTACAATAACAATATCCTGATCGCGCCTGCCAATGTAAGCGTTGGGGTCCAAGTTGACGTGAATAACAAGCCTTCTATTGCGAAGCCTATGGAGAGGGCTATTAAACCACCTCCTAGGCATATTATCAAATCACCACCTAAGCATACTGAGCATACCATCAGGCATGTGGCAGCTATCAAATCACCACCTAAACATACTATCACACCACATCCTATACATACTATCAAATCACCTCCTAAGCATACTACACCTCCTAAGCATGCTATATCTCCTATACATGCTACACCTCCTATACATACTACACCCGAACAGAGGGAACCCCCACAACAGCACGAGGATACCAAGACCGCATTGATCACGATAGGGGTAGGCCTCATCATTGCCTACATCTGGCTTAAAAAATAGCTAATATTAGGCCTTTTTCATCTTACCAACATAGATAACAACAAACCCAGCGGCGGCCGCGATTGCCATATAAAGATGTTTGTCTGCATATTCGACAATGGTTGCCGCTACTCTGAGAAAGAATGAGACTATGGTACCTACAATCCCGGGTAATGCAGCACCTGCCTTGGCTGCTAGGTATTTGAGGAATTTCCCTAATCTTTCCAGCTGCTTCTCTACAAAACCCTTTCCTGCGGCACTTCCTCCTGTAACCCGAGTACAATGGTGGAAATCAGTAGACCAACGGCCGACACGATACTCGCTATAGTCAGACCCTGATCCTTGAACAAAATTTTAAGCTTTTCAAGCAGGGACGTGTCATCTCCAGCGATTTTCATCAACGTTTCCTTGATGGTCCTCAGCTGGCTGTAAATTTGGGAGGAAAGTAAGTCATGTGCATCCTATGTGGCCTCTTTTTTATCGTTCAATTTTTCAATTTGTCCTCAAGCTTTTCTATTTCCTCCTTAAGGCGCCGTAGATTAGTGGTTATAGCTTTCGTACTCTGTGCGGGAGACCGGGGTTCGATTCCTCTTGACGGCGATTCAGCATGGGCGAGTGAATGTTACCATAGCCCCGGGTTAACCCAAGCCATGTGAGGGAAATTGGGGAGATGGCACACTGTGTGGGCCGTTGGATGTTGCCGGGAGTTGTCTAGTAGAGCGTGGGCCCTACTAATTGGGTCTGCGTTGCTCAAAATGAGCATTAAATACTCTAGGACTCTCCATCTAAGCCATGGCCCCTCCTGGAAATAATAGACAGGGTATATCCCTCGATATTTGTGAGGCTAGCCATGTAAAATATGCACATCTATCTATCTATCTAAGGTAGTTGGCATTCCATTGTCCTCCGTCTTTTCCGGCCTTCTTCTTCTCAAGTTCTTTCAATTTACCCTCAGCCTTGTCAATCTCGCTATCGTATAAGATCATCTTAGATTTCAATAGTTTCATGCTTCCTCTTATAGTTTGAAGTTCGAGGTTAAGCCCCCTTCTTTCACGTTCAGTGATACCTTCATCAGTGCCGCCAAATGAAGTTTCTTCTATAAAGCTCTCCGTGGCATCTACAAATTCCTCTATCGATTCCATCGAAATGATATCATCAGCCCTGTCCTTCCTCACAATATCATCAACCTTTTGCCCAAGTGCCTGGGCCGCTGCCTTACTTTTGTTGGGTGTAGTGACATAGTTTGGGAAACCCATACCCCGCACGAACTCTACCTTCAATTTCTTGATCATCTCCCCGACAGCTCGCAACCCACCCCTATCTTTTGTAATTAATACCGTAAGGTCTATATTATTGAAAAAAAGACGTTTCCCCTCCATCCTAAACTCATCGTAAGGTATCGCATCAGGCGGCCCCAGCCTCTCTCTAAGAACTTCGTAGAGCTCGTTGACCTTTGATTTTAGTAGTTTTTGCCTCTGCTCCGAAAGGGTAGCCCCTGGAGCACCCTGTTGTTCTCCTGACGTTGAAGGCCCTGGCGTTGATGGAGGTTTTGGCGTTGATGGTGTAGTATCATCAGGTTTATCATCTTTCCCATCATCATCATCAAAAATATCGTGTTCATATACTGGGTTAGTTGGCATTTATTTAAAAAAATCATTCTAAATAAATGAGTGCATTTGGAACTACATTGGATCCCTACGCAGAAATGAAACAGCTTTTTGGTATCAAGGCGGCAGCGCGTAAAGGTAAGCCACGTACCTTCCACAATTAACCAGAATGAGGACCTCTATGTTGACGTGCCAAACAAGGGGCAGAACGATGTCATATTTCCCGGAGTATCAGGCTACTGTTTGACCTAGTCCTGACAGGGACCAACACGAAGCGTACCCTTGTCAGCAACATAGGGAAGAGTATAGTGCGAGATTTACGTATCACCCTGAATGGCAACGAGGTACAGAATATCAGCGACTACAACACGCTCGCGGTCTACAGGGACCTGTGGCTGCCCAAATTCGATCGGGAAAACAACCTGATTCTAGAGGGAATCAACCCTAATGACGGTACCATCAGGGCTCTGCATGTAAAAGCTACTGACCATGTGGGTACCGACGAACAGAAGGCCATTGTTGCAGCGTATGGGAATACATTTTGTATACCCCTTGGCAAGATGTTTGAACTGACAAATGATCTCCCTTTTTACCAGTTCGGGCTGTATGACAGGCTGCAGTTTGTCCTGCATTTCGCTCCACATAGCGACGTGATCAAAGACGCTGGGACGGCAGCCAAGGCGGCTGATGCAACCTACAAGATAACAAACATTTCCCTAGAGTTTGACAAGGGCAGCCACGAGGGCCTGGCGAGTGCTATGATGTCACGTTACTCAAGATTGGCGCTACCCTATGAACGAATTCTTAGAAGCAAGGTAGTAACTATGAAAAAATCGGATACCAGTTATAACCTCCAGATCGATACCCTTGCCAAGAGTCTGAAAGCTGTCTTGCTACTGTTTGTGGACCCCGCAACAGTTAAGGCCTACTCTGGTGAACACGAGGTGTTCTACAACCCTAAGATTGAGAAGATCTCGATCGCTGTGGAGGGTGAGCTTAATGAGCTCTACTCGCATGCCATGCTCGGCAAGGATCATTTTGAGGGGGCTGTAAATCTCTTTGGTAGTCACGATTCCAAGGTGACGATTGGGCAATTCTTCAATGAGCGCTACGCCCTGTTCATTGATTTCCGAACCTCTCCTGATCATACCCTACATGGTTCCGGAAGACCCCTACAACGCCTTAGTGACGGCATCACGTTGCACATGACCAAGAAAGCCGACGGAACCGGGGACATCCGCTGCTATGTGTACCTGCTTCAAGATGCTCAGCTAAACATCTTAGACGGTAGGTTTCATTCTGTGGAATATTAGTGACCATAATTTGTATTTGTCCCCAGAGGACAAATACGATTCAATATGGTGTTTACGGTGTTGAAAAATGGTCAAGCGACAAAAAAATGCCTAGTTTGCCTGGATAAAAAGAAACAGCGGCTTGTCAAAAAAAAGTGCCCCCATGGTAGGAGGAGGGATCAGTGTGAAGAATGCAAGGGCAGTCAGATTTGCAAGCATGAGAGACAGAGGGCTTATTGTAAAGAGTGTAAGGGAAGTCAGATTTGCGAGCATGAGAGGCAGAGGGCTTGCTGCATAGACTGCAAGGGTAGTCAGATTTGCAAACATCTAAGGATGAGGTCTCAATGTAAAGAATGCAAGGGTAGTCAAATCTGCCCCCATGAAAAGCGGAGGGCCCAGTTCAAAGAGTGTAAAGGAAGTCAGAATTGCCCCCATGAAAAATTGAAGTATCGCTGCAAGGAATGCAAGAAGAGCAAACAGTCGGAATAAATGAGGTTTCACAGCGTTGGGTATTGATAGACCACAATTTGTATTTGCCCCAGGGGCAAATACAAATCAATATGGAAAGCAAGGGCTGCTCAAAATGTAAACACTTTTTATCTTTGGACAATTTTAGGATCAGGGGTAATGGTCAAACAACAAAAACATGCATCAAATGCTTGAACGTAGCCAAGGCGTCACAGAAACGTACAAAGTGACCGCATCAAAGGATAAGATCAATGTGTAAGACCTGTGGGGGTGGAAGTATCTGTGAGCATGAAAGGCAGAGATCCATCTGTAAGGACTGTGGGGGTGGGGGCATCTGTGAACATGAAAGGATAATATCTCGGTGTAAAGACTGTGGAGGTGGAATCTTCTGCGACCATCAAAAACAAAGGCGGTATTGCCCCATTTGCGACCCAACGGGTCATCTCGCCCATGTTGTACGATGCCGAACCTCCGTGGCCCTACAGGGAAACAAGGAGCTCGGCTCCCAGGAGTACCTTGGGTGTGATATGGCCAAACTGCGGGCCCATATCGAAGCCCAGTTTGTTGAGAGTATGACCTGGGACAATTACGGTAAGGGGTGGCATATCGATCACAAGGTACCAATTAAATATCAAGAAAATGGCGATGCTCCGTCGTTTGCCGAAGTTGCCAGTAGATTGCACTACACTAACATTCAACCTATGTGGGCAAGCGAAGGGCAATCGTTTCGTCTCAGAATGAATGGCAACTTTGGCAATCATGGCAGGGGGAGCTCTAATCAACGCATTGGCCTTCAGTGGCACGAACTTCCTATTTAGCAAACTTTCAGGGCATGGTGAAGCAGAACGTAAAAGACACGACGCGGTAATGGAGGAGCTGCAATCAGCTCAAGCCCAATGGGTACGCGATCGACAAGCAAAGATCGACTGGTTCAATAGGCAACGGCAATTACAAATAAAGGCTGGTAAGAGCCTGCGAGAGCTGGACGATAGTATGTACAAGTACTACATTGCATCGAATGATAAAGTTCCGAAATTGTCGGATTACTATACGCCTTCTCCTCAGCAACATGATGGCGAATTGACCTTCATTATTGGCTCGTTGTCTCTTCTAGGGTTTGTAGCATACAAGTATTTGTAAGAACGTTTTTGACATGTAATAAAGACATGTCAAAAAATCACATATCGTTACTTCAGAAGAAGCAGAAAAATTAAGCCAAATTTACTATACCCCGGAACATATATGGACCGGACGTAAGGCCATCAAATTACTTGCCGCAGAGAGCGGTCTATCAAAAAAGAAGGTCACCCACTGGCTGTCCAGGCAACTGCTCTTGCTACGACATATCAAGGGTCCAAAACGTATTGATTATCCACACTTCAGTATTACAGCACCCAACGAGATGCATCAGTTTGACATCTTATACATGCCCCACGATAGGGTATATGGCAATACGTACAAGTATATTCTCACGGGTATTGATGTAGCCTCGAGATATAAGGTCGCGAGGCCTCTACGTACCAAAAAAGCCAGCGAGGTCGCGGACATGATCAAGGACATTTACAAGGCGGGACCTCTTCGATACCCCAAGATTTTTCAGTGTGACAATGGTTCTGAATTCAAATCAGCAGTAACAAAATTGTTACAGGACAAGGGGGTGGAGATTAAACGGGCCACCACCAAGTACCACCATACGTTTACGGCCTTTGTAGAGTCTTACAATAAGGTACTCGCGGAAAGGCTCTTCAAACCCCAGGATGCGCAAGAGTTGGTCTCTGGGGAGCCTAGTACCATTTGGATCAAGCACCTGTACACTATCGTGAAAAATCTCAACAATACCAAGACTCCCATGATTGGCCTAAAACCTAACAGGGCGATTAAACTCGAAGATGTCCCGCTCGCGAAAAGTCAACAATACCCCGAAGAAAAACCCTTACCCGAGGATGGTTTGTACCTCTATCTGTTACAACCGGGAGAGGGGCATGGCGACTCGAAAAGACGCGCCACTGACGCCTTTTGGAGCAGAAAAATGTATAGGTTGGATCGTATTGTAGCAGGCAGTCGCGTGCTGTACTATTTGAAAGACGGCCCTGAAAGAAGCTTCGTGTCAGAAGAGTTGATGCAGGTGCCAGAGGATGTTGAAGTGCGGCCGGAACATGTGAAGGCTTGGTATTATTTTTATATGGACAAATCTTCCATACAAAAAAGTTTAAGTTTCACGCGCTCGGGGTGGAGTGGTAATAACTCTTCAGGCGTTCATCATCATCTTCATCATCATCATTCGGATCCCGCAGATAATCCGAAGGATGTAGTGTATAGAACGGGTATCCATAGACTATACCTTTGATAACATTGGGTTCATTTTCCAGATCAATATCAGCCAATCGTCTATCTGGTATCGGAAAGTTGAGTATATCGCCTATTGTTGCTATATCAGCCAAATCCGATAGCCTCAACTCCTTATCCTTGAAGACCTGATAACAGATTGCGCCATAGCTGTTCTCCTTAACATCAACAATATGGAGCCCCAGACGTTGAATATCAGCCTCTAGACCCTCGTCCATATCGCTTCTTGCAAATGTCCCCCATGCTTTTTCGCCTGACACTAACCTGTCTAAAAGCTCTTCGTCAACCTTATATTCAAACCCTTCATAGTATAGCCCATCTCGATATTTAAAGTTTTCCAGGCAGGTGGGACAATAACCAGTCACTGACGCTGCCCTTATGCAACAGCGTAGTACGGGTACATGGATATTGTAAATTGATTTTTTTGTACATATTCTTCCATCTTTTGATATTCCATATTTTCATATTTCACTGGCCTTTAGTATACGGCTAAACGGGTCTAAAATGTCTATTTTCCAAAGTGGTAATTTTAATACTCGCAGGAGTAGTAAAATTGTGTTTGGTTGGGTGTGGACAGATCTGTCCACACCTTGGAGGCCAGCGAATGCGTCGCCTATTCCCCGAGCTCTAGGAGACGTTCATGTGTGTAGTGTTCACCAAGCCTAAAATGTCTCACGCGCTCTGGGTTGACTTCAATACAGCCACGCTCCCTGAGCCAGTTGTAATGTACAATAGCATTCGGGGTCTCTGCTAGTACGACAATCTCACCCTTGGGATGGTCAACAAGCTTGTTCTGTATTTTTTGGGCCACATACCCCTGTTGGCCACAGATGGCGAGGTATGAAAAGGGGTCGCTGTTGTTCTTCTGGATAACCACCATGCCATTATCTTCTTGAGGGTCTTCGAGGTAAGGCACGGTACATTGCTGAAGTGTTTCTACTTGTTCCTGGAGCACTGCAAGTTCATCCCCAAGAAAGACAATTTCATCATCCCTATCCTCTAGATCACCCTCCATTATAGCCATCGCCGTATCCCGATCCTCGAGTGCCTGACACTGCTCCTTGAGATCATCTTGTAGTTTTTGGACACCTGCTCGAGCAAGCTATTTAATTAGCCTCACAGCCTTGGGTTTCCTGGAGCGGCGGATGATCTCTAGGGCATCGTCTAATATTACGAATACATCATGGCTATTTTGGTTATCCTTTAGTGGTGGGTTGAGACGGTTAGCGCGTGGCGTGGTCTCAATATCTGAAAACATGTGACGAATATCAACGATCCCTAAAAACCTACCAATATCGGCACGTTTGAACATAGGTTGATTTTGATTGTTGGACAGGGTCTCGATGGCTCCTGCATTAAATGTAAGTTGCGACGACAACTTTTCCCTTATAAGATACAATTGGATTCTTTGTATGGTCAGTCGAGGATTTTCCAAATTTTAGGATGTTCGAGCCTTACGTACAGGCATGCGTGCTTGGATTTTTTCAACTCAGCCTTTATATCATCCCAGTCTGAAATCATGTTCGTTTCTTCGTCTATTATCTTCATGTCCGATTTTTCATGGGGGTACCAGAGGAAGAGCTGTTTTTTCTGCCTTCGAAGGTTCTTGGGGAGAGCTGTATAAGACTGCGTTAAGAGCCACAAGCTATGCTTGCGATGCCTACCTGAAATGGCTAATTCAAGTAGGGATTGTTTCCGTTTGTCGAGGCTCTCATCAGATATCATATCGTCGACGATAAACAACGTCTCTTCGGATGCCAGCAGCGAGGATAATTTTTGTATCCAATCAAACAATTGATCTTTGGGGTATATCAGGAACACGTATTCACCCCGCCTGAGCGAGGCTCTCCCAAGGTAGGTGGTATTCCACCGTATAGTCGGGCACAACACGACTATGTTGTGATAGTGTTTTTTATATTCGTTTTCAAGCAGGTCCAAAGCACGTTGCGTTTTCCCACAGCTTGTCGGATCTGTAAAGATTGCCGTATGCGGTTCCTTCACAACGTCTAACATTTATTGATAACACCATTTTTTCTTATCTATTTTCGGGTATACCGCGGCGCAGGTAGAACAAATCCATACGCCGCCGTGATTGTTCACCAAGGACCCCCGGCAGGCAGGGCAGAGCTTGGTCTTTCGAGTATGATATTTGGTAGGTAATGGGTCAAACACTATCTTGCCATCTACGCACCGCAGTACTTTGCGGTACCTCTTAACGAGCCGCCCTTTTTCGTGGCTAACAGGGCAGGGTCCGGGGTGGAAGAATTGGATCTTGATTGGTGTTTTCAACAGTTTAATGTACCTCGGTACAATGTCGTGGGACAACAGGGTGTATAGAAGCATGTAATTTTTATCTTGTTGGACCTGTTTAATCTCTTTATCACTTTTCACGGGGTCTACAACATCCATTTATTTGGGTTTGGGGACTATACTCGCTGGAATCCATCCCTTGGAGACAGCCATTTCACGAGAAGCCCGGCCTGCTGCGAAGTACGCCGTCATCTTGAGGACGTCATTCATGTCCATTTTGGCAGAGGATCTCGTTATGCCAAAACATTTCTTGCCTCCAAGGGCATAAGCGAAGGTAAAACTAAGGTCTACAACGGTTTCGTATAGCATATCCAGGATCTCCTTCTCCTTGGGTGTAATGTAGCTTGGTGTTGCTTTACTCATTTATTTGGAGCATTTTGAAAATTGAAATTTGGGGCTGAGCTTTGCCCTGTTGAGGCTCAGGGGTGGGCTTGTGGGATTCTCCACCATTTTTACCTCTGCCAAATTTGTACCAAACCCAACCCCTATCGCGAGAACGGCCAGCGTGCCGACGCCGTACATGTAGACTGACTGTACGGAACTGGTCCCAGAAGAGGTTTTGACTGTAGATTCTACAGTACCCTCTTGTTACCTAAGTTGTTCCTTCCTATTCTTCATCAGTGACGCCAACTTGTGACCCTGCGCAACCCTTCCCGGATGCTTTACTGGCTTTGTAATGACTCTCTCTTCTAGTCTCGGTTCTTCACTCATTTATCTTATAGCTCTGAAGGGCTATAGGATAAATTTTACCCCGATCCTCAAGGCTCTTTCTCCTTGGTATCCGCCTCATCCTCTTTTTTGCTCATATGTCTAGCTGTATGCCCCACCACCAAGATAGGCGCCAAACATCTGCCAATTGTGCAGTACACGAGGATCCTGAGATCCGTCATGGCGTCTCGTATAATAGGGTCATCCTCGATATCTTTTCGGAGGTCCTCGACACTATCAATATCCACGACGTTTCCAATCATGTTCGCATATAGGCTGACCACATGGGTAGTCAACGCCTTGTCCGTCTTCTCCCCCTTCTCTTGAAGCTCTCGTTGTACGTACTCGGCATGTACCTTGTCGATGGCTTCATCGGGGGCCTTATCAACAAACCCCTCTGTACATTTATTCGGTAGAAGATGCCCCTTGCCCTTGCGCAGTGCCTCTTTTAAGGCTTGGCGTTGATCTGTGGGTTCTTCGACATGTTCAAAAGATTCTGCGGCTGTGTCGAATACTTGTGCAAGGTCTGACATTCTCTTTATTGTACGACGATATCGAAAAAAATAAAACACGATCAGGGCATAGGGTAAAATTACAGCGATTAGTAGACACACTTCCATTTTCCGGACCGGCGGCAGTGCCCACGGGCTAGCGTGGACACCTGGTCCTGTTGCACGAGCCTTTTGTCATCGGCCCTGTTAAGCGACAATTTATTCACCCTTTGGGTATATATTTGATGTTTCCTTTGTTGGATTAACACCTGGCTTTTGCATATATCAACGTCTTCCTCCAGACATCGTCTATAATCATCAAAAGTGATAGACTTTTTGGTCACACATCTCTTTACGCCCTTCGCTTTCCTGTCACCGCCCTCTTTCGTGAGGCTCTCGTAGGCATATAGCTTTGCCCTCAGTGTTATAAACTCCGTCATGATTTTCCCACTTAGCTCATCCTTCATTAGGCCAACAACTTTTTTGTTTTTCCCCATAGGGAGAGGCCTGCTATCTTCCTTGCTATAGGCGCTCGTATCAAAACGTGTCTCGACATCCTGCGCGATATCGCGATAAAAATCTTCCGTTCGAAAGTGGTATACAAAGCTGTGCGTGTCCATGTAATAGAGCTGCAGCTTGCTACCATATTTTGGCTGCATATAGTCATAGTGGAACTCATACATGATCAACTTTGACATGTCTAGTATGACCTGGCCTATGTATACAGGCTTGTTCATTTTGACCTCCGTTTTACCCATCTCTACACCTAGGAGGTTCTTACTGAACCTGAGGCCACCCTTAAAATTAGGTTTCATCACGAGCCTCATATATAGATCCTCGTTGGTGACAAGTTTGAAATTCCGATGGTTCCGAATATTTTCCATGGTCTTGCCGAACACCGAGAGGTTCATGAGCTTGTAGAAGTCCTTCTCAAAGTCACTTCTGGCAGCAGTTCTCAGCCTCGTGTTGTGATCTATGTATCCCCTAAGCCATGGCTTTTGGTTAAATTGAATGACCCTATACACCTTCCTCAGGTCAAGCCCGTACTTTATGGCTTCGTGGAGGGCCCTGATATGCACCACTTACCCACGCTTGTTTTTTAAATTTGGTACCAGTTTTTCGACTTTGTTAATCACCATGCGTTCTGGTAGAAACGGTAATTCGTTATGTGTATCGTGTAGCCCATCAGGGTAGTCTATATCAACCTCGAGTAAGTATCCATACTTGTTTTTATCGACAAGTTTCGCAATTCTCCTTTCGGTCAATACCTCAGTAATTGACACCCATTTGAAGCCATCCGTTGGCAGATCTTGACACATTGCCCAGCCATAGAGGTTGTTCGCATCGAGATATTGTAGGTATGAGGATTCCTCACCCGGGGTATACTGTTCCCCCATATATTTGTTATTTGCCTTAGCATAGCGATGTACCGCCTGGGTTATCCCTCCCCGGATACCCTTTTCAAACATGAGAAGCATGTTGGGATCTGTGAGAATCTCTAGCTTAATTCCGGTATACTTAAGTGCTGCTTTCCATGCCAGGCCGGGTGCGGAATAAAAGTGAGCAGGATCAAGCTTGTAGTTTGTTAAGCACACGTCTCGAAACGTTTCAAAAATGTCGGCCAATAGCAGGACGTCTGTGGTCAGGTAGACATCGTGATAGTCACCCATGGTAACTAGGTATGGTAACTAGGTATGGAATTGTATCACCCTCTGGGGTGATACAATTCCATACCTTTTTCGCATATATATAATTCTCATCACTAATCCCCTTCATATTCAGCTTGCTGTAAAATGCCTCCTTCGGAGGTGGTTCCGACTCTTCAAATGGTTGCCAATCATCCATGTATTCATATGGGTATACGCCTTTTCGAAGCATTAGGCGGAATACATCATCTTTGTTGATGAATTTTGCCATGGATGGTACATTCGCCTTTAGTTTTTCTTGATCTAGCTGCCTCGTGGTATTCAAATAGCTGTTTGAACATAGAAATTTTGCCACATACTCAGCGTCTATACTCTGAAATTCCATACAGTTATCCGCACAATGTTGGCATTTCATACCGGCGGCGTTTGTTCCAATGAGGTTACTTGCCAATTTGTCCAGACTGGAGGGCATGAATCTACAGCTGTCGATAAATCTAATCTCTATCTTCCTATACATTTCTCCATCGCCATACCCCATACCTGCAAGTGGTACCTTGATCTTAACATTAAAACTGATGTACTTTTCGGTATTCTCTGCTATGCACCCAATGTCTTGCGTGTTATATTTTTCTCCCAGTTCCCGGATAAAAGGATGCGCGTTATACCCGCTTAGATTGTGGAATATGATAGGTATGTGACTAGGTATCTTATACTTCAAATTACAGCTGTTATGCGCCGCGCCCCTGTACAAACCGGTGTAGTGGCAATGGTCCCGAACCTTGCGGTTATTCACGTCGTTAAACGACTTCAAACATATATGGCATTCCGTAGCCTCATTATGTTCTCTTTTTAATATCTCTGTCAGTTCTAACATTGGCTGTTGCGGGAATGTATTATATAACCGCTTCACCTTATCTTCCAGATGATTCACGAACCGCGTCACACAATCCTTACCACGATACACTGTTAACGGATCTGGTACATTTCCATATGCAAATGTACTATATGTACACCAACCTGATGGTACATGTTTGTTCAGCTTTTTTGTCTTCATCCCCCTGGTATCCTCCACTGGTATTAATAGGCTCTCGAAGTCTGCGTATATAGCAAAAGGTACCTTGAATTGTTGATGGCCATCCCTATATTTTAACCATTTTTCACCTTCTTTTGGCATCGTGATTTTAACCGCCTCATGATCCCTGCAGTAGCCATAATGCTTGTCCCTCGATTCAACTGTGTTGAAGGCCTGTGGGCAGTTCAGGCAAAAATGCATTGATTTTGTGTTCCTTGAGGTCTCACTACCTAATAGTTGTGATAGGCTTTTGACAGCTGTGTAGTGGGCCTTTTTACCATCCGTGATGAGCAGCAGGTTCACCTGCTTGCTACGCTAAATGTTGTGCTCGGATCGTCGCAGTATGTTTATCTTTTTATCTGTTATATACAAAACGTTCACTGCGATGTCCGTGTTGTTCCCCTCAAACTTAGATATGTCCTTGATGGTTGTCGGGAACCCTATATCCTGCCAATTGTAGTGATCTACGTAGGGCCTCAGCTTAGATATCCTTTGCATGTCTTTTTCAATCTCTGCATGGTGTAGGCACGCCATGACGCCCCACTTGAAACATGCTTCATCCTCATTTTTTGGGTTGATGATGGCCTTCTTTGAGGATATCCATTTAGGTAGTTCTATGTATGATGAACCCCTTGTTAGTCGCAGTTTATGGAAATCTACATCTAGGTGTAGGATTCGACTAATGGTGAATCCGCTCTGGGGTAGTGCCGGATGTTCCACGTGTGTCTTGTTATCGGCAAACATCCTACCCAGCACGTCGTCCACGTCGCTACCCTGGAAGATTTCTATCATCTTGCTGTTAAAAGCTTTCTTCACCTCAATGTGCTCGTCGTTCGCCTCCTCCGAGCTTGGTACTATTTTCTTCTTCCACATGATCCATAGGGCCATCTGTACCTTTGCTGATCCCATATCTCTTACATGCTCCTCAACCAAGGTTTTCACGTTGGGTCGCACCATCCCTATATACCCATCAACGTCGGCTCCTCCTATACCAGGAATGCGAAAACTTTTAAATGTTTTGTGCAGTGCGTGCTTATGTTCCTGAGGCGTAAAATCTTGCCCCGGCTGCTGATCATATAGATTTTGAATATCTTCGAGGTAGTCCTCCCGTGCCTCCTGTTCGACCTCGGCGTGAAGTGTAGGCCTCGCGATGATGTTATTCGCACTATCATAGAGATTCATCACCTTACGCTTGAAGGTCGCATAGGTCCTCTTGACTCCCTCTTTTATAGGCTTGGGAACAGCGTCCACTAACCAGTTGTACCATCCTCGCATCTTGGTTTTTACAATCGAACGATTTTTTGACATCTCCTGATTTTCAAATACATCCATAACCTCCGGTGTTGGTAGTATAGTCACAGGCCTGGCCGGTTTTCGTTGTCCAGCCCTCCTGGGTGGCCTCTGTGGGCCATCCTCCAATAGAGCAACCAGTTCAGCCTTGTGTAGCCTGTAATGCCCGGCTAGCCCACGGCCTTTTGCAATATCTCGTAATTGTTTCACTGTGTGCGTGTTCATCTTTATTATATGAATTTTCGATTGTCCGTGAATTTCTAACGCATTTGAGAGCGTTACTGCGCATGCGTTGATTTTTGATGATTAATAGAAGCGGGTGTGTGTGTGCGGGGAATTTACCTTGATGTGCGCTAGAAACTATTTTTTACTCATTTGCAGTATGATTTTGATATGCATCAATAAACATGGCATTATAGGGACTTTACCTTGATATGCATGACTAAACACGGCATGGTAAGTACTTGTATTGGATGGGAGGGAATATATTGTGTTTGACCGTGCGTGCGCGTGCGCGTGTGTGGGATGTGCGTTGCGCCAGAACATACATTTCTCTATCTCTTAATTCCGATCTTTACGAACACAAAATTGTTATTTCTTTGGGGCCATATTGGCTGCTACGTGAGCTTTAGTGTTCTGTGTGATTTTAAACCGACCGCGGTTTCTTGTTTGTATAGGCACACAGTTTTAAAATCCAGTTTTGATGACACACTTTTGTCCTAACGGCAAAAATTGCTTATATAACCCCCTGAATATCATTTAATATGCAAATTCTCAATGTGACGTCCAGAACACAATAGAATAAAAAAAATGGATGAGCTTCTGTTCTCCTTCATCCATTTGACTTCATTAATCCGTAAACATCTTTTATGAAGACTGCTTGACCGTTTGAGAAAATGCATTTTTATTGCTGTTGGTTAGCGTGTTTTTCTTGACGAATGAGAAAGATTAATTTTTAGTGAAAAAAGGGATTTACTTTTTAGATTTGGTTTTATTAATGCGTTCATAAATTTACCTCTAGGATTTTGTCAGTATCGCGACAGCAGTGAGCAAACATCTGGCAAATATTCCCGATCGCCCGACGAACGATTTGAATCGCAATTATTTTGGTTTGTGTTTTTAAAATATAAGTTAAAACGAATCGTATTGGGTAGGTTTCTTAGCAAACTCGCTCAATGTCTTCTCTAGGATTCACACATCTTGCTGCGGTTTGCCGAGTGTTGCACTTTGCAACGTCATTTTGTCACTAGATCCATTCTTCTTGTTTTTACGCGGCCAGTTAAAAAAGGAATATTACTGGCAAAGAAATTGCTGTTATTGAGGTCAAAGGAGATATAATTAAAGTGCATTTATTTTTTTTCGAAATATACCACCCATTTTTGACAATATATCAAAAAATAATTTTTGTGTTTACTTACTCTTTTAAGAATATTTATGAGTTCTAGAAATACGGCGGTGTCCTCGTGTGTTCTCACACATTCGTAGAAAATATCTGTGACGTCCTACACTGTCTAAATGAACTTACCTTACTTTTGTGAATTGTCATCGTTAAACCGAAAGTAGTGTTTTAAAACAAAACTCTCAACGATGAAGAGCTTAAAGTTTTTTTCTACAAATTTTAACCAGTTTTATTAATTGCATGCGTACTGACAAGAATAATCAAAAAGTTTTTTTTGTTTGTTTTTGTTTTTTAAATGAAAGAACTAAGATCTTTCTTTAAGCGACTTTTAAAAAAACATAATTCGTGGTATTATCCCACAACTGAACTAATTTTATTATTTACCTAGTTTTCAAGTAATTCTTTTCTCTGTTTTTTTAAAGGCGCGTAATCACCCTTATCGAAAAAAATTAACATATACATTTTTTATATTTATTTCAAAGTTCAGACGGAGTTATGACTTTCCTGAAAATTTGAGGATATAAAACCTACTAGAAATGGAAATAATGGTACTTCAATATCTTGAATTTATTGGGGGTTTTTTCCAGCCGCCACATTTAACGGTCTTGTTGATCTCTTATTCTCGTCTAATAAGCGGGCCGTCGCAAGATGTTCGTGTGAAACCGTAGGTAAACAAACGGCCTTATCTTTAAATGAGCACTGAGATGGAGTTCGATAAAATCGCCATTATGGTCGGCTCCGTTCACGCTGTTCTTTTTGGCTTGTTTTTCTTTGTAAAACATGGCATCAAAAAGTGGAAAGAAATTTTGGTTCTGTTTAAAAAAGCGGCCGAGCGTAAAAACATCCGTATCACTTTCTCCACTTAGATTTAATCTTCTTCTATTCTATTCGCCATTGTTTTTGGAGACCAGACAAAACAAAACAGAAAGAAGAAATCACAGCATTGCCTCGTGGTTATTAATTATGATAATTAATGCTTCTCACGCTCTTTCTTTTTTTATTAGCATGACCGGGATTATTGCATATTATAAGCCAAAAAACCCAACGGGGGAGAATGCTCATTGTGATAGTTGAAGATAGTTGAAGCACTATGGAGATAATTAAATTTAGAGCATGAAAGGGGAAATTCTGAAAATTTAGGTATTCTAATTGTGTAGATTTGATACTGTCTCCATAAGGAAACGACTAACTGTTTGAACAAAGGAAAATAATCAAAAAGTAAGACAGCTAGCGAGGCGAAGCTGTCTTCAGAAACAACAACAAGAAGTGGTCAGTGTTGCAAAGAAGTCTGATTTCAGTAAGTTAAAACGTTTAAATAATAAAGAAGAACACAGAAACTTCGATTGATTTATCTGATTTATCATGTTCGGAACTTTGTTGATACATTTATAAAAGCATTACGATGGAAACACAGCTACGGATACTCTCCCTCATTCATTATTTTTTCTGTAATGGCATGAATCCAGCAACCATGTGATCGATTTTGCCGTGCGTTTATTATCGCATGATTCGTGCAATGAAATGCAATGGCGGTTCTGTAGGCGAAGAGAAATTGGGGTGAGTTTGTTATTTCTATGAAACATTTGAACATGTTCTGGTTGTCAGTTTTCAATAAAATTTTCAGGATAATGTTTTCTTATGTATATCTTTCAATTTTTACAATAAAATAGGCACTTCTAAAAAAAGTTGCCTACAGGGTGATTACGCGCCTTTAAAACGCGGCGGTAACGTACAGTTCAAAGAAAAGTGAACCTTACTTACGGTATATTTTGTAATCTCAAAGATGAAGACTTGTGTATTATTTTGGACATCGCTGTTTCTCTGTCTGTGTAAGTTGATATTTACGACCGCTTCACATTAAGTTGTTCTTAACCGAAGCTCCGAATTTTTAGTATCGCACAGAAGGATCGTTTAGACAAGTCAACTTGCAGACAGACACCTTTTTTTCCTTCACTAAGAATTTAGGAAACGCCGCCATCTTTAATGTAATTGAAATTGAACATATTGAGCACCGGCGTTTACACTCTGAGAGCTGCGGCCGTTAACTTTTGAAAGCATTGTTAGGCAATTTTTATATAATTATAGCTCTTGTACTTAAAACTCAAAAATGATAAGAAATGTCTCCCCTTCTTAAATCAAATAAAGAAATTTCCTTGTTAAGTCAAGTGATAGAGATAGCAAGCAGAAACAACTCTATTATTAATAATAGCGACGGGGATACGGTAGTGTGGAAAATTCTAACATCCCATCATTTTTTTTATGTTCTTAAAGATTTTCATTTCGGTTGTTACACCGAAGGTTCAATATGCCTTCAGAGTTGGTTGGAAACTCTCAATTTTTGGCATAATATTGCAGAAAGATGGTTTAGTTTGTTCAGATATAAGTCCATTTTCGGACAAAAAAATATTTGTCATAAAACTTTGTTAGCTACCTTTATCCATTTTTAAAAATACTTGTAGTTTTAGGTTTTATTTCTATGAATCGTGAAACAATTCTGGGTTACAGATTATAGTGAGTAGCTATTCTAAAATGTTTTTGTCAACCTTTAAAAAATTCGTCACTTAGTCTGACTTTGTTTTCCAAAATAAAATAAAAGTATTTAAGAAAAATTCCAGGTTGCTTTGAGAATGTTTAAAATAAGTTGTAGATTGTTCTATTGCCTAGATATATAAATACTGTGCAAAATTTTATAGTAAAAGCGTTAGGCTTTCTTTAAAAAATGCTAATTGTAGAACTAATTCGCCCCCACCTCACGCTCTCTTAAAAGAATACCCAAAATGACCTTAACTTTAACCCCTTTGCTACCTCCTTGATACACACCAACGAAATAGAGTTTAAGCTCAGCTCTAATTCGCGAGGCAAAACAACTTTGCATGGATTGTTATGTAATATAAAATACAAAGATAATTAAGTGGTAATATAAACACAATTTTATTCATTATAGTCAAGAAAAAATAAAGAGAATGACTTTCTTTTAGCTACTGCTTGTCCAAAGGAAATCTTGTGAGACGAGTAAGGCATTTTGGCCAACCCTGTTTCCTCCCTCCATAACTTAAAATATAATACACACCTACTAAATGCATATTATAGCTCTCAATAGCTGAAAAAAACTTAAAAACTTTCTGGAACATTTTCTACATAATCCTATGTGTTAAAATATTGACAAATGAGTTACTAATATTTGGCATTTTTTTATTAGTGCCTGAAGATGTAGCCGATTCCCTCCCAGCATGCTTAGCAGCATGTGCAAGAGGTATGCATTCTTAATTTGCCTGAGTTCGGCTTTTTGTCAAGCGTATTGTGCAGGTAGAATTTCCAAAAATGCACGAGACTAGATATTCTTGTGGCCTTTTGAGTATTTTTAACGTGTTTTTTTTGATGTGGTCACTTGTGCAATTCTTAACTTCTCTATCTAGGTGCTACAGCGATTCAAACGTTCTGCCGAACCATTCCTGCTCCCCAAGTGCGAGCTCCGTGTTGGGCTATTCAATTTGCAGGACCAGCGGCGTGTAATGGGTTCTGCTACCTTTACTTTTAATGAAACATTGTTACGTTTTTGTTGTTGTTTTTTTGCATTACGTTTTCTACTAACATACTAACATTTGCATTCTGCACAGGGTCATAACAGAGAAACAATTCAATGACTTATACAACTAAAATGAGAAAAGAGGTCTCTCAGGACTAGAAAAATGATATGAATAATATAAAGCTTCTCTAGAGCATGTCTGCTTTGACCTTGCACAGGAAAGCACTTTTTTCAGTCCTTAAGAAATTTTAGTCTTACCTGCCATCTTTTTGTTATAATTTGCATTAGTGTGACGCTCACTAACTAAGAGTCTGTTTGGACTGAATCGAGATAAGTTAATTCCGAACTATGTTACACAATCAATAGAGTTTAACACTTGTTTTTATTTGGAGAAAAAAATGTATCTCAAATATCTGTTGCATGCTTCTTAACCCCCTGATTTTCTCTAATAAATGAACCTTTCTACACCATATCATGATTTGTTTTGTGCAGTTCCCAATCATGTATTAGTTACATTCACATTCACATATTCTTTTACGTGAGGGCTTACGTAAAGAATACGTTTATGTGAATGTACCTTTAATGTATAAATTTCCCCCTGAACAACATTAATAAAAAATAAGTCTCCTGATTAACTTTTTTTAAAAAGGATTACGTAGATGACAGCAGTTCCAAGCTTGTGAAAGCAAGAAACTTTCTATCCATCTTGTGTTTGCAGCTAATCGCTCTCTTATTGATTTGAATTTATGCAATTTTCAAGCGATACATTTTCACAAACATTTTTAAATATACATGTGGAAATGTCAGAATGAAGTACCTTAACCTTATTTATTCGGTCCGGGGTTTTTCAAACATATTTTAGCCGTGGGGCGGATTCCGCCCGCCCTCTTCATTACTTTTAAAAGGCCCGAATCAAACTTGGTACAATTGTAGTACGTGCCACGAAAGGAACCACATGGCATATTTTCCCGTAACGTCATTCGATCCTTGAAATTTGTCCAAAACACCGCTATCTGCATAAAATTCAACCAGTAGTTTCTGACAGCCAAAGAAAAGTTATTTAACATAATTTCCGGTTTTTACATAGTTCGCATAACAAAAATTGCTAAAAATTGCCTGATTCTCAGGTAAAATCCAAACAAATCGTGAAATCAGACTAATCACTTGTCCAGAATTTACATAGTGATTTTCCTTGAACAAATAAAGTTGTGTTGTAAGTTTCAAGTTCTAAGGATAATCCTAATGAAAGTTATTATAATTTCCCGATTATAAGGATTTCATAAAGATTTTTAGGGGTCGAGTAATAGCCAATATGTGAGGCTCTGGGACTTAAAAGATTTGGCATGCAGGTGCCTAATAGATAAATATAAAAACTCAGTAAGTATCATAACCATGCAGCATAGCAGAAAAGAGTTATTAAGAATAAGCAGGCAGGGGGGAGAAATCTGCTCCCCTCGGACCGAATAGAGTTAAGTTGATTTAATTTCGCGAAGATTAATTTTTGCGAATTTTTGCGAGTTTTATCAATATTCGCGAAAACATCTTTGCGTGAAAATTCCCGGATAGGTTAATTCGCTAAAATAAATCTTCGTTAAATTAACAGAAATGACTTTTGCGCTAAAATTAACTACGCGAAACTTTTAGAAAAAGTATTTTTTCTCTGCAAACCTTTTCTTGTAGTTGAAACCTTAAAATGGTTAATAGGCAAAAAATATCGACATGACTGAGTCGCAAAAATTAATCTTTGCAAAATGTATTTTTTGGACCTTGCGAAAATAAGTTTTAATAATTAATCAACTTTAGGTAATCTAGGATAGCCTTGAGAATTTATCAATACAGTTGACTCCCTCTAATTCGAATCTCTATAATTCGAATATTTTTATAATTCGAACGAATGCTCAGTCACCGTCAATTTTCCTTAAGAAACTCTTATAAAAAACTTTCTACAATTCGAATTTCTCTACTTCGAAACTTTCTCTAATGCGAAACAGTTTTTCAGTATCTTCAGCACGATTCTCTCCCTAATTCGAATTTTAGAGTATAAACAGGGCTTTGACAAATTTAATTTGTCGACCTGAGAAAAGCACTTGGTGATGCAACTGGTATTGTCGAAAGTGATCGTCTCCCCAATGTAACGCGATCAAATATTCAACAGTTTTTCAAATAGACCTTCTTTTTTGTGTAAACTATGAAAATAAAGATTGAATGAAACTTGAATTATGTTTTCTTGATTTTGAAATAACGTAATTTCTCTCTGTAATTCGAATTTTCACTCTCTGAGGCTGAAAGTTCGAATTACAGAGACTTTCTATAATTCGAATCTCTCTATAATTCGAACAAAAATTTTTCCCCGTGGGAATTCGAATTACGGAGAGTCAACTGTACATTTATCGCACTTAATCAGATAAATGTACAAAATGATGACGGTAGTGTCACTCAATCTAGCTGATTCCGGTCAATTCAGAAATAATATTTCAACACTGGGTATGAAGAATGACTTAGATCGCTAGATGACTGTATTAGACTGAGTATAAAAATCAAGATATGCGCATATATATAAGAAAATCCCGAACATAATATTTAACAGGGTACTTCGCCGATCATAAAAAATAGCAATATCAAACGTTACCTGTTGGTGATTAAACGTTCCAGTTAATTCTTGTTTAATAATAAGACTTGGGTGAAAACAAAATACTGAAAGTGAAATAATTTAAGGAAGTCGAGAAATAAAACATAACAAAAGAATCTGGGGAAAAAATGTACAAAAATGTTATAAACTTAAAAATTGTCCAAATGAGAATTGCTTTTTTTAATCGTTTAAGTTATTAAAGTGGGATTTCTTATGGAGATTGCAGGTCACTTTTCAGGTTTGTTTTTAAGGAGCTTTGACCAGAAAAAAATCAAAATTATATAAGACGTTATGTACTTTAATAAACCACTTAGAATTTGGCCATTTTTATTAATTTTATCAAAAATTTGAATATAAAAATCTTGTATTTTGGAGGTTTTTGAAATGTTAACAATCAAATCCAACATGTAGGAGCGGGTCCTACCTTCATTATGGTTTATCATCAGAACATCCACTTGCTGCATGTTTTAAAAGCTTCATAACGTTTTTAAATAAAGAAACACGCAAGTATGATCTACATTTGAGCATTGTTCAAATCAATTTTGAGAAAAGTTTCAATAATAATTTTGTGATTAACCGATTTAAAACATTGCATATTTGGAAAAAGAAAACAACAACAACACTTTAAACACTCTAAATGCAACACGCTGGTGCAAGTTGTTGGTGGGTGGCCAGGTGGTTTAATACGGTCCAGGTTCAAACCCTATAGCTGACATTTCTTCACTTGTCGATATTAAAAACGAGGGGGTTTCATTAACTAACAATTTTGATTTGTCATCGTAAGCCACCTGTGAATAAGCGACTTAACAAACAAAAATCAGCTAACTGAGACAAAATGTCGAGTAAAATGCTATGAGAGTTTAAGAAAGGAGTTTAAATCTAGTGACTTCCAAAGCAGGGTTTGTGCTACGGTGCCGCACACGAGGTGTGTGTGACATTGTAGAAATCAGTAAAAACTGGTTTAAAAAGAAACAAATATATGCTAAAAAACAATTATTTATTCACAAAAATATTCAAATTGCTATATTCCTTTCTTAAATTTGATTTAAAGTTCTCGTGTATTTCTGGTAATTTCTCTGATTGTTTTAAATACGGCAGGTGTATGGAATTCTTTTCAAGATTTGATGAATCTGCTTGTCTAAAGAAAAGAAAACTTTGTTTTAATTATCAAATACCGGAAGTCATTTAATAAACGACTCACTGTAAGCGTTAACATTTTTGGAACAACTTTAGACGATATTTTAGGTGTTAAACTCAAATCGTATTAGCATTACAAAAATAACATTGGTTTGGCAAATATCTATCTCAAAGAAAATAAGTCCAATTACAAAAGTTCAGTGTTTTTCCACTTTAATAGTTTCCATATTGTAGACGATGATCGTTGAAATATATATCAAATTTAATACAATTTAAAGGTAATGAGAATAGTTGGAGAGAAAATTTTTAATTTTACAAAGAGCGTTCTTATGTACAAAAATCTCTCCTACAAGTATGCTATTAAAAGCTCCACAACATTGACGATCACCAATGACGTCAGAAATACTTTTGATGTTTCCCGTCTCACGAGGTAGCTGTCATTTAAGGTGGCACACACGCTGAATTGAGTTTTGATGGCAGCGACTTTCTCTCGTTATATGATTGTTTTGAGATCAGGTTGTTTGAAAACGTGAGAAATCTTGTAATTGCTCTTGCAAAAACATGGTAATTTAGGCATTATTCCAGAAATAAGTACAAAAACCCCTTACCGGAAGAAAAAGTTGGTAAAAAGTGACCAAATCTTGACTCAGTGACCAATATTTTCTACTGAACACAATTTTCTTGGCGATCATTTTTACTGTCTTTTTTATTTTTTGTTGCCAAGTCTTTTTGATTTACGTTGACATATTATTACCGATAATGTATCGTAGCTATGTCGACTATATGACGTATAAGTACGACAATATTCTTTTGCATAAAATTTTACGAGGCAATATTTATTTTGATATCATAAAAATTCACCAGCCTACTCATACTCTGGTCTGATGTCTATCAAAGATATTTATTATCTATTTGGGCACAAAATAAAGACTTACCTTAAATTGCCGGGACATTGTTGATTCTGATGTTTCATTAGATACTAAAATTTAAAAAACAAAGAAGCTTACCCAAATAATACTGGAGGGGATACCTGCATTAAAAATGATATTTTCTTAAGTTGTGGAGGATAAAAAGTTGTTTATCAAGTCTTTTGGAATTTTTTATTAATATTTTTTTGTTCTCAAGCTATTCAAGATTTAAATATTTAAAATCTGAGAACTTATGATGTCATAAGTACTTTTCTAAAAAATGCTAACGTTTCATTTCTACCTTTAATAAAAGATGAGATCACTTTTAAGCTACAAAACTTCACATATATCAAGATATCATCAAAAGCATAAGTTCACACTGCTAAAAAGTTTTTATATTATCATATCATATGTAAGTATGCAAGATATTTAAATTATTAATTTATAATTTCTATCTTATTACATCATCAATGATGATGTTAAAAGGTCAAATGGAAATCTTTGAAGCTAAATATATCAAGAACTTGAAACAACTCTTAGGACAAAAGCAAACTTGCTTAGTCTAATAATATACTCATATTATTAGGCTTAACTTAGCAAAAATGCTCATATCAGCCTGCGGCAAGGCAAAACGTTGCGGCAAGTTTGGGTTCGATTGGAGCTGGGAAATTTCTAGCTGGCTCGTTGCTCATGCTATCGCATTATATTTCTGATGAGGAGAGAGATCTTGCCAAAGCAAGCCATCCCGCTTAACCAGGCTGACTCGCCTCGTGTGACCAAGCGCTAAGAATACATTAATTAACTTTTATTTAGAATGTTAACATGCGTAAATGTAGGCACCTCCTTTCTACTTCATTTACAGGCACATTTTAGACACCAAAGATATCGAAATCAAAGACATTGCAAAACTATTGTACGATGAACCAACCTGTGTGTGAGATACCTTCTCCGGTAGGTATCGAAATTCTAATAGTTTTTTCTCCTTCCGTCTGATTTTTGCCATGTTTTCTTGTAAATCAGACGTATCGCAATGAACAGACAATGATGTTAATTTCTCAGTTGAGCATGCAATGGACCGTGACATTTTCAGTTTCGTTTGGGTTGAACTATCTGCAAATCTTTTTCTACCTGTATTCTGCAAGATGTTTGGTTGTATCGCTATGCTATTAATTTTCTTTATTGCCATTGGCCGACGTAGTGGTTTTATATCTACTTGAATTGTTTTGCTATCTGTTTCAATAATTGTAGGTGTTATATCAATGTTATGAATTTTTGATCTTTGGAAGTCTTTGGGAATATTATTTATGCAATTTTGACTTTGTAAAAGTTTATGATTTTCTTCACGTAATTTAGTAATGATTTCCATCAACTCTTTAATTTCCTTTTCCAATCTAAGAAAAAGTGAAGTTTTTTTTTGACATCAGTGGTTATTGACTTAATGATAAATATTATGTCGCGCTCGACGTGCCCACTTTTTTGTCGTCGTTTTTTTTAACAGCTTTTTTTGCTATGCTGCATGGTTCATACCCCTTAAAGCCTTAAATATTGCTAAATACTCGAAACTACTCCTAAATATGTCTATGAATCCTCATAATCGGGAAAATATAATAACTTTAGTTAGAATTATCCTTAGAATTTGAAACTTTACAACACAACTTTCTTTCATCAAGGGGAATCATTTTGTAAATGTTGAACACGTGATTAATCCGATTTCCCGAATTTTCCATGTTTTATCCGAAAATAAGGAAAAATCGCATTTTCGGGCAATTTTTGGCGTTTTTACGCTCGAACTATGTAAAAACCGGACAATATGCTAAATAACATTCTTTGTCTGTCAGAAACTTTAATAGAATGTAAAAATTCTCTTATAATATGTTCGAGAAACCCCAGGCCGAATAGGGTTAAGAAATCATACTTTAGGAATTATATCAGGTAAAAATGTTAATTTTCTCAGAATCACGATGCTCAGTACAAAAAGTACAATTTTTATACAAAAACGTGTATTATTAGCAACATTCGGGGCTGGTACAAAAGCAGCAATTAATGATACTAGCCGGTGGCCCGTTACAAGATCCACGGGTTCGCCCGTCCTTTTTATACCGCATTGCGTGCGTCTCGCTACTTGCGGAACCATTTTGCGTGACAGACAGACGTATACGGGCATTATAATATAGATAAAATCTTACTCCTTCTTTTCTTTCGTTATTATTGCCAATTCGGTACAGTAGATAATCATGTGTTCTTTTTCGTTTCTCGCTTTTCGCTTCAAGTGTTTCACTCTCAGTATTGCGTCATAAACATCTTGATCAGTTTCTGTATACTTTTTCTCATTCCTAAATTAACGTATTGCATTAATCTTTGTTCTTGAACAATGACTCGATATAGCCCGTGGAAAAATGGAAAAGAACCGTCATTTGAATTTAGATGACTTTTGCAAATACTTATCCATATACCACAAAGGGTGACTCGAATCGAAAATTGTACGCTAAACGTCAATCTGACATTAGTAGTGTTTCCAGGACATGATATTGTACTGATTTTTCGTCTGCGCGCTTCACAGAATCAAATGTATAAGTGCTTGTGACTAGCTAAGTGTTATTTTTTATTTATTTTTATTTTCACGTTGAGTGTTGGGAGAGAGGGTAAAATCTCAACAACGGATTGACGTTTAAAGGGGAACTACACGCAAAAATTATTTTTTGATATATTGTCAAAAATGGGTAATATATTTCAAAAAATAAAAAAGTGCAACGTAATTATGTCTGTTTTTACCTCAATAAGAGCAATTTCTTTGCCAGAAATATGCCTTTTTTCAACGGGTCGCGTAAAAACAAGAAGACAGGAAATAGTAACAAAAATGACGTTGCAAAGTGCGACATATAGCAAACCGCAGAGAGAGGCCTCCAAGAAAACACATTGAAAAGAAGAGACATTACGATTTGCTGTGACTTATTTTTTAATAAACAAGAACCAAAATAACTAAGTATATACCAAAAATAAACCTTTCTTATTCGTCAAAAAACAACGATTACCAACAATTTTCCTCAAATGAACAAACAGTCTTCATAAAAAAACTTTGATAAACTGTTATAATTTTGAAAAAGGTTAAAAAAAATGAAATTGTATGGACGAAGGAGAACAGTAGCCCATCCTTTTTTTTAATTGTTTTGTGTGATAGACCCACCTTGGAAAGTTTGCATATTAAATGAGAAACAATTCAGGGGGTATGGGACATTTTTTTTACTCTCTGAAATAAATACAAAAATCGTCGGGACAGCACCAGGAACAAGAAGACTATTTCCAGAACGTGCTTTACTTTCGTTTTATGTTCGAAATGTTGATGACATCGGTTCAACCATTAGCTCACTCTAGCAAAGTAATAAGTTTACCCCCTGTCAGAAATTAGATTTTTATTCGCGCAAAACAAAAACAACAAAACTTTGCTTATGAGTTGCGAGAAAAGATAATCATAAGTGGCGAGCAGGGCGAAAATTTAACTCTAAAGTATTAAATTTATAAATTTAAAAATGGAAAAGGGGAACAAACGAGTGAAATAATATTAGTAAAATAAAAGTGAACGTATATTATGCAATGGTGTGGATTTGATGACCAGTGAATATGTACAAATACAAAGAAAACTTTATTTTTTGCATTCAAGAATCCAGATGAACTTTGTCTTACTATCATATCCCTCTGTAAACAATCGTCAGTGAAGTGTTTTGCGCAGATGTAAAAACCAGAATCTTTTGGTAAAGACCCTTCTCTTTTAATCGCTTGCAATCGTTTTTAACGAAGTTTGTTGTTCGATTTTTCTGAAGGTATCTTATGAAAACTAAGCTCCTTGTTAAACGTGGGGCGACTTGTACAACCGAAAGCTGAGCAACTTGGCATATTTAGCATAAAATAAGAAGGAATTGCTAGTAGCTATATAAGATATATTTTATCAAAACTATAAACGATTTTAAAATTTGTTGTTTTAATAAACCAGCCACTGCATAGAATTGCGCTTTCCGCACTTTGCAACGTCACACATCACATTCGTCCCAGTCTTTTTTTACGGAATTGGGGGTCGGGATTTCTAGCCGTATTTTGGGGTGATAAGGTTCGTATTGTTGGCACTTGGAAGTCATACGAAACAGTAAAACTAGTTGAATTCGTTTTTTTATGGTAGTAGTAACAATATATCAAAAAATAATTTTTGCGTGTAGTTCCCCTTTAAGGTAAAACTTTTGATTAGTGAGTCGTTCTTAAAGTTACTATGCCGTTATATAAGCACTGAGCAGTTTTTTCGTGGAATGTTCACAACTTTTATAAAAAAACTTTTATAGAAAAAACTGGTATCTACAACAACTACAATTCCCCTCAAAGAAAAGCAAAATGGCAGACACAGTTGAATGATCCCTCAAGGCAGGCTAGCTCGTTTAGAAGGAAAATAAAAACTCTGTCTGTATAACGTAAAAGATCCTACACATGTGTAAATCACTAGTTATTTAAATTACCTTTAACACAGATATAACGCACATGTAAAGTTGTATTTTACGTTGATAATAAGATGCTTCTCTTTTTTCAATGTCATGGTACTTTAAGGGCGGAAACTTTCGCGTATCAAAAAAAAAGCGAAATTCATGAAATAAACTTTCGCGTTTCGCGGTTTTAAGAACAAATTTAGCGGGAAAAACTTTTGCGATTCGAAGAAAAAGGTTATTTTCGCGTGAAAAAACTTTCGCGAATGAGCAAAAAATAAGATTTTTTTTATTTTTCTTGCTTTGTTTAAAGTTGATTCTTTTTATAACAACGAATTTTAGGGGGGGGATCTTAAAAAATATTTTTCGCGTGAAAAAACTTTTGCGTTTTTTAAATTGGTTATGATTTCGCGTGAAAAAACCTTTGCGTTTTGCTGTTTTTAAATTTCCAAAGGCAAAACTTTCGCGAAAAATGGCCAAAAACGCAAAAAACGCGAAAGTTTCTGCCCGCGAAAGTAATTAAATAAAGCTCTATCATTGATTTTATTTCCACTGTTCTGCCTCGTGTTTCTTTACAGCATGCCGCCATTTTGACTATGTCTATTGTTTGTTATTTTGAGGGATCCCCGTTGCTGACATCAAGGTGTTAAGACCTTCATCGCTGTTATATCATCACATATAATATTTTAAGTTATGTTTTAAGTAATGTATATAATGACAAAACAAAGATTAACGTTAAGAAGTTACGAAGATAACAGTTGATCTGAAGAATAGTGTTTGTTGTTGTGCACATTATTTGACGTAGTACGTTCACGACAGCCTTTGTTATCGGTAATCGCATAACCTTTAGCCAACATTATCATATTAGGCAATCTTGTTCATTCTTAGTAGTTCGAAAGAGTAAGTAAGCATTTGTAATCTCATCAGCATAAAACGTTTTGTGACACCTGAGCATTTTATTGTTAATACATACGTATGGAAATATAAAACTATTTTTATTTAATTTGTCACTTTAATACCCTTTTTTATCGAGGCTTACGTCCAAAATTGTGTGTGTTTGTGTGTGGTAGCTGTGGGGAGGGAGGGAGGGTTAGGGTTAGGGTTAAATGTCCCTGATGTTGTTTATGTTCTAAATAAAACGTGAAACTATTATCTATTATGCAAACATCACTTTCAATATCCTGTCATTCCTTGCTAATTGCTTGAGACTAATTGAAGGGTGTTTTTTTTTCAAAAAACTCGGTCTTAGTTTAGAGTAGTATTAATATTTTCTGGCTACAGAATGTTTTTCATACGAACTAAGTTTTTTTTAGCTCTTCATATTTTGGTTTAAGTCGGTTAATTGAACATCCTGTTCGTTATTCATGTCTAAATCAACTTTGATACAAACTCTTCTTATATTCATGCAAAATGCGTCATTCAATCCGTCATTTCTCAGCTGAATTGCATCATATATTATTTGTAACTCTGAAAAACGATAACATCAACAACATTCCTCACTATTAGCAGCAATCACATATTAATTGATTGTTGTGTTGTGTTGGTAAAACCTGGTTACTTGTAAAATTCCAACTTATTGAGAATATCGTGACAAAACAGCTCAATCACATTCCAACTTTCATTTTTCTTTGACAAATTCAATGTCTTGTAATGTATATCCTATCTCACTGCAGTGTCTAATACAAGTCTTTCACCCTGGATATAGACACCTCACTGTTTTGGGAGACAAAACAAAAATATGCAAAAAAGAACATAGTTTTAAAAATTTATGCCTTATTTCTGATTGTACTTGTTTTAGAAATACAACTTCAATTTTCAAACATTTTATATCCTTTCATCTTAAATTTTTTGTCGTAGATCTACAGTGTCTTCAAATTGAGAAATAAATACTGATGGAGTATTTTAAAACTTAACATATTCATTGTGAAAATCACCTAAAGCCATTTCCATAGTAATATATTATGCCTTTATTTGCTTTTTTCTATTTCCCTTTATTTCCTTATATAACAGTAAAAAAGGTAAAGGCGGTTCTTCACTTAAAATTCTAAAATAGGATTAATATTTAACGAGGCAGCAACTCTGCTTTATCGGTATTTTTTCAACAGTTAGTGTGAAGAATTACACCTGATACTTTTGAAGATCACGAATTTCTGCATTTGCAACCCTGTTCAGTTTAAACAACTTATAAAAATGGGTTCCTAAAAGCAGCATGCATAGCAGATAGTCGAATGCCGATACTTCGAAGAAGTGAGAGAGTGAGGGAATGAGGGAGGGGATGGAAAAGTTACAAATAAGGAATAGTTGTTCTGCCTTAAACTGAAGAAACTGAGACATTTTAATTGAAAGACAGAGATTTATGATGTCTAGTACTGTGATGCTTCCATTTAACGTCCCCTTGTTTTAAATATTTAGCCGCCTTTAATTTGAACTTTGTTATAAAACACAACTCTTTAAAATACATATCTCTGAAAGTTCGTAAAAAGTAACTAACTCTACTAAAAATAGGAATTAATATTAACTGTAGCTATTTAGAATAAAAGGTTGGTTATTGTCTTTTACCTTTTTATCGTCTTTCATCGTTTCTGTTAACCCTAATTTTTGGACCAGCCATATCATACAATCATGCTAATATTAAACAGATCGAAGGACAAAAAACACCAAAGAATGTGATTTGCAAGGTCTTGTAAAAACAAAATAATTCTGTCATTAATTCCTTCAATCTAAGATGTATTCTTCAGTTTCGTGCGGCAAAGAAAACGTATCTATCACTGTCGTAACAAGGATATTTTAAAAACATTTAAAGCTGAAAACTGATTGACAAAACAAGCCAATTCAGTCTCTTCACAAAGTTAGTTTGCCCGCCCTAATAAAAAATTATCTACAAGAAGACATTTCATGTACAGACGTAAAAAGTAACGAAAAAAAAAACTTACTTCTTTTGCAATGCCATGTTATCTAAAACTTCCATTTGCTAAATAGTTTGCCGCGCCGTATCTTCTTTATACACAGCCACAACTCTTTAACGAAAACAAATTACATCGTTTTTAAATTAACAGGTCCTCAAAAAAGAATTAACCTCTAATTAAAAATTCTCGATTACACTGTATATAAACCAATTAAAAGATAATTGCGTTGCTATAATTAGATTTAATTCTCTTTGTGAGATTACTTGAACGCTTATTAAAATTTTAAGAGTATAGTTCGGCCAATATACCTTTAATCCTTGCTTTGATCTAATGTTATTTTTGTACAGCTATAGTTTCAATCCTTCCTTCTTTATTACCAACTGGCTTGCTTATTTGCAAAGAACTTATACATGTTCACTTTAAATGCTATCAGGTTTAAGTACCTAATTTCCTTTATAATGTTGTTTTAGTATCCATTTTTAGCCCTTTTCTTCTATATAGCCTTGAAACATAGATATATCCATGCTTCAAAGTAACCAAAAAAAATTGTTTGCTACGACTACCGCCAAAAAATTAAGATTATCTATGTCCTTTTACAAAGACTAGATAAATTTAAACGGAACAGTTAAAAGTTTAACAGCACTGAATGTTAGCTTTGTCAGAATTAGGGAAGCTGAAGAAAGTCAAATTGTTGTTACAATTTGTGCAAAAAGGTACTGCTGATTTTATATGTCATTTATTAATACTTCATAACAATGAAACCTGATTAATTTTGTTAATTTCTCTCCTCTTCCTCTCCCTACGTTAACAGCACAAAATTTGGTTGTGGCAACACTAAGAACAAAATTAATGAATAAATCCGGAATATAATTTGCCGCGGCTATATAATTTGGAAATGTTTTCTGTCAGTTCAATTAATGTTGTTATTATCAACCTTCGTCTCAAAAAAGTTGTGCAAATCTATTCCTTCGGCATACATATGCAGTGAGATGAAAGTTTACAATACGCTACCCAAATTCTAAAAAGTCTCATGTCGAACAACCAAAGAATTCCTTTTTTTTTAAAAAATTACTAATCAGTAATTAGCGCATATTTTGATAATTAATCGCCTGAGAATTTAGGCTCAATTAAATAGAAAAAGAAAACGTTAAATCACTTTAATGGGGCTACAAACGCCTGTTGCTTTATGTTTTTAGTGACTTACACGAAAGTCGAGCTAATGGCGGTGGAAAAGTGTATGATCACCGAAGACAAAAACAACAACTTAACCCTATTTGGTCCTTCCCACCCTCCCTCTTCCCTTGGTCATAATATGTTCGAAAATCCCCGGACCGAATAGGGGAATCTGCAGATAGTTGAGCAAAATATTAGGCGAAAAATTAAAACTTTTGAAAAAAATGACGTCATCATGAAATTACTGAGATCATCCAAAAATCTCATCTACGGTCATGTGCATACAAAGTTTCGTGGCTATAGTTTTGCCTGTTGAGCAGGTTTCTTTAGGGGGGATATTAAATCTATTTAAAGTATACTCTCTATAATTCGACTTCTATCATTTTTTTACATCCCTTTATTTTGCACAATTTTCCTGGCACGGTATTCATTCCAGACCAACTCTCAGAATCGCTTCTTCCTATAATTCGAATATCTGTATATTTTAAATATTTTTTCTTTTTCTTTTCCAATGAACATATTTTGCAAGTTAAGAATAGAACATTTATATTTTTAAAGGTAACGGGACAACCTCCCAATTATAAGTAGCTCTGAACGCAATTGCCTATCTATAATTAAGACAACTAAGTTTTCCAAACAAAAAAGAGGAGGCGTTTGATGTGTTATCTCAAAGCATGGGCGGAGCAAGGGCGTATTCAACGGGATTGTTCACCCCTTTCTTTTAAAAAAAATGACACAAAAAAAAAGATCCACTTTAGACTAAACATTGTTGTCTTATAAGCAATTCATTGGTGTGTTGTTATCCTTTTAGACGCAATTTCATTCTATAGTGTTATGTTTGAAGTCCTAAAATTTAGAGAACGCTATAGCTAGAAGGTTGAATTTTCAAAACTTCTCCTGTGTTACGCCTGAGATAGTACGAAAAAAGGCAATAAATTTAAAATCTCGCGTCCTTTAAATGAGAATCTTTGGCTAAGTCTCTGTCATAGCCATAACAAAGTTTACCCTTTCTTATTTTATAACCAAAAAGCAGATATTTTTAGTGAAAAAAGATAAATGCGTAGGCTCCTCTGTTTTGTCTCCCACATATTTGAAAACATAGCTTAATTCAAACCGTGCAATTGCTAGAGCGAACGAAACACCTACCTGGAAGTTGAAACCTAATGATAAAAACATTCGCTCCCACTGCGAAAGAAATTTGAAACCGTTTATCTGCGTGTAACGGAAATGTGTGCGTAAGAATTGGAAAGAAAATAAGAAGTATAAAACTGTAATCGTGAGATTTTTTTATCTTACTGATTTTCCTTTGTGAGCAGTTCTTGTTACCATAACAATAAAGCAGATGTAACTACGCGAAACAAATGTTTTCTACTAAAAACCCATTTCGAATGCTATTTTCACAGATTACATTATTTATTAAAAATATTTCCTTTTGATTAATCCCAGTTTTCTAGTTTGTGTTTTAATGTGGTCTGTTTTATTCTTCGTGTTAAACATTTCGCCATGTAATAGTCAGCAGTTCTGAACATGTTTACAACAGAATGCATTTATCAAAGATGTTAACGCGACGTGATATAAGGAATGACTAGTCTCTTGGTAAGCAAACACGATGTTGGTATAATATCTTGGCTGGAAATTCGTGAATAAAATTTGAGAAAGAGAAATAATATTATTTTCAATATTTCGATTTTATTTTTTTATTTATTGTTTTTCTTGCGAAATAGTAACGTTGATTACTGACATTTGGCACTTATCCATAAAATACCATCTTACCAAATTCTCACATTCCACACATCCCATACCTGGGATAATAGCTATTACGCGAAGCTACCCTTTAAATATCTTGAAATCCTTTTAATCGACATATTAAAATAAGCGTTGTGATTATGGCTATACCTTGAAACTATCCTTAAACTTTTTTACGCCGAAAACGATTATATATGAAAGATATCTGAAGTTGCCTTTATATCTTCCCACAAAATTCAAAGAAAAACTGAAATTATTGATTCTGAAAGAGAAGTGATATATCAACTGTTAATTCCATTTGGGAAAGTAGAAGTTATTCGGGACGAAGTTAGCTTAACTTTCGGACAACAATCATGTTTCGAACAGGGGTAACACATCATAAATAACGCTTAAAAGCTATCCAAAAAAACACGTGCTATGGACGAAAGGACGGAAATCTAATATTTAAATAAATTTGAATTGGAGTTGAATTTCTATTCAACGTTCTTGCATGTAAATTCGTCTGGAACGTTGCGTTCTTGAATTGTTCCAACATTTTTGCATGCACACATCATACGCATGGTTTTTCAAACCGATTTTACAATTCTTTCGCGATTAAATAACATTTTGCCCGGGGTGAAAATACTCGACCGGTTTTTCTACCCTGAGAATAAATTTTGCCCGGAGCGTAATCTTAGCCTAAGTTAAAAATTCTCTATGGAATCACAATCTCTAATACGAGTGAGTTTTCAGTTGAAGGCGGGATGAATTTTTTTGCCACCTGTACCTGAGTTGAAATTTCAGCCTGGACTAAGATTATCCATGTAATCATCCCGTAACTTGTATTTTATTGGACTTTCTGTAAAACAGACACAATTTAAAATACTTCCCGACGTTCTTTATTTTTTCTCACATAATAACTGCTTTATTGTTCTTGGAGATTACAAACTGAGTAACCAGTAAAGAAACTTCTTTTGATTTTTCAATAAATATTAACGTTCTGTTTTCAAGGAGTAGCATTTCCGAAATTCTTCAGAGAACTGTTAATAAGGATATATGAAGAAAAGAAAATTTTTTAGCCCCGGTACTATTATGATTGTCTCACTGTCAGTACTTTTTGTTTCATTGAAATTTCCATTGGAATCTTAGACGCTTTCGTAACCTCAGCTTTCATTCTTAACTTTAAAAAAATCATTACATTTCGCATTTTCTTCTTTATGAGTTTTTTATGTTCAATTTTATGTTTTTCAGATTCCATTAAAGTCAAGAAAACAAAATTCTGCAAGGAATAAAAGGAGTAGAATAAAAGAGAACGCGATAGACAAAAATAATTCTTTCATAATGAGAACAGGTGCTTTTCCATTACAAAATGTCAAAGATTTAGATTATAAAAAAGACAAAAATCAACACATTGATATGCGTTCAGTGATTTATCCAAAATAAAGGTAGCAGAAGCCATTGCATACAGTCGGCGTTGCAAATTGAACAGCCCAACACGCAGCTCGCACCCGTGGAAAAGGAATGGTTCGGCAGAATGCTTGGATGGCTGCCTCACCTATATGGAAAATAAATGTTTAAGTATACTCGCTTCACTGTGTGCATACTGTGTGGGAAATCAGTTTCCTAATATAAGGAAGTAAAAAAACTCAAAGACCGCTAATGCTTGATTAAGCACGCCCCAGACGATTATTTAAAATTTTGACTTTTAGGGCGGGCTTTTATTCGAGAGGGGCTGTATATCGATTTCCATTTTACCTTAACGTGAACGTGCAAACCTGTAGAAAAATCCACGGGTTCGCACGTTCTTTTGATACAGCATTGCGTACGTCTCGCTACTTAGGGTACCATTTTGCGAACCTGCGGACACAAAAACATCATCAATCATAAGAATTATAAATACTCACCTCCAGCACATGCTGCTAAACATGCTGATAGTGATCCAACTTTTAGTTCTATAAAGAAAGGGGTATTTTTACAAGAGTATCCTATTTAGTCACGTAGGACGCAAGGCGTGTGTGGTTGTGAGTCGTGATATTTAGCATAATTATGCACATATATGGATGAGACATTTGATTCGTTTATACACACGGATGTTTAAACACGTGGTTAACCCGATTTAGCGAGCTTTTTATTTTACCTGAAAAGCAGAAAAAATCGGATTTCGAGTGATTTTTGACAAAAAAAGTTATCAAAAAAAATTTATTTGGCAATCAGAAACTTCAAACAAAATGTTAAAATTCGTTCGAGAACTAGAGTAATTGGATTTAAAGCAAATAGTGGCATTTTGAACAAACCTTAAGCCTGTGATAGCGTAACAATAAAGTCGCTGACATAAGCAAAGATTTATGGTTGCCATCATTTACCTTTAATTACGTACCATGACTGTGCCAAATTTGGTTCCATTTGGAAAAGCCTATTAAAAGTTATGAAGGAGGGGACTCAACCTCACTCCTCCTCTCCGTAATAATATGTTCACAATACCCAGGACCGAATAGGGTCAAATGTTTGTCTAAAAAGGGGAACTTCAGTTGAAAGTTTAGACGCCCTTTTAAAACCGTTGTAATTTATTAGAACGCGATATATTATATATAGCGATATATATATGTTTCTATATTGACTTTAAGTGTAACTGATTGCGTCATAACGGTCCAGAAAACGCTAGTTTCTTCCTAAGATAATCCAATATCTCTTAAAAACTTCTGATTCAATAACAATTTCACTTACTGGATTCAACAACCAGCATTTTGTCTTCCACTTGATTTTTAACTAAAAATATGTGACAATTTTTTTCTTGTATAATCATTTGCACGGATGCATTGTAAATATCTTTGCTGCACCAAGAAAACGCGGAAAACTTTTTTTGTAGATTAGCAAAGATTTAAATAACATACCTTCAGTTTTGTTTGCTCTTCCTCGAAGAAAGGGAACTTGACTAAATGAGAAAGTCGACATAAATATTAATTAGCGTGGTACAAGAATAACTTTGACTATAGTTTGGGTATTGTTTTGTACAGTGAAAACGATGTCACAAAAACTTCTGCATTACTGTTGGAAAAACTTTAGTTGAAAGAAAGATAACATCAGGCGCGGATCTAGCCAATTTTTTTACTATGTCAGAGTGTTGAATATAAAAAAAACAACTTGGCGTGTTCTACGCCATTTGCTTCAGAAGCTTCGCTACTAAAACGAGTTTTACGTACACTAATCCGCCAAGTTGTTTTCCTCAACAAGGTCGTGACACAAGGGAAAATATCAAGCCGTATCGTTTAGTTTTATTAAAGTCTTAGCAATACATCTTCCTCCTAAAAAATATTCTTGAACATTTTGATCGGCAGAGCTGAGTTTCTTCAGCATCTTTCTCGTTGCTGTACCTAAAAAATATAAAACACATTTTTGAATGTCGCAATGTTTGCTGCATTTTCTATACAGAAATGCGAAATCAGTGATCGAAGAACAGAAGAGCAGAAGAAAAGAACATTGTTTATTACATTAGTCACGGTTGATCCGCTATAGCATTGTTTTTTAAACCAATCAGCTTGATTTTTCGAGAATTTAAACCAATCAGGATATTTTAAAATCATAACAAGCTTTTTTAATCGACATGTGAGAGAAGAAACATTTTTGATAACTTAAAGTCAATTTTATTTGAAAAATAAAATCACTAAAAAGCTTATAAAAAAAGCTAACAAAAACAAATGATACCGTTCGGTATAGAAGACTTTAAAAAACTGAACGAAAATTTTTAGTTTACTTAAAATGTCAACATTTTACAACTTTTTGCTAACGAGATGTAATAAATTTTGTGGACAGCAGTTATAAGTGGAAAGGATACATATCTCTCTTCCCCGCCCTCATCAAAAATATCAAAAAAGGGAAAAATGATGAGTTTAGTTTACTAGACTTTTGTTATAAGATAAACGCTAGAATTGGCTAAACAAAAGATGTAGCAACCTGACACCACATACAGCTAAATTCGTTACAAATTTGACTGAAAATTGCTTTTCTCAGTCCAATATTTTGCACGTTTTGATTAGCTAATATTATAAACAAAACATTCTAGCCATAGTAACAAATAAGGAGAAACACATAGCTTAGCTATTATAGAAACAAAAAAGATTAACAAAAACAACTAACCTTAAAGTAAAGCGATCCTTGTTTGTTTTTACATGGGCAGGAAGATAGTACTCTGCAGGTTAATTTCGTTGGATTAAACAAAAATCAACTTGCTTCTGTACCACGTCAGAAAATGGTAACATAGAATTACATTTAAGTTCCTCTAGCAATGCGGCATAAATTTCATGTATCCATAGTCATAAGTCTATGACTATGATGTATCCAATCAGAATTTTCTCATTCGAAAACCAACTTCACACGCTCTCGCAAGCTGCTGCAATCCATGTTGATAACGGAAAGATCCGTTCGAACATGTGCGACCGATATTTATACCATACGCCTATAATCTTATCAATACGTAGAAACAACTTTGACAGGGTTTGTGTGCTATAAAGTCTAGTTCCACGGTCAAACCCTTACGGAAGAACATACCGAAGTTATGTCTATAAACAACTTTGACAGGGTTTGTGCGCTATAACGTCTAGCGCTACGGTCAAACTCTCACGGAAGAACATATTATAGTAATAACAACCTTGACAGGCTCATTTTTTTACTACGTCGCGTGACAGGGTTGACATCTAAATCCGCGCCTGAACATTATATACGTTTTATATATATATACTTCATTTCTTGTCCTTGCAATTTCGTGAAATTAATTCATTGGCCTTGAATAAGTTTATATTATTCAGCCACTGTACCAAGTTTCATTATTTAGGCAAGTGGTTGAGGATATATAGCCCACAGCAGCTTATGACTCCTCGCGTGCTACAGTAGAACAAAAAGGCCTGGTGTTAATAAGTTTTAAAAACTTTATACTTTTGCTGAGGTGTAAAACAGGAGTCCGACCTGAACACAAATTATAAAAAAGCACGTCAGAATTTCGTAAAAAGTCAATACATACCAACTCCCCTCTGCGCACCTTCCTATGTATCCTCTCTCTTTCTAATACAAGATATTGCATAAAAGTTGTATAGTGAAACGAGAAAAGTCATAGCCTGGGATGCGTGGACTTAACATAAAACAGCAAATTTAGTTGCTATTTATGTCTTAGGACATAGAGCTACATCACAATGGGCGTAGCATACTACCTTCTTAAAATTTCTTTTTTTGTTTTGTTATTACAAAATGATAAAAAATCAGCTGCAGAGTCGTTGGATTAACAGTTCTAATCTTATTAATAAAAGTATCTCGCGTGGCGTATTTTTGCCACCCTTCCTTTCAGCTTACAACGAAACGTAACTAAGTTAAATATATAAAATAATATAATATAATAGTAAAGAAGTATATACCTTAAGTCTCACAAGTTTCGGTCTTACCGGAACCTACGAAAGAAGCAACAGAACAACTTGATATGTTTACAGAAAAAAAAGGAAGCTATGTAAAGTGTTAAATACCATAACAAAATAAGTAGACTGTTATTTCTTCTCTAGCTAGCTGACATGATTCATTTATAGATATTTTGTTAGAATCGCCTGTGAATCACCTCCGAATTGTTTTTTTTAATAGTTAACTTGACTTAATGTATACTATAATTATATAATTTATTATATTTTATGTTTGGGTATTTATCTCATGACAAATTACATATAATTTTTTTTCTTGTGTCTGGGGACATACAGCTAGAACACAACAAATCTGGCAGCGTTTGCATTGCTTTATTTTGTTCTTTTTTGCCATTTATCTTCTAAAATTCTTTAAAGGTAAATACCATATGTATGCTTACCGTCGACGTTGAGATAACGCCGGCTCTTACTACCGCATCTTTAAATTTTAACACAGTTGTTGGCTGTGTTTCCCGCCAACCACTGAGTAAAAAAAGAACACGTGAACCAAGCTAATTTTAGAATATCTATATTATAATGCCCGTATACGTCTGTCCGTCTGTCTGTCTGTCTGTCACGCAAAATGGTAGCTTAGCTGCGACGGGCGAACCCGTGGATTTTTCCACGGGCTAACGACTAGTTTTTTAAATTTTGCTAGTAACTAATCAATCGCATTATCAATCTATTGTTGTGATCATATGCTCTTGTAGTTAGTCTTAATGCTGAACAGATGAGAGATGGATGGGTGGTAGCTGAGATAATTATAATAACTGTGATAAATTTGACTCAGCAAAAATGTCCTATCCCCATAACTTTCCTTGTATTAGGGTACAAGTCATAAAACTTGGTACAAATGATGTCAGTTATATAAACATTTAAAATCATGCTTCAATTGATGACTGTCAGCAATAATTTTGAAAGTCCAGTTTTTAGAGGTTTATCGACAATATTTGCTTTAAAATAGTCTAATTAAGTACTATTTTGTTACTTTGAGAGGTATTTAAACTTTTGAGCCGTCCATTTGCTTATTGAGGCGCCAGTTGGACAACATGTCAAAAAAATGACACGCCTTTTTAATAAGATGTAGCGTTTATATTGTGGATTTTTGGTTGAAAAGATTACTTTGTTTAACTAATAATGAAAATTTCGTAGGGACGTAGGTGGCGTAAGTTTAGTGAAACTTCAAAACCCTTGGCCGTAGATGGCTGTTTGTAGCAAAGTGATTAAGGTGTTTAGACTATTTCTCACGAGCCTGAGAAAAAAGTAAGTATATAACATCTGAAGGATCACATCTATTCCTTTCGGTCGCTACGAAAGAAACACCAAAACAATGTTTATAGAAAAAAGGACCACTCATGTCGGCTAAGGCTTGTCTTTTTTTTCACCGCAATCTCGGAAATGCTACTTTGGGCAAGTCGCGCAATAAATAATTAAACCAATCAGAGGCTTACAAATATATATCAATATTGGCCGTTGGCGAAAACAAAAACATTTCCAGAGTGTTTGATGATAGCGTGTGGATTACATAAAACTTTTTTATTTCAGGTAAACAATGAATATCTTCTTCTAAAATTCATATAATTAGAATAAAAAGTCTTTCAAGTAAATACTACAGAATTTTAGGGGCTACTTTTTTCGTTTTTAGGAGAAATGATGAGCTAGCTACAGTAGTCTTCTTCTCAAACGAAATAAAGCACAAGTGGATGTAGTCCAAATTTTACCACTGAGGAGTAGCAAATAGTTTAAAGAAATAATATATATATATATATAATTATATACAACCTAGCTAGCTGGATATAGTTTCAAGTATATACCCTAGTTGTGGGGGTGAGACCTAACTGACAACTGCACATAACTGCTTGAAAGCAACAATATATATTTGGCTAATCTTTTCCTATTTTCTTTAATTTTGTGAGTGTGTTACTCACAAAATTAAAGAAAATTGAAGGCTAAACTATAGAATACCCCCCGTAAAAAAATTAAGACTATATTATTATTATTTCTGCTCCATTTTTTGTTTGTATTTTTTTGAAATAGATTATACTGAAGTATTTCCATGTCGAAATGAGTTTGAAATAGTATTTTCATTTTTTCAAATCCCTCATCCATTGGAACAAATACACACGATTTTTGTTTGCATTTTACATTTGGAGTGGAATGTAGGTTGTTTTCGGATATCCCGCTACGAGTGATGCTTAATTGCTCATTTTCGTCAACAAAATTCAAAAGATCTGGTGTTGTTCAAATCGGAAATTTCGTTTAAGCTTGAATAGCCACTTTCGTTGTTGTTAAAGGACTGACTACGTTTAGCAAGAGTTGAAACGAGTTCGGTATTTGATGAAATCAAATAAACAGCAGTGCGATAGTATCCACATATTCGTGGATCATGAAATGCATAATTACTCATTATTTTGATAATAAATTAGATTAAAATAAGTCAAAGTTTGTTAGCGCTTTTTACTTCCCGCTATTATTCAGAGGCATTCTGCCATTATGAAACTTGAAGTTACGTCATTTATGTTCAACTTGATTGGCTTAAATTTTAATGTTCACGTGAACAAAGCGTGTACAACAACAACTTTGGGAAGGCGCTTGTTTAAGAAAAAATATAATGGATAGTAACAACAAATTGAACTTTCGCAACATTTCCACGAAACCTTAACTTCTGAGAAATATTTAGTAGAGTTATTTAGCTATCAGAGAATATTTTGGAAACTGAGGAAATGTAAAAAAGGGAGCCGAAACCCAGTAAATCACCCAAAGAAATGCTATAATTGGCGTAAAATAGCGGGTTTTTATGATTATTGTGCTTTTATTAACTTATACATCAGTTCCTCAGTTTGTAAACGTGAGAGGCCATGATGTTTAACCTTATTTCAACTGAACCGCAACTTGAGAATGAAGCATAGCGAGCGAATATGGCTTGAAAGCCTAAAAGTACGATTTGTTATAATACTCCTAGAAGACAGTCCCGAAGTGGAAAGATGCACGTGCATACAAAAAATTAACCGTCATGGTCACACTTTCAATAAAAAAAAGAGCGCGCTTATAGCATTTCCCTGACGCAAATTATAGGATGTCAAAGTACGAAGTTTTAGGTAGGTGATACGACCTTAGACATGCCTTAGCTCACATGAGCAAGAAAAAAAGAAATAAAATGTTAAATAACATAAAACAAAAAAATGGGCTCTCATCTCTTCTCCGACTAGCCGACGTGGATTTATTTTTAGATATTTTATTAGAATCACTTGTGTGGAATTGTTTTTTAAATCCCTGACTTGACTTAATGTACACTATGATTATATTATTCATTATATTTGATAATCGAGTATTAACCCTATAATAACTGTTTATGAGGGCAATACCGGAGAATATTGACCGACGTCAAAGTATTGCCCGAGCTTGTGAGGGCAATACGTGACAGAGGTCAATATTCGAAGGTATTGCCCGAAATAAACAGTTATTATATGGATTATTATCCGGGTACTGCATTTTACGACAAAAAAATATAACATTATAAAAGCAGGATGTAGAAACCACGTCTTTATAGAAACTATTCCCATATGGAACGTACATTCGAACAAAAAATATATTTTTTTAAAATCGAATATCGTGTAAACATAGCAGGTTTTCATTGCAGCCACAACATTGAATTCTTTAAAAGATAAAAGTAAGTTTCACTTCTGTTTCACTTACTTCTGTTTCGCGTTTTGTTTACTTTTTTCCGTGTTTATTTACATTTAATGCTACCATATTTAAACTTTAAACACGGTTGCTATGGTAGCGGGCAATACCGTGGAATATTGCCCGCTATGACGTAAGTTCTAACCAATCACATTGCACGATTTTCGAAAATATCGATGCCGCCCTTTTACCCGGGTAATAATTAGCTATCTCATAAAAATTAAAAAAATTTATACCGGTTTTATGCAGTTTCCACCATAACATTGTCGTTGGAGATCTATTAATTTCGCTATGCAAAAAAAACAACAATTCAATAACGTTGGGTTTTTTCTATTAACTATACTAACACATTATATCTGCCTATTGGCAGCCAGCCGTGTTACCATTAGGGCAAAAGTCCACTTCAATCTTTTAGCACGTCGGTTCAAGGTGCACGCATTAAAGCGCTCAATATTGCGCAATATTTAAGAGCGCTTTTGCACGCGCTGATCGTTTTGAAAGTAAAAATGATTTTGTATTTTTCAGGAGCGCTGTAAGCGCTGCAGTGAGTATGACGTAATTTCATCATTTCGACCAATTCTGTTTCCAGTGGACATTGTGCCGCTTCGACGCTCGATCGTGCTTTGCGAACGAAGTGGACTTTCGCCTTTAGTGTTCTTCTAATATACTTATAAAAGACAAAGAAATCAGTTACCTGCTTCTTTTAACAACTTGTGTCCCACTGCTACTCTGCAATGTGAATAATCTAAGCAAAATATTTGTTGAGGAAATCATTAGTAGCCAGTTATTAATGGTGCCAAAAAGTTGAAATAATATGAATGAATGAAATAGTAACTTATTTTTGCAGAGACAAGACACTTTCACTTATCATTTTTTTTCATTTTTTGAAAACAAAAACATTACATCTTGTGAATTCGGATATTGAAGAACCTTCTGTGTCTTTAGAATTACTCGTTTATTAACGAAACTATTTCCTTTCATTAGAAATGCATTCATTTAGCTGTGATATTTACTATGAAGTCACTAATTATTGTAGTGCCTGCTACTTACATAGACAAAATGACAACACCATCCAGAGAAGTACACAAATCTTCATGTCGAAAGCGAAAAGGTTTTTTCACCACAATCAGTCTACTGAAATCAGGCTACAAGAAAAAAACAAAAAGTACCAGAAACTTGAAAGTACACTTCAAAAGGCGAATTTGTAGGCAAATATGTAATATGAATTGTAATATAAAATAAACTCTTATAGCCTTTTTTGCAATTGCATAAAAGCGTTATTATTCATACCTTTATGAGCTAAAAATACCGTTGCTGCTCCAAGTCATGCAAGCCACGGCAGATTTTTGTTCAGTCATGTTTGCTTTAAAGCGAAATTCTAGCCGCCACAATTGAAATTTATGACGTCACAAATAAAATTTATGACATCCAGTAAAGCACGAAGTGGTGATTTCATGGAGAGTAATGCAAATATTCCAGACCAGGATAAACACGGCATTTTATTTTTAGAAGCCTCCTGTTGATACAAGATGGAGTTATCAGTTGAATGTAAACAATGTAACCAAAAAACAAACAGAGCGAAAGAGTTCCAGAAAATGTTACAAAACATGTTTCATGGTATCTGATGAGATCGGATATCAATTATTTGTATTTAGAATTCGCTGTTGTGCGCATGCGCAATTAAAAAATAAATAACGTAAACAAATAAATTTTTTATTTTTTAGCTTTAAATTTGAATAAACAGAATTAGAATATGTAAACTTAAAAATAATGCAGATCTTCTATTTAAATACCGTCAAAATTTGTGTAAATTTTTTGACTTGTTAATTTCTTGGAAAAAGGTATATCCTTATTTGCCTTCCACGGCTTTTGCACGGAAGTTTGCTTTTTTTTCCTAGTCCTCCTAAACCAAATATAGCTTCAAAAGATCCAGTATTGAAAGTTTCTCAGCAACTCCATTATTTTAGCATTTTCTTTAAGAAAATGACCAAAAAATTCGTATAATGGACATAAAGGAAAGATTTGTGTTTATTAAGAATCTTTTTGTTATAAACTGGAGATTAAAAAAAAATCTCTGATTTAAGGAAATATTTCAACAGTCAATAGCAACAGTCCGGCCTACTTCTCAAAAAAAATTCAGATTCGCTTTTTCTAAACGCGTTATGGGCCTCAATTTTGGCTCCATATTTGACATCTAAATTGAGAGCAAAATTACGCCGAATGATTGCACAATTAGCCGATGTAACAAAATGTTCTGCATATAGAAATTATGTCTACAATATGTAATAACTATAGAAAGGGATCGAGAAAGGCCAAATTTCAAAGTTGTTTTGTTAAAACAGGATTTGGCGTAGCGCTGTGTGTTGTAAAAAAGTTGCAAATATTCACAAGACTCAGTTTCTTTTACGTGCTTATGAACAGTTCCGACAAGCTTAATGATGTCCAAAAAGTCTGTATGCCGGTTCTTAGGCCAGGCGAAACCTTGTGAAGGATAGCAATTTATTAAAGTCTATTTTTATACTCGTGTCACTTTAACGGAATTTACTACACCTCGTTCCCAGGGTTATTTGGTTTGGTTGGAAGTTTGCTTTAATATCACTTATTGCTTATAAAAGACTGCTTCAGAAAATCTAAGAAAAATGAACAGATTTTCACTACAACACAGCTATAATAAACCGCATGCGTATACGAAACTTTTAAGCCTTACGACACTTTCAAGCCTTACGATATTTAAGCCTTACGACAGTTTTAAGCCTTACGACAATTCAAGCCTTACGACACTTTCAAGCCTTACGACACTTTCAAGCCTTACGACAATTTTAAGCCTTTCGATAGTTTTAAGCCTTACGACAGTTTTAAGCCTTACGACACTTTTAAGCCTTACGACACTTTTAAGCCTTATGACACTTTTAAACCTTACAACACTTTTAAGCCTTACGACAGTTTTAAGACTTACGACAGTTTAAGCCTTACGACACTTTTAAGCTTTACGACAGTTTTAAGCTTTACGACAGTTTTATGCCTTTCGACAGTTTGGAACACTAAACAGGTTTTTTTTTAACCACTCACGGTCGTCTCTTAATACTATAAACAAGAACGAACCTCAAGAACACAAAAATAAAGTTGCGTGAAACCTGAACAGTCATTCTGCGATCAAAACTATTTTTTGTAAAGGCCGAGATACATTTGAAATTTTTATTTCGAAACTGTCTGAAATTTTTATTTCAGAAATATTTCGAAATATTTTGAAACATTTCGAAAGCTTTCGAAAGCTTTCGAAAGTATTTCGAATTGCTCTGAAATTAATTTCGAGACATGCTGCAAAACTTTCACAGGTATTTCAGAGCAAGAAAATTCTGCAAATCGATTTGTATAATTTTCTATATTTCGAAATAAGTTCAAAGCTGCCGACAACAGGTGCGCATTTTTCTGACGTTTATGAGAAGCTTTTGTGCATTTTTTTTGGCGACAAACAGCAGAAAACATAAAAATGAGTGAATACGAAGCAGACACGATGGAGTTTGATCCTGTTTGATCCTTTTTTTGATCCTTTCGATTCATGTTTAAAATAATGCTGAAAGACTTTATAATAATTTCGAAACAATGGAACCCGTATTTCGAAATATTTCTGAAATAAAAATTTCAGACAGTTTCGAAATAAAAATTTCAAATGCATCTCGGCCTTAACAAAACAAGACGCCATACCGGAAGTAGTGCTACTTCGGCATCAATTAAAGAAATTATAAAAAAATAAAAGTCTAATTCTTATTCTGTAAAAGCAATTACACACACGGATAAACCTCGTTTAACTTTGTGTGAGAAGACATTCTTCTGCTGCTGTAACAAGTTTGATCGCTGCTATCGTAAGGAAGGGGATACAACCTCTCCAATTCAAAATTTAATCTGAGGCACAATTTTGCTTATGTTTCTTTCTTTTTTGCAGGCTGAACTGTTGCTTACTTGTAGCTTGTTCACTTTCTACTTTGGAAATATCAAATTCACTTGAATGCTTGCTCAGTTAGGCTAGTGTGCCATCAAAATCAAATGTTAGTATTTGTCGAATTAGTTTGCCCTGTGGAGCTTACATGACTTTTAGAACCAAGTAAGACTGGGAAACTATAACTGCCTTTACAATGCCTTTGTTGTCCTTTTTCTTACATTTTTACTCCATCAGACTGGGTTGTTACTTAGAAATTGATTTGGTTTTTCGTAGGTTGTGATCCTTATATGGCTTATAAAATGCAGCTTATAGATATAGCTTATGAATGAGTATAACTGTATTTCGTATATAATTTCGCGCTTTTACGTTTTTTAAAAACAATCGCAAAGTTAAATTTCGCAAACTAGTAGGGCGTTTTGTGAACCGCAAAATTTAAACCTGGCGAAATTCACTACATGTGTCAAACGCAAAAACATTGTTACGTGAAAGTGTAAAAATTTAACATTTAATTTTTTTAAACCGCGATATCTTCTTTTCTTTTTTAAAAATATGCTTTATAAGAATACTAAGCTGGAATTTTAGGCTGAAAACGATAGGTCTATTGTTCAGAAAAAGTGAGAAATAAGAATAATGACCGCAAAAAACAACAATCACAGAGCGTGAGATTTATTGCAAGGACAGCGATAGACCGCCTAGATTTGTTTATTTTAAAATGACGAAAAAATGTTACGAACACAAGGTATTGAAAGCACATATTGAAAAAGGACAAAACGAACGGTATCAGCATAACTCTCAACAGATGAGGAACTGGAAAGAGTTAAGGCTGTTCAAATTTAAAAAGAACCTGATAAGACAGTTATAGGTTTATATAAACGTCTCAAATAAACGGTTATTGAAATGATTGTGAATGCATATGCCCTTCTAGGAATTTAAAGCCTAAAAATAATATCGAAATTACCTAATTGAGAATAACTAAAAATTTGTTGTATTTTTCACTCAATCGTTAACTATTAATATTTCACGTTGAAACAAACGGTCGCATCTATAACAACCACTTGGCATTTTTAACATAATCCATATTTATTTATAATCTTACATATAACCTCACATATAATCTCACATATAATCTCACATATAATCTCACATATAATCTCACATATAATCTCACATATAATCTCACATATAATCTCACATATAATCTCACATATAATCTCACATATAATCTCACATATAATCTCACATATAATCTCACATATAACCTCACATATAATCTCACATATAATCTCACATATAATCTCACATATAATCTCACATATAATCTCACATATAATCTCACATATAATCTCACATATAATCTCACATATAATCTCACATATAATCTCACATATAATCTCACATATAATCTCACATATAATCTCACATATAATCTCACATATAATCTCACATATAATCGAATCCATTTCCGCATGTTTAAACAGCGCATGCATTTATCATTTAATTGTTGTTTTCATTTGGTTACACCTGAATTTCCACTTTTAGTTTGCCTCACCCAACCTATTGTTTTTATTGAAGGAGTGGCTCAATATAAAAAAATGCTGAATGTGATGATTAACCACATTCTGTATGATTTGATCTTTCTCATAATTTAACAGTCCATTAGAACCAGACTTTGATATAGATGCAGTTATTATTCATTCTTAAGCTTAATGTGTAAATGTCTTTAGTTAAATGACCGTATAATAAGTTTAAAGGAGGTGAATGCACGAAAAACTGAACGCTAAAATCTATATATAGATATTTATGACACACATTCAGCATATTTGCGAGCGAAACAAAATTTGTAATAAGCAATTGATTAATATTTAAAGGTTTGTTAAATTGTATTACACATCATAACCTCCTGCGTGTTTTTTGTAATATAATATTCTCATTTGACGTACATATGCAATATAAATGTATTGCCAATTCAGTAATGTAAAAAAAGTATAATTCTCCATTTGCTAGATTTAAATTTTCATGTAAGCTTATTTCTTCAGAGATGAATCAGTATTACATATATTCAATGCAACTAGGGGGGTTACTTTTGAACAACAATTCTAATGAAGTTGTTAAATCGCAACTACACATTGAGTTGTGAAACATATGAATGCAAACGTGAGCGGAAAGTGTAAAAGCGGTAAGGTTAGTAGTAAATTCTAGTTTGTTGAAATCATGGAAAATGGAAACATGAAACGTTTGAGTCTAGAGATTAAATCTCCAAGAAGAGGTTCCGGACAAAGAACTCCCTCTCCTAGGAGCAAAGTAGAATCGAGAATAACTCCGAGAGAGTCATTCGCCAACAAAGGGGATATTGTGTATATCAAACCATTCGTCGATTCTGCGGAGTATGAAAGAAGAAAATACAACACAGTCCCGGGCTTGAAGGAAAGAAGAAGTCAGTTGATGGATCGTGTATACGTGATAGATGGTAAACTCAGAAACATGCAAGAATTAAGAAGTCTTTTAAAAAAGATATCTGGTACAATGAGAGACTTTTCAAAACGAATTTTCAAACTTGAACGCAATCAACAGGGTGTCCCATACGTTGGTGCGGTTAAAGGATTGGTGAAGAAGATGAATGATGACATCGAATGTGAAACAATGAAGCGCGATTTGGGCAAAATGAATGCAGATGATGTGCCGTTTGTTATTGAAGTAAATCTCCAGTTCCGAAATGTTCGTCAAATCTGTGAGAACATCATCGTCCATCATATTAACTACAATGTTACTTATCTAGAGGATTTTCATTTGGTCTGTGGAAAGATTCGAGGGATCATGAAGACATTGATTGCATTGTATTATAATGACAAGATTGGAGATGATTTATTAGATGACACTAATGATGATATCACAGATGAAGACGACCAGGTTAGCCATTGTAATTTTAAAAATACTTTTTGTGGTATTTGTTATCCAGAATCAATTTATTAGAACTACAGTATCCGATAAGCCACACCCCCGGTAACTTGAACTTCCACTTTTTCTCATTAAAATCCCGCTAAAGTTCGAGCCCCAATTACCGGAATATACGCTAAGCCGAGCTACTTTAGTTATTATTTTGTTATTTATCATTATTACTATTACCTATCCAGGATAGCCTCTTCAGTTCCTCATGGTACTTTTATCAACGCCCCCCCCCCCCCTAGACCAAAAAATTCTTAAGATTCTTAAGATAAAATGAAAAAAAAAATTCGCGTGTATATATCCTGTAGCAATTTTTAGTGAATTTAATTATTAATATCTATTCCTAAAATAGATTACTTTACGTACCACAAATCCACAGATATTTCGCCACACTAACAAAATAAATTCATGGAAAGCCTTATTCCTGCCCACACTTCCTTAATGGAAATTAAAAATTAATTAACTCAGGAAGAACGTTTGAAGGATCAAGGACGTAAAAACAGAGAACAGTGAATTTAGATTTTTTCATTCTACGCCATTTTGCGTCATATTTGACCAATTGTGTATAGGTGATTTTGTAATTTTACCGACCATATGTATTCGTTTGTTTTTAAACGTTAAAAGAATTATAAACACCCCAATGTGAATAATTATTATCTTATTATAGGATCAACCTTCCAATGGACCTTACATTTATGAGGAAGAACTACAAAACGGAAGTGTAGAGGCATGCATCGAATCAGACCTCACTAGAAGCATATTTTTACATGATGAGTTTGATTTCAAACCACCAAAAGAAAAAGACGAAGAAGCAAAGAATGGCGCTATTATCCAAGAAATTGTGCAATTCCGGAAAACCTTATCACAATCCAACGAAGAGCTTGGTCAGATTGATCGTTTGTCACTTGGGAATCCGAAGATTCAATCTTTATGCGATCGCTTTGCAGCTGTTGGTGACATACTATGTCCAGCTGAGAAAATAGTTAACAAGTTTGTTGCCATGCAGGTGCCATGCTCATTAAAAATTCAAGCAACGATTAACAAAATGCGTTTTTTGACGACAACGAAACGACCAAGTGAGCGACACGTGGAAAGAATGAAGTTGTTGCTCGGTGAATGTGATGGAAGAATTATGATTGTGGGGAAATATCTTGCGATACAATAAATATGAACATTTATTTATCCAGGATTACTAACATTTTTTTAAAGTATGCATAATTAAAGAATTAGTCATAAAACTTGATCCTACAGAATACGTGACAGGGTGTAGAATATGCTACAATGACTGTCCCTCTCGACTGTTAATGGTGATACGAATCAATACGAACCGCAATCATCACTCACTGAATTAATAAATCATGTCTCCAGTAATACCAAAATTTAAAAACGAGCCATGCAACTCGATAAGGACGTTTTACAACTAAAAAACAGAATCTAGGATTATGGAATATAATTTAACCTCCTTTTAAAATTTACTTCCCTTTTTTATGCAGCAATTATCCCAATAGTCTTATTTAGTAGAAATGCAATCCTTTTAGAACCTGTAACTAATTGAAAGTCGAGAAAGATCCGATTATTCTGTCGAATTCAATTGATTGCTCAATTGCCTTTTCAAAAGTCCTTTTTTTTCTAGAAGTTATTAAACTGAAATTATAAAAACAAAATAAAGCAAAGAATCATTAAAACACAGGATGTTTTTGGAATGTAAAATTGTGAAAAAGGAGATTATATCACGAGTTTCTTATACCGCACATTTTTTTGTTTTTTATTTTGTTTTTATAAACTTAGATCACCTAGATAATTAGTTAGAATTTTTTCAACAGCATGTAATTTCACTCAGTTCTACGATCAAGGAAGTTTTAACATTTTATGACACCAGAAAAATGCCATTTTACTTGGACCATGGAGGTCAGATATAGTTTCACTTAAGTTTTATATGCCTTAATGTACTTAGGATATTTTTAGAAATTTTCAGAATTATTATATCCTGTTTTATGTCGCTGCTGATGTTACTTTTTGTGCCTGTTGTGGAGATCTGGCGTTGTTGTTGTTGTTTGTTGTTGTTGTTGTTGTGTTGTTGTTGTATGAAACGAATCTTAAAACATTAGGAATAGGGTTACTGTATTTTTAGGATACTTATCATATTAATAAAGGTAAAACTGAGTTTACGTGTGTTAATTTCAACATGACTTAGTTGTATTAACTAACTCTCGGTATTAATTTTGGCGCAGATGAAGTGTGTGAAAAGTTATTCATGCACGAAATAGACTTTTTTTGGCGGGTGCGCAAAACAAAGAAGTGAATGTTTTTCTGTTCCTTATGTGCGTGAAAGACGACTAATTTAGAGCTATTTACTTTATGAAACATCACATTTCTGTTAACCGCATTTCATGTGCAAGCATTACTTAGGGGGGCGCGAAAATTAATGTTGAGCAATAATTAAGCAAAAATTAATCCAATTAAGATAGCTGATAATAATTCCAAGTTACGCAAAGAATGCTTTGTTTAAGCAAGTATTTCTCAACTTGAAGAAGGAGGTCAACTGAAGGGGTTATAGCTAATGACATTCACGGTTATTGTGGTCAGGCTTCGAAGAAACTCTTCTCAATTGTGATGATAAATGTCCTGTGAAATTGTGGGTACTTTTAAGTTAATTATTAATCTCAATTACAGCTAGCGATCCATTGAAGAATTTATGTGAAGAATGGAACCAAATGAATCTAATATAACCTGAATTTATGTTCTCACGAATTTATGAAAATAAAAATTATAAAAGAATTGACAGGACAACCGGTTGCTAAGGAAAACATTATTCTCGATCAATTTTCATGCCGCAACATATCAAAAATGACATGATAAAAGGAGATGAAATTTTTAAGGTTTATTCGCTACAAATAGATGTGTATTCTAAGATGAAATTAGCCCCCTCCCCACTTCACCGCTGAATAAAAAATCGGCGAAATAACCCCTTTTTTTATTTTTTTTGTGTTTACCGGGAGTACTTTTAAAAACTCAATTTACTTAAACATAACACTTATGTTAATATGCCTTTAACATTTCATCACGTATTGTGAGGGTTTCTGAGATATTAAGGGCAGTTTTTTAAAAATAAAATAGTTTGAAGAGCCTCATGAAGAAAATAAACAAAAAACGCTATACCGTAAACGTTGGAACGAAAATAAAGTTAACAAGTAAATCAAAATGATCCAGCCTTATAATATTTATCACTTTTCCGCGATTGCCGTCACAAGACTTGTTTTATCATGCCCTGTTTTTTTGTAAACTCGCGGTTTACAAATTTCAAGCCGATTGGACGTTGTGTATTTTCTAAAAATCCTTTTTTTGGAAATGTCTAAGTATCTTTTCTAAATCAAATACTGGCCTGACTGCCGCGGTTCGGAAATCTTAAGTTAAAGATGTAAAAACGACAGATATCAAGATATAAGTGCCCGGTCTTAAAAACATATAATTGTAGTTATTGTTTCGATTTTAGGTAAGTTTATACTACTTTTTCTTCAACAAATCTTCTTGGCTTAAATCTTCTTTAACTTCTGAAGAATTTGGATAGGATCTTGGGTTTTACGTCGAATTATCTTAATTGTACTTACACCTATTATTAGGACGGGCAATCTGGATAATTATTTGGTTGACTAGAAACAACACGGAATACCTTAGCTCTTATGGATGTTGCATGTATGGCTTTTAGCGTTTTCTATTGTTCCTAATGGCAAAATAAATTCTATTTCGCATCGGTTAATTTGCTTAACCAATATTCTACTTTCTTTGTACATGACCAACACATTCATTTCATTTCAACATTTGAATACGTGCTGCATATAGTAGAGTATCTGTGGAAATTCGTCCCACGGTCCCAAACACGGTTTGCTCCTACCGGTAGCATTATTTCCTGGTACTTTCGCAATAATTCAACTGTCACACATAATTCTCCTCTTCTTAATTGTATGCTTTTAAATCTTTAATTATTATTATTTTCTTCTCTAGGCTTTACATGCACGACTTGTCGGTTTAAAGGAGGGGGGTGTCACAAAGCGAATTGTGAATGGCGAATGCGGCGGCGATTTAGCTACGAAACATCTTTTGATTTCCACGAGAAACAAAAACATGCGGTGAATGCAAGAACTCTTTTAGGTATTGAAAACAAGGCAGTTTTTTTAATGATTTTTAGTTGTGAGTATTTCTAAGAATAAACACTGAAGATTGCGTTTTTAATTGGTTAAAGGTTTACAGCGAAATATTTCGCCGCTTTCAAGTAGAAACTCTTTCTACTTTATGGTGCAGCGAAGTTTTCGAAGCAAAATAGAACAAACCATACTGCGCATGCTCAGATACACTTCGGTGGCGACTACGCCGTCCAATTCGCTTTTTGAACTTCGTGCTACCTCCGTGCTATGAGATGAATTAATCCACATTTGCCATCACACATCTCTGAAACAACAACAGTATATGTACCATTGTGTCTTCTTTTAAGTCTATGCATGCTTCTTACATTGCTATATAATATCTTTTCTTTTCCTTGAATTTTAGTACGAACTTTCACTCTGCGGAGACTTAGTCACGTGACAATACGACATTGGTATCTAACTATGCTCCACACCGAAGTAATTAAAAGTCGCGTGCTCTTGTTGAAGCAAATGTTTTTCTTTTCTTTGTCTAAAAATAAATTCAACATAATTTTAGATTTTAAGATGGTAGCTAAAAAAGTTAAGTTAAAGCCTACGTCCTGCGAAAAAAAATTGATTTCATATAAAACAGCTTGAGAAATTGTCTATGAACCTTTTTAGGTTTTTAAAAAGTCTTTATTGGTTTCCGAGATATAAGTTTGGCTAATTATGCGGAATTATGACATGATCGATTATATACTGAGAAACAATTGCTAGGATGAATGATAATCAGGGCAACTAAGTATTAATATTCATGTAAATGTATTTAAATTGGATAGGTGAAAACATATTTCCATCACCACATACCTTGTTGCTAATTAATTATGCTAATTAATGAGGTGCTGTACCTCATTAATTAGCATAATTATCAAAACTTCTAAATCAATATCTGTGTGAATCTAACATTTCTGTTGTGTATTAGACACAACAGAAATGTTTTTATGTTTTTGTCACGTTCTACGCTGTTGATTGTTCCATCGATCTTCCCAGCCGTTGTTCTAGATTTTCTGTCGATAGCTTTGTTTTCATTCCAATTGAATTGATGACTATTGCTCCAGCTGTGGTCCGCAATTTCGTTTTTTTTTTCAGATTTTCCTTACCGCACGCTTATGCTCGCGAACTCGTTGCTTGGATTTTCGAGAAGCTAGAAACGTCTTAATGGCGTTAAAAAGGAAAGAATACGTCGTTGAAAAAGAGTACTACCGACTGGAAACCTTTCGACGGACCACCAACTGGATTTTAAGGACTGCCAAATTTCTAATTCCAGATTTGAGTTTCAATATGGTAAGGTAAAATATGAGTACCTGACTGGTCAAATATTAAAACTAGGTGCTTTTTTATTTTTGTATATGCTAATACGTACTATCCACGTTTAAAATCTCTAGATAGTATATCAAAGTAAATTGGAAAAAGTACTTTAAACTGAAAAATGCAGGATTCCTGCAAAAACTAAATAGCAAATAAAATTGTTTAACATTTTCTTGTGTTGACAAAAACATGGTATGTGTTCAATAACAACTTGTACACTCAAATAGACAGAGTTGTAATGTGTGATCTTGCATCGTCAGTATTTGCTGAAATATACATGCAAGCACATGAGACAACAGCATTGCTCACATCTTCCGTTGCCAACGTATTCGCTATAATCAGAAGATCCCATCGTTAAGAGTTCTATGAACACATCAACGGTTTTCACCGGCCTCCACTAGTAAACGTGAAAAAGATTATAGCAAACGCAAGAATGGTGCCATTTTAGGTTCAGTTATCGGAAACCTACTCACACTGACCAATAACTTAACTACGCATGGAACCATCACAAATCTTGCAAAGAGAGTGTCATCTTTTCATTGTTTAATCGCGCCAATAACGTAGTCAGTAAAAAAAGGTAACATGAGATTGGACGTGAAGAATGCATTGATTGAAAATGGATACAATTAGAAAGACATCACGCAAGTTAAAAACAAAACAAAGAGAAGTTCCAAATAAGCCAATTGTGAAACGTCAGAGTAATTGACAGCATGAGCATTTCTACTATTTTTCACAGGTACCATCAAAGATCCAAAATCAAATGTGGTTTCAACTCTTAAGAAACACTACGCAGCATTTTGTCTAAATCAATGGACAAAATTAGTCTGGAAGATCAAAGCAATGTCATTTATGAAATCTCGTGTATAAACAAAAGAAAATTCGAGCAGCGAATTCAAGAACACACGCGCAGTAATGTAATTGTGAGAAAAACAAAATTGCGGACCATAGCTGAAGCAATAATCATCAAGAATCTAGAACAAGCATTTCGTATTAACTTCCTGAGATTTGGTTACCAGCTCTACGAAAGAAGTAGTTATTTCTACCTAGACCTGAAAAATGTTAGTTAAAGTAATTAACAGTACTTAACAGCTTGTTTTTAATTGGTTAGTTTTAATTCTCTGCAATTATATAATATAAATAAATATCAAACATCAAACAACAACATTATGCTTTGCCTGATGATGGGAGAACGATCTTCCAAAACGTCGACTATTAAATTATCATGTTCAAAAAATGATAAACCGACAGTACTAATATGAATACTGAACAGACAAACCGAAATAATTCTATGCTTTTTAGTCAAGAATGCAGTAAATTTAGGAAGTATTTACGCATACCGTAAATGACAGATTAAACGCCCCGTGCTCAATAAGCGCCCCCGTCAAATAAGCGCCCCGGGCTCTTAAACCGTCATTTACGGTATATTCTTTTCTTAGCTCGATCTGTGATACACAAACCCTGATTAATTCCTTGTTCATTATACAAAATCAAAAGTTTAGTCGAAAGAAGAAAGCTCTTCACGATGACGCCAAAAACAGCGTCTTTGTTTTAGAAATATGAAAAATCACAAAGTATACAAACTTGGAGATACGGTTTCCAGGATTTTCAGGGGGAATAAGTTTTCATCTACTTCAATTCTTGCGGAGCTACTCTCAAAGCCCATTTCCTCATTAAATAACAAAACATAAGTAAAAAGTAGCTACGGTGGAGAGTGTATAGGATTTCCGCGCATTTCCTACATACATCAAAAATAATAAAAATTCTGCCATTTTATTAGTATTGCCCAGTAAGTTTATTTAATCATTTGTTGCTATATTTTCGCAAATTTCTGATTAAGCGAGACAACGTGTTTTTTTAGCACGGCCGTGGAGTTTTTCTTGTTTTTTAAAAATGGTACTAAGCGTAGCTAGCTAGAAACGGATTTTTTAAGAAAGAAATGGAACTTATGTACCTAGTATATCACTATAGGTAGTTAGGTAGCACAACAGTAGCAGCTTAGCTAGCATAAAACTCCCAATTTAGTTAGTATAAAACTACCTATTTAGGTCTCAAAGTCTGCTCGAATTAGGAATGTCCATCATATACCTTATGTTTGCTAGTTACATCCGTCCTCAAAATATGTTGGTGTGACCAAAACTCTTCGCCACATCTTTGAAAGAACATAGCTACTCATTCTATAGATTATATTTCCTGTCACCCTCAAGATCAATGTTTTTATAGACATTGAAGTGGTCACATGTGACCAAAGGCCATTTTTCAAGATTGAATGACAGAGGGTGGGGGGGAGGGGGATTGTAATTGTGATTGTAACTGAATAGGGTTAAAGCTTCTGATAACGTCATAAGAATAATTGCTGACGTAGAAAATTTTATTGCTGCCATTTTGTTTCTTTCATGGCGTAGTATTAAGGTGCCAAGTTTGATTTAATTTAAAAAACACACCTCTCACCGCACCAAAGTACGGTTTGCCATCAGCCAGAAGTAGTGGCCAGTTATATGAAAAAGATTGCTGACTCCGTGCAACAATCTTACTTACGACATTTGAACAGTACAAAAAATTATAGTTCACAGTGCGTCACCTCAGTGGAAGTGAATTTCAATAAGGGAGGAGGATTTTTTTTGTCCCCACGACGCCAAAAGTAAATAATTATTAGTAATTATAAGTTATATAAACAATTTGAAAATAATATATTCCCTTTAAATTTACAATTTACAATTTACAATTTGTTTTGTCTTGGTAGATGGTTTGTAACAAAGATTCAAAAAAAAATAACAGATTACGACCTACTACGGGAAAATAATAAAGTTCTGGACCTATACAAACAACTACATTCTAAGAATTGCTAGCCCATTTGTAAGCAAGATAAAAAACTAACAAACGTTAAAATCTGGGAAACCCCTTGGCTTCCCTTAAACAGTTAATTTCGTATAATAAATATTGATTTTCGCTTTCCGTTTTCTCAATGAATAAACGCAACTCTAAATTTTCCCTCTCATACTGCATGCTTTTATTCAAAGTTTCAATTTCTTTGCGTCTTCTATCTTCTCTAGTCTTTCGAGCTGCCACATTATTTCGGATTCTCTTTTGCCAATATTCTTCTGTTTTATGTTCTTCAGAAACAAAATTTCGATTGTTTTTTTTCCCTAACGGCTTCGGATTGTACTTATAGTGCCTTTCCATCTTGATGGTTTTGTTGGAATAGCTTTTTCCATATTGTGGTAGAAACATGGGACTTCCAGGTTCATACTCATCCTGCGCATGTAAAGAACTTTCAATTTCGGTATTCAAACCATCTATAAAATCTTTTGAAGCATCTTCTGGCAGTTCAGTTTTAACCGAAGTGTAGGAAATAGAATCTAAAAAAAAGTGCAGTCAAATATGGAAAAGTACTGAAAAGTAGCAAAAGGAGAAAATATTCCCCTCCTTCTATATGACAAAATAGAATTTTCTATTTTGTCATATAGAACTATCTCACAACATTTTAAAGATTTTATTTTTCATTAAGGTTTTTTAAACAGATGAAAAATTGTATTTTTTATTTTAATTTTGACCGTAAAGTAAAGTACGAACGCAAAAGTAAACACGGTATTATTAAGTTAAGGCGATTAATTCCTGTGTTCCATAGTATAGTGCAGTACCCTGAAATAATGTATTGTTGGAACGCGTACACAAACGTTCGGACAATTCTAGAAGAAATGTAAGATCTATTATTTTCGTGGCACTTTATCATAGTGAAATTAGTAAGGGAAAATCTGCATCTGGGAAAAATTAGTCATCATTGATTTTGTAAAGTCTTGTTCCCGATAAAATGTAATTTTGGAATTAAATAAATGCTGACAGAATATTTATACATGGACATCAATATATAGATAGTCCATTTAACACACATCAGTAAAAACATCATATGATGAGAACGGTAAATCAATCAAAGATATGGATCTCTCATTTTTCAATTCTTTTAAAAGTACGTATTTCAAAAAAGCTAAAGACAGTTGGGAATATATTTTCCACTTCTGATTATGGGAACGTAGGGGAATTAATGTAATTGTAAGAAAACGTTTGAGAAAATTTTCAAATCAGATTCTGAGAGGTGTAAAGATAATTTTGGCAGGTAGGAAGGATACATCTAAATAAAAACTGATAAAGATTTAGATATGGCGCAATAAACCATGTTGAATAATTGACAACTCTTGTAGTAAAAAGTCTACCCTGTATTCCTCACGTAAGTAGTTTGAAATTGGTAGGGCGCCCGAAATGTCAGAAAAAATTAACTTACTTTATTAGACAGATTGATCAGGAGATTTGACAAGAAATTTTTTAAAAATATGGCATTGAAGTTTGAGTAATCTTGACAAAACAAGATTTCTGTTTCGGTGCAACAAAATTTGACAATACTCACCATCAGTTCTTATCTGCTTCCAGTTTGTGTCCATCTTTTATTTTGTAACAGATGCAAAATTGGTAGAACAGTAAAAATGTGACTACAAAAATTATTGATATGCGTAACGACATTTTACATGAAGCATTTTGTGTCACACTCCCTCACAGAGAATACTTGCCGCTATAAAATATTTTAAACTTAGAGAGGTAGTATAAAAGCTCTATGGAGGAAAGTGATAAAAAATTTCTGACAGCATGCACGATATTTCGCGTGATGCTTGCCATAGTTCAAATCTGTTGACAAGAAATCAATAGAAAAGGTCAAGAGAAAAGGGAGGTATAACTGATGACATTAGACATTAACTTTTTTCTATAATACACAAACAATAAGACTTACGTAGGAGGGTTATACAATACTTGAAGGAGAGCAACAAAATGGAGCTCTCTCATCCCCTATTATTATATTTTTCCTGATAAACGAGTATACATGTTAAATGGATTTTTCAAATTTAAGTAAAATCGTTTGGTGTTGTGCTAATTGATTGAGGAATAATGTCTTTCTCAGAAGATATTTAAAAAAAATAAAGCAATAAGTTATTCTTTATGATTTTTCAACTTTTTACTCTAAGAGACTTTTTTGATGTGTTTTATGTATTCTAAACTCTTGATAAAAGCAATCGAAACTAATTAAATATTTTGAATCAACTTGGAAAACTTCCAGATGATGAAATTTACACAATTATCTAATCAATTTCCCTCCTTCATGAAGACATGTCTTGATATAACACACTTTACATTAATATTTTGATCTGAGAGCACTCAAAAACATCACAAGACAAAAAATTACGCGAGAAAAAACACAACAAACATCGACGTTCTCTACGCCCAACAGTGCTTTGACGTTACAGGGCGTTAATACAGCACATTCCAAAAAAAAGAAGAAATGCAATTAAATAATTACTGTTCTCGTCTATCAATAAAATTTTATTCTCATCTTTGTAGAGTTAGAGAAAAAAAGGGCATTATTGACCGCCTGATAATAACGAATTTTTTTCCCTTGTATTATTCAACGTCAGATAAATAAAAACCCCGCAAGTTTAAAGTATGTCACGTAACGTAATCAAGGTTTACAAAAAAAGTTAGTGTATATCACTGGATTTCATTGCTTTTACCATAAAAAAGATTGGTCCCGCATTAACCCAGCATTTTTAGTGTATTTCTCAACCAAACTCAATTTGGTTGTAGTAATTTAGGATTTTTATGGAATTTATTTTACAGAAGTCTTCACTATATTTAACCTGATCAGTGTATAGGTCTTCTTTGAATAATAGAGATTCGGCAGCGAAGAGGATGTCATCAATGCGCAATGTGAGTGGTACGAAAGCGGAAACAGTCGTCTTAAAGTCCTAGTCTAAGGCTAGTTTCCATTTTACTATATTTTCTGCTATAGAACAAAAAGCTCAAGAGTTTTCTGTTCTTAAGTAGAAATTAATTTCCATTGTACTTCAGTTTTCATGCGTGAAATGAAACTGACAAGGTAATATGGTAGATGTTGTAAACAAGAGATTGTTGGTAAATCTTAAACTAGGCAATTTTAAGATTTTAGCTACAACCGTAGATTTGGAGAGAGCATCGTAAAGCCAGTTAGCAGCTAGAATTTTTTTATTGCTATTTTTTAAGGTGTTATTAGGCTTTTTATCCTAACCAACATTATTTATCTTTTTTGTTATCTTCACCAATCTGATTTTTTACTCAGCTGCAACTAGGGTCGTGGCTGTCGATCTGCTAACTACCTTTGGCTAGAAAAGTTAGAGAACTGTTGGCTGCAAAAACATTTTTTCTAATAACCTCTTCTTATGCTAAATGCAGTTAGGTAGCTACATATTTTGCTGTAATATAAACTTTAGCTAAAGTCTAAAATATGTTGATTTAATGAGACAACAAGCCTCGATTACCTTTTGATTAGCTAGGGTTTAAATTTTACCCACAATTAATTTTGTAATAACAGGCTTTAGGATGTGGTTTTTTTTAGGATGAATTTTGAAAATTATTCCGCAAAATAAAATTGCTGAGTGATTGTTTTAGCTGGTCGAGACGGGCTGTTTCCTGTGTTTCCTGTGTTTTTGAAAAGGTATTATTCCTATAGGGTGCACTGATGTGAGCACTCCACACACGGATGTTCGACATTGTTTGATTGTATTAAGCGTTTATCCTGAGACACGATTAATTGTTGAACTTAGACGGGAAATTATTCCGCAAAATAAAAAAATAGATACAGCCTGACTGTTTTTGCTACAACGGAGTAATAATACAACCGAAATGCTGTATCGCTGTGCTCCACTGGATTTACTTGTACCAAAGCTCTTCCCTGGATGTGTGGCATGGTTAAGCGCTTAACCTGGCGTTTAACGCCTGATTACTGGTGGCTTAAGCTGAATCTTCGACGCCGTCTAGTTTCATTTAAAAAGCGAGAAGGCAATAGAAAACAGTTGGTGATAAACACGAAGATTTATAATGTTTCTGATTCCTTTCTTGCGATTGTTTTCGACAACGATAGATTAGAGAAAGGAGAATAAGTTGTCGTCTGGTGAAATTTAACTTTTCTGTGTTTTGTTTTCATTTGTGACTGAGAAAAAAACACTCTCTGTTGTAGAAGTTACCATTCCAGTTTATTTTCTAGCAAAAATTTTGTTCCTCGTGGAATTAGCACTTTAAGTAGGTTTGAAGAAATATATTTCTTAACGCTCATTTTAAGAAATCAGAAAGCATTCTTCTCAAAAAATCTGAAGATGAAAACGGAAACAACTTTCGTTTTCTTCACAACACGAAAAAGCTTAGTTTCATGCTCTATTTATGAGCAAAACGGCGTTCAACTTTTTTTTTTATAAAGGAGATGCGCCATATGTAAAAACTGTCGTATTCTGTTGCTCCGTGCTCTGTGCGTAAGGTACTAAAATAGCCAGATGTAAGGACATCAATGAAAAGATGGCAGTGTTTATTTGTCTCAAACAGGAAAGGAATCTAAGTTACACCGAGGAAAATATAACTTTGAAACCCTTTGCGCTGTTATGTTCACGTTACTATGTCATGTCAAATTTCTTTAAAGAATTAATTTCTGCGAAGTGGTAATTTTTTAGGGCTTTAATTTCTGAAAACGACGCACTAGCCCTGGAAGTCTCGAAAAGTGATAAAGTGTCGCCAGCATTGAAACATAGCGAATTTTTAAACGGACTATCATATATTTCTATCAATTTCAGTACCTGTTCCTTTTATCAAAGTACATTTGGGACTTACCTTCAAGCTTGTCTTAAAGTCAAGACAGTCATATAATCAAACAAAGTAGTCATTTCTTCGGGACAACCAACAATATATAAATACGAAAACACGATGTTATTGTACTATTCAGTGTTTACCGAATCAAGCACTTGTTGAAACAAAAATGGAATGTAAACAATAAATTTCAACATCTAAAATTGTAAACTATAATATCCAACTTTGTAAGTAGAAGAAGGCCCGCAAAATTATATCAGTCTCTGAGTCAATATTTAGTTCATATTTACCATAGAAATGCGAAAAAAAATAATGTCTTTACAGATAAATGATTCGGAGAAATTTTCAATAAATCTCAGAGAGATAACAGGAATAAAAGGTTTGCTTGTAATATTTATTTAAGGCGGGAAAAAATTTTGAAAACATTTTTTCAAGAAAATGAAATGAAGCATGAATTTTGGCATGTCTCTTTTTGTATATGGACAGGATTACATATAGCTAATGTCTTCAAGACAAATCGTGCACGACAAATTTTATGCTATGTTTCTTATGTTGCTGAATTTTAGCACTCCCCGCTAAAATTAACCTTTTTTCTAGTCTTGTGCGAAAAAGGCTAGTCCAACCAACAGCTTCAGGTGAAGATTGTATGAAAAGATTTTTTGTGAGATATCGGGAATAAACATGTTAAAATATACTACTACATCAATCATTCTCTAAATGCGTTATTGCTAGATATCGGTAATCTCTATCATTGTGGGAACCCAGTTTTCAGTTGGCCCTAAATTCAATGAAAGCAATGATTTTAATGAAGATGATTTATAGTAAGTCTTATTCTATTATACCAATTATACTCGCTCTTCATGATCAGGGAATGAATACATGGATGTGCTATGATAAGACTCCTACAATTCATATCTAACATCTGAATCATGAACAGATTTTATTTCCCATCATAAATGCAAAACCAATGTGCTAACTTGCTTACAATTCAATTACTTAGGCTATCAATTTCCATTGTTAGGCTTGAAATATTCAACTTTTGCGTGACATCAATGACACGAAGTTCGGCATAGCTGAAGTAATCAACTATTGGGAATTTTAACCTTTTAGTTCTTTACAACATATCACAGGATTAAATTTAAGTACATTGAAATTAGATGTAGAAATTGTCATGAAACTTCAAACTCGTTTGAAATGAGTAATGATATTTCGTCGTTTTTTCTGTGTATTGCTTCACTCAGGCTGACCAAGTTTAGCTAGTACGTTCATATTTTGATTTATTCCTAAAGGATATTTAATTTTAATCGGTTAAAATCTATTATAAATTAGACATATTAAAAAACAAACAAAAACAAAGAAAAAACAACAACATGAAATGTAGTATTTTCATGATGTCAATTTATCTTCCCTTCACCTATCTTGACATTTTGTAAATAATTTTGTTTTCACAACATTCTCAAACATATTTTAAAAAAAATTACTTGAGAGTTTTAGTTAGGATGGTGAAATAGAAATGAAAATAAATAGTTGAATGAATATTAAGCCACACGAAATCAATTATTCCTCAAGAAGATTCAAAATCTCTAGGGGCAATGCGTCTTTTCCAAATTTATAACAGTTCGTAACTTTTGTGATCGCCGTGCTCACAGAGCGACTTTGCCTAACCCTTTTGTACACTTTTTTATAATGAACTCAAAATATTTGGCTAAGGGTTAATGTTGAGTAAGTTTTCTTCTGCTGCAAGCTAAAGGGTTAAAAGGTAAAATTTCTGTTTTTTTCTGTTAGGCTAACTCGTCAATAACTATAGGATCGCATTTCTTGTATAAAATTTAGCTAGCTTTTTTTCACAAAGTCTCAAAAGGCATTGTTGTATTTATAGTCACTATTGATGTATTGATGTACTTATTTTTTCTCACTTTAGTCTGGACTGGTGTTTACCTGCTGTTTTATTTTTTAAGTAAAACTCTTATTGCCAAAAAATGTTTTGTAAATACATTGGTATTGCTCGTGAAGTATGGTGTTATTAGTTATTTAAGTTATCTTACTTGTTCCAATACTCTAGTTTTCCAAGCTGTGTTATGTAATAACTGTTTTCACTATGTCGTCATAACTAGTCGTCATAACTAGTCGTCAGAAAACATTTTTTGCCGTATATCTGTTTGTCCTGAGTCACTAGTGTGGCAATGTTAAGATCGTAAGTAATATATCGGTAATTTTGTGACGAAAAAAAGGTTTTGGCCATGACAATACTAAACTGTAATGAAGAGCTGGGGACAAGACAACAATCTGGCTTTTGTTATCATTCCGTTGCAATAAGTTTAGCACCTCTTTAAATCGTGCCTCAATCCACTGCCTTATTTATTTAATAAAATACTTCTAGTGGGGTTACATAAACAATAATTTATGATACCTACATGACATCACATTGTGTAATTTTTCATTGGTTTAATGATAATCAGATATGTCGTGATAACATGTTTTGGACAATTTATCATCAATTTATGATTTTGAAAGTTCAAAGGTAGTATTAACTGTTTACCAGAGGGAATTAATAAGTATGACAGTTTTTTTTTCGCGTTTGAGTAACACAAAAATATTTGTCAGAATGGCTATAGGTTGGATATGAATTTAAAATGTTATGATTTCTGAGAACTTAATAATTTCGATTACGTTATTTTTAGTCGACAAAATGTCGACGTAACTACAAGTGCAGCTGCAAAGTTTTTTTGCCTAATTTTCATCCAATCTATGCTCTTGCATTCGGGCTAATTGCATGAAGCAAGGTGCCCTAGTTAGGCAGGATGAAATACCACAATAAAACTTTATTTGGCAAAGCTAAAGTGAATTTCTATTACAAAGTTTCTTAGTACGTTCATGTGCAAACAAGTTCATTTTTATTTCTTTGAAATGGTTAAAATTATCACAATATAATTTAAGGTCTTTTTTTTGCATTTATATAATTCTGTTAATGCAACCATTATTATTTTCACAAAAACACAAAGAAATGTTAATGAAAGAGTTTGTTCCTAGACATTCTTAATTAAATAACTTTAATCATGCACAGAAATGAATAACTCAGCCAGGTTAGCCGGATCAAACGAGTTCAACAAAGTGAAATTTAAGTAAATCAGACTGCCTCGTTCCCCATGCGATATCTAGGTCTGGCTCACCTCATGTTATCAGCCCTTTATCTGGTTTAGGCGGGCTGGTAATTTCCTATGTAATCCACTCCATTCTGGCTAACCACGCTCAGTTTTTTATTTCATGTAAATCATGTGTTTTCTAGATGTTGATAATGTTTTCTAGAGGAATATTAAAGAACAAATATGTTCTTTGAAAGCACATAAATTTGTTAATAAAAAGTAAAAATACATGGAAAAAAGTCATAAATATATAAACACTCTAGACAAAAAAAAAGTTTATTGTAATGGCTTCACAAAATTTGGACTTGGTTGAAAAAGGTATGAAAATTTAAGCGTGGGTGCTAACCTGTGGCTGATACAAAGTAGTCCAAAAATGTGCCAACCCTTTCCGTTCTGTTCTAGGTTTTTTTGCGAGATCCTTAATTATATTAATTAAAAACAGCTAAACGCTGCAAATCAAACTTGAAAATTAATGTTATTGTGTCAAAGATTCTTTGCATGGTTAGTTTTTCAGACGCAGAGAGAAACTCTCTATAAATGATCTGGTGTTAAAACGTCCTTGTATAGAATATTACCTCCATAGTAATACGCTTACAGTAAATGCAACAACAACTGCTATGCGCTCACAAACTTCTCCTCTCTTAAATTACCGAAACAAATGAAATCACGACATATCAATTTCATCACGTTATCATTCGTGCAAGGAATAGAGATCGATACATTAGTGTCATCAAAGCTTCATGTCAGAGAATAAGCTGCATTCCACTACATTTTATTAAAAAGAAAAGCTGTTTAAATATTATTTCAAAACATGCTTGCACAAAAGTCTCTATATTGGAATGATTATGCAGCAAACAATCGTAAGTAATACACCAATTAATACGAGAATATGACTTTATGTTTGGAACTGCTGTTTCTCACTTTTACCTAGCTTATGCCTAAATATTCTTTCAGACTCACTCAGAATTGTAGCCTTAAGGCGAACTTATTTCCCTAGTACAGCTTGCACTACATCCATTTCGGTTAGTTGGAATGTTAGTCACAATGTTTATGCTAGCCAGTAAAAGTTATTGTCCATAGTTTTGACACTAAATTAAGATTCAGGAAGTAATTTGGTCACTTTTACTGTGTTATGTGACTCGTTGGATTTTGTAATATATTTGGATCATTTTGTAACACCAGATAAAAATACATTCAAACGGATCCAATTACATTCTTGTTGCCTTTACTGATGTTAGATCCTTGAATTTTATTGTGTAGTCGTTGTTTTTCCTGCTGGCAGCGGTCTTAAAGTTTACGTTCCTTTTGCAGCGTGGGTTGAAAATTGCTATTATTTCTTTTTTTCCTGTTGGTGACCTTTATTTGTAAGATAAGGAATCGTTAGAACTAATGTGCTGATATCCTTTGAAAAAGTTGGCGGACACTAAAGAATGCAGAAGTTTCTGTAGTTACTTTCCATTTTGTTTTTTCTCTCATATTACCGCTTTCTTTTTTTTTCTTGTTTGGTTAGTCTTGTAAATGTTTTCGCCTTTTTCGTTTCGATTTTTGTGCTAATTGTTTTCTTTTCGTTTGTCTTCCCTCGCCTAGTTGTACTTAACTTTGTTTGCTTCATTTTTTGTTTTATCTTACTTAGAGGCAGATTGTCCAAGTTATAAAAATAAGATGATCCGCAGAAAGACTTAATTGGGCAAGTTTAAAGGATTTTGCCAGCCACTCAATTGGTCTAATACCTTTAGGATTTAGGTTTTCCAAAAGTTAAACAGTACTACGCTATAATAGATGTTTTTTAAGATTTCATAAATGCATGTGGTCAAAGTTTAATCTAGCAGTAGAGATTTCTCAACTCACGCCATCTTGCGTTATTGATAAGGAAAGCTAATTAATGCTGAATCTAATCAAAATAATATAGTCAGTAAAAACATTAACTGCAAATTATGTTTGCTTCATTGTTTCATTTTTTGTTTTATCTTACTTAGAGGCAGACTGTCCAAGTTATAAAAATAAGATGATCCGCAGAAAGACTTAATTGGGCAAGTTTAAAGGATTTTGTCAGCCACTCAATTGGTCTAATACCTTTAGGATTTAGGTTTTCCAAAAGTTAAACAGTACTACGCTATAATAGATGTTTTTTAAGATTTCATAAATGCATGTGGTCAAAGTTTAATCTAGCAGTAGAGATTTCTCAACTCACGCCATCTTGGGTTATTGATAAGGAAAGCTAATTAATGCTGAATCTAATCAAATAATGTAGTCAGTAAAAACATTAACTGCAAATTATGTAATTATAGAAGGCAGAAAAACATCTTTCCCTAGAAAATGTTTTATCTTAGGAAAAATTTAAATGAGATTGAATTGTTATTATCTAGTAAAAAAGAAAAAAAGAAGGGTGTTTTACAACTTCTTTCGTTTTATTTAGTGCATTTTTTTTCTTTCTTTCTTTGTTTTTACTTTTCTTTTTTTGCTTAACTTTATTTTTTTCCCCTTCATTTTCTCTTTTTCCCTGTTTCGTTTTAATTTCTTATGTTTGTTATTATTTCGTTCACTTTATCTTACTTGACTTAGATTTGCATTTTTTAAATAATGTTAATTCAGTTTATTTGTTTCTGTTTCGTTTTCCATTTCTGTTTATTCTTGTGGTGCTACTGTCATTATTGGTAATGATGTTTCAGACTAGAGCCAACTGAAACTTCATCTTTGGTTGTTGCAAAACGTATTTCAGTTCCGAGAAATTATTATCTGCTCACACTCAAGCACTATTTATTTTCTTGCAGTTCGGATAACTTTAAGATGTCTTTAAGATGGTAGTTAAGTAGGCAATATTATCGTAGAGTTTTCGTCGCCTACTTAACTATCATGTTTAAAGAAATGATAAACTTTCAACAATAATATATGATTGTTGGAATGACAAACTGAGTAATATCTTCAATAGAAAACGCTTTTAATTGCAACTTCTCAATGTTATAAAATAAGAATTGACCTCTCACTTTAAACCCTTTTATCCACAAATTATAGGTCGCACGTCAGGTAACTATAATTACATAAAAACAAAGAAATCAGCAAAAGATAACGTTATGACAGATAAAACACTAACTAGAAAAAAAAACACATGATTGACTAGTTATTTATTGTTTCCTCTAGAAATCTTTCCGCATTATTCGTATGGCCCGGAATCCAACTTTCCATACCAGTCAAGTTTCACGCAGATACCATCTCATAATGACGTTCTACTTGGTTCGATACCTGGCTCGAGTTCAAAATGTTTTGAAACCTCTACCGAATTTTTAAAAGATATACTCGATAAATTAGTTGACAAAGAGACATACGTGTTCGGTATAGAAAAGCTAGGAGCTGGAAGCGTAACCCAAAGAGTGTCAACATGTGTTGAAGCTCAGCACGATACTCCAGTCTGCGCGTACAACAAGAATTCAAAAGACGACGACGACGACGACAGCATCGATATTGACGTATTGACGCCATATAACAACACATCAACTGACTGCAAGAAAAAAGGCATTCTGTCGCGATTTTATAAAGCCGATGGGACTCCGATGAGAGATCTTTGGGACAATAATGATATGAGCGCAAAAGAGGAGAAAACATACAAGTATGATCCGAAACCCTTAGAAAGAAGAAAAAACCCGCGAAATTTTGTCCCGGATGATAAAAAGACAAAAGAGTACTGGGAAAGAAGAAGGAAGAATAATATGGCGGCAAGAAAGTCGAGAGAGGATAGACGCAAAAAAGAAATTGAGATTTTGAAGATTGTTGATAACTTAAAAAACGATAATATGCGCTTGAAAATATGCGCTCAAAAAGTCATGACTGAAAATCAAAGTTTGAAGTACGAACTTGAGGTTTTAAAAAGATTTTAAAAACCTGGTTAATGTGGAAGATTTGTAGCAGTGCAGGCTAATGGTATTGTTATCTATTGCCTCACTCATAATACGACTAAAATGGTATTACAGTATGAACTACGAATTATAGCATAAACTCCATTGCAGAAATAGAAAGAACTTAAAAAAGTTAAACATAGTCAAAAACGATATTGTAAAACAAAATTTCTAAGTTATTATTTTTTATATTCATTGAGGGAACAGACTTGAAAATGTATGCAATTATATTATTATGAGATTATGAGATAATTTTGAATGCCTCCGTGAACTGTTGCAGTGTGTTAAAAAAAACACGTTCCAGAATATTTAATTAAAGGGGCTACGGAACGGCTGTTGGTTTTCGACTTTAGTGACTTACACGAAAGTCGAGCTGATGGCGGTGAAAAACAAACTGGCTATTTTTCCGGCATGTATGTAATTTACAGACTCGAACATATAGATATATCTAGAATTTTTATCTTCTCCAGCCTTGGTCATGTTTTTATCCAAAATGAGTCTCGCTGAAATATATCTTTGTAATATACTTTTCGAAAAAAAATATTGAACCAGCGAGCAAAGTGCGCTGGTCTGTTCATTGCGCAAAACGCGTTTGCCGGATTTTTAATATGTGCGCGGGATATACGGAATGTGAGCATTTTAACCGGTTCGTAGCCCCTTTAAGTTAGTTCGCTTTCTTGTGGACTGCCACAGTACTTAATTTAACTTCAGAAAGTTTCACAAATGGGAAGATTCGCGAAATTTTGCCATTTTGCGAACATAAACTAACGCGAATGATTCATATTGAAAGATTTTGTGAACATAAAGTTTCGATGCTCCTGGAAACTTCGCGAGCATCAAAATTGGAATAGCCACATTTTAAAGCCTTTTAGATTTTAAAGTTAAACTTCAAGGATTAAATGTAAAATCAGTTCTTTTATAATGAAAGCATAAAAATGGAAACTGAAATAGACCATTTGGGCACAATTTCCCACTCTTGTGAATTTTTGTAAGAATTGTAGGATCAAGTGTGCTTATTTTCACGAGCATTAACTTTCGCGAATCGAAAGAACGAATTTATTTTTCACGTTCATAAACATTCGCAAATGACCAAAATTCTAGAAAGTTGCTTTCCGCGAAAGTTTCTGCACTAGAAGTATTTAAAATCGTTTCCATATCAGTGACATGTAATCAACATTTATGAAATACTTTTCTTGTAATCCCATAGTTTCGTTACAAAATTACAGCTGATTTTCTCAAAAGTTATGAGAATGATAATGTGTCATTATATAAACAATTTTGTTTTTTACTAGCGAATCTATTTCAGTGTATCATGTTTCAACTTGACATTGTGCAAAGTCATCAAGATCTCCGTTTCAGAAATATGTGTTATTTTCTGTCTAATATACGTATTAGCAATAAATCATTTTCCAATGGCATCAAAAATGACAAATTTTGGCGCAAATACACTCTCATTAAAAACATGAAACTTGAGCATGTTTTTCTTAACAACATGGACTCTGAAGAAGAAATAGCAGCTGATTTTGCTGTGTATATGTTATCAAAAAAGAGAGCCGAACGTAGGAAAAGAAAGCAAAGAAATGTATGGGTGAAACGTGGTTAAATAGGCGAACTGAACTTGGCATCTACAATACTGTCATGTATGAACTGCGCGTGGAGGAAATTGCAGAGTATACGCGATTTTTAAGAATGTCGCCGAATATTTTTGATGAGCTCCTTAATCTCATAGAAGTTGACATTGAGAAAAAAACAACGCATTTAAGAGACCCAATTCCTACTAAAGTCAAACTAGCCGCAACTTCGAAGTTTTTATCATGTGGGATACCTTTGAATACCTCATGACTTCTTGTCTTCTCGTTTCTGTCCTTATAGAAAGGGGATTTAATATCCCACAAACTGGCCTGGCTTCTCCAAATCTCAATAAAATTTTCAGTCGCTTCTTGCGTCTTCATTTTCGGATGAATTATCGTGTTCAAATCTTTGTTTTCAAAAATGTTTACGCCCAAACCTATATCGCGTGCAACAAACACGTGTGCGAAAACAATGGATTCGATTTAAAACAATAGAAAAATATGTCATTGAAAAATTACAAGTTGAATATGTTCAACTTTTCATTTTTAAGGATCATTGGAAATGAGAGCGTAAAAAATGACACTTTTTCCTGTTTACACTGTCATTTTTCAATGATAATTGGAAAATGATCATTGAAAAATGATAGTGTATGTCAGCCTAGAAATGGCTAAGAATTAAGTGCATTTTTATTGTATGCAATTTAATTACTTTATTCTTACTAATTTTGCGCGTGCTGAATTTCGCGCAACAGACCTGAAGTATGGACGTATTTGCCTGCTTATTAATTCTCAAACAAAGCCAGTTGATGCAAAAATTTTCTCTTATCTTATTGACGAAATAAAAAAAACAATGCTCATTTTTCACGCCTATCAATAGTATGAAGTCGTAAATAAAACGTGGTGCTTATCATTTTTTTAAAACACACGATCTTTTTTGACCTATGAAACATCCGTCACATCCAAAGCGATTTTGTTGGAAGCCGGAGACGATCGAATCAATGTTTTCTGCATGGAGGAGATAAAAACAAAGTACGGGTTCAGAGGTCATGCATTTAGAGGCCATGTATTAACATTCTACGCGACGCAATCTTAATACAATAATAACCGATTACCCCGGACTGTACCGCAAAATATCGCCCGAGGTCTAAGTGCCGACCGAGCTTACAAGGTCGGTGCAATGACTGAGGGCGATATTTTCGGTACAGCACGGGGTAATCGGTTATTATTGTATTTGTTAACCGTCTAAGTTAGATTTAATGTTCTTATAATAATATAATCCACTAGCACTACTTTCGTCAACACTCGAGGTCAAAATTCGAAACAGTCCTGTCTGAAAACAAACATTCTATGCAGAATTTGAAAGTCCCTATAGAATAAATCTTTGTAAACAAAATATTTCGATGTTCGACACTTACAGAAGAATGTGAAAAGTTGAATGTGCAACTAAAATTTAGTTACAGCGAATATTGAAGTAAATTTTTAACTAGCTACGCTAGCTAGCCAATAATATGGGCTTTGAGGGGTTTTATATTGACTGAGGAACCAAAAAGCTGAAGGAACGAGTCTGAAAATGGAAGGAGACGTATTTGTTATAATTTCGTCGTCCTGTATTTAGCACTATTGATAAAACTGGATATTAGATCATCGTTTTTTATGGACAATGTAGCTAGTTAACTAGCCACGTTGAATAAGCATCCAGACAGAATGTTGCTGAATCTGGTTATTTTAACTGTTAAACTTGACATTGTTGTTGTTTTTATCCTTTGAAAATGTTTTTATCGATAAATGTATTGTAGGAGTTAGATAAATAATCATTTCCAATGCTTCTTAAAACTTTTTTTCGTGCTTGTTTTTATTTTAAGCTACCATTTTTTTTGACGACGGGCGTCAAGAGCGCTAAGCCAATCTGAATGCCTAAAAACCCGTATTGCCCGCTTGCAAAATCCAGACGGTTAACAATAATTTTGTTTGTCATAAAAAAGTTTTTCTTTTAAAAGAACACCGTGCAGGTAAAAAAAACTTTCACTATTGGATACGAAAATATCAGCTTTTTCTAGCTGACTAATTCAGAATATTTTAAGTTTGTGAAATAAAAACACTTTCCAGATTTCTCGCTGTAAAGTTTATCAAACCGACTGATAACCTTGTGGTAGAGCGTTCGCTTCCAGTGCGGGAGGTCTTGTGTTCATATTCTGGCCGAGTCATGCCAGAGACTATAAAAGTGTGGATCGATCCTTTCTGCTTAGCGTTCAGCATGAGAATAGGATTGATATCTTAGGCGGTTGTCTAGTTGAGCGATTGCTGTGCTTGCACGACTTTCGTAGCTCAAATGGGAGCTTTAAATGCGCTAGGACCTCCTTCGCAGGACCCTTGTTGATAGCAGAAGTAATAGGAACTGAAGAGGCTATCCTGGGTAAATAATTTCAATGATAATAATAATAATAATATACTCACCTAGGCTATACACCACAAGAGTTTTCTTTTACTTGTTCCAGGAGGAGTATCTAAATGCACATTAAGCAACTTTTCGTTCTAAATATTTTCCGGTACTGCGTTGTCAAATAAAATCTCTTCCTCAAGTGCTACATTCAGTTGAAAAATATTGATTTATTAATATGCATAAAAAGCTAGGCAACACATACTAACTCACAACACACACATGAATCTTTTATATGCTACAAAATTAAAATACAGCAAAGCCCATTTTGTAGAACACAAAAAAACTTTAGGCATAACACAATAGGTCGTTTACATACATGGAAACAGTGGAACAAGACAGCAATAACATGCATTAAAATACAGTATACTCACGTTAAGTGGGACCCCGGAAAAGTAGGACGCCCGCTACATAGTACCCTTTATCTCCGTCCCTTGAACTTCCTTACCCTTTTCAGCAAAAAAACTTCGTTTAAGTGAGACCCCGGATAAGTAGGACTCCCGCTAAGTAGTATATTTTTTCTCCGTCCCTTGTAGCAAAAACTTCGCTTAAGTGGGACATTCAATGGAACGACTTCAACGTTGCAATGATTCAAAAGAAAGTTTTTGTAAACAAAACAAACTTTTCTCCAGTTTTCTTGGTTTGATGAGATATAGAACGCAATCAATATAGAAAGTGTTGCGGAGCGTGGGACTGAGCCCCTAGGTTCGCAAGCGAAAATTTTTAGTGTCCCTTATTTTGAACAGATTCCTTGAAACACGCTTTGTATCGTTTAATTAATCGGTCACCTTCATTTTTTGTAAACGATTATATACATGTTTGTTTTTATAAGAAACCAGTTTATAAGAAACCTTAGGCTCAGAAAGAAAAAAATTTTAGAAATCTCCAACATTAAGAAACTTTTATACATATAGCTAATGTACAACAGAAAAAATACGTACAAACATAGCTAGCAAATGTTGTTCATATATATCAAAACCATAGTCCAAACGCTTGATGCTCAAATTATCAAACTTAATATCTCACTGAAGGTGTCCTGCTAGCTACCTATTATGTTGAACTAGCACTAGCTAGCTAGCTAATACATAGGCTAGAAAATATCAGTATAAGTCTGTTAGCTAGCTTTAGGCCATCATCAAAAATATGTTATATGTTCGCATCCTGAAGTTCCTGTAAAAATGAGTCGGTCGGGCGGTCGGATTTTTCCCAGGATTTTCCGATCGGAAAATATAAAGTCGTTCACAGGACCAAAAAACAGTATAACCGCACTCACAAATGTTTTTCCGGGTTTTTTCCGACTTGCCGACTCAGGCTTTTATTTACCACAAGTGAGTCGGTCGGTGGACGTGAACATAACATATTTTTGATGGCGGCCTCTTAAGAAGAGGTGTAAGTATAATCTTTTGAAGGCTTTGCATTAGCTAGGTAGAAGCTAAAAAGGGGTTCATTGCATGTAAAAAATAATGATATACTAGCTATTACATAGATAGCTAGCTAGCTAGCTAGGTTGTTAGCTAGGTATTCAATGAAAAATTCCCTTCAGCTTTCATTATATAGCTAGCTAGCTAGCTACGCTGGACAAAGTTTCCATATATAACGAAAAAAAGCAAGCACTAAAAGTTAATAACTTAAGATAAAGTATATCTAATGAGAATTAAATAAGGATATTACTACCGGAGATTGATAGATATAAAAGGTAAACTTTTCCAGTAAAATTCTCGTGGTCCTTCTCACATCGTTGCCATATTTAAATAACAACAAAAACTCCTCCATTGCCGTTTTAAATCAATGTTGTCTCGCTTAATCAGAAATTTACGGAAAAACGACCAGATTAAATTGCTGGGAAACAAAACCAAAATGGGCGAAATCGTAACCGTGGGGAAGAGTGTTTGATAATTTTGATGTATAGGGGGCGAGACGCGGAAATCCTATACAGCCTTTATTTGGCTTATTTAATGAGGAAATGGGCTCCGCTACTCTCCGCAAAAACACAATTACTTACCACCATATTTTGATTATGAATTTACGAATCCCTCTAAGTCTCTCAAAAAATCTCTCGATAACTGCGACAAATTGAGCTATTTGATGAAAATCCTACTTATGAGAAGATTTGCTTAAGTAGGACGCCCGCTAAGTAGTACATTTTTCCTCCGTCCCTTGAGTGTCCCACTTAACAAGAGTATACTGTAGCAACAAGTAACATGAAGTTAATCAACTAACATTTAACATAAAACTCAAGGCTAGAAACATACAAAGCAAATAAAACTACATACAAACTACAAAATAAATACAATCGTCAGGAATTTCTGAATGCTGACATTGCTGTTAGAAGCAACAATAGGGGATGTTCTGCAATAAGTGTGATCCGATTGGCAAGAATGTAGGCCCAAATTGTCTTGGCTAAATTGAAGTCCATGTTGTGCGTACCCCTCGTTTTCACAAGATACGACAAAGCTTTCATATTGTCCATCTGGACATGCATTCCATGAAGTCTGAATATTTCATTAAATATCAACAATTCTAGGTAAATTACCTAAAATGTTTGTGAAGCGAAGCTTACGTTTAAGGTATTCACCAGAAGTCTGCATAACCGCAAAGATAGGTGAATAAATATGGATAAATGTTTTGATTCTCCAAATAAAGGCCATTTGGTGCCCCACAGCACTGTTAACGATGTTCGCTCTGATTGGTTTAAGAAAATATTCTCAAACTACATTATAACTTGGAGAACAAACATTGAAAATAGAGCAGGAGAATTTCAACTGTAGTGAACGCGAGAAAATGTTTATTGCATTACAAGCATACAAAGGGATCCATATTACTGTAAATTCATTGATTAAGGTAACAAGTTTCTACTAACAAATGTAATGTCATTTTTCTTGACTGAACGTTTTACCCAAAACGCTTTTAAGGAATACTTTTGCAGGCAGCGTAGTCTTGATATTTAAAATGATAATCCTTGTTCAGTTTAAATATCCGGTCTAATGAAAGGCCTTTTACTTTTCTTTTGTGTATGGATAAAAAAAATCACTATAAATATAGTCACTGTTCAAACAAAGAAGATTATAAATAGAAAAATCAATTTTTTCTCTCAATCGTTACGTTTTGATTTTGCATATTACGCATCCTAGAAATTCTGTACCTTATCGCTAAAAAGTTAGTCAAAAGAGACCAGGTTATAACAATTTTTTTAGCGATAGAAATGTTTTCTTCATAGACTCACATCGGTGATGAGTTGACCTAACAGCTAGCTGTAATGATAATACTTGTCTAATGATAAACGTAGTAGTCGTGTACAGGTTCAACCCTCCAAAGATTTAGCAAAATATCCTATTTTACGAGGATATTTATTAAGTAAACCGGGGACCGTAGCACAACAACCACAACAACAACAGGCTGATAGTACAAAGCAATCATATATAACAAGAACAACAAACAAGGACAAGAATAACAGATAAATACTAAAACACAACAAACAAACAATTCAAACTGAATTAACTAGGCATATTTAAAATAAATAAAACTTATTATAACATGAGGATCCTAAAACGAATAAATTTTAGAATTATTCTTATCGAATATATGTAGCATGTAAGCAATGCAACTATCTGTGCGCCAGGACTTGTGACCCTAGCCGTAGCTTTCAACATAACTTATATTTTCTAAAAAATACCGACTTTTGATAAAATTATATTTAGTAAAACGTGGATATATCTTCTCATTTTCTCAGAGTACGGTTTGCTACGAAATAGTATGTTCAGAAATGAAAAAAAGGAAGAGTTGAGTTAATTTTCCCAACTTCTCAAAACATATCGAATTAGACCTGCTAAAGGAATATTTCTCAACATTTTGTTTAGAAACAAAGTTTTTATCGATGGGTGAACATTTTTGTATTAAATCCATGAGATTTTGGGATATATTGAATAAAGGTTCCTTTAAGGTATTTTATCTTACCTGAGGTATAGCTTTGTGCCTGACGATAAATTTGCCTTTGGCGGCAACCATCTCCACTTTGTTGGTCGGCTGGCTATAGGAGCGTTGCTTCTTAAAAGAAATCTGTCTGTCTCCACTCGCACGTTTGCCAGATGGAGGGCCTGATCGAAAGAGCTTCGACTTGCCAGTATTTAAGTTCTTGAACAACTCCTCAGATTTTCGCTTTGTCTTAACTGTGCCCGTTATATACGTTTGAAACTTTTCACCAAAAAGTATTTTATATTCTTCCTTTAAAATGTCATTTTTTCTCTCTTAGTTTCTTCAACTTTTTTGTGGTCTTTTACCACAGCTTTTTTAGCGGTAACTCGTCTGTGGTACGCCACAGCTTAAAAGACTTTTCCAAAAAGCAACACAGTTTTTTCAATATTTTCACAAAGCTCTGGTTACGACATATCTGCTATTTCATCATTACCAGACTTGCAATCCTCTACAGTCTTCGAAACTTTGGCAAGAGGATTCAAAACATTAGTCATTTTCTGTTGTACTTTTTTTCCAAAGAAGTAGCAATGGCCATGTCGGTTTTGGACATTACGGTTGCAACACGTTTGACGGTACCGGGCTTTCAAAAAGTATTGACTCGTGCACATCCAGCCAGAAAAGTTTGCATATTTTCATTAACGTATTCAGCCATTTTTGGTCAAAGATCCCACTTAAACTGATCATCTAAAGATTTTCCCTAAAATCTTTTCATGGGTGGCTGGCATAACAAAGCGTCCTCCTCTACAGGACGTTTTCGTGTTGATCCATTAACTGATTTTTTAAGATCGTTTGTTAGTGTTTGCGATGACATTATACCAAAAATAAACAAAAATAAACAAAATAAATACTTTGTTAATCTGATATAACAATATTTTCAAACCAGGTTAAGTTGAAGTAATAGGACAATCGTAAATACAAATTTCGTATAACTCTAATTAACTCCATTTCGTATCGCGAATATTAAAAAAAGAGGTCGTCCATAGCGCCGGTTACCATCTTGTAAGCGTTAAATAGGTTGGGAGAATCCAGTATTAGACAAGTGAGATTTTATGAAATAAAAATAGCATAATTATCAAAACTTTCTCAAAAATTTGTGATTCACAATGATGAAATTAGCGTAGTTAACTTTCTGTTGATTAGGGTAATAGACCTATTTCCATATCCATTGTCGTTCCGCAGATTATACATACCAAAATACCGAAAAACATGAAAACGAGATTAGTTATGAGCAAATTTTTAGTTTGCAGCGAAGTAGTGCAGATATGGTTTGTTTACTTGCAATATTTGCAAAATTAATTTGTCATACAGATTGTTATTAACACTTGGTGACAATATGGAATAATAGCATGTATCATTGGGCGGTTCTAATTCTTTTGTTTATTATTCTTGGTGTTAAAGGAGCTAGGTAATAGCTAGCTTTGAGTATGATATGAGTAGCTAACTAGCTAGTTGGCTGGCTAACTTGTTCCAAACAAACGTGAAATTTCAAGCTGTTTACCAAAATTGGTGATGTTGCTGGTATATATCCTGTGTCTCCAGTTATTGAGTGTACCTTATTTTTTAAACAACATCTGGGAAAATCACATAGCCAGGCTTACTGACTGTGGTTTTAAAATAGTAGTTGAGTTGACCTTGTGGGTGCCTTAACTCGTTTTTTTTTTTCAAGGGAGGGTAGTTTTGGAGGTATTTATAACTCACATTTTACACATTTGTGATTTTAGAATTAGGATACTAATTTGACTTGGTGGGGAAAGTTGGACTTTAAACTTTCCTTGGAATGTTTTTGCTTATTTGTGTCAAATTATCGTAGATTGTATTTGGTAAAAAAAAATTATTCAAAATTCCGAAATATAAGGTTCAGAAAAGGGATGATATCCTAATTCTTAAATTTTGTATTCAGAGAGTTACCATCTTGGTATCTTTTCAGGCAAATGAAATTGTCCAGTGATTTTGCTCGGTGAAAAACAATTTTTTCCTACAGGGGATCGCTTCACAAACAATTAAAAAATTGTTGCTTGAAAAAACACACAAAATGTTTCCTGACGTACTGCCTAGAAAAAAAGAAATTTCTATATAATTTTGTCCACAAAATGCTTGTCATGTCGAACTTTAACTTTAATAAGTGAAAACAATGTGAAATTTTTTTGTGAGGTCAAAAACAAAATTTTTGGTTTTATATTTTCACAAATCGACACTTTGGAAAAATTTCATCGAGATGATTTTCTGTAAATAAACAATTTGAACAATTCTGCAAAATTAATTTTCAAGATTTCATATAAGCAAGAAAATAAAATACGTAAGTACCTGGCTTTTAAGAACATTGAGACTGAGATTTTGACAAAAATTAAGCACATTTACAGCTGAAATCCAGACATTCTTATAAGAAAAAGTATCTATATTATTTTATTTTCCTTTTTTTGGATAAAAACCTAAAACAATAGGGTGCCGTTTAAAAAAAAGACTTTACTTTTTTTATATATGGAGATTTATGATAAGCTCTATGCTCTATCAATTCATATTACTTACAAACTGTAAGTATTAAGGTTAACCATCACAATGCTTGATAAAGGTTAACCATCACAATGCTTGATACAAATGTACGATTATTGACAGTCAGTAAGAGAGAGAGAGTAGTGACAGAGGGAATGCGACAGTTACATAATCACAACAGCCAATAGTTTCAAAAAATTAATTTTAAATATCATTTTACGCAACAAATGTTGAAAAATGATTTGTTGATTACTCATGCAGCTGGAAAACCCTGGAAAACCCTGGAAAAAATACTTGTGAAAATGCTATAAGAAAATCAAACCTTTTCATTATTCTTGATGTTGAAATCTCTTTACTGCCCCCTCCCCTTTCTCCCGAAGTCAATGTTACTATTCTTTAGTACTCCAGGTTTCTGGAGTACTTGTGTGAGCATCAGTCAAACATATTCAATATTGATTTTGGGGAAATGGAGAGCTCAAAATTATATTCACAATATGTTTTTCCAGGGTTGTAGCTTATCTGCTGGTTACTTTGGCTTAGCTACCAGCAAGCTATTTCTAATTTTTTGAACTAATGAGAGTAATATAAAGTACCACTGAGCGTTAGTAAACTGTATATTGAGTTTTAGTTCTAAATTTACAGTAAAATAACAGTAAAATAAAAATGTATTCACGTCATTCTAAAAACGTGGCTAGGTTTTAGAGGTTTAGCTAGCTAGCTAACTAACTAACTTATACCAAAAGATACGCCCTTAAAATCTGCGATATTTTAACTTTTTTGTCACACTACCACTACCAATACCCTCTTTATAACTGTGTTAACTACGATTATGTGAAACTGCCAGTTAAAAGCTGTAAAAGTCAACATTTTGTTGATACATTCTTCAAACTTGCATGTAAACAACCAGTATCCCCGAAATTTGCTCATAACTAATCTCGTTTTTATGTTATTCTGCATTTCCGCATGCATATTTCGCGGAACCAAATGGATATGGAAATAGGTCTATTTCCAAGTATCACAAAGAGAGTTGGCGAGTAGAGTTTGAAACGACGATCTTTCGCGTATAAAGTAATTGCTACTAAACTGTGCCACTCTTAGAAAGTTAATTGGCAATTATTTATACAGCAAAGTCTAAATTGGTCTTGCTGATATTATTTGGATCAGCCTTTTTCAGGATTATTTGGAGAAAATGTGTGGAAAAGATATAAAAAAGAAACAACCTTCTTCGCTTCGCTTTTCTCTTTTCAGTTGATAAACAACTTGTTTCCGTGAGATACCGCACGCGCATGCTAAACCGAAGGTAAAATGTAGCATAAATAACAAATGGAATCCCTGTTTTCTCGTTTGGCGGCTTACTTATTTTTTTGGCAAATTTTAGCGTAACGCCACGCTTTAGGAAGACAATGCACGAGACATAAGAAAGTGACCCGTCCTTTTTGTGCCATAGGCACTCACACAAGCGTATTAAAATATAGGATTATACATGTTTGTACTGTTTTTCATTATGCATCTATATTATAATACCCGTATACGTCTGTCACGCAGAATGGTAACCACAGTAGCGAGACACACGAAATGCGGTTTATAAAGGACGGGCGAACCCGTGGCTTTATCCATAGACCACTGAATAGTTCTTTAATTTACTAAAAAAAACAGCATATTTAAACAACATCTGTTCACCATGTTGGTTCAGTGAAACGGTACATACCCTAGTTATAATTCCCAAAGGATTTTCCCTGACATGACTAAACATATTTAAATTAAAACGTTGTGTTTCTGACGTATTTTAATTGTCTGGATTACTTCTCATGAACGGGAAAGTCTCGTCCATTTTCCACAAAAAATACCCCAGCATGGATAATATATATAGATTGTAATAATTCAATTCAGATAAACCTAATATAATAATCCAATTAAAAGGCAATTAAAGGCAAAAAGAATGGCTGCCAAAAGGAAGACAAATGGATGTCTTTTGTCATGAAGAAAATATTATGTAATTTAATCATAGCTGTAATTTTTGTTACGCTTAACGTTTTCTCAAAGGAGGAAATAATAAAGTTTTAAAATTTTGTTTTGTTTACGTGCTTTCTTTCCCGCTCAACAATGACGTCATAGAGTTATTCTATTCGCTAGTCTATTGTACTCTGCATAGGCTAATGTCTTCATTTATATTATTTTGCATTATAATACTGCATTTACAGTTAAACCTAAAGGTAAGAAAAACGAGTTAGATATTTTTTGTCCCGCCACGCAAACAACGAACGAACAAGCAAATGAACAGACGATCTTCACTTAGCTTTGCTTTTATTTAAGGCGTGTAGTTTGCAAGAACAATCAATTCGCTATCCTGGTTATTTTATGAGGTTGTGGACCTGCTTTTAACGCACTTTATGTTCTAGTCTGTGCCTATTTTTTTTTGTACTAGGTCAATAATATAATATTTAGTGATACCAAAAATGTTCCTGCGAAATTTCCTGTTTAACTGTAAAACTTTAACGTCTGATGGTGAGAAGATGTTTTGTTGTGAGCTTGTGCTCTGTCAAATTTACAAGACGCTCTTGGGAAAGACTAAATAATTAATCACATTGATCTGGAATCAATTTTTTGTCAACTGGTAATGGAAACTACTTAATATAAATTTGAAAAAGTTTCTTTAAGTTTTATAGCTAAATATGTCTTAATAATAAATAAAGCAGGCATGTGTCGATCAGTATAGAAACTGATCGACATATGCCTAAGGGCTGTTTTGCATTTTTTTGGATTTTGTTATTAAACATTTTATATTTCCTTAAAGAATATTTTTTAAATGATGAAGTGATGAAGCTTAAGTTTGATATAGTAGCTTCCTAAAATGCTATGTTGACACATAAGCAACTTTCACTTCTAACTATGTAATTCTCATTATATTTTTTTTCACCTCGAACCTCAATTCGTAATTGAAAATTGTAACTAGCAGTTTAAATTGTTTGGCTCACCCATAACTTATAAATTCAGTTTTTAAACAAAAGTGAAGAATCAGCAATAAATGAACTATAACTAGGAAGTTTAAAGAAAGGTAATTGCCCAACTAATGCATAATGGCAGTAAATTGATGCTAATTAAAAAAATGGTAATAAAAATGTATAAAGTAAAAATCGGAATCTCATATTCATTTTAAGGAACATAAAACGAACATGAAATCTCGACGAGATGTGAAAACAAGCAGTTTGTTCCTTAACCAAACAAACAAAGCTTAACACAGGTACTGGTTTTCAAAACAACATCACTGGAGTACAAAAAAAAGTATTTTAAAGAACATTAATAGACGTTGTTTACAAGAATGATTTAATTTATTTAACAAGAAAGTTATATCGCACCAACGACTTATTGGATTCTTTTATTGCTTAAACGACTTTACTATGTCCTTCTGTGCAGAGAAATAAACATGGCATTGTTAAATTGCTTTTCTTTAACGGATGAAAGCCTTACGAGTCCACTTAATAATGCAGTAACAACACCGAATAGACATATAACATTATTGCGCTATAGAGAAAATCCTTTGCAGATAGACAGCAAACACAAGTCAGCATTAGATTTATCCTTGAATGATACAGCATTTACTGAAAGGGTAAAACACTTGCCTGATTCATATGCTTCACCATCACATTTTTTAACTAAAAATCTCGAACAATCTGGGAAATCAGCCCTTCGAAAGGCTCCAAGAGAAGGGAACATCGCTGTCTCAAAAAAACTAAAATCAAAAGGCGTAATAGGGGATTCCATTAACGAGCAAGATATAAACGGCGACACGAAACTCCATCTCGCTTTAAAAACTCGTGATTATAAGCTTGCGAATATGCTGATTTCATGCAATGCTCAATGTGATCTCCAGAACAGTTTAGGAGACACTGCTATTCATATGATGGTTAGACAGCAGAAATTTGGAATGTTAATGCATTTATTTAAAAAGGCGTTTGTAGGTGCTGCTGATTCCAAGGAAAGGTGGTTGGAAATTATGAAAATTCAAAACAATAAAGGCAATGCGTCATTACACGAAGCAGTGGAAGTTAATAACGTTAAATGTATTCATCACATCCTACACATTTTAGCTTTCTGCAAAGATCAAAAGTTGTTAACAATGGAAAATAATCAAGGAGAAAGTCCGGTTCATTTAGCACTAAAAAAACAAAACAAGAAAAGGGCTGTTGCTTTATTTAAAGCCTTTGTTGAGATTAAAAACTTTGATGAGTATTCCAAAAAAAACATGAAAAGCATTCTCTATTTAATTCCACATTGGAATTTCACGCCTATATATTTTCAGTACATAGAAAAGGTAATTGATGAACAAATGCAATACGCTATCTGTAAACATGCTATATTCAACAGGTACTCCGATGCTCTTGACTATCTTTTAAAAAACGGAATTCGCTATGACATAAAAGATGACAGTGGAAAAAACTTATTACATGTTGCAGCGCAGTATGGTAGTCTCGAAGAAATTAAAGTCCTTCTGAAAAACAGAGCCAATGTTAGTGAAAGGAATCAAAAGACAGGAGATTTACCCTTACATTACGCTGCATCAAATAACACACCAGACGTTGTAAAGTTTCTTTCGCAAATCAGAGTTAACCTTTGCTATAAAAACAGAATAAACCGAACTCCATTGCACAATGCTTTAATTCTAAAGCGTGTTGCTATTTCAACAATTTTAATGGATACTACGGATTATATGTGGTTTAGAGACCTTAATGGAAACTCTCCCTTGCATCTTGTTTTTTTAAATTTTACATCAATCAGTGACGTACGCAAACTATTTTCAAAAGTCGATTCAATCTGGCCACTTACCTCAGAAAATAAAGACGGAGAATCGCCATTACTACTGGCATTAAAACTCCAAAACATCGACCTTATGAGATACATTTTTGACAAGATTCCAGCATCCATAGACACAAATAATATAACGGATGATATGTGTTCAAAACTTTTACAAAACCACAATTCGAGCAAAAACACGATGGAGTTTCTCAGGTTGCTATTCGAAGAATTTAGAATTAGAAAATCTGAATCGGAAATCTTTCAAGTTTCTGTAAAACTCATCTATCAAGCATACGTACACGGTTTTAATGACCTTGCCCAAGTACTCATTCAAATAAATCCTCCCTTTGGGCGTTTTTGTCATGAAGCAGTTTTGCATAAAATAGATAGAAATTTTATTACGTTTTTACTGGCAATGGGTGACGGTGTAATTTCCACAGATGGTGAAAACAATACAGCCTCAAGCATGGCAATGGTAACTAAGGAAGAAAGAGCAGTCAGACTGCTGTTGGAAATTTTCACCAGCGTGCGTACTTGCAAAGAGGACAAAATTACTTGCCTGGTCAGAGCGCTTGAATACAATATTCTTAGCCGTGAATTTTTAAAAGATGAAAGATTGAATGAAATTTTGAAGCTCCTGATTGAAACATTGCGTTCTAATTATTACTATGCTACAAATTATTTTCTTGACCTTTTGCAGAAGTATTCAATATCTGTTGACACTTCCAACCTTACTGAAGCAGTTAGAGCTTTTGATGACACAGAAGAAAGCAAAAACCAGCTCAATCGATTATTAAAGCTTGTCGATGTTAACGTACTTGACAAAAACGGAGAACTGCCTTTAAACGTTGCAGTTAAGCTGAATAAGAAGCAGGTTGTTGATATTTTATGTGAGAATGAGGCCTTTGTAAATATATCTGATGGCAATGGACTCAGTGCCATTGATATTGCTATCCAGAGAAACGACTCTAACCTAACTAGGCTATTCTTGCTATCTTTGGAAAAAAGCAGTCGATGTGTTAATTCAAGAGATAATACATTGTTGCATTCACTGATCGAACAGAGTAATAACAATATACTTCTCAAACTAGATGGTGAGCCTGAATTTATTCAGCATTACGATCATGTCAACGTAAACGCAGTAAATCTCGACGGAAACACACCACTTGATTTGGCCTTACTGACAAAGAATGAAATTGCGTTGAGCCTTCTTCTGTGTTTAAACGCAGATGTGAATATATCAACTAAAAACGAGAAGAAACTTATTAACATGTTCCAACAGGCTCCTGATATTATGTTAAGAATGATGGAGAAATTATTAAAACATAGAAAAAACACGTTTATTGAAGACATTGAGTGTCCGATATGCACTGAAGTCCGCCAAGAGATATACACATGCATAAACGGACATTCTATTTGCGGGCAATGCGCAAAACATCCGAGTATAGAAAATTGTCCAATGTGCCGAGTACCTTTTAAGGGAAACTGGCAACGCAGCGTTCAGAATGAAGAACGGCGCTTTAAAGCTATATTGGCTCACATTGTAAGAGAAAATATATTCTTCAGATTTATTTAAATAACTCTTAAACTAGTAAGCGTTAGGTGTTAAAGCTTGGTGATTTTTTGTATATACCTATTAAAAATTTATAATATTTTGCCAAAAAAATCTTTCTTCCGCGCCATGTCTATATATTTTACTTACAAAAATAATTAATAGTACTAGGGACAATCCTTTTTCAAAATGGTAAAGCATTGGTTCCAGTAGTAAGAGCAAATATGATTTTTTTTTACTGCAAATAGAAAGTACCCTTATCAAGAAAAATGACATCTGATGTTGTAGATTGCATGGCTTCTGATTGGAACGTTAGTTGTACATGGATTTCCTGTTTCCGTATCTCTGCATTCGACGTCGGTTTTTTTTTATTCAAAGTAGGATCTTTTCGATCAGAAAAATTTGCAGTTCCTGTTGCATATTAGAAACAACCCTAAAACACCTGTAGCTTCTTCAAATCATAGAAATTGGCCATTAGCGAGTATATATTCTCGCTAAATGTTTTGAAACTATTCATTCGCGAAATTAATTTGCGCGAAATCTCGAAAAATGCAAAGTTCTGGTTACGACATATCTGCTATTTCATCATTACCAGACTTGCAATCCTCTACAGTCTTCGAAACTTTGGCAAGAGGATTCAAAACATTAGTCATTTTCTGTTGTACTTTTTTTCCAAAGAAGTAGCAATGGCCATGTCGGTTTTGGACATTACGGTTGCAACACGTTTGACGGTACCGGGCTTTCAAAAAGTATTGACTCGTGCACATCCAGCCAGAAAAGTTTGCATATTTTCATTAACGTATTCAGCCATTTTTGGTGAAAGATCCCACTTAAACTGATCATCTAAAGATTTTCCCTAAAATCTTTTCATGGGTGGCTGGCATAACAAAGCGTCCTCCTCTACAGGACGTTTTCGTGTTGATCCATTAACTGATTTTTTAAGATCGTTTGTTGGTGTTTGCGATGACATTATACCAAAAATAAACAAAAATAAACAAAATGAATACTTTGTTAATCTGATATAACAATATTTTCAAACCAGGTTAAGTTGAAGTAATAGGACAATCGTAAATACAAATTTCGTATAACTCTAATTAACTCCATTTCGTATCGCGAATATTAAAAAAAGAAGTCGTCCACAGCGCCGGTTACCATCTTGTAAGCGTTAAATAGGTTGGGAGAATCCAGTATTAGACAAGTGAGATTTTATGAAATAAAAATAGCATAATTATCAAAACTTTCTCAAAAATTTGGGATTCACAATGATGAAATTAGCGTAGTTAACTTTCTGTTGATTAGGGTAATAGACCTATTTCCATATCCATTGTCGTTCCGCAGATTATACATACCAAAATACCGAAAAACATGAAAACGAGATTAGTTATGAGCAAATTTTTAGTTTGCAGCGAAGTAGTGCAGATATGGTTTGTTTACTTGCAATATTTGCAAAATTAATTTGTCATACAGATTGTTATTAACATTTGGTGACAATATGGAATAATAGCATGTATCATTGGGCGGTTCTAATTCTTTTGTTTATTATTCTTGGTGTTAAAGGAGCTAGGTAATAGCTAGCTTTGAGTATGATATGAGTAGCTAACTAGCTAGTTGGCTGGCTGACTTGTTCCAAACAAACGTGAAATTTCAAGCTGTTTACCAAAATTGGTGATGTTGCTGGTATATATCCTGTGTCTCCAGTTATTGAGTGTACCTTATTTTTTAAACAACATCTGGGAAAATCACATAGCCAGGCTTACTGACTGTGGTTTTAAAATAGTAGTTGAGTTGACCTTGTGGGTGCCTTACTCGTTTTTTTTTTCCAAGGGAGGGTAGTTTTGGAGGTATTTATAACTCACATTTTACACATTTGTGATTTTAGAATTAGGATACTAATTTGACTTGGTGGGGAAAGTTGGACTTTAAACTTTCCTTGGAATGTTTTTGCTTATTTGTGTCAAATTATCGTAGATTGTATTTGGTAAAAAAAAATTATTCAAAATTCCGAAATATAAGGTTCAGAAAAGGGATGATATCCTAATTCTTAAATTTTGTATTCAGAGAGTTACCATCTTGGTATCTTTTCAGGCAAATGAAATTGTCCAGTGATTTTGCTCGGTCAAAAACAATATTTTCCTACAGGGGATCGCTTCACAAACAATTAAAAAATTGTTGCTTGAAAAAACACACAAAATGTTTCCTGACGTACTGCCTAGAAAAAAAGAAATTTCTATAAAATTTTGTCCACAAAATGCTTGTCATGTCGAACTTTAACTTTAATAAGTGAAAACAATGTGAAATTTTTTTGTGAGGTCAAAAACAAAATTTTTGGTTTTATATTTTCACAAATCGACACTTTGGAAAAATTTCATCGAGATGATTTTCTGTAAATAAACAATTTGAACAATTCTGCAAGATTAGTTTTCAAGATTTCATATAAACAAGAAAACAAAATACGTAAGTACCTGGTTTTTAAGAACATTGAGACTGAGATTTTGACAAAAATTAAGCACGTTTACAGCTGAAATCCAGACATTCTTATAAGAAAAAGTATCTACATTATTTTATTTTCCTTCTTTTGGATAAAAACCTAAAACAATAGGGTGCCGTTTAAAAAAAAGACTTTACTTTTTTATATATGGAGATTTATGATAAGCTCTATGCTCTATCAATTCATATTACTTACAAACTGTAAGTATTAAGGTTAACCATCACAATGCTTGATAAAGGTTAACCATCACAATGCTTGATACAAATGTACGATTATTGACAGTCAGTAAGAGAGAGAGTAGTGACAGAGGGAGTGCGACAGTTACATAATCACAACGGCCAATAGTTTCAAAAAATTAATTTTAAATATCATTTTACGCAACAAATGTTGAAAAATGATTTGTTGATTACTCATGCAGCTGGAAAACCCTGGAAAAAATACTTGTGAAAATGCTATAAGAAAATCTAACCTTTTCATTATTCTTGACGTTGAAATCTCTTTACTGTCCCCTCCCCTTTCTCCCGAAGTCAATGTTACTATTCTTTAGTACTCCCGGTTTCTGGAGTACTTCTGTGAGCATCAGTCAAACATATTCAATATTGATTTTGGGGAAATGGAGAGCTCAAAGTTATATTCACAATATGTTTTTCCAGGGTTGTAGCTTATCTGCTGGTTACTTTGGCTTAGCTACCAGCAAGCTATTTTTAATTTTTTGAACTAATGAGAGTAATACAAAGTACCACTGAACGTTAGTAAACTGTATATTGAGTTTTAGTTCTAAATTTACAGTAAAATAACAGTAAAATAAAAATGTATTCACGTCATTCTAAAAACGTGGCTAGGTTTTAGAGGTTTAGCTAGCTAGCTAACTAACTAACTTATACCAAAAGATACGCCCTTAAAATCTGCGATATTTTAACTTTTTTGTCACACTACCACTACCAATACCCTCTTTATAACTGTGTTAACTACGATTATGTGAAACTGCCAGTTAAAAGCTGTAAAAGTCAACATTTTGTTGATACATTCTTCAAACTTGCATGTAAACAACCAGTATCCCCGAAATTTGCTCATAACTAATCTCGTTTTTATGTTATTCTGCATTTCCGCATGCATATTTCGCGGAACCAAATGGATATGGAAATAGGTCTATTTCCAAGTATCACAAAGAGAGTTGGCGAGTAGAGTTTGAAACGACGATCTTTCGCGTATAAAGTAATTGCTACTAAACTGTGCCACTCTTAGAAAGTTAATTGGCAATTATTTATACAGCAAAGTCTAAATTGGTCTTGCTGATATTATTTGGATCAACCTTTTTCAGGATTATTTGGAGAAAATGTGTGGAAAAGATATAAAAAAGAAACAACCTTCTTCGCTTCGCTTTTCTCTTTTCAGTTGATAAACAACTTGTTTCCGTGAGATACCGCACGCGCATGCTAAACCGAAGGTAAAATGTAGCATAAATAACAAATGGAATCCCTGTTTTCTCGTTTGGCGGCTTACTTACTTTTTTGGCAAATTTTAGCGTAACGCCACGCTTTAGGAAGACAATGCACGAGACATAAGAAAGTGACCCGTCCTTTTTGTGCCATAGGCACTCACACAAGCGTATTAAAATATAGGATTATACATGTTTGTACTGTTATTCATTATGCATCTATATTATAATACCCGTATACATCTGTCACGCAGAATGGTAACCACAGTAGCGAGACACACGAAATGCGGTTTATAAAGGACGGGCGAACCCGTGGCTTTATCCATAGACCACCGAATAGTTCTTTAATTTACTAAAAAAAACAGCATATTTAAACAACATCTGTTCACCATGTTGGTTCAGTGAAACGGTACATACCCTAGTTATAATTCCCAAAGGATTTTCCCTGACATGACTAAACATATTTAAATTAAAACGTTGTGTTTCTGACGTATTTTAATTGTCTGGATTACTTCTCATGAACGGGAAAGTCTCGTCCATTTTCCACAAAAAATACCCCAGCATGGATAATATATATAGATTGTAATAATTCAATTCAGATAAACCTAATATAATAATCCAATTAAAAGGCAATTAAAGGCAAAAAGAATGGCTGCCAAAAGGAAGACAAATGGATGTCTTTTGTCATGAAGAAAATATTATGTAATTTAATCATAGCTGTAATTTTTGTTACGCTTAACGTTTTCTCAAAGGAGGAAATAATAAAGTTTTAAAATTTTGTTTTGTTTACGTGCTGTCTTTCCCGCTCAACAATGACGTCATAGAGTTATTCTATTCGCTAGTCTATTGTACTCTGCATAGGCTAATGTCTTCATTTATATTATTTTGCATTATAATACTGCATTTACAGTTAAACCTAAAGGTAAGAAAAACGAGTTAGATATTTTTTGTCCCGCCACGCAAACAACGAACGAACAAGCAAATGAACAGACGATCTTCGCTTAGCTTTGCTTTTATTTAAGGCTTGTAGTTTGCAAGAACAATCAATTCGCTATCCTGGTTATTTTATGAGGTTGTGGACCTGCTTTTAACGCACTTTATGTTCTAGTCTGTGCCTATTTTTTTTTGTACTAGGTCAATAATATAATATTTAGTGATACCAAAAATGTTCCTGCGAAATTTCCTGTTTAACTGTAAAACTTTAACGTCTGATGGTGAGAAGATGTTTTGTTGTGAGCTTGTGCTCTGTCAAATTTACAAGACGCTCTTGGGAAAGACTAAATAATTAATCACATTGATCTGGAATCAATTTTTTGTCAACTGGTAATGGAAACTACTTAATATAAATTTGAAAAAGTTTCTTTAAGTTTTATAGCTAAATATGTCTTAATAATAAATAAAGCAGGCATGTGTCGATCAGTATAGAAACTGATCGACATATGCCTAAGGGCTGTTTTGCATTTTTTTGGATTTTGTTATTAAACATTTTATATTTCCTTAAAGAATATTTTTTAAATGATGAAGTGATGAAGCTTAAGTTTGATATAGTAGCTTCCTAAAATGCTATGTTGACACATAAGCAACTTTCACTTCTAACTATGTAATTCTCATTAAATTTTTTTTCACCTCGAACCTCAATTCGTAATTGAAAATTGTAACTAGCAGTTTAAATTGTTTGGCTCACCCATAACTTATAAATTCAGTTTTTAAACAAAAGTGAAGAATCAGCAATAAATGAACTATAACTAGGAAGTTTAAAGAAAGGTAATTGCCCAACTAATGCATAATGGCAGTAAATTGATGCTAATTAAAAAAATGGTAATAAAAATGTATAAAGTAAAAATCGGAATCTCATATTCATTTTAAGGAACATAAAACGAACATGAAATCTCGACGAGATGTGAAAACAAGCAGTTTGTTCCTTAACCAAACAAACAAAGCTTAACACAGGTACTGGTTTTCAAAACAACATCACTGGAGTACAAAAAAAAGTATTTTAAAGAACATTAATAGACGTTGTTTACAAGAATGATTTAATTTATTTAACAAGAAAGTTATATCGCACCAACGAGTTATTGGATTCTCTTATTGCTTAAACGACTTTACTATGTCCTTCTGTGCAGAGAAATAAATATGGCATTGTTAAATTGCTTTTCTTTAACGGATGAAAGCCTTACGAGTCCACTTAATAATGCAGTAACAACACCGAATAGACATATAACATTATTGCGCTATAGAGAAAATCCTTTGCAGACAGACAGCAAACACAAGTCAGCATTAGATTTATCCTTGAATGATACAGCATTTACTGAAAGGGTAAAACACTTGCCTGATTCATATGCTTCACCATCACATTTTTTAACTAAAAATCTCGAACAATCTGGGAAATCAGCCCTTCGAAAGGCTCCAAGAGAAGGGAACATCGCTGTCTCAAAAAAACTAAAATCAAAAGGCGTAATAGGGGATTCCATTAACGAGCAAGATATAAACGGCGACACGAAACTCCATCTCGCTTTAAAAACTCGTGATTATAAGCTTGCGAATATGCTGATTTCATGCAATGCTCAATGTGATCTCCAGAACAGTTTAGGAGACACTGCTATTCATATGATGGTTAGACAGCAGAAATTTGGAATGTTAATGCATTTATTTAAAAAGGCGTTTGTAGGTGCTGCTGATTCCAAGGAAAGGTGGTTGGAAATTATGAAAATTCAAAACAATAAAGGCAATGCGTCATTACACGAAGCAGTGGAAGTTAATAACGTTAAATGTATTCATCACATCCTACACATTTTAGCTTTCTGCAAAGATCAAAAGTTGTTAACAATGGAAAATAATCAAGGAGAAAGTCCGGTTCATTTAGCACTAAAAAAACAAAACAAGAAAAGGGCTGTTGCTTTATTTAAAGCCTTTGTTGAGATTAAAAACTTTGATGAGTATTCCAAAAAAAACATGAAAAGCATTCTCTATTTAATTCCACATTGGAATTTCACGCCTATATATTTTCAGTACATAGAAAAGGTAATTAATGAACAAATGCAATACGCTATCTGTAAACATGCTATATTCAACAGGTACTCCGATGCTCTTGACTATCTTTTAAAAAACGGAATTCGCTATGACATAAAAGATGACAGTGGAAAAAACTTATTACATGTTGCAGCGCAGTATGGTAGTCTCGAAGAAATTAAAGTCCTTCTGAAAAACAGAGCCAATGTTAGTGAAAGGAATCAAAAGACAGGAGATTTACCCTTACATTACGCTGCATCAAATAACACACCAGACGTTGTAAAGTTTCTTTCGCAAATCAGAGTTAACCTTTGCTATAAAAACAGAATAAACCGAACTCCATTGCACAATGCTTTAATTCTAAAGCGTGTTGCTATTTCAACAATTTTAATGGATACTACGGATTATATGTGGTTTAGAGACCTTAATGGAAACTCTCCCTTGCATCTTGTTTTTTTAAATTTTACATCAATCAGTGACGTACGCAAACTATTTTCAAAAGTCGATTCAATCTGGCCACTTACCTCAGAAAATAAAGACGGAGAATCGCCATTACTACTGGCATTAAAACTCCAAAACATCGACCTTATGAGATACATTTTTGACAAGATTCCAGCATCCATAGACACAAATAATATAACGGATGATATGTGTTCAAAACTTTTACAAAACCACAATTCGAGCAAAAACACGATGGAGTTTCTCAGGTTGCTATTCGAAGAATTTAGAATTAGAAAATCTGAATCGGAAATCTTTCAAGTTTCTGTAAAACTCATCTATCAAGCATACGTACACGGTTTTAATGACCTTGCCCAAGTACTCATTCAAATAAATCCTCCCTTTGGGCGTTTTTGTCATGAAGCAGTTTTGCATAAAATAGATAGAAATTTTATTACGTTTTTACTGGCAATGGGTGACGGTGTAATTTCCACAGATGGTGAAAACAATACAGCCTCAAGCATGGCAATGGTAACTAAGGAAGAAAGAGCAGTCAGACTGCTGTTGGAAATTTTTACCAGCGTGCGTACTTGCAAAGAGGACAAAATTACTTGCCTGGTCAGAGCGCTTGAATACAATATTCTTAGCCGTGAATTTTTAAAAGATGAAAGATTGAATGAAATTTTGAAGCTCCTGATTGAAACATTGCGTTCTAATTATTACTATGCTACAAATTATTTTCTTGACCTTTTGCAGAAGCATTCAATATCTGTTGACACTTCCAACCTTACTGAAGCAGTTAGAGCTTTTGATGACACAGAAGAAAGCAAAAACCAGCTCAATCGATTATTAAAGCTTGTCGATGTTAACGTACTTGACAAAAACGGAGAACTGCCTTTAAACGTTGCAGTTAAGCTGAATAAGAAGCAGGTTGTTGATATTTTATGTGAGAATGAGGCCTTTGTAAATATATCTGGTGGCAATGGACTCAGTGCCATTGATATTGCTATCCAGAGAAACGACTCTAACCTAACTAGGCTATTCTTGCTATCTTTGGAAAAAGGCAGTCGATGTGTTAATTCAAGAGATAATACATTGTTGCATTCACTGATCGAACAGAGTAATAACAATATACTTCTCAAACTAGATGGTGATCCTGAATTTATTCAGCATTACGATCATGTCAACGTAAACGCAGTAAATCTCGACGGAAACACGCCACTTGATTTGGCCTTACTGACAAAGAATGAAATTGCGTTGAGCCTTCTTCTGTGTTTAAACGCAGAAGCGAATATATCAACTAAAAACGAGAAGAAACTTATTAACATGTTCCAACAGGCTCCTGATATTATGTTAAGAATGATGGAGAAATTATTAAAACATAGAAAAAACACGTTTATTGAAGACATTGAGTGTCCGATATGCACTGAAGTCTGCCAAGAGATATACACATGCATAAACGGACATTCTATTTGTGGGCAATGCGCAAAACATCCGAGTATAGAAAATTGTCCAATGTGCCGAGTACCCTTTAAGGGAAACTGGCAACGCAGCGTTCAGAATAAAGAACGGCGCTTTAAAGCTATATTGGCTCACATTGAAAGAGAAAATATATTCTCTTCGTCTTGTAATTTTTAACCTTCTGTTGTTATTTTTATATTTGTTGTACTGACTGCTATTAAATACTCCAATTATTGAAATTTCCTGGTTTCTGTCCCTACCTGCCACAGTTTAATCCTATCATGGCAAAAAAGGTAAAAGCTCCAAGATTCCTCCTCCCTCCAGATTTATTTAAATAACTCTTGAACTAGTAAGCGTTAGGTGTTAAAGCTTGGTGATAAAATATATGATATTTTGCCAAAAAAATCTTTCTTCCGCGCCATGTCTATATATTTTACTTACAAAAATAATTAATAGTACTAGGGACAATCCTTTTTCAAAATGGTAGAAAATACCCTTATCAAGAAAAATGACATCTGATGTTGTTGATTGCATGGTTCCTGATTGGAACGTTAGTTGTACATGGATTTCCTGTTTCCGTATCTCTGCATTCGACGTCGGTTTTTTTTTATTCAAAGTAGGATCTTTTCGATCAGACAAATTTGCAGTTTCTGTTGCATATTAGAAACAACCCTAAAACACCTGTAGCTTCTTCAAATCATAGAAATTGGCCATTAGCGAGTATATATTCTCGCTAAATGCTTTGAAACTATTCATTCGCGAAATTAATTTGCGCGAAAAATGCAAAGTTTATTGAAGTCTTAAAATTTAAATTCTCGTTGAAATTTATTTTTTTAAGGTAATAAATAATTGTGTTTTCTGTGTCACTGTTTTTTTTATTGTTTTTATTGTCAAATAACCTGCAAGGTGTGGAGAAATATGTTAGATGATATATCAAGAGTTTTGAAAAATGATGACGCCAACAAAATATTAAAGACGTCATCGAGGTACACACACTTATACGTCCAAAAAAACTAAACAAGATTATTAAGCATGTTTAAAATTGATCTTTTTGGTATACAGTCTATTGACTCGCGAGACATATCTATATTATGTCCAAAATAGCAGCAATAAAACATATTAGTTCAACAAGAAGAAATAATTTCATAGCTCGTGTTAAGTTATGCACAGAAAAAGCATTGCTTTGAACAAAATTTCATAAACCCTTTTTTAATCAAGAACTAATAAACACGCTGTAATCCCAAAGGATTTTCCCTGGCATGACTAATCACACAAACAGGAAATTTTAAGACTTAAGAAATATGTTAATTCTCCACTTAACGATACCTATTCTAATAGTTGATTACAAATCGATTATCCTTCAGTTTCAAAAGAATATATTTCCCCTTCTTTTTTTTCCTTTATGAATATAATACAAGTACATATAAAAAAAATTTAAGAGAAAAAAGTTAATTGATTGCAAAAAGATAAAAAAAAGCAATGATACGTTTCTTTTGTCATAAAATTAATACAATATAAATACTTGTAGCCACGTTCTTATTTACTGCAAGGTAAAGATGCAGTGGTAATTGCTAAGGAGTAATTGATTTCCGCCAGCGAAGGCGGAATCTTTAAAATCGCCTGATGAGATAGATAAAGAGATAGAAAGATAGATAGAGACAGCGCAGCTAGGCTGGACGCCCGAAACTTATCCAGACTAAGGCCTAAATCCTCGATTGGACAGATTTTTTTCTGAGAACGAGGCTAAAATGAGTTTTAAGCCACTAAGAATTCTAACAGTGCAACAAATTGTTTTTATTATCCAATGAACAATACTTTATTTTAAAGTTTATATGCTATCGTAAGTTAACTCGTGCAGTGTAGCATAATAAAGATCGTCTGTTATAATGCGCCATCTTTGATGTTATTAACGTTTCCCTTTAATAATTACGTCATTTCCTTCCGTACAATATAGCAAGCACGTAGACTAAAGGCTAAAATACACGGTAAGTTTAAACGGACCGTTTAAATGTAAGATAAAAAAACTTACCGTGTAAACAGCAAAGATGTACAACTTTTTTCGGTTTTATAAGTTTTTTTAAAAGTTGGACATGTTCAACTTTTGCTAAGTTTTTTCTATTGAAATTAACAGAATGATTAATGAGCTATTGTTTAAACTAAAGATTTGAGCATATTTTTTCAATTTCTAATCATAGCCTCTTTTTTTCTTTTAACATTTACCCTGCTGCTGCTATAACAATACCCGTAACGAAATATTTTACGTGTTTTTTTTGGTATTCATTGTGAAAAGAGAGTTTTTAAAAAAAACTTATACATTTTAACTTACCGTGTAGACAGGTGTATTACCTGCAACGAAACTTATAAGTTTTTTCTTACAACTAAACGGTCCGTTTAAACTTACCGTGTATTTTAGCCTTAAAGCATGGAGGTAGACTAAAGCTATATTCAGCAGAACTAATTAATTATTTATGAATTTTAATTTAAAGAGGAATTGTTGAGGCTGAATATTTTTGGTGAAAGATAATGCAATATAGCTATAAAATCGTGACAAGTGTGTTATAAAAGAAAAAATAAGAATATGTAGTCTGAAAATAACCTTTCGTAACTGATTATGTAAAAAAAAATTTGCTGCCACCTTTAAAGATAGTTTCCAAGTTGTTTTTCAGAGAAAAAGAGAAAATAGATAAATTTTCAGCCTTGCCGTTATTCTTATTTGATTTTCAGGTTTATTATTTTTCTTTTAAAATTGTTCTTATAGAGAAATAAAGTTTATGTAAGTTAAGTTAGCTATGATTTACAGTTACAATAATAATCAAAAATTGAATTTTAAAATTTTAGAATATTTAATGATTTTGTTCCCCCATATTACTCAGTCCTCTTCAAAGTTCAGTACTTTTTCAGATTATTGCTAATGGCGGAAATCTTTAAGCCGCAGGGCTTCTTGTTTGTTTTAGTAATCACTCACTGCTTCATTTTGATAATACCGCACAGTTTTACTTACCTATTACCCTTTAATAATTTCAAATTTGATGAAGTCCTATCAATAAAGAGTAATTTGGCTTAGACAAACAAACAAACAAACAAACAAACAAACAAACAAACAAACAAACAAAAAACCTAATATAGTATTTAAGAACACTAGTCGGTAGCCTGTGGAAAATTCCATAGGGGAGCGCCGTCGTGCATATCTCCGGCATCGCTGCATCCCTGCCGCCTGTTAACATAGAATTTACTTAGACAGGGGTTGCTACTATGATTACAAAGCCCTAGATTTTAAATTGGCGATCAGACAGACAGACAGCGAGTGCGAGTGTTATAATATAGATTTTGTACGAATATTTTAAATCTATTTGCAACGCGATATAAACACATGCAGCTACTAATGAAATACATCGATCCTTTTCAAGGGGTTTCCTAACTTTTTAAAATATTTCCCTCTACTGTCATTAAAAAATTATTGATTTAATTTTGTCATGTAACTGACCTTTTAACCCTTAACTCCCAAGTGACGTCTATTAGCCATAACTCATGATCACTCAACTTCGAGATATCAAGATGGGAACCATACCTAAGGGAATCAAATTTACCATCTGGTCAATTTAACTAAACGTGAGGCAGGACATGGCCAGAAATCGAGCTTAAAGTTGAAAAATTGTCGGTGAAAAATAAATTGAAATTTCGGGGCTTTCGAAAAAACGGTGTGTGGTAAAAAGGGTTAAGTCGCTGTTGTTAACAAGCTAATATAAAAATTAATAAATCGCCCAGGTATGCGTACGAAATATATTTTCCCTTATTGAGTAGAATGCTACTGCAGCGCTCATATGTAATAGATAGTTTACATGTTTTACTGTGTAATCCAGTATATTTCAATAACGCTATATTTTTTTTTTTGAATTTGTATGGAATTAAAACATTTAAATTTTATTTCAACTTGCTTGGCCTATAAGAAAAATAAAATGAATAAGCAGTCCTTATCACGGAAGTGTAATAGACACAATTGTCTTGAAATTAAAACTTGATGTTAATTACACAATTAAAAACTTTACCTCATTATATATTGTGACAACAGTCAGGATACAAAAAGTTTATAATGTGTAAGCACGAAGTTGTTATTACTTAACGAACATAACATTTTGGCAAAATGTGGCAAATGACAAGTCTGTATAGCTCACTCTCAAATTTGACAGACAAAGCAAAGCTTAACACAGAAACCTATTTAACCCAATTCGGATTCCGATACTTACTAAGTTTCAATAATTATCTATTAGACACCTGCATGCCAAATTTTGAGGTCCTATACCTTTCAAAGGCTTTGATATTGGATATTACTCGAAACTACCCCTAAAAATCTCTATAAAACCCCTATAATGGGGAAAATGTAATAACTCTTGTTAGAATTATCCTTAGAACTGGAAACATACACAACACAACTTTGTTTTACTAAGAAGAATGGCAACACAAAACTTGCCTTAGAAAGTCGTGACTATAAGTATGCGCACATACTAATTGGATTCAATGCTAGATGTGATTTACAGAACAGTTTAGGCGACACTGCCATTCATATGATGGTAAGAAAGCAAAAATTTGGAATGTTAATGCATTTATTTAACTTGGCGTTTGTAAGTGCTGCCGATTCCAAGAAAAGGTGGTTGGAAATTATGAAAATTCAAAATAATAAAGGCAATGCGTCATTACACGAAGCTTCGGAAGTTAATAACATTAAGTTTATTCATCACATCCTGCACGTTTTAGCCTCCTGCAAAGATCAAAAGTTGTTTACAATAGAAAATAACCAAGGTGAAAGCCAGTTCATTTAGCACTAAAAACACAAAAGATGAAAAGGGCTGTTGCCTTATTTAAAGCTTTTGTGGAGATTAAGAATTTTGATGATCATTTTGAAAAAGTTATGAAGAATATTCTCCATTTGATTCCCCTTTGGACCTCGACGCCTATATATTCTCAGTACATAGAGAAGGTAATTAATCAACACATGGAGTACGCGATCTGCAAACATGCTATTGTTAGCAAGGACTTCTCCTCTCTTGACTATCTTTTAAAAAACGGAATTCCATGCGACATTAAAGATGACAGTGGCAAAAACTTATGAGCTCAGTTAAACGAATTAACGTAGTAGGTTCGGATTCCAGCGGAAATAGTGTTTTAAAGTTCACAATTAGCAAGTTATGATCAAAAGCTGTTTAACAATTAATTGTTTGTTAGTATTAAGGTATAGAAGAAGCATAGATTATTTTTTTTTACTTTCTTATTTATCCAGTGTATACTGATTTTATTTATAACATACCATTTATCACAGTATCACGATCTTCAAGGTCAGGAAATAATCCAATTATAAAATTCCGTATATATTTAGTTGTCTTAGAATTTTCTTCATGAAATGGCCTAAACAAAAGTAATAGATTTAGCCAATACACAATACAAAATTAAAATTAAAATAAATATTTTTTTACAAAACTGGGTAACTGACAGTACTGTCATTTAAAATATTTTAGATAATGAGAACACTAAATTGTCAAAATGACCTACATCCATAGAAAAATAAGTTCACGCATGTTGTACGAATAAAAAAATAGGTTTACCCAAGTGAGTTATCGATATTCCATTCACATATTTTTTGTTGGTTTCTTTCTTTATAAGCTCGTTTAATGTGATACTATAATGAAAAATGACGAAGTAAAAAAAATTAATCATCCAACATACAAAAAGTTTAGCTATAGCTATTTGCAAATTTTGAATTAAAAAGGTTGATATGCTTTTTCATAATAATCATAGGTAGATTGTAAAAGTCCAACATACCCGCACATGATTTGGTACTTCAGTTCTTTTTTTCTTCCCCTTCACATCTTCAAGCATTTGAATTTTATTACACAGTTCTTCGTGTTTTTCTACCTGACGTTTCTCCAACTCATCCATTCGTTTTAATAGCTGCCTTAGCAAAGCTGTAAATTTAAAAAATAGCAAATCAAAGTTAATTCAATGAAATTCAAGGGAAGAAGTAGGTAGCTAGCTAGCTAGGTAGCATAAAACTTTGCATATTTTTAAAAAGGTGCTATAAGTACATACCATCAGTTGAGTTGGAGAGAGGTGGAGTTGTCAGTGTTGATGATGGTCCAGAAGAAACGAATAGATCTGCATTTGATTTTGGTGAGGAGGGTCCGCTAATTTCACTGTCGTTAGCAGCTGATGAAGTATTTGGTGACTGTTGCAAATAATCTTCACTCATCATTGGTAATGATGGAGTACTGTTGACATTGTTGTTGTGCGTGTGTAGTAGCTTTTGGACGTTACTGGTTGTTGGAGTTTTTATAAATCCTGGTTTGTGGGCAATACTATTATTTTGAGTATGTACACCATCACTACCACTATTATCCTCTGTTGAGCTAATTTCATCTTCTGATGAAGTTACGAATCCGTCAGAGTTGTATCTTTTAGACATTGTTATAGTTTCTTCTTTAAAAATTATTGCACTCTTCCACTTTGAAAATCTGGCGCCAAAATAATGAATATAAACCCCATGGTGTTTGCTGGCCGCATTGCTATCACAAAGATCAATAAAAAAATCCTGATTGACGCACTGAGTTAAGTATAAAGCTTGTGTAAATTTCACAATATTTCTTAGTAAATCTGACCAAGGAGCAAAACAAAACAACGGCATTGTTCACAAACTCCGCCAGAGCGCGGGAATTATGGCTTGCTGTAAAACGCTGAACAGCGGAACACGGAACACCGGAACTCCGGAACAAGTGACCCCCGGAACACCGGAACAAGTCACCCCGGAACTCCGGAACAAGTCATCCCCGTAACTCCGGAACAATATAAAAAATAATAATCAACAATAGAAACCAGGAAATCGAGAACTGTAAAAATTCGAAACGCATGTTTCAAAAAGCAGTCGTGACTCTGAAGACAAGTATAAAACGAATAAGTAGATAGTGGTTAATTAAATCGCCGACATGGACGGATTGAACGGGAATAAGTGAGTTATTTATCAAGTATATTTGTCGTTAATTTTAGTAGTTCTAGTTTAGTAGTCAGATGTTTTCTCATATTTGTTTGATTTCAAAATAATGTAATCTACTCTTTTTTTTATAAGAACCAGGAAATTGGGCTTCAGCCTAACGTGTTCTTATTTTTTTCACTTGTTCAGCCTGAAATTGTTCTTATTCTGTTCTTAAATTTTGACTATTTTTATTCTTTAGAAGATTTTGCAACCTAAAACCTTACTTTCGTAAAAATCAATTGAAAACAATTGATTCTGTGAAAATTTATAAGTTGAAAGATATTTCTCCATGTTTGTTGTGTTTTTCAGAGAAAAAGAGAAAATCAGAAAAATTTCAGCCTTGCCATTGTTCTTATTTTGTTCTTATTTTCCAACAATTTTCAGCCTCATTGTTCTTATAAAATTGTTCTTATAAAAAAAGTGTATAGCTACAACGGTTTATTTACTTGAATATAAGTATGTATCTTCATTTACACAGTAAAATCATTGTTATTGACGATGACGCAGATGCTGAAATTTTGGGATGTAGCCTCGTAGAAGAAAAAGAAAGGTATGATGCATAGACTCGCTAAGCGGAGCTATAAGGGCAACCCGTTTGCTTCACGTGAGAATTTACACTTCCTACCCAGAAAAAAACCTTGGATGGAGCGACATAGAGATATTCCTACTAAGCATTCCTACTATTGGAAAATCTTGTAAGATTGGATATATATGTTTATATATATACCCAGGACTCTATGGGATGACCAGACCCCAGGATCAGGACCCAGGACAGTGTTTTTTTTTAAAAAAAGAGTAAATAAAATTTTAGCCTTACCATTGTTCTTATTTTGATCTTATTTCTCAGCCATTCCTAGCCTCATTGTTCTTATGCAAAGTGCCATTCATTGTGGTGATGATAGAAACCACTTTTTAAAGAAGGAAAAACTGTCTAGACATATATCTATATTACTCGTTGTCTGTTTGTGAGTCACTTTCAAAAACCGGGGGTATATTCGAACCTATAATCACCGTAATAACCCACCGTCCATCAGACTATATCTAAAATACAATTTCGCGAAGCGATTTGTAGCTTCTGAATATCACTAAATCAAAAGCACGGAATCTCATTTTGTTCTTATTTATGGAACTTCCAGAACTCGTTAAAAACAACTCTGCTACAAGCTTGTTTTCGCGTCCGTCTTGCTGCATAGAAATAGCACAGTTTAGTTTGTTTCACATCCTGCTTTGTTTTTATTTTATGGCAAAATTTAGACTCTGATTGTTCTTAGTTTTAAAAACACTGATTTGAGCCTGAGCCTGTTCTTATTTTTCGGTAAAATACGAGACGCTTGTGTTCTTATAAAATTGTTCTTATAGAAAAGCGTGTGATGAATATTTATTCGTCAATAAAATCATTTAGAAACTCAAATGCAACCTCATCGGAAACAATACCTACACGTTTTTTTATAAGAAACATACTTTTTTGGGTTAAGTCTGAATCTTTCTTAACTTTAAGTGAATATTTTTAAAAAAAAATTATAGAGACTGGCTCTTGTTTTATACCCTTGTTTTTCAGCAAGAGTCCTGTTAAGTTATCAATACCGTTTTTCTTGTACCGGAGCCCATTTCCTCATTATTACAGTCAAATATTTAAAAAAAAGTTACTACGGTGGAGAGTATTTCGTATTTCTATCAATTCCATCCCTATACATTATTTGATTAAAACAACCATGGAGTGCTTTTGTTGTTTTTTAAAGATGGCTAAGCAGGAAATCGGATGATTTTAGTTGAGACCAAATCAGCCTACACTTTTTAGCCACGTGATACATTGTTCACCTTTACTAATATCACGTGACCTTTTGTCGGACACATAGCGCCTCAAACTCAAACTTTCGTTAATCTAAGCTATATCGCAACTGACGGAAGGGCTTGTTCAAGAAAAAGAAGAAAGGGAAGGGTATGTTTATCTAGCTAGTATATCATTATTTTTTTACATGTACTTATTCTCACTCACACCTAAGGCTAGCTAGCATAAAACTACTGACTGAGCTGGAATAATAATAGAACTTAAATAGCTAGCTAGCTAGCTTTTTCTAAGACTTTTAGCTAGGTGGCATAAAATAAGGCAAACATATATCATATACAGCTATCATAAAACTAGCTACAAAGCTAGCATGAAATTAACTACTTAGCTGTGATAAAACTACAAATGTAGCTAGCACAAAATTAGCTACTGTAGCTAGCATAAAAGGCGCTACATACCCCTAGCATAAAAAAATTCTTTTGAACAGATTTTTCCATAATAGCTAGCTAGCTAGCTATACATATACTACACAGTGAGTGAGATAATTCTACTCTGTAGGAATGTCCCATCGCATTGCTTGTTCTAGCTACAATCATCCACAAAATTTCTTGTCTTTGCTGGCAATTTTATACCAAAAACCAAGAACTAAAAAGTTTAGAAAGTCAGCAAAAAAAGAACAAAGCTAGCTATATATTTTGCAGATGGTACGTTCATAAAGGTATGTCATGTGTAATCGTTTACCTTGCTGAGCCACAAAGGGCAGTTCGTAAACATTGAGGTGGAATGGACAGCGATATTTTTGTGGACGATTGTAGCTATATATATTGTACGCACGCCCAGGAAATAAACTTTTTTAACCCTGCCGGTGAGCATACACCAGTGCGGCTCAAGTTACAAAAACGGAAATTATTTCAATATATATATATATATAAGGAAACTTTTTTAATGTCTACATCACCGAGGCGTTTATATAATTTCTGAAAAGCGGTTCTCGTGCAATCATCAACACCTACTGAAAATCTTCAAATATAAATATTATATATATATATATCATTCATTTTTTGGGTGCAAATTTTAGAAAAATGAAAAAATCTCCTGTTCGGGAAATCTGATAATTTTTAAACCAGAAAATAAATTCCCGATAAAGAAATATTTTCCGTTTTTTTTACTTTTAACTGACCCGAACTGTACACTGATGTCAAACACCATTCTTGTTCCGTTTAAACTTTTTTAGTATTTTCTGATACATCAGGTTCTAAAGAAAATATGTCACTGGTCCAAGTAATATTGCGTAATGAAACCGTTTAATCGATTACCATAGAGCATGCTGGAACTTTGTTTTTTATCCGATTCAACCAAAAGGGGCATCTAAATTTTTTCGCTTGCGAACCTAGGGGACTCAGTCCCACGCTCCGCAACACTTTCTATATTGATTGCGGAGAGTAGCGGAGCCCATTTCCTCATTAAATAAGCCAAATATAAGTGAAAAATAAGCACGGTGGAGAGTATATAGGATTTCTATACGACTTATCAAAAATTCCGCCATTTAGGGGCCCAGTCTCCCAGCGATTTCATATGGTCATTCTTAAGTACATTTTTTAGTGAGCGAGACAAATATTTTTAGCACGGCGATGAAGTTTTTGTTGTTTTCTCAATATGGTACCAAGGGAAAATCAGACGCAAGGACAATTTCAAGAAAACGAAGAAAGTGTATGAAGCTAGCTGGCAAATATATTTTTTTTTTTTTTTACATTTAATGAACTCCTTCTTAGCCTTACTCACACCTAAAGCTCGCTAGCATAAATCTGCCGACTTAGCTGGAATAAAATTATAACTTTAGATAGATATAGCTAGCTACTTTTTTATTGAGTTAGCTACAGCTAGCATAATCAATATAGAAAGTGTTGCGGAGCGTGGGACTGAGTCCCCTAGGTTCGCAAGCAAAAAATTTTAGATGCCCCTTTCAATTGAATCGTATAATGAATTGTATAAAAAACAAAGTTCCCACATGCTCTATGGTAATCGATTAAACGGTTTCATCTTCGCCTTGATGAAACATTTCCTGGGGTATCCGCATTAGCAGTACCGGAGTGTTTTCCGGACGCAATATTACTTGGACCAGGGACATATTTTCTTTAGAACCTGATGTATCAGAAAATACTAAAAAAAAGTTAAACGGAACAAGAATGGTGTCCGACATCAGTGTACAGTTTGGGTCAAGTTAAAAAAACGGAAAATAATTCTATATCGGGAAATTATTTTCTGGTTTAAAAATTATGAGATTTCCCGAACAGGAAATTTTTTCATTTTTCTGAAATTTGTTCTCATTGAACCCAAAAAATGAATCGTATATATACTAGCCGAATTCCCGTGGAAGAATCCACTAAATCTCTCATTGAATGCATGTAAGGGATACCAAACAAAAACATACAACACAGTAATTTGAATTTTCAAAAGTCACATTTCAACCTCGACCCTGGGCTCTTTGTCTCTTTTTTAACGGGATGACAAATAGAGAAAAAAGCCCTGGGATCGAGGTTGCTCACAACCTGCATTATTCTATGTTTATAACCGCTGAAACAAAACGTCTAAAAATAAAAGGATGTGCAACAACAACAACAAAAAAATAAAAATAAAAATGGAAATGTCCAAAAAAAAGGTGTCTAACAATTACGTTAAAAGCGAAATACGCTAAAACTATATACTTGCTTTGCCATTCCAGAAGTACACCAGGGAAAAAAAGGATACCAAACATTAAAAAAAATTCAACATTTTTCGTTAAGTCTATTGCATACGGCAAACCTTCCAAAGTTATACTCAAAATATAAGAAATTAATAGTTAAAAACACATAAAAGAGAAATATAAAAAACTTGAATTATTTGGTATATTGTATATTTACCGAAATATTTCAATCAAAAGTATGAAAAGAACAGTTTACCTTACAGACCCAAACTTATAATCAAGAAAATCACGCATAAAATCAAAGAAGATAACAATGCAGCGTTTTCGAATTTAGAATCGAATATATTTCAAACGATCGTAACGTAACAGATGTAAACATTGATTTAAGTTAAGGTTTTAGGTTTAGGTTTTTTATAACGACATCAACACTGAATCACACAATCTGTAGTGTTAAAAACAGTAACAACGGAAAAATTACTTTTTACAGTTTATGTAATTTTTTCTCTAGGATATACACGCTGTTTTTATAAGAATAGTGTGTTTTAGTTTCAGCCTCGATGTTCTTAACTTTTTTGACAAATGCTATCCTCATTATTCTCAATATGTTCTTAGCATGACTATGGCCTGAAAATATATAATGCCTTAATAAAATAAAGCATGCTATAAGTTACTATAGCTAGCTAATGGCAATTCTGCTACATATAACGGCCCATTGCTTGGACACAAAAAAGTTCAGTTCGTTTGATATACATAAAAGAAGTAAATTTCTAATTAATTTTGTGCGTCATACAAATGTTCATATTTAAAACAAACTATCAAGCTTAGACATATTCTTAGGATATTCTAAACTTCTGACCCATTTTTCAGAGTATATTCTTACAAAATAAGTGCTTAAAGAAAATATTTTCCGCCTCAAGACAGCACAACAAACTTAATATTTAAGGAAAAATTTAGCTCTGACATAAACAGCTAAAAAATCGTTATACACCCAAATTCATTTCTCTATCAAATATTTAAACAACACACCTGCTTTTTTTTCGCTTTCTCAGTCTCAGTAGGTCGCTAGCTAGGCTGAATAAAAGTCCAATCAGTCTTTTACTTCGAATACTAAATTTCGCTTTATCCCAAAGAGAATGAATTGAAAATGTATAGCTACAATTATCTGATGCATTTCCAATCAATTCTTTTTGTGATGTTATAAAAAATATTTCTGACATTAACTTCGTTCGACAACAACAGTTTGTTTTTTACATTTTAGATTCGAATTACATTCATATTCGAATGCGATACAACCTCGGCCCAGAACACAAAAATGTAAAATATAGAAAAACATATAAGCTTTTAAGCTAACCTCGTGATGAGTAAACATTGGCATGCTTTGTTTGAAGTAACTTTTTTCAGGATTAACTTGAAAAACAGACAACCTTCTTCGCTTCGGTTTTCTTTTTTCAGTTGATAAACAATTGTTTCCATGAGATACGGCGCGCACATGGTAAACCGGGGGTAAAATTAAATTATTTCAACCGTAACGACCGAGAACGGCGCTGTAGCATAAATGACAAATGGACCCCCTGTTTTCTCATTTTGCGGCTTACTTAATTTTTTAGTAAATTTTAGCGTACGGCCACGTCATAAGAAAGTGACCCGTGAGTTGCGTGTCGTGGACTCACAATTTTACTCACGCAAGGAAATTAATATATAAGATATATATGAAGATTTTCAGGTGTTGATAATTACACAAGAACCCGCTTGTCAGAATTTAAATAAACACCTAACGTAAACGTAATAACAAATGTAGATGTTGAAAAAGTTTTCCGATACATATTTATTGAAATAATTTCCGTTTCTGTAACTTGAGCCGCACTGGTGTATGCTCACCGGCAGGGTTTAAAAAGTTCATTTTGCTGACTTGCGTACAATATAGCTCCAATCGTACACAAAAAATATGGCTCTCCAATCCCCCTCAATGTTAAAAACTGCATTAAATGGACTGGCAACTAGCATTCTTGGTATTCAGAATGCGACTCTCCCCGAAATAATTTTTGGCGGGGATTTCAATCTACCCCATACTGCCTGGCCCAGTGGAACTCCATCAACAGGGGCCAATACCGAGGAGAAAATCATGATCAAATATCTCAACGAATTTTGTTGTGACTTGATGTTGAATCAAATTATCACGAAACCGACGCACAAAGATGGTAACACTCTTGATCTGGTATTCTTGAACAACATTTGTCTTTTGATTATCAAATTATTCCTGCGCTACTCAGTATATCTCATCATAGCTTTGTTGAAGTACTAACTCTCTTCAAGGTAAAACAAAGCTTGCAAACACCCCCCGAAGAGTGCCTAACATCTTTCATGTCACTTAATTATTTTAAAGAAGATATAGACTGGGAAAAACTGAACAACAATCTTCACAAATATGATTGGCATAACGAATTTCGAAAAAAAGATGTGAATGAAATACTATCTATTTTTTATGCTATATGTTACGATATGTCTTCAGCAATAGTCCCAAGCAAATCTGCAAAAACAACTGTCAGGTCAAACAAACATTTACGATACCGTCGAAATCTCACAAGAAGGAGAAGACGAATCCACAAAATATAGAACAATACCTCTTCACCTGCAAAAAAGGAAAAACTAGTCAAGGAACTCCTTGAAATTGAAAAAAAATTTACAAAAATCTTATTTAAATGGAAATCTACAAAAAGAAAAAAACAGCTTTAGAAGCTATCAAAAAAAATCCTAAATACTTTTATTAATATGCAAAAAAGTTTTCAAAAAAAAAATAAAAAAAATTGGACCGCTTATGGATCGCAGCAGAGCAGAGACATGGCTGAAATCCTTTCCTGTCAATATCAAAGAGTATTCAGTGAGCCAAAACATGTAGAAGACATAACAATCAACCTACCCCAACACACATCAGAAATTCCAGAACTCCACTTCTCTCAAAAAGACATTATCAATGCAATCGATGAACTCTCCGATAACTCTGCACCAGGCCCAGATGGCTTCCCAGCAATTTTTCTGAAGAAGTGTAAAACATCGCTATCTGTACCACTTCTTCTGTTATGGCAAAAATGTATGGACTGTGGTGAAATTCCCCAAATTTTAAAGCACTCACTAATCACCCCTCATTTCAAAGGGGGAAAGAAATCTGATGCATCCAATTACCGCCCAGTAGCCTTGACATCTCATATTATTAAAATTTTCGAAAAAGTCGTCCGAAATCATATCACCTGCTACCTTGAAGAAAACAAGCTACTAAACGAAAATCAACATGGTGTTCGTTCTGGTCGGTCATGTCTTAGCCAACTCTTAGACCACTTTGATAATGTGATACACTTTGTTGATGGAAAACTAAATTGTGACATTGTATACCTTGACTTTGCGAAAGCCTTCGACAAAGTGGATTTTACCATTGTCTTAAAAAAACTTGAAAAACTTGGAATCAAAGGAAAACTATATAACTTTATTGAAGCTTTCCTTACAAACCGCACCCAATCAGTCATTGTCAATGGAATGGAATCACATTCTGTTGCTGTTATTTCAGGCGTACCCCAAGGCAGTGTGCTTGGACCACTTATCTTCATCATCCTCCTTGGAGATATAGACTCAAATGTCAGTGACAGTATTGTACGGTCATTTGCTGATGATACAAGGGTTACCAAGAGCATCGACTCTCTCAGGGACATGGGCAAGTTGCAAAGTGACCTACAGAAAATTTATGAATGGGCAGAAAATGCAAACATGAAATTTAATGATCTAAATTTCGAGGTCATGCGTTATGGCACGAACGACACCCTGAAAAATTGCACATCGTATCTTTCCCCCTCTGGATCCATCATCACAGAGCATGAGGAACTGAAAGATCTTGGTGTCATATTATCCACCAACTGCTCCTTTCATTCCCACATATTGAAAGTAGTTAATGACAGTAAAAACACGATGTCTTGGATTTTAAGAACTTTTTACACCAGAACGAAGGATCACCTTATGACCATGTGGAAATCTCTGGTTCTTCCTCTATTAGAGTATTGTTCAGTCCTATGGAGTCCACATAAAGTTGAAGAGATACAGATGATAGAGGCATTGCAATGGTCCTATATACGAAAAATCCGAAACTTGACCAATCACAACTATTGGAAAGCATTGAAGGAACTGAAATTGTATTCATTGGAGCGTAGAAGGGAAAGGTACCGAATAATTTATATTTGGAAAATCATGGAACAGTTGGTGCCAAATGTCAATCTGAAAATCCAAAGCTATCATCATCCTTGGCATGGGCGGAAAGCAAAACTTCCGTGTGGTCCATACAGTAGGGTGGCAGAGTTCAGTTTACCAATCCATGAAATAAAGCTCTTTAATATTCTCCCCAAATACATCCGTAATATGTCTGGTTGTACACTAGACCTCTTTAAAAACAGCCTTAATAAATATCTAGTCCAGATACCAGATGAACCACAACTGGTAGGATACACCACGTTAAGACGGCCTGATTCAAACTCGATTATACACACATTGGTGTAAAGTGGATGTTCAATCCAATGGAGGACTGGCACACAACTGCTAATCCTGAAGACTTTCTTCGAAAGCTACAACAAGGTAGGTAAAAACTGCCCTTTGTGGCTGAGCAACGTAAACGATTACACGTAACATACCTTTATAAAAACATTGATCATGAGTAGGAACAGAACGTACTGTCTGCAAAATATCTAACTAGATATGTTCTTTTGCTGACTTTGCTAAACTTTTTGGTTCTTGTTTTTTGGTATAAAATTGCCAGAGACAACAAAGTTTGTGGACGATAGTAGCTGGAACAAGTTATGTGATAGGATATTCCTACAGAGTAGAATTATCTCAGTCACTGTGTAGTACATAGCTAGCTAGCTACTGTAGCTAAAAAATCTGTCTAAAAGAATTTTTTTATGCTAGGCTAGGTATGTAGTTGATTTTATGCTAGCTACAGCAGCTAATCTTATGTCAGCTACATTGGTAGTTTTATCCCAGCTAAGTAGTTAATTTTATGCTAGCTTTGTAGCTTTTTTATGCTAGCTATATGACACTGTTTGCTCTTTTTTATGCGAGCTAGCTAGCATAAAAAAGAGCAAAGAACAAGTATAGCTAGCTAGCTATATGCTATCTAAGTTCTGTTATTATTGCAGGTAAGTCGGCAGTTTTATACTAGCTAGCTTTAGGTGTGAGTGAGGCTAGAAAGGGGCTCATTACATGTAAAAAATAGTGATATACTAGCTAAACATACCCTTTCTGCGTTTTTTTTATTTTGTGGAAAAGTTTTTGTGACATTTAAAAATAAAAACACACTTTATAACCTGTTTTTACCCTCTTAATGCAAAAATAATCCTGCAACATTTTATGGATAAAGTTCCCGTGAAAAATCAAAAATTAATCGTAACATCGATTAGGCGTAAAACTTTATTGCAACTTCGGTTTAAAAAAACACAGCGGAAACAGCCCGTTGTTACCTTGTCCAGCTAAAAATCAAACAGCAGTATATGTTTATTTTGCACTAGTTTTCATGACAGTAGGATAAAAAGCTCTTATTTCAAAGTGAACAAAAACTTTAAAAGAATAACAATTAATTAGACTACCTTGGTACCTAGCTAGAGCTGGACTAAAGCATGATATCACGCATTGGTGTAAAGATCAGGTCAAGTTACAGAAACAGAAATTATTGGGACATTATTTGCATACATATCGGGAAATTAAATACGAAATAATGAATATATTTGAAGATTTTCATGTTGACGATTGCACGAGAACCGCTTTTCAGAATTTAAAAAGCCTCAGTAAGAACAAATGTTGGTGTTGATAAAGTTTCCTGATATATATATATATATATTGAAATAATTTTTGTTTCTGTAACTTGAGCCGCACTGGTGTATGCTCACCGGCAGTGCTAAAAAAAAGGTTATTTCCTGATGTGTGTACAATATAGCTACAATCTTCAACAAAAATATGGCTCTCCATTCCCCCTCAATGTTAAAAACTGCTCTTTATGGCTAAGCAACATAACCGATTACACGTGACATACCTTTATATAAACATTGATCATGAGTAAGAACGGAACGTACTATCTGCAAATTATCTGGCTAGCCATGTTCTTTTGCTGACTTTGCTAAACTTTTTGGTTCTTTGTTTTTGGTATAAAATTGCCAGAGACAACAAATTTTGTGGACGATTGTAGCTAGAACAAGCTATGTGATAGGATATTCGTACAGAATATAATTATCTCACTCACTATGTAGTATATGTATAGCTAGCTAGCTAGCTAGCTGGTAGGGTAGATAGAAAATCTGTCCCAAAGAATCTTTCTATGCTAGCTAGCTAACTCTTAAAGTAGCTAGCTATATGATATCTAAGTTCTAATATTAAAATTGTTGTTTTTTAAATATGGTACCAAGGGAAAATCGGACGCAAGGACAATTTCAAGAAAACGAAGAAAGTGTATGGAGCTAGCTCGCAAATATATTAATATTTTTTTACATTTGATGAACTCCTTCTTAGCCTTACTCACACCTGAAGCTCGCTAGCATAAATCTGCCGACTTAGCTGGAATAAAATTATAACTTTAGATAGATATAGCTAGCTACTTTTTTATTGAGTTAGCCACAGGTAGAAAAATGAACAAACAGTGCCATATAGCTAGCATAAAACTAGCTACAAGGCTAGCAATAAAATTAACTACTTAGCTGGGATAAAACTACCAATGTAGCTAGCATAAAATTAGCTATTTTAGCTGACATAAAATCGCCAACATAGCTATAGCATAGAAAAATTCCTTCTAACAGATTTTCTACCTACAGTTACCTAGCCATACATATACTACACACTGAGTGAGATAATTCTATTCTGTAGGAATGTCCCATCACATAGCGCGTTCCAGCTACAACCTTCTACAAAATTTGTTGTCTGTGGCAATTTTATACCAAAAACCAAGAACCAAAAAGTTTAGCAAAGGCAGCAAAAGAACATAGCGAAGAAAGGGTAGCTATGTTTGGCTAGTTAGTATATCACTATTCTTTTACATATAATGAACCCTTTCTTATTCTCACTCACACCTAAGGCTGGCTAGCATAAAACTACTGACTGAGCTGGAATAACAATAGAACTTTAATAGCTGGCTAGCTTTTTTTAAGACCTTTAACTATAGGTGGCATAAAATAGAGCAAACATACAACATATAGCTACAGCTAGCATAAAACTGGCTACAAAGCTAGCATAAATTTAACTACTTAGCTGGGATTAAACTACCAATTTAGTTCGCATAAAATTAGCTACTTTAGCTAGCATAAAAACTGCTACATAGCTAGCATAGAAAAATTCTTTTTCTACTAGCTATAGCTAGCTAGCTATACATATACTACACAGTGAGTGAGAAAATTCTATTCTGTAGGAATGTCCCATCACATAGCGCGTTCCAGCTACAATCTTCTACAAAATTTGTTGTCTGTGGCAATTTTATACCAAAAACCAAGAACCAAAAAGTTTAGCAAAGGCAGCAAAAGAACATAGCTAGCTACATATTTTTCAGATAATACGTTCCGTCCTCACTCATGATCAATGTTTATGTAAAGGTATGTCACGTGTAATTGTTTACGTTGCTCAGGCGCAAAGGGCAGTTTTTAACATTGAGGGGGAAAGGAGAGCCATATTTTTGTGAACGCTTGTAGCTATATTGTAGGCACGTCAGGAAATCAACTTTTTTAAACCCTGCGGCTGAGCATACACCAGTGCCGCTCAAGTTACAGAAACGGAAATTCTTTAAATATATATATTTATCGGGAAAGTTTTTCAACATCAACATTTGTTATTACTGACGCGTTTTAATTCCTGACAAACGGTTCTCATGCAATCGTCAACATGTATTGAAAATCTTCAAATATATCCATTATATCTTAATTAATTTCCCAAAATATATATATACAAATAATGTCCCAATAACTTCTGTTTCTGTTACTTGACCTGATCTTTACACCAATTCAATTCAAAAGTCCAGCTTTAACTAGGTACCAAGCTAGCCTAATTAATTGCTATTTTTTTGCAATTTTTGTTTAGTTTGGAAAGAACTTTTTATCCTACTGTCATGAAAACTTGTTGTACAAAATAAAAATATACTGCTGTTTGATTTTTAGCTGAACATGGTAACAACAGGCTGTTTCCACTGTTATTTAAACCAAAGCTGCAATAAGTTTTTTTGGAAAATGTGTTACGCTTATCCGATGTCACGATTAATTTTTGATCTTTCATGGCAACTTTTACCATGAAATGTTGCAGGATTCTTTTTGTTATAGGAGGTTAAAAACAGGTTATAAACTGTGTTTTTATTTTTAAATGTTACAAAAACTTTTCCACAAAATAAAATTGCTGAGTGATTGTTTTAGTTGCGTAAGGGTAACAACAGGCTGTTTACTGTCTGTTTATTTGAACCGAAGTTAGGATAGTTAGTATATGTGTGCTGTAAATCCATAAGCATATATCAGATGTACCTCTAACGTTTTTCATATATATATATATTTATGCCCTGTTGGTCTAATGGCTATGACACTCATGCAAATGAGAGATCCAGGTTCAAATCCTGGACAGGGCTAGGAAAAACATAATTATCTTGCACCTACAACAACCAGGTATTTATAAGTATATGATATTAGCTATATTGAGTATAATAGGTAATCTTTGAGTCGTAGAGGGGGGAGTTGCATACATTCATCACTTTCATTTATAGAGCCCAAAAATGCTTTGTTTTTGTAATAGATCTATCACTTTATGGTAAAAGGTTTTGTGTTGATAAACCTGGTAGGCACAAGAAACCAAAAAAGGCGTTTTTACTAACAAATTTTGCCTTTGTCGTGGACTTCTGATTATTTCTATATCTTGACTTTTTAATGTTGTTGTCATTGGAGCCAGGTTAATCTCATATTTATCAAAAAATGATAGTTTTTTGGCGTTATGACCGATTGTTTAAATACTTGTATTGGCACATAATTCTGCTAACATGATTCACTGTATATTGACCTGATATAAATTTGAGACCATTTTTTTGAGCTATTGAATTTAAAATATTTGCAGCTCAATATTTTCTATACTCCTGGACTAATATGATACATATCTTAGATATATTGAGTATACGTGAGTTGTAGGGGCGAGATGTTCTATTAAGGTGCCTGCCCCTGCCTTGCCGTTCCCTTGCCTTGTGCCTTGCCAGCACTGACCGTGCCTTTGCCTACCCTTCCTATGCCTTTTCTGGTGCCTGCCTACTATGGCCTTGCCTGTGCCTCCCATGCCTTGCCTACCCCTGCCTTGCTGAGTTCTCTTCCTGTTTCCTTGCCTGCCTTTGCCGTGCCCTTTCCTTGCTGCGCTTAATGCCTTTGCCTTGGCAACCTCTCCGCAACACTTTCTATATTGATAAACGTGTTTCTTATAAAATATTGTTTCAAAGATAATGCGATCATTAAAAATTTAAAAAAATAGGGCATCAACTTTCGCAAATCTAGGAGGATGTAAACCTATCGCAAATAAAGAAACGTAAAATATTTGGCGAGAATAAATTTTCGCGGGTACGTTTGTGCTCCAAAGTAACAAGGAGTTTATTGTTATTCTTTGTTTTCATTTAGACTCGATTCCACCATACCTTTCAATGAAACCGGCAAGTTCAAATGCAATATTTGGTACGTTTACCTTAATTGTACAAATTATTTGCGGAAGAAATTTTTGCGGAACATTTTTTTCTACCGCAAATAATTTGTACCCTTATGGTACCACATATTCTTGGACAACACAGACGTCTCTTTATATTCACATCAGCTTTAGCCTATATGTTTTGTTATATTATTTTTTCGTATTAGGTTAAAACAAGGAATCAAACGCAAGTCTGAGGAGGATATTGTAGTCATTGATGATGACAATTGCGAAAGGTTAGTCTCGACACAGAACCCTGTATCCAGGATTAAGAGCTTAAGACACACAATCCGGGACACAGTTTAAAAAAGGTCCCGATAGACACATAACTTTCTTTTTTCTAAATAATTAGTGATGATTCTTTGGAACTGATTGATGTGCAAGACTTGAAAAAGAAGCCAAATATGGATACTAGTCAGAATTGTGATTTGAAGCAAGTATTTAGGTAAGTCACTCAAAATGGGGGATCACATCTATTTATAATAAAGCGATTTCGTATAGTAGTTTATTACCATTTCTATTATTTTATTTTCAGTGAGATAAAGTTCCATCAACACGATACGCTGCTACCAATTTTCAAGGAGCTAAAGTCCCTTGACAATACGACAAGGAAAGAACGAGAGAAGAGCGTACAAGCTGCATTTCAGTTGCTAGTCGTTAACCCACCGCATCCCTCTAGAACAGCTTCGATCACACCACGCTGTGTGAAAGATAACAAAAGCTTTGTCGTAGATATGACCAAACTCAAATCGGAATCCGACATACTTTCTGATGATTGCGGTGTTTGGATCAATAATGGGCAACACAAGTTTTTATATGCACAAATATGCGATGATTGGCATAGATATGGAAAGAATTCTAAAATAACAAAACCTGAAATTTTGGAGATGTCCGAACTTACGATGACATTGCATCGTCATTATTATTTAAACAAAGATGCTAAAGACTTCCATCGAACAGTCTCTTTTACGACAGGTATTATTTATTTTTTTAAGTTGTTTAATAATTTTCTTATAAGTGTACATTTGTGAACGTTCTATTAGACCTTTTCGCTAATTTCGTGACTTTGTGGCATTTTTTACGCGAAATATTCACGTAGAAAATATTAAATTCTGGTTTTAGATCAACATGGAAAACGTCAATCCCTGACGTTAATTGAATACCAATTTGAAAAGGAAACTCGCCCCTTCAAAATTGAGCCACATGGTAATGCCAAAAAGAGCGGTTCGTCATATACTAGAACGCATTCAAGTACCGTAACCAAATTGAAAAGTAACGTCAAAAATATAACATTGTGGCGGAAGAAGTAGGTGGATTGTATCATAGCACAAGCAAGGGAGTATTACCGCGTAATTTGAACCAGATATATAATTTATCAAGGAAGGCTCGCCAAGTTAGCCCAGTTACATCTGCTGTTCATCATCATGATGACCCTTACCTATCACTCATTATCATGTGCAAAGAACAAGCAAAGGATGAGGCCACGGCGTTTGTAAGGAAGGTTGTAAGTGCGCCGCAACCAATGGCAATATGTTTTATCAACGAACAGTTGCAAGATACGAACAAAGTGCATTTTTCAATCTTTCAAACTGATCCCACTTTTAATTTGGGCGCATTCAGTGTAACGACAGCACAATACGCCTATTTGCTACTTCAACATAGAAGAAGTGGAAAACACCCTATGATGGTTGGTCCACTGTTCATCCACCAAAAAAAAACTAAAGAAAGTTACAAATTTTTCAGTGAACATCTAGCCATCTCGAATGCTGGGTTCAAAGAACTATGCGCAATAGGCACTGACGGTGAAGACAACTTGTCATCAGCATTTAAGGAAAGCTGTCCAGATGCCATTCATTTAATCTGTTTCAAGCATTTCAAGAACAACATCACAGACAAGTTGCAGAAAATTGGAATTGATGAAAATACCCGGCTACAAATAGTCGCAGATATATTCGGAGATCAAATTGGAACCCGATTTGAAGAAGGTTTGGTGGACTCAAACGACTTGGTGGAGTATGACACAAGACTAGCTTCCCTAGAAGAAACTTGGCGAAGAAGGATAGGCGAAAAGGGAGCTGAGTTTTTTAACTGGTTTGTGAGGTAAGAGTCAGAAAAATAGTAAGCTCATTTGATGGCTTTACTGCTGACGAATATAAAAATTGGACACTTTTGTATTCAATATTTTGTTTAAAGCATGTCATTCCTGATAGACATTTGGAGTGTTTCAGGAAGTTCCTTTTAGCATGCAAGTATATGTGCTATAAAGCTATATCAAAACGAGAGGTTACAATTGCCTATCATCCAATGGTGCCTTTCTGCAAGTCATTTGAAGAGCTTTATGGTGAAGATCGAGTGAACCCCAAATATGCACCTTCATTGCCATTTAAAAGATGTGAATTTGGACTATGGCCCAGTGTACTCATTTTGGTTGTTTTCCTTTGAGAGATACAATGGCGTTTTAGGTAGTCTACCAACAAATAAAAAGGATATTGAGTGTCAAGTTATGAGGCGATTTTGTTCAGACACCACTGTTCTTAATATATTTTCGTCAGATGAATTTCAAGAAGTATTTTCCCCTATGTTCAAGAAATTAGAGCATGCTAATCATCAACGGGGGACATTGAATGATATGAAAGTAGGGAGTTACATGGAAAGTGTGAAACTTTCATCTAGGTAAATTATTATTTATATACATTCTTCAGAGAGACTGGCAAGAGAAACCTTTGTCAATTTTCAATTTTTGAAATTTCTTGAAAGTTTGGTCTTAAGAAAAATTCTGCTATTAACGCTACTAAGAATCGCTACTTTACAAATAGAAACTGTTTTATATAGAAACTTGTGTGTGTAGAAATGTTTGTAAAATAATTTGCATTGTGTGAATTTTTTTGGGTTTTCTTGCCCCTTATCCACAATATTAAATTTTGCCAAACTATATATATATTTATTTTTTTAGACTGACTGACCCATCTACACAATTGTGGTATAATGTATCATGCATATCATCAAATAAATACACGCTTTTACAATTCCCGTTGTTTAGGATTTTGTGCGTTTTTAATTGAGTGCATGTAACGCGCACACAAAAAAATTGAGCTGTTTTTGTTATTAGCGGTCCTTTCCTTGGTAGTGACTGTTTATTTTTGATTTTTAAACTAATCAAAGAGATGACTACTTCTTATTTCTGCGCCGTAAAGGACTGTAAAAATGGTTCAAGAAAGCTTGAAAAATGGAAATTTATTAATTGTATCATCCATGATGGAATTATTCATAAAAATTGTTCTTTGTCGTTTTCACAAATTTCAAAAATTAATGTCTATAATCGACTGCACAGAAATTTTTATCGAAACTCCAAAAGATTTGGAGCTACAAAGTGCGACGTGGAGTGAATATAAACATCACAACACTTTGAAATTTTTAATCTGTATATCTCCAAATTCTAGTATTATTTTTGTCTCAAAAGCTTACACTGGAAGGATTTCAGACAAGGCATTAACTCTTGATTGTGGTTTTTTAGACAGTTTACCAAAATATTCAAGTATTATGGCAGACAAAGGTTTTAACATTTTGGACGAATGTACAGCACGATCGCTTTATTTTATTGTTCCACCTGGTAGAAGGGGTGTATCACAGATGACACCTGGTGAGGTACGACAAACAAGTAATATTGCGAAAGTTTTGGTTCAACTCATTTCCAATGAATTACCTATTTTATTAATTTCTCATGCAGATGATATTTTAATAGTATGTAGTTCTATTTGCAACTTAATGGAACCTATTTTTAAGGATGATTAGCTATACGTTAGGAGGATTAATTGCTAATGTGGTCTCAAAAAAGGTTTTTGTGAGATTTATTTTTTGTGAATATCAGCTATTATAACCCAACAGGATTTAATCCTCCTAAGGTATGTATGTAACATATATACATAATGAATTACTCTAGCGCTATATTTAAACTTTCCAATTCTAAAATTTCTAATGTATTTTCTGCATTTTGTTCTTCACAATTTGGGCCTGGAACATTTTTTTTGTATTTTAGTCAGATTTTCTCCTGAAAACACAGGATGTAAAGATAATCTGGTCCATTCGGTTTTAAACAATACCTCTGGAGCTATCACTCTTTCCCAAACAAATCGTAGACCTTCCAGACATTCAAACCAAAATTGTTCATCAAAAGTCAATCTTTCAATGAAAAACCCAGCAAATGAAAATACAAAAAAGTCACAGTATTTATAACCAGTAACTCCCATTTGACCTTGTATTTGTTAAAAATAAGGTGAATTTCGCTTCAGTTGCAACATTCCGTTTCGCAATTCCAAATGAGAATAATTTTCACTATCAGGTGTGTTTCCAATTACGGATACTGGACACTTTATTTCAACTAAGCCTTTTCCATGGCAACAACAATCAACGACTAGGTCCGGTGTGGCAGAAACATATGGATAGTCAGGATGAATTTTCATACCAGGATTTTCGAATAAAATTTTTGTGTTTTTTTTTCATTTCAAATTTGTATTTTTGTTTTGCATGAATTTCATTACTGATTCCTTGTTTCATTTGCCAGGTCTGTACATTATCTTCATAAGCCATTACTTTATGGATGATAGAATATTTTTTGTTTTGGTTTCCATAGATTTATAGTTTGTACAAAATGTTTTAAAATTTGATGCTGTGAGTCGACCAATTCTTAATTCATGCCATAAATTTGAATTTGATTGAGCTGCAGTTTCCCTGTAAATTGTGTTAGTTTCAGTTTCTGACAGCGTACAGAATTCTGTAAAATTCTTTACATTTTCTATTTGAAGAGACGAAGTTGAATATTTATCGGATAGCTTAAATTCCTCTGCTAACTTTGACAAAGATTTTGGATCACAATTTGTTTTGGGATGCACAGCATTCAATTTTTTTTGTTCCATTAGTTCTGCTAAACAGCTCTTTGGAATTTCGGATTTTAAGGCGCTGTATAATTTTTCACGTGTTTTTTCAGTATTTTGTAATCCTAGTTCTAATTTGTTAGACATTGGCATAAATGTCATTTTATTTTTTAACTTGGTGTTTCGTTTCGATACAGTTTCTGTTGTCGATTTTTTGCTGTATTTGTCCTGTTTAAATAAGAAGTTTGATAACTTTCCAGGTTCAACTTTTTGTTTTGTTTTCGGCACATTCCATTTAGCTAGCTCACTAGTGCATGCAACTTTTGTCATACCGGTTAACACTGCAGCTTCAATTCTAAAAAGCATTCCCGCAACTGCCAAGTAAACCGGCAGTGCACGTACAGTATGCACTAATGATTTTTCCACCGGGCTCATCGTGGCCTTTTTTTTCGACAATCGCCCAAACGCTGTACATTTTTGAACGAAGCCTCTGACTCGGAACACATTTCGTTTTGTATAAACAGACTTTACTATCTACATCTAATGGAGGAAAATGACTTCATTTATGAAACCATTTGTGAAATATCGATAGGCTTTTCCCTCTTTGTATTCACACAAAATGCGATGTATTATATCACCTTTGTCGATAACCGTTGCAAAATAGGTGGAAATGTCGGTGATGCTTAGGTGAGGCCACATCAGCATTCCTTTTTTTCTCCTAGCCAACCTGTCTGTACTTCTAAGGGGTCTGGGATATTTTCATGCTGATAACTAAGCTTTTTCTGGTACTCTAATAACAAACTTCTTTCTGTATGTTCACAATCAGGATCAACATCACAACATTCCTCGTAAGCTGCAAATGCCCTGTGTAGTAAAAAAATAAATAAAAATAGTTCTGCTAGCTAATAACTGGCTATCCTCTATATACTATTTAAAACCTATATACTATTTAACCTATATACTATTTAACCTATGCCAGGATATTGTTTTCCATAAATTTAGCTCAATAAAATTACAGCAGCAGAGTTTGCTCCTCATACCTGGCTGCAAGCTCTTCATCACTCCCAACAACTTGTTTTTTTCGTATAGAAAGAAATTTTGTAAGTGCCAGATGACTCCATAACTTGAAATCATTTAACGTAAGCTTGCTAAGTAAAACTGGCTCACAACTTGAATTACTAGCCATGACAACAAACCAGCAATAAGCAGTGAGTGCACTTGACTACTGCTGCTAACTTGCCTTTTGCGCCACTGAATAGCTCAAAATTTTCGTGAGTTTTCAGCACCGAGACAGTTTAACCCGCTCGAAATTAAATTCCGTGAGTCTCGGCGAGATTGTAATACCGTGTATTGTCAGTAGATGTACTCACAACTCTTGATGAAGCCTATTTAACTGCAACATATAAGTTCATGTACCCATTGATCGATTTCGATAAAGTTATTGTTTCACCTTCATTTATGAGAGCACGAGATGTGACTGTTGGTAATGATCTTTATGGCTCAGTAAAATCGCGAAACAGTAAATCAGCAAATGTAATTGCATTTTGGGCTGGTTCTCAAGGAAACATTAACAGTTTCAGTGGTCAAGATCTTACTCCAAATCCAGGAAGGGTAAAATTCTTTTTGAAACATAACTTGATCGTCGGGAATCAACATTTTGAACACTGGTTTGCATGTTGTGAGTGATTTTGCATGTCCCAGAAAATATCAAAAATCGTTTTGGAAAACCATTTGAACTTTGGCATAGACAACTTTTTGAGAATTCTGGTCCAAGTTCTTTTGTACCTGTTGCTCGTATTTTGGCAAAATTTATTTATGCCAACTATGACTTCAAAGGTAAAGAACTGATAGTAGTCAGTCCCAGAATTAGATATTCATTTTGATGTTTGCCTTTGGCACGCTTCGTCATATTTCCATGGTACACCTTATCAACTTTATCTAACAATTTCTGATATTTTGGTGTTCGACATTCCGGTTTTCTTAGTTCAAAATATCTGTCACCATTCTCATCCTCGATAGTTCTTAATTGTAGATTTTCTTTTGTTTTATTGCTGAAAGCATTTTTAAGATTAGGTCAGGCTATAAATACTAAATTTAAGAAATCCCAGGCTAAACCAACAAATGTTTCTTCTAAAAACGTGCGTTACTACAAATAGTATGACAAGATTTAAAACCTCAAATTTTTGTTTTAGACATAATAGTTGTTTCAAATATATAAAAATTGAAGGTATTCCCACCGAAGAAAATATTGTAACAAGGTATGCATTGTTAAATATTTTATTTTGTTATTTACTTCTTTAAACCGCTAAGAAAAAGAAATCAATCACCCCCAAAATCTACGAAACGCGTTTTTCTTGACCATGTTAAATCTTGTTTATTTAGATCAGTGTATTTGTCGATGATTTTAATTTTAACTAATCTGCTCCGATTGTTTTTAGCAAACGAAAACGATCAGTTGAGAAAAGAAAAACAAGAAATAAAAAAAGAAAGATGATGCGAAAAGAAAGAGAGGCTGCAAATCGTTTGAAGGAGGAAGAAAAACAAGTTGCTATGGGAGAACGATATCGTGGGCTCGAATTTGAGAATTCGGTATTGAAAAGACATTTAAAGCTACCAGCCAAAGCTCGTAGTAGAGATCAAGGTTTATTGGAGTCCTCAATACATATGATGCATTTGACTCATGACAAGCATGACGCAATTTGTAAAAAACTGAACTTTGAGATTTCTCTTTTTTCAAATAGTGACATTTCTAAATTTAATGAAATTGGTGGTGGTGTGTATGGGAAGGTTTACAAGGGATTGATTGTAAACATGAAGCAAACTATAGCGATCAAGTGTGCGTCTTCTCATTACAGTTATAAGAATATCTTGGCAGAATGCAAAATTGGAATTTTAATGAACGGGCATGCCAACTACCCATACATTTTCGGATTGGTTAAGCCAAACATTTTGCTGATGGAATACATAAATGATCATTTTGGAACTTCATCACCAACATTAAAGGATTTTGTGGAAGCAAAAGCCTATGATAACATAGCTCAATTGTTCACAATTTGTATCGATATTTGTACGGCTATCCATGATCTCCACATTAAAGGCTTCCTGCACAATGACCTACACCCAAGGAATATTTTGATAAAGAACAAGTGCATGGTGAAAATTATTGATTTTGGCAAATCAACTCTTCTTTCTAATCCAATACAACATTGCACCAGATTCTGATAGAAATAAAAGGTATAACAGAATTCATTTATTCCTGGCTCACGAACTTCGCAACTGTCCAGGATCATATCAGACTTGCTATTCTGATGTATTTTCTGTTGGTTATAACATTGACTTTGTCGCTCGAAATATCAAAAGTGAACAACTAACATTGGTTGCAACGCGGATGATGGTTGATGATCCCAAAAAGCGACCTTCATTGTATAAATGTATTGGTATGTTGGAGCGGCATAAACTTGTGATGTAATTTTTTTCAGAGTTTAAACAATGCTCATTTTTGCGTAATGTATTTTTCGCATTTAAACGTAATTACGATTTTTACCTTAAAACAAAAACCCTCCATGCAGCTATACCTTTTTGTATTTTGTGAAATTTAAGCGTCTGCGCAGCTGTTTATGTTTTAATGGTACATCTGTGTAGCTTGTCGCTTTAGGTGGAAGGAGCTACTCAGGGGAGCTGTACGCATTTTAGTGTATTAGTTCTGTACCTTGAAACAAAAATTCTGCCCTTGCAGTTATACCTTTTTGTATTTTGTGAAATTTAAAACGTTGGCGCAGCTGTTTATGTTTTAATGGTACATCTGTGTAGCTTGTCGCTTTAGGTGGGGAGCTGTACGCATTTTAGTGTATTAGTTCTGTACCTTGAAACAAAAATTCTGCCCTTGCAGTTATACCTTTTTGTATTTTGTGAAATTTAAAACGTTGGCGCAGCTGTTTATGTTTTAATGGTACATCTGTGTAGCTTGCCGCTTTAGGTGGAAGGAGCTACTCAGGGGAGCTGTGCGTATTTTAGTGTATTAGTTCTGTACCTTGAAACAAAAACTCTGCCGTTGAAACTACGTATTTTCTTCAAATAGGCGTTGCACACAGATGTCAATTGTTGAAATTTTGTAGATAGTTGATTGTAGTGATGAATTTTATGTATATAAATATATGATAAATAAGCACATATGTAGCACAAAAAAAAAGATCTTTCAGTTTTTATTTCTTGTTAAAGTTACCCTCTGCAGTGCCCCCACTTTTTTCCTAATGCGAAACTTTAAAGTTTTGTTTGTCCAAGAACTGACGAATAGCAGACGCAAAAAGGTTTCTTGCAATCTAGAAAAAAATAGACGCAGTAATCTGCATATCCGATAAAAAATATTTGGGTGACCTCAATCAAAATTTTTAAAACAAAAAACGGGAAATTTTCTTTTACTGTCTGTCTGGAAAATTAGCTACTGCGAAATCTACTTTCTGTCATGCGCTGAAATAAAAAAAAAGCTATATGTTGTTTAGTTGACAACATACATCATTTTATGTTGTTCTTTGGACAACATGCGTCACTTCATGTTGTCCACTCGACAATATATAACACTTGACGTTGTCTACTCGACAACATATAGCATTTGACGTTGTCTATTCGACAACATATAGCACGTGACGTTGTCTACTCGACAACATATAGCACGTGACGTTGTCCGTCCGTTAATGTTGTAACTTCATGTTAAAGGTTGTCTGAAAAAGAGCAATCTCATATTATCCGCTCGCAGATTTTGGACAACATGTTTTTTCCCGCAGTGTCACTAAGCTTCCTTTCCGACCAGATCATGACATCTTGCCTGACAATTTCCAAACGTCATTCGAAAGGTTACAGAAGTTGAAACATCGCTTACGTAAAGAAAACATGATTGATGATTATGATGCTATTTGAAGCAGTACGAAAAAAGACGGAATCATAGAGCGTGTTCCTGAAAGTGAAGTGGCTAAAGCACCTGGCAAAGTTTTCTATTTACCGCACCGTCCTGTGATCCGTCACGACAAAGATACCACAAAAATTCGAGCTGTAATCGATGCTTCATGCTCTGTCAACCAACCATCTTTGAATAGTTGTTTATATCCTGGTCCAAATCTTTTAACAAGGATTTTTGATGTTCTCCTGCGTTTCAGAACTAATCGAATTAGTATCCTCGCTGATATCAAGCAAGCCTTCCTCAATGTGGAACTTTTGCAAGAACACCAAGATTTTGCTCGATTCTTGTGGAGTGATCTATATACCCCCGACGAAAACCTGATTATTTATCGATTTTTACGTGTCGTTTTTGGCATAGCTGGTAGTCCTTTCCTGCTGAATGGAACGATCTGTCTTCATTTAGAGAAGTATATGTTCAACCTGCGTGAGTTTATAGAGAGATTGCCTGGAGATTTATATGTTGATGACGTAACAGTTGAAGAAGGAAAATTATTTTACGAGACAGCTAAAGACATAATGAGTGATGGTGGATTCGAACTTAGAAAATGGACCTCAAACAATGAAGAACTGCAACAGATTTTTGATAATGACAGAAGTGACTCTACAACAATGGAGACTGGTGACGATATCAAATATTTGGAAACGCAAATGAAAGTGGTGAAGTGAAGAGAGTGTTAGGCATCGAATGGGATACATTAAGTGATGAGTTTGTTTTTAGATTTGACGAGTTCGCTCAGAAAGCTTTGCTATTGAAACCTTCGAAAAGGAATATACTCAAGGTTACAGCTTCTATATATGATCCTCTAGGCTTGTGTTTTCTTCGGATAGTTCTGGAGTTAATCAGTTTCAGCTCCATGGTTTTTGCGATAGTTCTCAGCGAGCATATTGTGGAGCAGTTTATATTAGAGAGAAGTCATCTGTTGGAGTCAGCGTTAAGCTTTTAGCAGCTAAAACCAAAGTAATACCATTGAAAGAATTAAGTATACCTCGCTTAGAATTGTTGGGATGTGTTTTGCTCAGTGAGTTGATCAGAGATATAAGTGTAGCTTTTGAGACACGTTTTAAATTTAATGTTTTTTATGGGCCGACTCAAATTTGCATTGTGTTGGTTGAAAGGAAACTTAAAATGTTGAAGGCCTTGGGTGGAAAATAGGGTTGTTAAAGTGAGAAAAATTGTTAAAAAAAAAGATAGAATCATGTTTCAGGGAAGTTGAATCCGGCCGATATTGCAACTAGGTTGAAAGCGTTCGACAGCGTGCTTGAATAGCCGTGGTTTTGTGGACCGGATTTTTTGTATGATACTGATTTTGAGGTGGGTGAGTTTGATGTTGAAAGGAAGTTGCAAATGGTGGACGTTGTGAGAGAAAGTAAAAAGGTTGCAAAAGTCAACAAAAAGTATGGTTTTGAGGAAAGGGTTGAAACTTCAAGAGCTGGTGATGAGTTGGATGTTGTGTCTGATGTTTTACTGAGTGGTGTCAGTGGAGTGGAGGATGTTGATAAGTTGAATGAGTCGTCTGGTATTTTATTAGGTGTCGTTGAAGGATTGAGGGATAAAAATGAGTTGTTGAAAAATTATGGTGGTGCGTTGGATTGTGAAGGTGGTTCGCAAGAGGAAGTGTCTAGTGATTGTTTGAGTAGTGTTGATGCGTCTGTATTAAATGGGTTTGATCGGTCAGATGATGGTAATGTTGATATGAGAGATAGTGATGTTGGAAGAATTAATACGATTATGATTAGTAAGGTGGACAATCCAACTTACTTTGTCAAAGAAATCATTGACATTAATAGATTTAGTACGTTGAACAAACTACTCAACACTACAGCTTATGTTTTGCGTTTTATACATAATTTGAAGTAGAAAGTTATAGGTACTCAAGTAATTATGGACGAGACGATAACGTTAGACGAACGAAAATGTGCAATGGATTTATGGATAACATCGGAACAAGACGAATTAAAGAAACGACCAGATTTTTCGAAGTTGAAAAGTAGTTTGAAATTATTTGTTGACGATGCGAATTGTTATCGTTTACGAGGACGTTTTGGCAATTCAATGTTAGAAAGGGACAAGAAGTATTCATTGATATTGCGTGGTATCGAAAGCAGTTTTACGAAACTATTGATTGAAGATTCTCACTATAAAGTTTATCATAATGGTGTAGAAACGACTCTTGCTTATATTCGTGAACGATTCTGGATTTTGCGCGGAAGAAGAACTGTGAAAAGTGTTTTGTATAAATGTGTGATTTGTAAACGTTACCAAGGAAAAGCGTTGACTTCCGACAACGGACTTGCCTGTTTTTAGAGTACACAGGCGAATTTTTGTAAATGTTGGTTTAGACTATGCTGGACCTTTGTATATTAAAGACAGGGACCTAACTCCAAAAGTGTACGTGTTATTGTTTACATGCGCTACCAGTCGTGCGATTCACTTGGAGCTGACCCCAGACATTGGAAAATCTTGTTTTATACGTGCCGTACAACGATTCATTGCTAGAAAAGGAAAACAGTCGTCAATAATTCATGACAATGGTGATTGACAGTGGTGATTGCTAATCAGCGGCTGGAATAATGGCGGCTAAAGATATCTTAGTAAATTACGCCGAGGATATGGAAGTATTAGAAGAAAACGTTTTGCAATCTATTAAAAATATTCATGGAAGAAAGAAACGTGCAGATATGGACAGTATTATTGTTGAGTCGAAAGAATTCAGTCCAGAAAAGGTAAAATATACTGTTCAACGACTTTGCGATACTGATAAATTTCTCATGAACAGACGAGGATTACCTAGCTATAGGATAAGTAAAAACATTTTTACTAGGGGAAATTACGAGTGTTGATAGGGAAGAAGGGGAAGATGATATCCAAGAACCAGATGAAAAAGTAGAGCACCTCGATCTTTTCGCTCAGGAACTACAACAGCTTAAAAACTTTGCAGTTTTAAAAGAAATAGTTAAAACGGTATCGGACCTGAAAGAATACGTCTCGTATGAAGTCGGTAAATTAAGAAGCAATATGGTAAATGATTTGGTTGTTCACTTGAAGGAAGAAAACGATTTTTTAAAAAACGAGATAAAAGAATCTCAAAGTTTGTTCATCATGAAAAAATTAAAAACAAATCGGAAACCAATGAATGGAACGATGTAAAGAAAGGTCCCTCGTGAAAAATAGAGAAATGATATAATAATAGATTCAGTCTTTCAAATCGGTTTAGTACACTTCAGAACGAACAAAACAACAATAATCACTATGACGCACAACCACTTACGAATAATCAAAGTTACGCACCACCACAACCAAATAAATCTATAAGAAGACCAAATCCCGTTATTAACCGTTCTCCAGAAAGAGATCTTTTACAACATAACATCAAATCATCTGAAACCCGTAAACATAAAAAGAAGATTGGAATCATCAGTGATAGCATCGCAAAAGGCATAAATACTCGAGAGTTCAATAATCATTTGAGAAACGGTGATGCGAGATTTAAAGTTTTTCCTGGTTCAAATATTAAAAATCTGGGTCATTACTCTCTACCAACCTTAGTAGATGAGAATCCAGAAATAGTTGTTGTCCATGTTGGAAATAAATAAATCATTGGTTAATGAAATTGCAGAAAAAATAATCAAATTATCACGCGTATACATCGATCATGGCGTCGAAAAAGTTTTTATTTCAAGTTTTGTTATCTGTACTCGTATTGATTTTGAATTTATCAAATCGTTAAATCATATACTTGGGAACGAGGCAACGAAATATGGCTATATTTTTATCGACAATAGTAATATTATGGAATCTAATTTATGGAGAGATGGATTACATCTAATAGAAAGTGGTAAAGTTTTGTTAGCTAATAATTTCTTATCTGGATTTTATAGAAATGAATGTATACTGATTTCTGATAGGATAAGCACTGAACTTACGGCATCCTGCTCCCAGGGTGTAACGCATCCAGATGGGGTTACTTCTTCTGAATGCAATGAGGAATTAAATGATCAATTTGAGACTGACCAATCACATGATTCTACATATAATTTACAAAATTCTCTGAAAAATGTCTGTGATATTAGAATCAAAAATCCTTTCAATCCATTGATAGGATATTTGAACATAAATAGTTTAAGGAAAAAAATAATTGACTTAAGGGAAATCTTTGTGAAATTTGCTCCAGATTATTTTGTATTATCTGAAACAAAATTAGATAGTACTTTTCCAAATAGTCAATTTATTATTGATGATTATGAATTAAGATCTAGAAAAGATCGGGATAAAAATGGGGGTGGGCTAATTGAGTATGTAAAAAAGGGAGTGGTTTGTAAGCAAATAAACATAGCTAACCTTACAAGTAATGAAATTATATGTTCTGAGCTAAACATCAGAAACAAAAAATGGACTATTGTCACCCTTTATCGTCCACCACGTCATTCTAATCTTCAAAGTTTCTTTGAAGATTTGGAGAAAATTCTAAACAAAACACTCTCGTTTTGTGATAACATCATTGTGATGGGGGACATAAACATTGATACTCATAATAAAAATGAAAAAATAAATTATCATTACATAACTTCTCTTTGCGATGCTTTTGACTTAAAAAACTTAGTCAAAGACAAAACATGTTTTGCAAGTGAACAAGGAACATCAATTGATGTTATTTTAACAAATAAACAAAGGTCTTTTCAAAACACTATGGTTACTGAGACTGGACTCAGTGACCATCATCTGATGATTACAACTTTCCTAAGATCTCATCTGGTAAGATTGAAACCAAAACAAATTGTTTATAGAAGTTGTAGAAAGTTTTAACAGGAACAGCTGGTGTTGGGAAAACATTCATCATTACCGCACTCACTAGAATTGTTCGCCGTATTTTTAAGCGAAATTCTGCCGTTATGAACTTGGCCCCAACTGGTGCAGCATCAGTCCTCATACCTAATGGTCGGACTATACATTCAATGACTCCACCACCACACAAACTGAAAAAGGATAAGAACTTAAATTCTGTCCAGCTTTCTGACTATCCGTTGGGTGATGTATCTCTAAGAAAGCTGAGAAAGTATACAGGCATGCATGAAAACAATAAACTGAAATTATTTCAACTTAATATTGATGAACGTAGCATGCAGTCAAAGCTTCTTGTGGCCTGGTGCAGCCAAAGATTATGTGAGGCAACAGGAGACTTTGATAATTATTATGGAGGTGTACCAACTGTCAATTTCTTTGGGGACCTTGGTCAACTTGGACCAATTCGTGCTTTCGATCTACATCAGCCACCAAAACACGATGATTCCACAATCAACTTTGCTGGTTATGCAATCTATCGCTCGTTTCAACATGTTATCGTTCTTACAGAGACCATGCGCCAAGGCCCAGATCAGTTGGATCTTTTACAACGACTACTTAGATGATGATGAAGTGACAAAACAGCTGGCTGTTGTGATATAGCTTGTCTAATGACGGCTGGTTAATTATTAGAGGTTGTAACCCTCTGAAGATTCTGCATAATAGCAAAACCCTCCCTTTTAACAAGGATTCTGTCAGAAAAAATACATTGACCATTAAACAGGACGCGTAAAACAGTGGTAAAGCACAAAATACTAATAAACATAAAAAGACAACAAACAAAACAATTAGGCAATTCAAACTGAATTAATAGGCACACGTAAAATAAATAAAACTTATTATGACGAAACTATCCTTAAACGGATAAATCTTAAAATAATTCCTAACGGAACAAATGTAAACTAAAGCAGGCAACGATCTGTGCGCCAGGACTTGTGAACCTGGCTGTAGCTTTACACGTGTTAAGGGCGCCCAACACTCAGCCTTACACAGATCATTGCTGCGGTGGGTCAACCTAATGACAGTGCCAGCCTGTCATGACTGGGGTGATGTGCGTGGGCGTCAAACCACGAAGACAAGATAAGAATATCAAACCCCCTTGCAAAGCTTCTAAAATGACTCAGGGCAGCAGGATCGTCAATTCTGAAGGCAAAGTGAGCAAACTCTGCCTCCCTACTGGACTGGGGTAACAAGTGGGACCGTCAAACCCAAAGACAAGACAAAAAGTCTAGCCCCCTTGCTATGCTTCTTACAGGATCTCAAGAGAGAGAAGGGAGTGAGCAAACTCCTATTTCACGGTAAACTAAACGGCCAAGGTTAGCTGGGGTAAATTAGAACCGCTAGGGAAATTTATTCCCTCCCCCAATTTGTTTTTATGGCATGGAAAAAGTTAAGTCCTGGTAAAAAATAGTATGTAACAGGATGAATTGTTCAAGTGAGACGAATTGACTTCTGAAACGCAGCGGTCGTTGCACTTAAGCCAAGTGTTTCGTTGATCTTTAATAAATGCCCAGTAATGTCCTGCTTTTAAGGTACCTGAATGGTTAATTGTGGCGACTAATCTGTACTTGTTGCTAAAGGAAATTTCATCAGTAGGGTGAGAAAGCACGATTAGCTCGTGGTGTTTCGTAGGCACACAGTTCACCGATCTTGTATCCTTGAAAGAGGAACCATTAACTGAGGCATACCTAAGTAACTGAACAACAAGGATATCGCCACAACTGGAAATTTGTGTTTCAGTTGTGCTCTCCTGGTGTGATGAACACTGGGGGCAAAACCACCTGTCGTCGCCTACAAGCTGTTGCGACTGCGAAATTGCCTTGAAAGAGTCCCCTATTGACTTGCATGTTGGTAAAGTAAGAATTGTCTCCTTTTGTTCTTTAGAAGAGGAACACAAACAAGTGTTGCAAGATGTTGTTGTTGTTAGACTAACAGAGAGAAGATTGCTAACCAAGGAAGAAGATCCAATTAGTTCGTCAATGACTACGTGGAGCGTCTCAGGGACGTCTTGCTGAATGTTGTAATGAAATTCATTTTTATTTAGAGTATGCATTCTGTTCTGCAAAGCCCGCAGGAAATTGGAAGGATCGATAGGTGAACGGGAGCGATGTAAAAGGGACATATTTAGGACTATTGACTTCACTAGTGGCGATAAAAAAGAGGACTCTGATGGCAGTTGAGACCAAAGTCTTGGAAGGACAGTTAACACTTGAAGGATGGAGTTTGCATAGCATGTGTTACCTTTGTTTATCAAACCGGCGTGGGCGTTGTTAGCTTTCTGCTTGGATTTGGTCTTTAGGTCAACTGCGGGTTTTGGTAATGATGTGGCTGAATACGGACCGTTATCGACAAAAGAGTTTGATGCCAAAGAAGACACTTGGAACATACGATCGTTTGAGGTTGCGGATGTTGTTGGACTGCATTCTTGGGACCATTGCAGAGAATCTCTAGCAAACCAGATGCAAAATGATGTTTTCATGCATATGTCACCAAGTTTGCGTGCAGTTATAAATGCAGATTTGTTGGAAAAACCGAGAGTCTTTAAACAACATGTAACGGACCTAGAACAGTAACCTCTAGCACCTACTTCAACAGCGTAAAGATGTGGAGACCAACCGTTACTACGTATCACTTCGACTAAAGAGGAGTATTTAGAAAGTTTGGTACAGTGCCAGGACTCCATATTCTCCTCACAAGGACAGGTAAGTTCAATGAGAATGGCAATTTTGGAACAGTTGGAATACATGACAATGTCTGGTCTTAGTGATGTAACAGCTATATGACCAGGGAACACAAAGCTATTGTTTAAGTCAGACAGTATCACCCAGTCACTGGCGTGATGGAATAGACCTGTTGGTTTTGATCTTTTCCCAGAGGTGTATGTACCTGCTTTAACAAATGGTATCTTAAACAATTTACTTTTCGGAGATGGTTTAAGTTCTGACAAAAATTCTTTGAGGCTTAGAAGAAGCTCACAAAGAACAGAATCATGTCGGAAAGTAAATCGGCCTTGAGTAAGGGCAACCTTGCAAGAACCTAAGACATGTGCTGTGGTGCATAAAAGCTTTCCACACAAGGAACAACTGGATTCAGTGCAAATGTTCCAACGATTTAAGTTGCTGGGTGACGGTAAAACATCATAAGTAGAAGCTAGGCAGAAAGAAAGCAAGTTTGGTGGCATGGCCAGAATGGATTTCCAGGACAGGTCATTTCGGATGTAATTCTCCCATCTGGTCCACTGCCCTTGTACTTGCAACTGCATGGCTCTACTCATGTTAGCTTCCTCGTCTATATCTCTGGCTGTGTTTGTTATCAACTTTCTGTAAGCGTGGCACTGTTTGGAAGTGGGAACCTTCAAACATTTTTGGATGCCTAGGCCAGCTCTACCCAGTTGGGGAGTACCTATCATGGATCGAACTGTTACTTCTGTCTCTGCCGTCGTAACTGCGTCCTTCACCTTCCATTTACCCGATTTTAAGGAGGGGGCACTAAGTGAGACTAGTGGGTCTTTAGAGTCTCTTAAAAGCAGATGGCCACTGATTTTGGAGGACTTCAGTAGTGATGTCAGACTTTTGATTGGCAGGGGACAAGGCGAACAGGAGCTGTACAGACAGATGTTAGTAGTGGATGGGTGAATTGAAAGCCATTTTCTGATAAAAGCAGATGTCTTTTGTTCCAACCTTGAAACCCGAGATATGGGAAACTCGTAAATAAGCAGTGGCCATTGGATTCTAGGGATAAGTAAATTTTGTAGAATCCAGAGTTTCTGAGTGCCTTTGAAACAAGAACTATTTATTATTGTAAGCCCAGTTGTTAACTTATTCTCTAGTTCCCCGATTGACTTTGCGTCTGAAAGTGAACCGTCAATAATACGACCAAGGAAACGAACAGGTGAGGAGTGTATTGATGGGATATACGAGGAAAAGTCAGTTGGTGTAGATAGAGGGGTAACAGAAAACGGGGTAGTGTTTACTGACCTACCTTTTATAAGTATTATGCTTCTTGACTTACGGGGACAGAAACTCATCCTTGCCCATGTCAAAGCAGTAGTACATCGGTTTAGGAGTTTTTGAGTTCCCGAAACAGAGGATGACATGAGGTTGATATCGTCCATAAAAGCTCTAATTACTGGTAGGGATACCTTCTTAGAAGTAACAAAATTGGAGGCATCAGATAGGAGAGTGTATTCAAGGATGATGTTGATGCCAGCGAGAAATAAAATGATGGAAAGAGTGCACCCAGCAAAAATGCCACGCATGTGCCTGTGCCAGTTGCTTGGTGAGGACAAACTAAAGGATTTGCTATAAATACCGATGTAATAAGTCTTGATGAACGATATCCAGCTTGGAGCAACTCCATATCTCTCCAGTGCAAAAAATATTAAATTGTGTGGAATTGAAGGAAATGCATTTGCGATATCCAGCCATATTGTGGCGAGGTCTGATTTGTTAACTCGGGCTTCTTTAAGAGCAGCCCAAACCATCGACATGTGTTCCCAGCAACCTGGAACCTTTTCCATACAACCTTTTTGGAGTGACGTATTGATAAATTTGTTGGTATTAATTATGTGGGCTTCTAACCGTCTTGATACAAGACTGAATAAAAGCTTGCCTTCTACATTTAATAAGGCGATAGACCGATAATCTTTAATATTAGACTCCATAGGAGTTTTTGATTTAGGGATATAAATTTCACTAGCACAACGCCATTGAATAGGGACAACACAATTTTTAAAACAAGACTTAAACATATTAAACAATACAGAATTTACTTTAGAACACTTTTTGTACACTTTATAGGGTATAGCATTGATGCCTGGGGAAGAAGCATTTCGTCGGGTTGCAAGAATCTTTAAAAAATCTTCATATTTAAAAGCAGATGCCGGAAAGGGTTGTGAAATAGGAGGGTTTGGTGGTAGCCCGTGTAGATTGCCTAGGGGAACGTCGTAAAGATCGTCTTTCACAGATGAAGATTTATGGTTATCAAGTGTTTCTTGATCAACCCTTAAAATAGAATAACACTTTGGGTCAAGCAGATCCTTTCCTGCTTTGTAAGGGTTGTTCCTGAAGGAGTCCTGAGCTTTCTTGAATTTTCGGCGCTTTTTCCTAGCCCGTTCACTTCGGCGCAAAAGTGTAATTTTAGCTTTTACCTCCGTTAAGAGTTGTTGCAACTCTTTCCTTTGGATTAGGTTGCAAGAAACCTTTATTTGCCTAAGAAGTGAATTCTTTTCTTTTATTAAATTAATGGAAAGCATTGTTCGACGATTCTTCCCTGACAGGTTTTTGCCACCTTTGTAAACAGGGTGACCAAAAACTTGGGCTGCTTCATTGTAGATAGTGTCTTCTAGAAGTTGTACTTTTTCAGAAAGAGAATTACAAAACCTTAGCCTGTTGGATAAGATTTCAGAAACAGAGCTATCCAATTGGGTCCAGCGATCGTCGATCATATTCCCCCAAGAAATTGGTGTTTTTGTTTGCAAGTTGTTGAGGTAATTCTTCTCAGTGTGAAGGGAGTGTCTCGTGTGGGGTTTATCCTGAGATACAATTGTCTTCTTAAGCTTTCCAGCACCACAATTGGGGAAGATATCCTGAAGTACAACTTTGCAACTTTTCATGGGGGGGTTCGTTAAATGTCTAATTGGAGTAGACGAATTTGTCACTTTAAAATCAATCTCAAATTCACCGCGGTGATTTGAGGGGTTATTTAGGGAATTATCTATAACTATAGTGGTTAAAATGCACAGGACAGAAGACCACCCTGAGTTGCCTGGCTCACAGGGCTAAGCTATTATTTTCGCAGTGTCGCCACTACTGCGAGGATTCGCTAGCGGCTAATTAACCTATTAGCCATTCATCTATTGGCACGTACCGTAGATTAAGGTCCAAGTAAAAGAAATACTAAAATCAGATCCGAAAGAATGTCCAATAACGGTCAAGGCATATAAGGAGCAAATCTGGTCTTTCCCAGTGTCACTAGTCTTTCCCAGTGTCACTAGTCTTTCCCAGTGCCAGCCAGTCTTTCCTAGCAGTCATGAAACCGTTACGGTGAACAGAAATTGATGATGAAGTGACAAAACAGCTGGCTGTTGTGATATAGCTTGTCTAATGACGGCTGGTTAATTATTAGAGGTTGTAACCCTCTGAAGATTCTGCATAATAGCAAAACCCTCCCTTTTAACAAGGATTCTGTCAGAAAAAATACATTGACCATTAAACAGGACGCGTAAAACAGTGGTAAAGCACAAAATACTAATAAACATAAAAAGACAACAAACAAAACAATTAGGCAATTCAAACTGAATTAATAGGCACACGTAAAATAAATAAAACTTATTATGACGAAACTATCCTTAAACGGATAAATCTTAAAATAATTCCTAACGGAACAAATGTAAACTAAAGCAGGCAACGATCTGTGCGCCAGGACTTGTGAACCTGGCTGTAGCTTTACACGTGTTAAGGGCGCCCAACACTCAGCCTTACACAGATCATTGCTGCGGTGGGTCAACCTAATGACAGTGCCAGCCTGTCATGACTGGGGTGATGTGCGTGGGCGTCAAACCACGAAGACAAGATAAGAATATCAAACCCCCTTGCAAAGCTTCTAAAATGACTCAGGGCAGCAGGATCGTCAATTCTGAAGGCAAAGTGAGCAAACTCTGCCTCCCTACTGGACTGGGGTAACAAGTGGGACCGTCAAACCCAAAGACAAGACAAAAAGTCTAGCCCCCTTGCTATGCTTCTTACAGGATCTCAAGAGAGAGAAGGGAGTGAGCAAACTCCTATTTCACGGTAAACTAAACGGCCAAGGTTAGCTGGGGTAAATTAGAACCGCTAGGGAAATTTATTCCCTCCCCCAATTTGTTTTTATGGCATGGAAAAAGTTAAGTCCTGGTAAAAAATAGTATGTAACAGGATGAATTGTTCAAGTGAGACGAATTGACTTCTGAAACGCAGCGGTCGTTGCACTTAAGCCAAGTGTTTCGTTGATCTTTAATAAATGCCCAGTAATGTCCTGCTTTTAAGGTACCTGAATGGTTAATTGTGGCGACTAATCTGTACTTGTTGCTAAAGGAAATTTCATCAGTAGGGTGAGAAAGCACGATTAGCTCGTGGTGTTTCGTAGGCACACAGTTCACCGATCTTGTATCCTTGAAAGAGGAACCATTAACTGAGGCATACCTAAGTAACTGAACAACAAGGATATCGCCACAACTGGAAATTTGTGTTTCAGTTGTGCTCTCCTGGTGTGATGAACACTGGGGGCAAAACCACCTGTCGTCGCCTACAAGCTGTTGCGACTGCGAAATTGCCTTGAAAGAGTCCCCTATTGACTTGCATGTTGGTAAAGTAAGAATTGTCTCCTTTTGTTCTTTAGAAGAGGAACACAAACAAGTGTTGCAAGATGTTGTTGTTGTTAGACTAACAGAGAGAAGATTGCTAACCAAGGAAGAAGATCCAATTAGTTCGTCAATGACTACGTGGAGCGTCTCAGGGATACGTAATGGATCGATCACTCAACAAGATTGGCAGGATATAAATAGTCGTTACGAAAATGCTTTGCCCCATACTGAAAAATGTAACTTTCTTCATGGTCGCGTCCTGACATTAATGGAAACATGGAATGAAGTTAATGAAGAAAACCACAATAAATTAGCCAGCCTTGGTGTGCCAGTTGCTGTTATTCCATCAAGAGGCCGTGGTAAACATCACTCTTTGACCGATAAGCAAGTGGGTCAAATACCGCTGAGATCTTTAATGGCAGTTGGTGCAACTGTAATACTCACCAAAAACCAAAAAGGTCTTACGGGCCTCGGTCTTAATAACGGTGCCATGGGAAAAGTAATTGCAATCCTTTATTCACCAAATACGTCACCACCTGAATTTCCAATAGCTGTTGTTGTCAATATCCCAAATTATAAAGGCCCACTATGGATTCCAGAACATCCAACATGGATACCAAATACTGCTGCTGAAGGTCGATGTGAGTCTGATCGTTGTAACAGAAATGGCCTGCCATTGATGCCAGGATATGCGATAACAATTGCCAAAAGTCAGGGTATGTCGATTGGAGATGGTAAAACTGCCACCCACATGCGTATCAAGTTACAACAATCAATTCAAATGGAAAAAAATAACCTTGGTACAGCTTACACTGCATTCACGAGATGCGAAAAAGAAAGAAATTGGGCACTTGTCGAACCAATTACTCAAGAACGACTCTTGTACATTAATACACATCCCCGTATTAAAGCCAGACAAGAGGAAGAGAAACGCCTGAAGGCATTATCGAATGAAACCGTCAAAAAATTCAATATCACTATGGAAAAGTATATTAACTTGTTGAAAAAACTTGACGAGTTTTGTGATGATGGTATTGAAGATGCAGTTTGTCCTTCACTATCTGTAAATTGTAAATTGTACATGTATAATATGCCTATCTCATTCATAATGATAATTACAATCTAAATTCCCCTATTTTCCAGACAATCACAATCTTGGCCATTAAAAACCATTCTAATCTGAACAAGGTGCAAATGCAACCTGAACAAGGTGCATTAACATTACAGCATTATGCGGATTATTAATGGTGTTGTTGTAGGTGGAGTGTCATAACACAGCCTAACAAAGGTCAGTGATTGTTACATTAACCATGGATACATTTGATATCCAGTTGCATATCTATTTCATCCGTACCCCATTGATTGATGATTATGAGATAACAAAACAGCAAGCTGTAGTGATTTGACTAGTCTAATGACTTTTATTTTAAGTGGTAGAGGTTAAACCCTAAAGATCTCTATGCAAAGCGAGATCTCCCTTTTACAAGGATGGTCTGTACAACCAAGTTAATTGAAAAAGCAACCCTCTGGACAATACAAATATTGCAACAAAAAAAACACAACATATATTGACATAAAACGTATATATATACAAATAAATAAAAACTATAAAAAGGAGGCAAACAACTACCTATGCGCCAGGACTTGTGAACCTGGCTTACCACAATTACCATACCGTTTTGACTTATCGCAATCAACATATCTTCTGTAACCTACCGATCATCACACCACAATTACCATACCGTTTCGACGTATCGCAATTAACATATTGTCTGTACCCTACCGATCATCATACCACAATTACAATGTCGTTTCGACTTATCGCAACCAACATATGGAGTGTGCAAAGAAGGAGGCACATGACCAAATAAAACCTGAACAAGGTGCATTAACATTACAGCATTGTGCTGATTATTAATGGCGTTGTAGGCCAATTGAAACCTGAACAAGGTGCACATGCAAGCTGAACAAGGTGCATTAACATTACATCTTTGTGCTGATTATTAATGGCGTTGTAGGCCAATTGCAAACTGAACAAGGTGCACATGCAACCTGAACAAGGTGCATTACAGCATTGAGCTGATTGCACAATATTTTTGTAAAGGCAACTTGGATTTTGGTCAGATCTTAAGTTATTTTTTAGCCAATATCTACGTCTAATTTTTTGTTAAACATATATATATATATAATAAACAGGGTAAAAAAGAAATGAAGTCATATTTTTGGTAAAAAAGATAAACTGAAGTGTGCGAAAAAAAATATTCTTGCTTGTGCTTATATTTGTACAGAACTAAAATTGCTTAAAAAATTTCAAATCCAGTTCAGTTGCTTAAAAAATGAGTTGCTTATAGAAAAAAATTGTGTATTAACATACAGATCCAAATTCAAAACCTGAACAAGGTGCATTACCATTACAACATTATGCTGCTTATTAACATATCGGACCAAATGCAACCTAAACAATGTGCTGTAACATTACAGCATTATGTTTGTAACGATTGCAAAGAAATTCGACATTCAGTCTCATTCGTACCCTACCGATCATCACAGCTCAATCACCCTACCATTACAACTTACAACAATCAACCTACCAGCCATCACACCTCAGTTACTGTAAGTTATGCAACATCAAGTAAACTATTACATCACCAAAATGGGATAACTCTTTTTTACTACCTTCTCGTGGTGCAGGTTGTCAAGAAGAGCTTGTAGACATATGAAATTTTTACTTGGGATATTAAAATTTAATAAATACATGTTGTTTTAAAGTAGAGTAGAAATGTGTCTACACGCTCTTCAACCAGCAGCCAGGGCAATAAAACTCTCTTTGCATGAAATGTTTGCAAACATTCTTTTTTCTTTCCGTGCTTTTAACTCCCATTAAAAGGTGTTGTATTAGAAATTTACCTAATCGCTTAATATTAGTTTTAAATTTCTATTTAGTGAAGTAATAAGATTGACAGTGAAGTTGTAAGTATTTTCATAGTTTGCTCTTTACCTTTTTATTACTAAAATTGTATTTCTTTGATGCAAAATTTTGCATTCATATAAGGCTTTTTGTATTAAAATTTAATACTGAGGAAGGTTTGAGACACATTTGTGTCCTATGTTTCTGTATTATATCTTTAAAGCAATTGCTAAAGTTTTGCCACATAAAGGCGGTCTTACATAGACTAGCTGTTGTTATTTGGTTGGTCTCCTGACTGCCATAGATTGTATTATGTATATGAACTCATTGTCATCTCATTATACGTAATAGATAAAATTGTAATTGAAACAGGAAAGAAATACTACCACTACTACTTTTAGCGACTAAATGAGATAATATAATACTTAGTTGGATTAGCATACAAGAATGGGCATATGAAAGTACAGTATTAAATTAATTTGAGAGGAATCTTTATGTAGAAGTTAAAGCAGAGAATTGAAAAATTGGAGGGGAAAATTGCGGAATTGGAGGAGAAAGTCAAAGTAAGTTATGCACTAGAAATAATTGACAGGCAATATGTTAGTGATGAACAAAGTAGTTCTTCTTCAATATGACTTACACGCATTATACTCGCCCGTCATGATCAGAGGTCCGATCGGGGTGAAGCATTCTCTGTTGAGAATGAAATACGGATGTGCTATGATAAATATTCACCTACGTATACACACCATCCGGATAAACTATGAGTTCATCGCTAACATATTGCCGCACGTAGTTCGTGGGTTCGTCTGCGGCTCGCATTTCTGGGGGCCGTGGATCGAATCCCGCTCACTGTCAGGCAGTATCTTAGTGATGAACAAAGTAGTTCTTATTCAATAGAAATAATTGCTTTAAAGTGTAGAATGTGGTAAAACAGTAACAATAACTTAGTGAATGATTAGAAAAGTTTAGAATGTAGTATTTCCAATTGTCTCATGTTTTAGGAATTATCAGTTGAGAAAACAGACTTATCTTGGGACGCCTTCCGGGACTTTTGTTCCCAAAATAAATCTTTGGGAGCTTTTATAAGCTCTCAAAATTACAAGTCCTGGAAGGCCTCTGGAGGCTCCCGCACATTCACGGAAGAGGACGATGTGCGGGAGCGGATGAAGCTAAAGAGGAGGAACAGTGGAAGAGGAGGATATCGGTGGTAAAAAAAAATGAAAAAAATGCTAAAACTTGCTGTTCTTAATTCATTCCTCTCAACCCATCCCCAGACTTTTCTTCTTATAAAAATTTTCTTTTGCACAACAGCATGCGGTTTTAATATTTTGACGTCGAAAAAATAATTAGTTCACTAAAACTTAATAAAGCTACAGGCTTGGACGGAATTGGTTCACGACTGCTAAAAGCAGGTTCGTCAGTTTTAAGTATTTATTTATCAAGTCTTTTCAACAAATCTTTATTTACTGGTTATGTACCTAAATGTTGAAAGACTAAAAGGGTCTCGCCTATTTTTAAAAGTGGCAATAAAACAGATCCTACTAATTATCGGCCTATCTCCATTTTGCCAATTCCTATGAAAATTTTTGAAAAGTTAGTGCATGAGCAAATGTCTCATTTTATTTCTGAGCACAACTTCCTGAATGACAGACAGTCCGGATTTCGAAAACTCTTTTCCACAGAAACTGCAGTAGTCGATGTCTCTGATTTTATTCTTACTGAGCTCGACCAACATAACTTTGTTTGTGCTGTGCTCATTGACCTTAAAAAAGCTTTTGACACTGTTGATCATAAAATTTTGTTAAAAAAACTATGGTGTTTTGGCATCAGAGATGCTGCCTTTGACTGGTTCGAGTCCTACTTAACGGGCCGAATGCAGCTGACTCTTGTAAACAACACAGGATCAGATCTGCTTCATGAAGACGCTTTTGGGGTGCCGCAGGGATCTGTGTTGGGGCCCCTGCTCTTTCTTTTGTATATTGATGACTTAAAATCTGTCATCAATTCAAACTACCACCATCTATATGCAGATGATACAATAATTATTTCGTCTCATAAAAACTTGGATACCCTTGTCTCCCAGGTCGAGTTAGAACTTTCGGAAGTCGACCTCTGGCTGAATAATAACAAAATGACTATTAATACGGACAAAACTGAAACAATCTTTTTCGGCAACCACAGCCAGTTAAAAAAAGTTGAGAACAAAACTATCAACTATATGGGTATTCCTTTGAAGAGGAGCGAAAAAGTTAAATATCTTGGGGTAACATTTGATCAAAAAATGCAATGGGAAAAGCACATTAATGATATAAATAGAAAAATACTAATTAAATATTCTAAAATTAGAACCATTGCATCCTGTTTAACACCTCACACAAAAAACCTTTTAATTAATGCACTTGTCATGCCATATTTCAACTACTGCTCCTCGGCATGGGCTTGTGCCACCCAAGGTAGATTGGGAAAACTAGAAAAACGATTAAAATGTGTCCGTACCTTTCTTGGGAAAGAGAGGGAATATTCAATGAATAATTTACTCATCAAAAACGATGCCATATTAGTTTTCAAAGCCATGAATGACATTGCTCCTGATTACATGCGATCAAAATTCCTTTTGACAAAAAACTGTCATAATCATCAAACAAGAGGAGCTTCAAAAAACAGGTTCACACTTCCCTTGGTCAACACGGAATTTGGCAAAAGAGCCTTCCCATTTAGAGCTGCAAAAGTGTGGAATAATCTTCCAGACCAAGTGACCTGTGATGGAAGTCTGCTTTCGTTTAAGACTTCCATCTCTAATGTATTTGGCAAATTCTAATGGAGATCACTTTTTAACTTTTTAATTTTTGTTTTTTATTCTTTTTCTTTTCAATTTTCACAGATTATAAATTTCACTATGTTTGATTGAGCTGAGGCAGTCTAAGGTTTATCATTTTTTTTGTTTCTTTTTTGTTCTAGTGGCCCCCAGTGGAAACAATCCACTAACTATAGGTTTTTGTGATTTTCTGGGCTAGCCACTTTAAATATTTATTATTATTATTATTATTATTATTATATAGTCAGTTAGCAAGCCTAATTTAGGTTATAAAATTATTTACTAAGCTATCATAAAACAATTTATTTAGCTAGCATAAAATTCTGGTAGCTAGCTAATTAACTAGATATGCTAGCTAACCGGTTTTTCAAAATTCGCGTTAATTTAATGACCGTTAATTAAATGCAGTGCTAATTTAAAGACTGTTAATTCATGACTCGTTAATTAAAATACTGTTAATTGGTGACTTTTTTACAATATATAAAATCCTAAAAAACATAAAAATAAAAATTTTCTGCTATTTTCTCCTCCTTGGACGATAGCTCAACGGTGTTCTTTTTTTCAGCGATCTTTTTTAAATAGCTTTTGTATCATCTTCATACTCTGATCCAAGTGATGAAACCACTTCTTCTTCCAAAATTTTAAAATTTTTAACATTGTCTTTCCAAACAACGAAAACTTTTATTTTGATTTCCAAACCGCAAAATTACATAATTATTACGCCCTGTTGGTCTAATGGCTATGACACTCTTGCAAACGAGAGATCCAGGTTCGAATCCTGGACAGGGCATGAAAAACAATTATCTTGCACATACAACAACCAGGTTGTATTATATTGGCACATATTTTGCTAAGATGATTCACTGTATATTGACCTTATATAAATTTAATACCTTACATTGAGTATATCTTTGAGTTGTAGGGGGGGAGAGTTTCTATTAAGGTGCCTGCCCCTGCCTTTCCGTTCCCTTGCCTACCCTTCCTATGCCTTTTCTGTTGCCTGTCTACTATGCCCTTGCCTGTGCCTCCCATGCTTTGCCTACCGCTGCCTTACTGATACCTCTTCCTGTTTCCTTGTTCCTCCTCCTGTATCCTTGCCTGCTTTGCCGTGCCTTGCCGTGCCCTTTCCCTGCCGTGCTTAATGCCTTTACCTTGGCAACCTCTCCTCAAGACTTTCTATATTGATTCAATTTCCATAATAATCACGTTACTGTATTTGTCGATCGAAACAGAACTGCCCGTTAAATGGCGAATGCTTGAATTTTTGTCTTATTCACAACGCAGTAGTACTAGCTGACGGCCAAGCACCTTTATATTTTGGAGCTAGTGAGAGTGAGTTCAAAACACAGTACAGCAACCACATGAAATCATCACGGCATAAAAAGTATGAAGACGAAATTAAATTGTCGGTATTTTTTTAGTAAAAAATGTTCAGCCCGCCTACATCCAGTGTCGGGTGAAAATGTTGAAAGGGTTTTATTTGGTTTCAGTTGAAGAATATTCAGTTGTACACGAAACAAGTAATATTAACTCTCTCTCAGTGAGTCGGATGTTGCAGACAAAGGTGTGGAAAAAGTAAATTCCCACCAACAAGAAAATGAATACCAAACTTGTAGATAATAAACGCAGGCATTTAGAAGGAAACTTATCCGCAGCTCAACGGGACCAACTTCTCATTAGAGAAGCCTAGGAAGATGCTCCGTTTCGCAAGGATTTAGCTGAGTGAATGCCTAAAACAACTGCAAGCTTTCCAACGTCCATGAAACATATAAGTCAATCCATGACACAACTTTGGAATAGTATTGGTCAGTCTATGGGAATGCTGTCACAAGGTTACACTCCACGGATTAATGTAATTAGTCCACCCAAGCCACAAGGTAATCCACAAGGGCCATTTTTCTTCAAAATTAGAACTGTTTATCGAAAACAGTAAACCTCAAAAGGAAGACGTTTTGTTCATGTGACATTTTGTAACTGTTAGAACTATTTTTCACTCACACCTTTAGGTGGGTATTTAGAAGAAAAAAATTTTGCTTTCATAGATCCAGAACTCGGCACAGGATGTGCTAAAGTTTGACTAGTTGTTGTGGACTTTTATGTATGTATTGTAGTCTCTGTCTTGTCTTTCAAATATGGTTTTATGATTATGAGGTGACAAAACAGCAAGCTGCAATGATGATACTTGTCTAATAACAGCTGGCTTGATTCCATGTCATTTTGGAGCTTAACACATTTTGTTGCCTCATTTTATCACATTTTATCAATATTACATCATTTTTTACTTTAGTTAGCATTTGAAAATTAGCATATGTCTTTTTCAAGCTGGTCCCTCATCATTGTTCATCTTTATTCAGCCTTTTTTGATAAACTTTCATTGCACTGCAGGTAACTCATTATTGTCAATATGTTGGTCAGCAATTTGGAAATCACTTGACCATCTGTTTAAATATACCAACCTCTCAGCGTTACCGTCTGTTGTAAACATTGAACAACATCCTGTTGCTATAGCGTTGGGAGATAACTTTACAGGTTTTCAGGGGATGTTAAATATTTTGTTCAGCACAATAACGTGAGTTCTGCTTCCGATGGAAACGGTCTGATTTTTATAGCTGGTGGTTACATTTTATAGCTATTTATCTATGTGATACACACAGCAGAGATTGCCACATAAATTTAACAGTCAGTCGATAAACAACGTGCAAGTTCTAGAAAACAGAAATATATATGTAAAAACTTTTTTGTAAAAAACAATATAATGAAATACGACGTGGAGATTACGCGAAGAAAAACTTTTTCCGCCAAAATATCAAATTTTAAAATTACAATTATAGCAGGCTCGGTTTTTATACGTGTAGTATGTCACAGATGTCTCTAGAAGAGGTCGGTTGTTAAATTTAATGCTGAGAAATATGACCTGCGGCATCCAGGCATTATTCATGAAAGGAGGGCAGTGGCGGTAGCGATTGCGCATGGAAAAGGAGTAATCGAATATCATCAATATGAAGGTGGCCCCAGTGGTGAGACGTGTTTTTCAGAGATTACTTTCCCGTAATGTTAAAACGTGGAAATAACCAGCGCAGAAGACTATTCCTTCAAGATGAAGACCCTTCACAAAACTCTCGTTTGTTGCGGGATGCTATGGATTCCTTCGGGTGCAGCTCGTTCACCAGACTTTAACCCCATAAAAACGTCTTTTATTTGGTTGGTATCCAGCTTAACCCTATTCGGTCCGGGGTTTTTCGAACATAGTATGTCCGGGGGGGCGGAATCCGCCCCCCATCAATAACTTTTCATAGGGTTGTTCAAATTGAATCAAACTTGGCACACTTATAGTACGTCATAAAAGGAACAAAATGTCAGCAAAAAATTTTTGCTGGCGTCAGTACATCTTCTGTGACGTCATCAGAAGCTAGAAATGTGTTAAAAATGCCACTATCTGCTTAAAATTTAATCACTTTTGTTCCAGAGCGAATTTTTGCATTCCGTTTGAAGTTTCTGAAAGCTAAATAAAAGTTATTTAACATATTTTCCGGTTTTTGCGAGGATCGCATAAAAAATTGCCAAAAATTGCCCGAAAATCCGTTTTTTTCCGATTTTCGGGTAAAATCCGACAAGTGTCCAAATTATGCAAAATGATTCTTCTTAATAAAACAAAGTTGTGTTGCAAGTTTCAAGTTCTAAGGATAATCCTAACAGGAGTTATTAAATTTTCCCCATTATAAGGATTTCATAGATTTGTAGGGGTAGTTTAGAGTAATGGCCAATATCAAAGTCTCTGAAAGGTATGGGACCTAAAAATTTGGCATGCAGGTGTCTAATAGATAAATATTGAAACTCAGTAAACTGAAAAAAAAACAAAGAAACATGCGTACAGCTCTGTCGTCATGTAAAGAGAACACTGTTATATTATCCTTCAAGAATTATCGACAAAACAATTGTTTCCATGTCAAAATGTGTTGACGAGGTAATAAAAGGTGAAGGACGTCGTACCGGCACAAAGCTTGTGAAAGACCTTGTAAAGTTGTGGAAGTTTTGGAGCAACGAGTAACGAGTAATGAGTAACCTTCGAGTAACCGTAGGCTGTTTAGAGGTTTTCTTAGCAAGATTTGACAAGTAACACGAGTAATCGTTTTGTATATAAAGAATATATAGTATTCCTATAATATAAAGTATGGTTACTCCGCTGGTGAAAATGACCTAAAAAAGAATGACTACAAATATTAATGATGAAGATCGATTATTCAACGATATCCTTCTCGAGATGAAAAGAAATAATGCTAGGTTCCAACGTGCAATCGAACCAAACAAATATGTTAATGTTATTACTAACTGTCTGTAGTATCTTGACGGTAACAAAGAAAAACACCCGATCGAAAAATACTTCAAAAGTTCAGGCGATCCCGCAAAGGTATGTTAACAACCTCGTACCCCGGTGTTTCTGAAAACAAGGCTGTATTTTATTTTTTCAACCCATGGTTTAATATTATCATACTATTTTATATCTTTAGATTTGTTCATAAATTCAGTAACTGTAATGAATGGCGAAAAAAAAAGATTAAAGCTCCAATGCAATCGGCTGATTTGAAACGTCATTCATGCTGCTTAATGCAACTTCTGGACGAATCGTTCACAACAAAGTGGGGAAAGTTTCGCTCTGACTTGGAATCATTAACTTCATCAATTGACAGTTATGGTCACTTTCTTGATACAGCAGAATCCAAACAACGGTCTACACAAGCAACTTTATCGTCCGCAAAAGTCCTTTTAGACCATGTAACGATTCGCACTTGTTCTGAAACAGAATTTATGGACAGAAAGTATCAGCGCCTCAAGGACGAACTACTGAAAAAAAATCTGAATGAACCGTTATTGTTCAATGAGGACAACCATGCAGCCAACAAATTCGAAAATCCAGCAGCACGTGATACAACAATTGTTACTGGTAAATATAGAAAGGTGGATTTGAAAAATTGCAAAAAATATCATAAGTTCTTGGCGAATCACTGCCGTGATGTAAAGCAAGTCGTTGTTATATGGAGACGATGTAGTGAAAATACATTCGATTTAAAATATCTTTTGGACGAAATGTAATTCGTGACAGGTAGGTTAGTATTATTCGAGAACTTGGAGCAACAACCAGCTACTATCAAAGCGTATATTACATCTCTAAGATATTTCTACACTTTTATCATCAATGATAAGCCAGAAATGTTGAAGTTGGCCCTGCTTCCCTTGTTCTTACTTATGAACTTTATACAGATTTGTGCACCTATGTTACGAAAATAAGAAATAAAATTGAAGGGATGTCTATTGCCATAGACGCACCGGTGTTTGTAAGCTGGAGTGGCAACAAGATGCCATCGTCAATGGCAACGGAACAGATAAATTCTTTCTGTGGAAAAGCAATCTGCTGTGTCGAAGGTACATGGGCAAAAAAGGGAAATGAGAGAAGATCTGGCCAACTTAATGTGTCACTCTGTTGAAACAGCTGGTTGAATTTATTATTTGCAAAACAAAACAAGTAAAGTTGGGCAAACAAGTTCTGCTTTACGCGACTTACTACGGAAAGAAGAACCAGAAGAAGAGCTGGAGAGTTGTGTTAGAGCTCATTGCAACGAGGAGATATGTAAGAAGAAAATCACACTTATCACAGTTCTCCAGAAGATGAAAGGAATTCCAGCCTTCACACACATAACTGACATGCACTCAGAAGCCATTGTTGTGTTATTGAATTTTTAGTTCTCTCACGTTAAATATGTAAAGATTTCCACTCAGTGGAAAATGTCGCAATTGATTGGTAAGCGGAGGATGTCAAGTCGCGAAAAATAAGAAGCAATTCTAATTTTTCCTGCGAAATCAGCTTCCCTCCCCCCGGTCAAGAAAATGCGATTTCACATTACTGACTCGCACATTTTTGCATGTTTAAACGTGCTGTTTGGCCACGTCCGTCGAGGTTTCTATTGTAATTTGTTATTCACTTTTAATTTAGATAATTCTTGTGAAAACGCAGCAGTTGATGCAGATGATATGGAAATTGATAATGAAGAACAATGAAAACCAATTAACTGCACTTCGGGGAACAGTAGCAAAAGTAGAAAGGAAATAGTGGTGTTTACTGAGCATGATTTAGAACGAATCCATAAGCATTTTCAGACCCTGATCGAGGCTGACCAGTCGAATAAAATTTGCATAAAGGAGTTTAAGAAACTCGTGTCAAGTTCAGAATTTAGCAATGTTCTTCTGAAATACGGTGAAGATAGGTTAATTTAAAAAGTAAGACCCGAAAGGAAAAGGTTCTTGACAATGAAAAAACGGTAAAAATCATGGCGTTGATTTCATTTTGCGATTTTCAACTGTTAGTTTTTATATTTTCTCTTTGATATTTTGCTTTATTTGTGTTATTTTCTAGAATAGGTTTCGATTGTGTGGTAAAATATTTGCCGTGTATTACTTCTAGAATGTTAACTGCCATATACTCCCATTGTTTCTTGATAGATTCCATTTATGTGTATTTCTAACATTATGCTTGAGATTTTGTTTTTTTACGAATCAAGAAAAACGTTTTACTAATAGAAATTTTTTTCGGTGCAATATAGATTCGTAAAACTCAAATGTTTCCATATCTGTTTTTTCCTGCAAAATACGCTTGACAATGCAGAATAACATGAAAACAAGATTAGCTATGAACTATTTTCGGGATGCCTATTCGTTTACATGCAAGTTTGAAGATAGTATCAACAAAATTGTAGTTAACCCAGCTATAAAGAGGGTATTTGTAGTCGTGTTGTGACAAAAATAGGTAAAATATTGTAAGTTTTAAGGGCGTATTTTTTGTCATAACCTAGTCACGTATTAAGAATGATGCAAATAGATCTTTATTTGCTAGTAACTTTAGAACTAAAATTTAATGTACAATTTAGTAACTTTCAGTAGCATTTCATACTTTTCTGGTTATTTTTTTTAAAAAAAATAGCTAGCTTAGCGGTAGCTTGTTACAGGCAAAACAGCAAGTAGCCAGCTAAACTAGCTACAACCCTGGAAAAAATATTTTGAAAATTTTATTATTACCTCTTCCTTTCCCAAAATCAATGCGGATAAAATATGCTTAGCTGATGCTCACGGAAGTACTCCAGGAACCTCAGAAGTAAGTAGTAACAAGGGGACAGTAAAAAGAGGTTATAATAATTATCATTAGGGATCGGTCGTTCAGTCAGTAGAGCGTTCCACTCAGGTCCAAGAAATTGTGGGTTTAATCTCCACATAAGGCCGTTGTCTAGTTGGGCAGAAATTTCGAAAATACGCTGTATCCCAAATGAGAGCTTTAAACACTCCAGAACCACCTTTGTAGTCTACCCTGGAAACAATTAACAGGGTATATCCCTCAAAATTAGTGATGCTAACCATCAAATATAAATCACTAATAATAATAAAAAAGGTCACACCCCAAAGAACAAAGCATTTTCTATGTTCGTTGCCTGCAATGATATATATCTAAAATTAATATTTTCAGACTATTGGCTGTTGTGATTATATACCAGTCACACTCCCTCTGTTACTACTGTTACCGACTGCCGATCAAACATTGTGATAGTTAACCTTAAGACTTACAGGTTGTAAGTAATGTTAATTGATAGAGCATAGAGCTTATCATAAATCTTCGTATATAGGAAAATTGTTTTGAGGTTTTTATCCAGTAAAAAGGAAAAAAGAGAATAATTCAGGTCGAATTTTAGCTGTGAACTGCTTAATCTTTGACAAAATTTCAGCCACAATGTTCCCATAATCTAGGTTCCATATTTGATTTTGAAAAATATTTTTGTAGAATTGTTTAAATTGTTTATTCACAGAAAATAACCTTTATGGAATTCTTCCATATTTCTTCCGTTTTTGAACCTCTCCATAATAATACCTGTATTTTGTCTGTCTGTTCAAAATGGTAGCTTATATTCTTGTGATCTTTCCGCAATATTTTAGAAACCAGTTATTAAATCGAAAATCACGTTATAATCGCACCTATATTTATAGTAAAAAGCCAAATTTTATTACTCACTGCTAACAGGCAAACAATGATGCACAAAATAGCGATGCGATGTCAAAAATCTGACCTGGGGATTTATCAACAAGCTACCAACTAGCCTTATTAGACCAGGCCCTGAAGGGGGTCAAGTACCACCCAGAAAGGGAAAAATTTCTGTTAGCATCATGTTATGGCATAGGTATTGGAGCTTCAGAAATAGTATGGTAAATGGCCTAACTCGGGAGGGTGAACCCTCCAAGGCTCTCCATCTTGAGTGCTTTGACACAATTTCTTGTTAAAATACTTGTTTCAGCATCTGATGTTTCTGAGTAAGTAGGCTACCTTAGATAGCGTATTTGAGTATAAATGTACCTTATTAGGATAACATTATGATTTTAAATAAATTTCGGTAGATATTCTGCTGCACACTTTATTGCAGAGCTCAAAAAGTAACAAGAATGCCTAATTTCCGTCGTACTTATGCGAAACTTCGCAGAAAAATCGAACAAATATGAAAACAAAAATGGGAGCAGCATTTTGAGATAATGATGATGAGGTGACAAAACAGTTGGCTGTAATGATAATACTTGTCTAATGACAAACGGTAGTAAAATGTAGAGTTCCAACCCTCTATACTGTATGATGAATAAATGTTATTATTCTAAATATGTCAGACCATTGTACTTCCTTCAATTGCAGTGCAATTTAATAGCTAAATTGTCTGTATTAAACTTAGTTTATGTAAATTTGAGGCATATTTACGCTGGTCAACATTATTCTGTATTTAACTTTTTTTTTTTACCTGTTTACACATGAAAGCTGCTGGTAATTTCTTAAGATTTCTAAGTATCAATAGTTCAGCAGATGAGAGTTTGACATGCTTTTACATTTTACTGTTTTCACATGTGCATATAGTTAATTTGTTGCTTAACAGAGCCAAACAATAAAATTAATTTATTTACTACTTACTAGCAAAATCAAAAAAATCACCAGCATCGTTGTAGGTTACTTGATAATGAGGTGACAAAACAGCAAGCTGTAATGATAATACTTGTCTAAAGACAGGTGGTTATGGCTATGTAGAGGTTATACCCTCTAAAGATTCCGAAATAATTCAAAATCTGCCTTGTTGCAAGGATTTGGCAAATTATACGATGACCACTTTGACTAACATTAAAGTAACACAGTACACAGGAACAAAGAAGAACAACAGAAAACATTAAACAAAACAATGATAAAAACAGCTACAGTTTAGAGACAATAAAAACAAGCGATTCAGTGCATAAAATAAATAAAACTTATTAAAGTGAATATCCTTTAACGGATAAATTTCAAAGGAATTCATTACGAATTCGTAGATAAGAAAAAGCAGGCAACGATCTGTGCGCCAGAACTTGTGACTCTGGCAGTGGCTTTACACGTGTTAATGGGCCCAACACTCAGCCCTACACAGATCATTGCTGCAATGGACCAGCCTAACAACAGGACCAGCTTGTCGTAATTGAGGTTTTATGCTACTAAGGTCGAAAAATTAGCACAAATAGAAAAAACAAAAATTATAACCCCATTTGGCTCTTTTAAAAGGAACTCGGGTCAGCAGGATCGTCAATCCTGAAGGCCAAGTGAGCGAACTTGGTCTCCCTACTGGACTGGGGTAACAAGTGGGATGATGAACCCCAAAGACAAGACAAAACGTCAAGCCCCCTTGCTATGCTTCTTACTTGGTCTCAAGAAAGAGAAAGGAGTGAGCAAACTCTACTTTCACGGTGGGTTGACCAATCAATGGTCAGCCGGGGTAAATTGCAACCGCTAGGAAAATTTCCTCCCCTGATTTACTTTGTTGCAGAAAAGAAGGCTAACTTCTACTAAAGAACAGTATGTAAGCTGAGCGATTGTTAAGTTGCGATGAATCCACCGCAGTAATGGCACGATCGTCACACTTAAGCCAGGTGTTATACTTGTCCTTGATAAAAGCCCAATAATGGCCTGCCCTAAGAGTACCGGAGTGGTTGATGGTGGCAACTAAATTGAATGTGTTATTGAAACACACATCCTCAGAGGGATGGGATGGTACTTTCAAAACGTGATGTTTCTTTGGAAGGCACGAAACCAACCTGTTGTCTTTAAACGATGACCCATTAAGAGATGTATACCTTAACAATTGGACAACTAAAACACTTCCACAATTTGATATTTTTGTCTCGACTGTTGCTTCCTGATGTGACGAGCACTGGGGACAATACCACTTGTTGTCGCCTAAAAGTTGCTGAGGTTGGAAAAAATAATTTAAGGAGTCCGATATTGACATAAGCGTTGGTAAGGTTAAAATGGGCTCCTTTTGGGTTCTTGAACATGAATAAAAGCAAAAATTACAGGACGTTGTTGTGGTCAATGTTACCGAAAGAATGTCGTCCACCAAAGATGAAGATCCGATCAACTCATCAATAACAACTTGTAAAATTTCAGGGACATCTTGTTGGCTGTTGTAATAAAACTCTGTCTTACCTAGAGCATGCATTTTATCTTGCAAGGACCGCAAAAAATTTGATGGGTCAATTGCCGAACGCAAGCAACTTAAAAGGGACATATTCATGACTATAGATTTCTCTAGTGGTGACTGATGGCAACTGAGCCCAGAGCTTTGGAAGGACAGTTAATGCTTGAAGAATGGAGTTCGCATAGCAAGAATTGCCTTTGTTTATCAATTGAAAACAGCCTTTTTGGTTGATGTTTGATTAGGATGCGTGGGTGGAGGTTGGGCATTTTGATGCGGTTTTAAAGTTGGAGAATTTGCAATAGGGAAGTGATTGTTTTGTGATAGAGGTGAAGAGGAACTACTGTCTAATGGCTCATGGGACCATTGTGTCGACTCTCTGGCAATCCAGATACAAAAAGAACCCTTCATGCTCATATCACCAAGTTTGCGTGCAGTTGAAAATGCAGCACGGCTGCTGAAACCAAGAGATTTTAAACAGCAAGTTACGGACTTTCTATTTGTTTCAATATTAGACTTTTTTCCAAGGTCTCGCGAATTTATGGAGTGTTTTTCTCAATTTACATGTTTGCTTTCTTTTTTAGGAACGTAGATACTGAAAAATGACACTGAAATGCATAATACATTACAATAATCAAAATTGTTCTTACAGCAAAGTTAAATCTCTTTACATGAGGAGCAATGCCAGTGTACATTCAGTACCATGCTACAAGAAGTGAGTCTTTTTAAACTATGAGTTAGACTACAACAACACTGATTTTCTTTCCAAATGTATACAAGGCATGCATACTTTTTCCTAGATTTACCTTGATACTCTCCACTGATCGCTTGGATCAAGAACTAGACAGAACTGTTTCGCTGCGAAGAACTTCTTGATCCTTGAGTGGAGGAAGTGATCGATCCGTAGAAGAACACAGCTCAGTTGGATTGTTTCCCAAGGAGTGCTTCATCTGCAGAAAATATAGAATTCAACGATCTAAAAAAGATGAATTTCCGAAAGTCGTAACAACATTGACCGCTGCGGAGCAGATTAAAACATTAACTGAAGAAAAGACACCATCATTGTTTTTAAAAATAAAAGATCTTGATCTGGTTGCAAAGGAGCTGCGGTATCATCAATCTTGTTATAGGGCATTTACGCGAAACCAATCTAACGATGGTCAACAAACTCCTACACTTGATGCTGCTTATTCTGTAGATGTACAAAGTCAAGGAGATTATGAATCAGTCAAAAAATATATTGAAAAATATGTATTTCAACATAAACAAGCTGTTTCAATTAGCGTTCTACAAAGTTTGAATGGATTACGACAGGACAGTCGATATCAATCAAAATTAAAAACACGAATTCTAAAAGACTACAAAAATAGAATTGAATTTCTCTCCGTTGGTAGAAATATGCCCGAGATATTAATTGACAAGTCCATTCCTGTAACAGAAATAGCATTTAAAGACAAAGAAGGGTGCATAATCAAATGTGCACAATATATTAGGGACGATATTCTCGATCAAGCGAAACAATTTCCAGAATTAACATGGCCACCAACCCTTGAGGAACTAAATCAGGTGGAAAAAAACCCTCCGAAATCCTTGCTTATTTTATTGAAGCATATTTTGATTATGAGATAACAAAACAGCAAGCTGTAGTGATTTGACTAGTCTAATGACTCTATTATTTTAAATGGTAGAGGTTAAACCCTCTAAAGATCTTCGTGCTAAGTAAGACCTCCCTTTTGCAAGGACGCTCTGTACAACCAAGGTAATTGAAAAAGCAACCTTCTGGTAAATACAAATAGTGTGCACACAACAATATTAAAGAAACACTGTAAAACGAACGACATCTCAACAAACTATAAAAAGGAAGCAAACAACCACCTATGCGCCAGGACTTGTGAACCTGGCTGTAGCTTTACACGTGTTACGGGATCCCAACACTCAGCCTCACACAGGTGATTGATAATTCAGTTGTGTCTGAGTCTAGCGAGAGACTAATCAGTTCGTTCTCTTCCGATATTTTGGCTGCTGTAAATCATGGGAAATTGATTACTGCAAAGCAATTTTTACTAGCCCTCGGTTTGCCCAATATTACAGGACAACACAAGGCTATAGAGATTGTCAAACGATTTGGCCACAACATAAATGCCACTTGTGAGATTGAGGCAGCGCAGGAATTGCGGGAATGTTTTTTTAATCAATAAAGATATGCAGCGTAATTACCTATATTAAAGCAGTCCACCTAGGCACGGTGTATCTCTGCCCAACCTGGCGTTCAACACAGGGTGACCCAGCGAATATCTGTACTAAAGCGCTTCACCTGCTCAGCGCGTTCAACACAGGGTGACCCAGCGAATATCTGTACTAAAGCGCTTCACCTGCTCAGCGCGTTCAACACAGGGTGACCCAGCGAATATCTGTACTAAAGCGCTTCACCTGCTCAGAATGGTTTACCTACACATTAGCGCTTAACCTGGCGGTCATCGCCGGATCACCTAGATAGTCTTTAAGAATATAATTGCAGCTTCGCTTTATTATTGATGTGTTTAAGTATATACATACATCCGTTATCATCACCTGACGTTATAATTTGTCCACAATTTAACTCAAGTGAAAGTGATACTGTTTCAACCAGTTAATAATAATTGGTCATGTTCTAGAGGTCATAGGCACAGTCTCGCATCAAAGTAAATATTTCCAACAACTTTATTCAAGACTTATTTTTTATTTGGTCTCTTTTTTTATATAGTCATAACCAGCCATATCAAGGGAAATGTTCACTTTTGAAAATTTTCAACAAAAGGTTCTAACATTAGTAACTGGTATAAATATGAAGACCGTATTTGATGCTTCTGTCCTTACCATCCAGCTAATAATACTTCATAAGTTGTACTTTCTAACTTTTTTGGTGGATGAAAATCTGTAAACAATGTCAACTGTAAAAAGCGTAGAAGGCTTCTTTTCTCTTCTGTGTGGAAAGAGGTAAAGTTAAGTCAAAAAAGAATTGGCTTGGTCCACTTTTATTTTTAGTTACATAAATGATCTTCATTTTGCTATCAATTATTCTTTAGTTCACCTTTTTGCTGATGACACCAACATGCTGCACATCAGTAAATCGCCTAAACAACTCGCCAAGCATTTAAATATAGATCTTAAAATCCTATGTCACTGGCTTAATGCCAATAAGATTTCTCTCAACAAAACAAAGACCGAATATGTTATTTTCAAATGTCCTTTTAAGCCACTTCATTTCAACTTTAAATTAAATGTTAATGGTACTAAAATCTATCCCAGTGATCAAGTCAAATATCTTGGAATCATTCTAGACTCTGACCTAAGCTGGATATCACAAATTAATAACACCATTATTAGTCTTAGAAAGCTAATGGAGCTCTAGCCAAAATCCTTTTATACTGTTCACAAGTTTGGGGTCAAAAAAGTTATCGTACACATCGTATTGAAATTCTCCAAAATCATGCTATCCGACTCTCGTTTCTTTTGGAACTCCCTACACACCACTCAGTTCACTCTACTCCAATCTCGGACTTCTCAAGTTTCCCGACATGATCTCTATGCAAAATATTATTTTTCTGCACAACTTAGCTCATAATAGCCTTCCTGACACTATCAAAAATACTTTTTCCATTAACTTTTCTCATGATCAACACACTCGTGCTGATCAACAAGGGCTTTTAAAGTTATCTTTTGTTTTTTCAACATCATTTGGGAAAAAGTCTATCAGATTTCACTCTTTAAAATCGTGGAATGAGGTACAAAAATCTTTTCCTTTTCGACTTCTTAGTTATTCTACTTTTGAGATCAAACCTATCCTATTTCAGCATTTCTTAAACAGCTACTAAATTTTATTATATTTTTTAACTGTATCAGCCTCCGTATTTTTTGCATCATGCCTTGTGCTTTGATTTTTCTTGGTAAATTCCTATTTGACTAGACTTATCTACATGAACTCCTACCTTTGTGTTTTGTATTAGTCCCATTCCTGTCTTTGTATTTTGTCCTATTTGTGATGTCCTGTTTCTTAGGTGGTCACCACTTTCATTTAAGCTATTTTGCTTTGTGGTGATCTCCTTTCAATAGACTTATTTACAACAATACTTATAAAATCATGTACTTTACCTGTCTATTGATGAATAAATTATTACTTACTTGAAGTATAGTTTGCTACTAGAAGCAATATATACTGTGTTTAAGCAGCAATATATGCAGGGTCAAGGTAAAATGAAGGTGCTAGGTGCCAAAAACAATTAGCTTTTTAGGACTCCCCACCTCTTGTAACCCATCGTAACAAATCTAGTACCACACACACCCCTTTTTACTTGATATTTAAAATTTTAAGACCTTGTCTATTCATTTCCATATTTATTCCATATCAAAGGCAAACTATTGCTCTAATATGAAAAAAGATATATCAGGACCATATATTAAGCACACAAGATGACATTTTTGGTACTTTTGTGTAAGTCAAGACGCAAAACACAAATTCAAGATGTATATAGATTGTATACTAAAATAACTAAAAGTATCTGTCATACATAAAAACTAAATTTTCATAACAGTGCGTAACAAATATGATCATACCCCCACCCCTCAGGCATTATGTAATTATTAAATGGTCCCTCTAGCTATATAATTTTTTTTTTTTGGTTCGTATGTTTTCAACTGTAGCTAAATCCTTTTTGTGGTGTTTTCAGATACAAATTTAGTTTCCAAACGTGACATTTTTCTACCCATGACTAATACATGACAGATCAACAAAATTTTAAGCTTATTAAGCAGTCACATCAGTTCTTTATATTAATTGGAAGACGCATTTAGCTAGTCTGACTAAAACTATACTTTTGGAAGAGCACTTCTTTTTTAAGTAGAAAAATAAATAAAAAATTATTTTTTTAGTAAGCTCGCTAGCTCTACATGTATTTTCTCATCCAGCTAAATTGCCAAATTCATGTTTTTTACTAAGCTTATTTTCATTCAAAATGTCAACAATGGAAATCGGCCAAAATAACATCTTTCATAAAAATATTTACTGTTTAGCTCACCCTTTTTTAGTCAATCTTTTTTAACATTTCTCCATTTCTCATAATCTTTAATCTTTTTTTTTATTTTATCCAGCCTGTGCCAGGGGTAATTTCGCCGCCCGCCTTGATGTCAAAAAGGCAAAAACCCCTGGGGACGAGGTTGGGTTGTGATAAGGACAGCTTAATAGAAAAAACATGCAGCAGAAGGATTTGAAAGCCATTACAATACCACCCTGATATTGGTAAATATACAACAGGTGGTGCAGGTGGTAAATTTGTATTAGATTCATGCCATTATGGTAATTGTTTTGCGGTCACGTATCTCGCGGATTGTCCGGTTCACAGCAAAAACGACATTGAACAAGATCGTTTTAACTTAAGGCTCATTTCCATTTGACTGTGTTTTCGCTATAGCGCAAGAAGCTCACAGACTTTTTTGTTAGCGCCTGCGCATTTTGAAACAAAATTCTAGTTATATTCTAATTTTGGCGGAAAATGCAATGAGCCTGTATGTTAACTCATTAATATACTCTATCCAATCAAGCCTGATTTTGTCTTTTTGAAGATTGGAATCATACGACAAAAGCCATCTTTTTTGACCTAAGAAAAACTGTAGAATAGAATTATTAAATACCTCCTGATTTCTGAGTGATGAGCGCTGTGCTCTCTGGGCGGTGGTATTTATCAAGTTGTTTTTTAATTTTTTCTTTGGAGATGTCTCTTTCCCAGATAAATTGCACTGCGCTGGCCAGTTTCTCTTTAACTTCTTACTGAAGGTTTCATCCACCTTAGCATCTGAAATAAGGCTATTTAGGTTTTCATCCTCCTCTTTAGTAGTTATAGTCTTTGTGTCCTTATCCTCATGACCTGCCTCCTCTACCCCACCCTCACCCCTTAGGTCGGCAATCTCTGATGGGCAGCAGCAGGCGCCCTCTGTAGCATTTGTGTTCACTTGATCCAATGTGGGGCAAGGAGAGAATCTTCGTTAGATGCAGTCGCACGATTAAAGAAATGCGCTTGATAAATACTTAGGCTTAACACTGGTTCTTAATTTGAAATAAATACTGCTGTGATCAAAATAATCAGGCCTGTATGGGATAGGATTGACAGAAATTGCGGTATCTGCTTGACGTGCGTAATATGCCAATTCTTTTTTGACTTAACTTTACCTTTACCTGAAAAGGATAGATTTATTAACTTAGCTATAGGTACTGACAGCGTTTCCCTAGATGGGATAAGTACTTCAGAAGGAATGCTAAATGGACCACTTGCTTTTTTGCTATTAATGAGAGAAAGACAGTCAAAAACTTCAGTTGATCAGTAGGAGTAAGAAAAAGAGAATTGGGAACAGGATTTTTTAAATATGAAGAAAAATTTTTAGAACTAGGTGGAATGGTTTTCCTAAGATCATCTGCAATTGAACTGAAATATTCATTGAAAGAATTAGCTATGATTAAAGGGTCAGATAGGGAAAGTTGATAGCTGAGGGAAGGGAAAGGATCATATCAATATAATAGATATAAGGACTAAAGGTTGCTAAGCATTATGTTAATTTTGACCCAAATTTAAACCTAATATTTTCAACTATAGGTTGCTTATAAAAAATTATTCAGCTAGCTAACATTTATAAGACATTGAAAACATATATTTGCTTAGCTCGCCAGCTATCTAAGCTAGCTTTAGTTTTGTTTCCTTATTGAACATATAACTAGCTACATGCCACAATCTAAGACTTACACATTTTGACTTGTAAAATAGCAGCTAAATTGAGGGTAGCTAGGTTTTCATGTGTATCAGTATATCCAATCACACGTTACCACATTTTGTTGATAATTGATAAATAATGCTTCTTAAAAGATTTAATCACCATAAAATATAGTGCCAGGGTGAACAAATAATAACTTGGTTTGGAACAAAACTTTCTAAAGTCAAGCGTTAAAAAACATAAACAACTGAAAGATATCGTCCTCGCCATGTGTGAAGGACTCGATGAGATTGCTTTTACTAGCTGCATAAATTGTAACAGCGAGACAAACTCATTAATTATTTATAGTAACCACTATACTGGTTATGAAAAGCAGCCTGTACCAGGGTCTTGTGTAGCCGTCAAGTAAGCGCTAGCGGCCCTTAGGCAACAAACCCTGGGGACGAGGATGCTCATTACCCCTTACACATTTATTTTAAAATGACAGTTCTTATCATGGACTCAGAAGAAGAATGTGCTGTGACCTATAATCAACCCTAACGCAAATGCTTAAGAAATCCGAAAAAATAAATTTACCTGGTTACAATGCTGTTTCTGATTGATATATATATATATACAACTAAAAATAGCTTCACCAACTTAAATGTAGCAGAAAGATTGCAACTATACAATTGCAAAAAATACGATTAAATATTTGCCAAAATTATTCTCGTTATTTTGATGTTATCTCTAGATGCCCAATTTTGATAATGAGGTGACAAAACAGCAAGCTGTAATGATAATACTTGTCTAAAGACAGGTGGTTATGGCTATGTAGAGGTTATACCCTCTAAAGATTCCGAAATAATCCAAAATCTTCCTTGTTGCAAGGATTTGGCAAATTATACGATGACCACTTTGACTAACATTAAAGTAACACAGTACACAGGAACAAAGAAGAACAACAGAAAACATTAAACAAAACAATGATAAAAACAGCTACAGTTTAGAGACAATAAAAACAAGCGATTCAGTGCATAAAATAAATAAAACTTATTAAAGTGAATATCCTTTAACGGATAAATTTCAAAGGAATTCATTACGAATTCGTAGATAAGAAAAAGCAGGCAACGATCTGTGCGCCAGAACTTGTGTCTTCCGGTTGAAATAACTTACATTACAAGAACTGAACAACATTAGCCATTGTATTTAAAGGGCGTGCCAGTGTGATGCCATCTGAATTTAATCGAAATCACATTTAAGTGGGACTAACATTGTTGCATATAGAATCACAAAGACGGCAACTTTCTAATTGGTAATGCTTGACAATTTTTTTAGGTACTATTTCCCGGAGGCGCCACCAAGGTTGGCGCCGTAGGAAAATTTTTGAAAATTGGACACTCTAGATCGTTAGAAAATGCACTTTCGTACACCTATACTATACTGACATTTTACTATTTGAGAAACATCACGAATTGGTGTTACTTTTGCACGATTATTCAACCCGCCAGTTTTGAATACCGCGGGACGAGAAAAACACGTGAGGAATTTAGTATGCTTGTAACTGGTGTACATAGAAAAAAGATCTGAGACGAAGGGTGAAATCAATTTGAAAGAGACAACTGATGTACACAAAAAAGATCTGAGACGAAGGGTGAAATCGATTTAATGATTGAGACAAACTTTGTCTCACTCATTGCGGAAATAGAGGTTCTCGCTTTTTTAAAAGAAATGCGTGTGATTTTAATATGTGTGGAATCAGAATGTATATTTGTTAACAACTGGCAATAAAAGTTTTTTCTTCAGTCTCGTGGCATAATAATAAGTTATAAATACATATTACTTTCAGGTAACATACTTCGGACAGGAGACGCGACACCTACAAGTTTGATCATATTTTGGGGTGTGATCATATGGTGAGATGTTAAACCCAAAGTTTTACATGTTATTGCTCATTAATTGATTCGCAAATATTGCACAGATTGATTGTCGTATGACCTGGCAAGGATAAATAAATGCACAATGAGTAGTAGGAAGATGAATTATGGTAAGAAATTTATATCGGTATATTCTTTTCTCATTACTTATATTGAAAAACGTGTTTTTGTGCAATATATTGTAACTTAATATTCATATTCTAAAACCTCACGATATTTTACGATGTTAGCTGAAAATAATACTCCACCCAGGTGTTGCTAAAACTTTTGGTTTTACCAAGAAACCAAAAACTGACAAAGATAACACTTTTTAACTAACTAAGTTAGCTCATATTGAACTTTTATCACACTTTCCTTTAGGGTCCGTCGACAAACAGTTTTTGTCTCCGTTAACGGCAATGTGGCCGTAGACTCGAAACCCCCCTCCCCCCTGCCCCTTAACGGCAAGCCCATTTCCCCTACGTTAGTTTCCGTCTCCGTTAACGATAAATCGGCCGTTAAATAGAATTTTGTCCCCCCCCCCCTTGTCTCCGCTATCTTTTATTATATATCCACGTACAATAATTTTTTTTTTAGAAAACTGTTAAAAGACTTGCAACTTTCCGACGATTCGTTTTGAACCATACACACAGAAAAAGAAGATCAATATTTTTAATTTAATTCCTAATGTGAAAACATGTATTTAAAAAGATGTTGCTGTATAAAAATTATTTCAAAATTGTATAATACGTCAATTTTCAAGTAAAAAAAACCCATTGTTATAAACAAATGTTTTGTAGTTTTAATTTGCCACCTCGTGGTGGTACCTGCTCCATTGAAAACGTGCCACCACTCGATTACAAAAGCATTCTAAAATCGAAATAAAAGTATCATACTGTTTGAATTTTATCAAGAGTATTTACAAATTGAAAAATGAGTCGTCAGTTGACTTTATTTGGTTCTTCTGTGAAAAAGACACCCAATTTCGTCGTTTATCGGTTTCCGTCGAATGGGTATGAAATTTTTGTAGAGAGGTTTTGCTTACGTAAGAGCAAAGAAGGCAATAAGTCCAGTAAAAAAAAGATTTATATCAAATGGCTCAAAAAATGTGGAAAGAACGATATTCCCAAAATAAAGAGGAGTTACACGAATTCATGACGTTATTACCAGACGAACTACCATTCAAAAGGTTAGAGTGATTAAAATTCCTGTCTTTCCTCGATTTTTTATTGAGTGGGCGTGTGTACAAAACTTTAACGTAGTCCATCTTTTTTTATATAAGAAACATGAAATTTGAGTTAAGCCTGACTGTTTCTTAATATTTTTATTTTGTCAGCCTCAAATGTTTCTTAAATGTTTCTTAAAAATATTTCCCGCGGGGAACATTTCTCTGGTGTTGACTTATAGTCGATGACATTCCAGTGCATGTTTTTATTTTAAAACAAGAAAGCCAATGCAGTGTTGACTATCGAATTCTATTTTAGTTTTGAAATTCTATTTACTTGTAGAAAAGATGACAAGGAATCCCATGAAAAGCATGGAAATGTCCCTAGTAAAGGATTTTTTACGAGATGTACAAATAAACCCCAAAGTGACAGTCGTAACTCGCCCAACACCACAGGCACTGTTTCAACCGTTAATCATGCAAGAAATAATATAACGGATCTGCAACCATTGATCTCCCCTATGTCATCTAAGCAATTCAACAAAAACATTAATGAAATAAGTATACACAAACTGAAAGTGTTTCTTGATAGTCATTGTCCAGACCTAATAACTGAAGACACATTGAACAACGAAGCTTTTGTCATGGGCATACGTCGCTTTCTTGATGAATATATTGTTTTTGAAAAAGTGCATACTGAATATAACAGCCTGAAAGAACGGAGCGGTAGAAAAACTGTATTGACTGAGTCATTAAATAATATCAAGACAAAGGTATCCGCATTAATTCATAAACTAAGTGAGGCAGGTGAATTAAAAATTGATTTAGCATTAGGGACAAGCGTAATTTGCCAAAGAAGCGCGTTGAAGCTAAGCAAGTTAGGCGAAGCAGTATCAATGGCAGTAGATATATGTCATATATTAGACACGTCAAAGTGTGTACAAAAAATGAAAAAAAGAATAGGACAATGCCGAACAAAAGCGGAAAAGGTTTTATCACAGCTAAATGTTTTAGAAACTAAACTTGTCTGCTTTAACTCAGCGCTATCGTGGGACACCGCTTTTCACAGATTTGAGAATCTGAACTGTCATAAAAACGTACCTATTGACCTTGTCATTGCTAACGCAAGAACAATCCAAGAATCCTTCTTTATCAACACTGATGATATCATGGCGGAAAATAACATGTTGAAAAATTCAATTGTAGAACAACTTTTACATTACTTTCCTGTACTGAGGGCCGCAAGGAATGGACAATGCGTCCTGATTAACGTTAGAGAAATGGGCCTTGATGGAAACATGTTTGAGATATTATTGGGCAGTGATGACGTACCGCAAGATAGAACTAACAGTATCGATGAAAAATGTAAAGAAGTTGAATTACCTACCTTTGGACCGAAAAAGAAAACAGGTAGAGAACCCTTGTGGATGAAATTTCCGTCGCTGATAGACTGTGCCACAACATTTATTAAAGAGCACTCCTTTGCAGCACATATCAGAAGACGTGAGTCGACTGGCACAGGTACTGGAGTATCTCTGAAACAGCTTCAACAACACCTTCTTAAACATGTTCCAGGCCTTAAAGAGCATGGTTTATCGCGCGATGCTGTTCACCATTTGATGGTTGCTCCCAGGCTCAATAGCTCACGTGCTCACAGATAAAGTCGTTGATTGACGCCAAAGTTCCTGCGAAAAAAAATCAATATAGAGAAAATAGTGCTAAGCAACATTTTCTTTTTGCAAGAGTGGCGTATAGAGAAGAATTTTGTTAAATGTTTTCAACCGAGTGTAAATTATATTCAGCTGATGACATGAACAAAATTAGAATGGGACCTGCGCCAGCTGTATCCCAATACCATCAGCAACATCGCTTTTTCATGATCAGTAATAGTCCTAATTTCCATGACCATGACTTCCCGAATCCAGGGTACCTGATAGTGTGCTCTGGGTACCAACTACAAACGGAAAAGGAGGAAGTTGATATGATCGCCAGCGAATTCACCAATATAGAACGAAATGACGTCATCAATCCGAGTGATGATGAATTGGAAAATCAAATTGATCAACCCCCTATCAATTTGGAAAAAAATATGACACACGACAAACTTGGTCGGCTCCACTACAAACGGCCAACCTATGGACCAGCTGTTTTGAAATTAAGGGCAGTTAAATTCGGTGGCTCAACTGCACAAACACATGCTAACGATCTGCTACCTATTCTGTCGGCTCAAGTGAAGGATGGGAAAACTGTGGCTTATATCAAAGTCGACAATGGTCCGGATTGGAGCTTGATTAACGTGACAAACGAGCTTTACTTTGGACGGTTATGGAGAGACAGTGGGCTCGATATATTGGGAATCGTGAGTTATGCTGCTCAATGGTCTGCATATAACAACATTGAGCATTTATGGAGCCCACAAAGCAAGAAGCTAGCGTCGGTAATATTACCATCTGTGCTGGAAGGAGATGAAGGCGCTCCAACGATTTGTCGCCTAGTGAATTGAAAGAAAAGGAAGCTGCCGTCTTTGACAACGCCATGAGCCTCATAAAAAATAAATACTGGAAGGATGCTGAGTTCAACGGAGGTGCCATTACGACATTGGTGAAAGCATGTCTGGAAAAGGAGACCCCATATGACGACTATGAAGTCATTCACAAGGTAAGCAGTCTTTTGTAATGATTTTAATAAAAGATCGCTGAGGTAATACATTTTCTATTAGGACGATATATATAATACGATTAAGAAAGAATGCTTTTTAGGTCATGACGGGTTCCATCAAGACATTAAGGTCTACTAAAGATGTTGTGGCTGAACTTAGATTTGTTGCAAAGCACATCGACCGAAAAAGCAACGAAATAATCTTTATGAAATGTCATGATCCATTGTGTGGACACTGCGTACGTGCGCCTATTAAATGCGTAAAAGCTTGGGAATATTTGAAACAACGAGATTTCATCTGGTTTAATCCTTTGCCAAGCCAAACTCATCCCAACCATTATATGATTTTTGTTAAGATGAACGAGCTGGATAACACTTCTTTACCAAAAAGGTATGATATTTTGTGTATAATTGATTTTCGTGTTCTAATGAAAAGCTATTTGCAACATTTGTAGCAAAATACAAATAGAATTTCGTTCGATTTACTCCACGAACTAACAGTACATATATTCATATTTTTTTACAGATGACGAAATGCTACCATCTTCGATTGTGATCGGAAAATGTCCATATTGTCCTGCATTTCCCTTTCTTTCTGCTGCAGAAAAAACTCGTCACATGACGGTGCTTCATCATGACAAACGAGGTATGACTTATTTAACTTATATTAAGTTTTCCATTTGCACATTGAATTCAGTTTGTCATGTATGCGCTCTTCCTCTTTCGATGGCTTGTTGATTTTACGACTCATACGTTCAACTTTAATTTAATATTTTTTTTATAATTAGGAGACGAAAATCCTATATGGAATAAAAAACATGTCTGCCTATTTATCATTAAATCCCAGAATTCTGGCAAGTCAAGATGTGGCATGGAGTTTCCATCCGAAAACAGGCTGAGGGAGCACAAACGGCAGGCTGGTCATTTATTGAAAATGAAACGGTCGGCCGAAGACCAAGTCAATAGTGCCAGCAAAGTGTTGCGCATTGATACAATGCTACAGGCAATGACGGAGCTAGATGACTCGACTTGCTATTTGTGTAAGAATTGTTTTTTCCTGGTCCTGGTATTCTTGATAATGACTACCCCTGTATATGGTGTGGAGGGGGGGGGGGTACCTAATAATAAATCCATGCTTTCAATTCTGTTTAACGTGTCCATCAGTCTTCTCGATCAAATTTGAATGCAATGTGTATAAATGATGTTTAACCAAAACAGGTAAAGAAGAAGACGTCAATAATGACAGTGATTCTGATTCTGATTCTGAGAACGTGCAAGATTGGGTCCAATGTGACAGTTGTAAAAAATGGTACCATGCACAATGCGTAGAACAACAATGGCCTGATCGAAGCGTAGACGCAGATGAATGGCATTGTTGCAAATAATGAACACGTTTTGAAACATTTTATTTGGTTTGTGTAATATATATATATATGTACACGATATCTTTATTAAGCTAACTTGTCTTGAGACCATTCCAGTGTGTTCTCCATGGTCTCCCAACTTCCGTTCCGAAATTCCATGTGAGCATCATAAATACCCAATATTGATTGGTCGAGCTCTACGCATCAATCTTTGTGGAGACTTATACCAACACGAGAACCATTTTTTTAACAACCAATTCTCGATCATGGCGGAATTTTACTGTGGAAACATTTTCTAATTTGTTGAATTTTTTTCATTTTCCTTAAAAGAAATAAAGGTGATAAAGTGAAATTCGTCTCCATTTTTATATTTTTAACGGACGATGCATTACTGTTTGTCGACGGCCCCTTATACCTCACTTTTTCAGAACAACTAGCTATGGATGGCCTACCAACTTTCTGTTGGTTTCCAACAACACAAACGGGAATGTAAATATTTTTGCGAGTATCCATGGGAAGAAAACTTTAATAGAGGAACAAAAATATTTAATAGAGATAGCAGAGGAGAAGATGCAATTCTGGACTGTATTTCTGAATAGCTGCTTCACACGCCGTAGATTACATGAATAGACATATTCGTGTAGCAAATATGTTACAAAAGTCGCAATATTTGGGGCGGGTGCAGGGAACTTGTTGAAATTGGATTTGTTTTTCGTTTTACTTAAAAAACCCATCCTGCGTGAATGGTACTGAGTTCTCCTCGCAAAGTTTGGCTGCTTCTAGAATTCCAGTTGACCCCTCTAATTTTTTGCTTGCTATAAAAAGTCATATCTCAACCGCGAAGGGAAGCGTGTTTGATATCTTTGCTCAGCACGACGTCCCTGAGGTTCTTGAATATCTCCTACCTGGTCTCGTATTTGGTTCAAAAATGGATGATGAGTACGACTCTAGTTGGGTAAAATGTTCGAAAGAAGGGTTGTGAAAACTGGTTTCACATTTTTTGTCTTAACCTTAGAGGAGCAAAACCTCTAGAATTTAAAGCTTACCTCCTACTTTAAAAAAAGTAATCGAAAATCAACTCAAAATATTGTACTAATTACGAAAAAAAAATTCTTTTATACTTATTTTGATTTGTTCGCAAGATATTCGTCGTTAAAGTTGGAAAATATTAGCTGGAGAAGAAGCTTCGTACCAGTCGCCATCTTGTGTCCCGATTGTAAATAAATGCCTTCGCGGGAGGGCTTGTGACGTCAACTCCCGGATGATAATTTCGCTGACTCTGCCATGGCCCAGGTTTTTATATATACAAAGCGGTTTTATATATACAAAGCGGTTGTTGTTTTGTTTTTCAACATTTGTAACGGGTACTGAAGGTGAGTTTGTAACAGGTATATACTGAAGATAAGTAAGGCTTTTTTAAAACTGAGTTCCCGTGAAAAAGTTGTGGGCTTTCTTAGTTTTGAAGTTTCGGCCGGTAAAAAGTCTACAACACACCGAGCAGTGAATCAGATTCTAGCTGGGAAAGCTGTTATGAGGATGAGAATGGAAGTGGAAGCAATAGCTTAGTAGTGAACCGTGGCCTTTTTCGCTATCCGATGCCCTGAGAACGAGATTGGCTCTTTCCGACTTGTGTAGAGACTTACAGAAATGCCCACAGAGACGGGTCGCGGCGCCGGGAAGTATATTTTAAAGTAAAAAAGAAGATATTTAGGGTTATCAGAGCAAACCATGGCGGGCGACATTTCATTTTACTCTTTTGTAGCCTATCTTACCCCCTCCCCCCAAAAAAATTAAATGCTGCGCCGCGATCCCTAAGAGTTTTTGTTGGAAGAAAAGATTAGTAGAAAACTTCAATCTATGGCTAGACTATTGGCAACGTTAATAATCACGACTATGGGGGAAGTAAACATAGACAGGACGGGTGCAAGCTAAAACACAACCCTGGGCTTATTATAATAACAATTCAAGCAACCTTGATCCCAGGGCCTATAGCGTCCTTTGATATGAGAATGAAACGCGACACGAAAAATAAATTAAAATAAATTATTATAAGAAAGAAAGAGAGAGAGAAAGAAAGAAAGAAAAAAAGAAAGAAAGAAAGAAAGAAACAAGAAACAGCAACGCGCGCAGAACAAAATAAAATCCCGTAAATCCCTGCCTAGTGTACCACAATATAATAGAAAAGTCTTAGACGCAACGTAGAAGAAGAGCGAGCACCTATACCAGAATTTGTACATGGCCTAATGCAAAGACAAGTGGACAGAGATTTAGAATTGCCAAAGCCTTTTTTGCCAGCGTTGATCAAAACATTCTAGTGATTAAAACTCGACTTTTAAAGCGTATCGACTCTGTTAATGAGTACACGCAGCAGGTTGTTTCTTCCCTTTTGGAAGACTGGCAAAGGAATGCTTTCCAGCACTACTTCTATTATTCTTATTGCAAAAAGGCATAGCACAAAAACACATTTTAAAATTATTAATAAAATTAATCTTAGTTGCAATAATTTACTCTTCTTCTTTTTCTCCGAGTTATCGTTTTACGGCAACATGTTCAGGGGGCCTTTTTTTGCCATCCGGGAGATGACGTCAAACTGGGTTTAATCCGAAAAAAAATTATCACAAAATGGCGGCTTTCGAGAAGGAAGCATGCTGTAAACACAAGAAAATGTGGCTTTATATTAGCTTTATTATTTCGAATTTTACTTAATAAATGTTAAATTACAAATTTTCAACATAGTATAAACAGAATAAGATGAACTTTTTTTGAAGTGGGAGGTAAGCTTTAAATTTTAAGACCTAACTGGTCGAGTTTATCATAGTGCGTGCACTTTGTAACTTTTATTCTAAAAGAAGAGAATATGGTAATGTTTGAGCGTATTATAAAGTGTTATTGTCCAAATCATAATCCGCATTATCTCCCTCGCGCAAAAAATAATAAAAAGAAAACGTATGACTCGTGACTGTTAATAAGGCGGTCATCACATAAAATTACTGCTCTATCGTTGCAATGTATCCTTCTGTGAACCTTTTGGTTGAAGGCTATGGTTGTGTAGTGACCATTATTTAAGTTGCCGCAATGGTTGATAATAGCCCTTAATTGAAAATGTTTATGATATTTCACTTCTCCATCTACGGTAACAGGTATGGAGATGGTACCAGAGTAAGCAGTAATACGGGAGGTAATTTTTGACACAAGTCTGTTGCCAATGGCATAACGTTTTAGCTGTAAAATGAGATGAGAACCACACAACACTACCACAAGTTCCCTGCACCACATTTAATCAAATCAATGTGTTAATTGTGAAAATCGCTCCAAATATTACGCTACACGAATATGTCTATTCATGTAATCTACAGCGTGTGAAGCAGCCATTCAGAAATACAGTCCAGAATTGCATCTTCTCCTCTGCTATCTCTATTAAATATTTTTGTTACTCTAATAAAGTTTTCTTCCCATAGATACTCGCAAAAATATTTACCTTCCCGTTTGTGTTGTTGAAAACCAACAGAAAGTTGGTAGGCCATCCATAGTTGTTCTGAAAAAGTGAGGTATAAAGGAAAGTGTGATAAAAGGTCAATATCGCTTTGTGTAGCTTCGTTGGGAACGGACGTGAATTTTTGAGAGCTAGCTAAAAAGCTAAAGCTGAGGTGTAGTACCTTTGGTTTGCCACTGGTCACCCAGTTTACATTAGATATCATACAGTAACTCAATCTGAATACTGTAAAAGCTCTCAGTGAAGAAATACCATATATATCAGCTGTCACAGACATCCAACACAACAAAGGACAAACATCAAAATTTCAGTGTAGTTTACCACACCTTTCGTCACCATCTTGGCTTGGTGCCGTATGCAACCATCAGCATAAAATATATTAAAAAGGGCGTGCTAGCTGAGAACAGATTTGTTGTAACGGTTCTGGTTCCTGTTTTTCAGGAATTTACTGTGGTTTTGTTATCTGGACAAGCAATCCCACCCTTTTTGGGCCGGAGAGGTGTGTTGTGCCTAGCACATTCTCAGCTTGACCAATTTTTACACATCTTGTGTGTAGAAACCACATTTTTCTCTTTCCCAGAACAAATCCCCTTTTTTAGCGCTAGATACCCCTCTCTTTTTCTGGTTCAGAAAAGGTTTCTCAGCATTCTCAGCCTGTCTACCTTTACACCTTGGTGTAAAAATATATCTTTTACCACTAGAAAGAGAATCCTTTTAGACAGGGAACTTTATTGTTGTTGTTTTGATGTTTAAACGTTTAAACGTATAAACAGGGTATCAACAGCTAGCTATAAATATTGGCCGAGCAAATTGTTTTGTTTTAATGTTTGTGGGCTGTGTTTTGTGGTTTGTGGCGGTTTAATTGCCCTAAAGAAATTTTTGAGTAGCGGTCCTTCACTTCACTTTTTAACTTTTTTACTTATATATATTCTCAATTACCCTTTTATCTTGTAAATAAATATTGTAAATAAATAATGCATTTCATAATATTTTTAACAATTTTCATCCATTCACTGCAACATATCTTTCAAAAAGGTATAACTAAAAGTTACACATCTCATTCATTTTTATCTTCAAAACTTAAAAAACGCAGACATAGATATACTAAAAGTACATCTTGCAAGGTACGTTTAATTTATTTATTTATTTGTCTGACTTTGTATGTCTCTCACCACCGATTTAATGACAATTTTAGTAGCAATTCTGTAAGAATGATTCGGCGTACCTTGATGATCCCCTTCATGAACATATTTCCACATACTATAAGCTTTATGCTATTTACAAGGTGAAACGAATAGGGAAAACTAACTATCTAATGCTGATGCTTTGTGGAGATATACAACCAAATCCAGGACCACCATCTAGGTACACCAATACATGTCCTGGTTGTTTAAGAACTGTGGCTAAAAATCACAGAGCCGTAAATTGCGATAAATGTGAAAAATGGTTACACATAAAATGTGACGGAATTTCCCCTAAAGCATACAATTCAATGGGGGGATTTTGCTTTTTTGAAAAATCTTTAGAGGGTTGCAACCTCTTAACTATAGTAGAACCAGCTGTCATTAGACAAGAAATATCATTACAGCTAGCTGTTTTGTCACATCATCATCATCTGCATCGGATAATGATTCATTACGTTACGTATGTACCATCTGCCTTCGTGATGAATTACCTTTTCAAGAAGGCTTTTTTAATGTTTCAAGTAACCCAGATGAGCATGAAATAGCTGATGCCTCCTTTTTTGAGAAAGTCGAAATTCCAAATGTCAAAGGCTTTAAAATGACCCATTTAAATATAAATGGCCTTAGATCTAAGCTAGACTTACTTAGAATTTTTCTAAATGATAATCATGTGGATATTCTAGCTCTTAATGAGACAAAAATGGATGCTAACACAACGGACAGTGAGATTGAGATCTCAAGGTACACTTTGTTTAGACTTGACAGAAATAGTTTTGGTGGGGGTGTGGCCATATATGTCAGTGAGAGTGTACAAGCTAAAAAGTTGAGAAATCTAAGTCAGACTCAATTTGAGAGTCTTTGGTTGGAAATTAAACTAAAAAATGTGGCTTCTTTTTATGTATGTTCCATATATCGCCCTCCAGCCAAAGGAAAAGATATTGAAATGGTCTGTAAGCTCTGTACTCACTTAAAAGAGAGCATAAAAAAACTTCCGCAAAATCCTGAGGTTTTTATACTTGGTGACTTAAACGTCAATTTTAACAAACCTAACACTCTGAGATCAATGATGAAGGAATGTTTAGTATCGTGTCAATTAGAACAACTCATAACCTCTGATACTCGTTGTACTATTTCTTCGTCAACTTTAATTGATGTTGCCATTTCAAACAGCGAGCATATCTGTCATTCTTCTGTTGTTGACATTGGATTAAGTGAGCATTCACTAATATGTATTATTCGTAAATGGAAAAGGACCAAGCTTCCTGCAAAGATTATCAAAAGCAGATCTTTCAAAAACTTTGATGAACAAAAATTTCTGGCAGATTTAAGAAAGGTTGATTGGAATAGTATTATTAATGATGATAATTTGGATGCTGCATGTGACAGATTCAATTCTGTTGTCAATAAATTGTTAGATAGTCATGCTCCTTTGTCTGTTTGCCGCATCAAGAGTACATCCCCTCAGTGGGTAAATGACGAGCTTATCAAAAACAGCAAAGAGCGTGATTTTCTCAAAAAAACGGCATCACGCACCAAATCTATTGTTAACTGGGAAATGTTTAAACAAAAAAGAAACCAAGTTAACCGGTTAAAAAACAAACTCAAAAGCAGTCACTACATTAGTAAACTAAACGAGTCCCAGTCAGATCCTAAAAAGTTGTGGAAAACACTAAAAGAGCTAGTACCAGGCAAGCAAAATAAAAAATCTCCAGAAATAATATCAAATGCTGGGGTGAACATTTCTGATCCTAAGTTGATTGTAAATAACTTTAACAATTTTTTTGCAACTATTGGGGCTACATTAGCTGAAAACTTTTCAACAGAGACTTGTGACATCAAAGTTGATGTAAATAAACATGATTTTAACTTTGGAAAGATATCCCAATCCTCTGTCAGTAAATTAATTTCTTCATTAAAAAATGATAAAGCCACTGGCACAGATATGATTGGTGTAAAAATTCTAAAAGCTGGACTTCCGGTCTTCAGTTCGGTGCTCGCTATACTTTTTAATAAATCTATAGAGAGTGGGTATGTTCCTATTTGTTGGAAAAGTAAAAGAGTGTCACCACTTTTTAAGTCTGGTGATCCCACTGACATCAACAATTATAGACCTATTTCTATTCTTCCAGTTGCAATGAAAGTTTTTGAAAAGGTGATCCACTACCAAATGACTTCTTTCTTAACAGATAACAATATTTTGAACCCAGAGCAATCTGGTTTTCGTAAATTGTACTCAACATCCACTGCTGTGACACAAGTTTCAGATAAGATCCTACTTAAGAAATTATTTTGCTATGGTTTTCGGAATGCTTCATTCTCCTGGCTAGAATCCTATCTTTCGGATAGAAGACAGGTTACGTTAGTAAACAACTGCACATCAGACGTCATTGCTGAGGGATCATATGGTGTCCCACAAGGATCTTTGCTTTTTCTTGTGTACATTATTGACCTGAAATCGGCCATACAACTTTCTTTTTTCCATCTTTATGCCGATGACACAATAATGACTCGACCCAAGAACTGAAATTGTCATTAGAGCAGGATTTGAAAGATATAAGTAACTGACTCAAGTTAAATAAACTCACTATAAATACTAGTAAGACAGAAGTTATATTTTTTGTTAATAAGTCCAGATTAAAGTCTTGCAATGATGTAGCTATTCGTTATGATGGCATTCCTTTGGTATCTAAAAGCAAAGTGAAGTATCTTGGTGTGGTTTTTGATAAAAATTTGAGCTGGAAAAATCAGATAAAAAGTCTTGTCGGTAAATCTTATCACAAACTTAGTAAAATAAGATACATCAGTTCCAACTTGACATCTGACACCAAAAATTTATTAGTTAATGCTCTTGTTATGCCTTATTTATACTACTGTTCTTCTGCATGGTGCAATGCTAACAAGTCTGTATTGAATAAAGCAGATAAGTTGTACAAGAATATAAGCACATTTATAAATAAACCACATATTGAATTGGAGAATTTACTAAATTTTAATCATGGTATTACTTTTAAATCCATCCATAAAACAGCCCCAAATTATTTAAGTGAAAAAGTTGCACTTGTAAAATCTAGTCACAGTCACAACACTCGAGCTGCTTCAGACTATATGTTAACGATACATCCAAATGGGTCCAGATTTTTTAGGAGATCCTTTAAATTCCGATCACCTAGGCTCTGGAACAATCTTCCTTCTGAGTGCAGAAATTCATTCATTAAAAAAAAAAAAAAAAAAAATGTTAAGAACTTTGCAGAGTTTGTTACAATTCAAGGAGGCTTCTAGTAAACATTTCAAGCTAAGGTCCTAATCTTAATCTAATTTTTCTTACATAATTTTACTAATAGTTTTTTATTCTATAATGTTTTTATTGTTAATAAACAATAAACTATTTTTAACCTATCTGTTTATAAATGATTACTCCCACAATATATATTATTATTATTATTATTATTATTATTATTATTATTATTATTATTATTATTATTATTATTATTATTAATATTAATATTAATATTAATATTAATATTAATATTAATATTAATATTAATATTAATATTAATATTAATATTAATATTAATATTAATATTAATATTAATATTAATATTAATATTAATATTAATATTAATATTAATATTAATATTATTATTATTATTATTATTTTGGTGGAATATGTCGGACGTGGTGGAATATATCGGACATATGGTGGAATATGTCGGACTGGTGGAATAATTCTGACATTAGGCATATGTATTTCAATTATTAGCTTTTTGGTGGAATATTTCGGCCTTTTTAAGTTAGATTAAATAATTTATTTTGTAGATGATCGCTTATGTTTACCACAAAAAAAAAGCAAAATTTATTATTCGATAACTAATAAATTCTAGTTTTTCACAATATTGCAGCTAAAACACCTTTATAGATTTTCTAACGCAATTATCAAACCTGTTATTTAAGGCAAGTTCGAGCATATATTTATAAAATTTATAAAAGACCTTGTGTTAAGTGTGCTTCTTCTTCTTTTCCCGATTTCTGTATTTATCGATTTATCGCGGAAACACTTTTTAATTCATAAAAGCAAACAAATTACTTAAGTGTAACCATGGATGTACGAAAAGAGACATCCATGGTGTAACTAAAATATTTTATGCAAAAATCTGAAAGTGTAAGCGATAGTCAGGAAAATTTACTCGTCCCCGATTTTGATCATTAAGGTCATTAAGACATCACAGGTATAGAGAGCACTGTCTAGATATGCCAATTTACAGCAATTATCGATTATGCTTAGGGTATCGTGAGTAAAGTTTCTTTCCGTGACTTAACAGCATAGGCAGTGTATAAGTAATTGACAAGGATAAAAAAATCTTTCGCGAACATAAATTTTTTTGACACTTTTTGTGAGATTTAAATTTCACCGAAATTTTTTTGCGAATAGGATGCATAAACGTGTTTCCCCGCAAAATTGCTTAAGTGCTTTTTTAATAAATCTGAGCCAGCTTAGACTTATAAAAACGTTTGGATTTCTTTTTGTGAGTCCAGTGAATTGTTACCTTTAAACTCCATTTTTAATTTTACATTCTTTAGTACCTACAAGGCTAGAAAACTAGAACACCAAGTTAACTATGTAAAATGTCAAAACTTCGCAAAATATTCTTTCCATGTCTCTATAATGCATAACTGCTTTTGTGAATTGATGTTATTATTCTTCAAGGTAGTAACTAATAAGCATCTGCTATGGTACTGGTATTTAAAAGCCTAAGACTACCAGTTAAGTTCATAACTATTCGCAAATTTGTAGAGTCCACCATCTTTTTCATTTTTCTTTCGGTCATAATAAATGAAAACAGCAAATCTGAGTAGACATTTATATTCGATTGAAAATAATGAACAAAGGATATATAACATATTTTAGATAGAAACAATCTTTCTTTACAAAATGTACTTTAGTGTTGCCGTAAATGACCAATAATTATGTATAACCGCTTACGCTTGAAGAAAGTCCAGGGTGTACATTCATAAAAAGATAAAGCTAAAATTAGGTTTAAAGCGAAAGAAACGCAACTAGTAATCCCCATGTAACATTTAATCGTTGTTTCAATAAACACCCATTACGTTTAATTGGTCATTTACTGCAATTAATATATAATATTGAATAAAGGAAAATATTATTTCGACTTCTTTCGCCTTATTTCTACTAGTTTATTGATTTACTTCGGCATCTCCAACAGTGGCATCATCCTAAAGTGAAAGTGAATGAATGAATTAATTAATGAATACCTGAATTACGCTTGATTATAAGAGAAAGAAATATAACATTTCCAAACTATACTCACGAGCATCTCCAAAGTAAACGGTTTTTTATAGTTGTTCTAAACACAAATTACCATCAGTTTAACCAAATTTATTACAGAGGATGCTACGCACTTTCTCAAAACAGTATAATTTTATGACATAATGGTGCAGTACAACGTCAATGAATTGACCATTGCGTTAGATATGGAGTGCTAAAAATTTACCGTGTTCAAATATAATTTTGAAATCAGAAAATTATAAACAAATTAAGATATCTGGCAATAAATTAAAAAATCCTTAAACAACCTACCAATTTTCTCCAACTAAGCCCGTACGTTTCTCCATAGCTATACCTATGAAAATATAATAATACAAAAACAACAGTAACTAATTCTTTACAAAACAAACAACTGAGCGATAACTAGGGAGGAGTATTTCCCAGTTTCATTTTTATTGTTCAGCTCTGATTGCATTCAAGCATCACAAATGTTTTTATCTGTAATGAAAGTTTGTTGTGTGGTTCTATATGAGTTTAAAAATGATATTATGTCGCACAAAGAAAAGTTCGTGGACCTAATTGTTGTTGGTATTATGTGGAGACACAAACATGTGTTTAAGCGGAAATAAAAGTTTACACGTTACTAATGTTCAAAGTTAATCCAAAGTGTTAAAAAAAAAAATGTGCTCCTGACCAATAATCCTTAAAATTCCCTAATTTGATACTTGAATTTGGAGTACGTATGCAAAGAAAGCTGCTCATTAGAAATGCAAATGAATAAATAAATACCTTATTTCTGTACCAATCTCTATTTTCTTAATTGCAAAAAGACAAAGGTAGGGACTTCCTGCAAAGTATTTTACTCTCACTGTGCTATTGGCATAAAACTTTCCACTGTCGTTGACATATTTGCCTAAGCGTGTATGCTCGTTTGTAGCATCAACACTAAAATAAATAGTTTCGTTTTTAAGGCATACAGGCTCATGTTGAATTTTATCTTGATTGTTTTATTGAAACTAAAAAATCAGATTTTATCATACCTTTTTAAATTAGATTTGTTGAATTTTAATAATTAAATGTATTAATGTTTTTTTATAAGCATAATAAATTTTTAGATGAGGCTCGGCAATGCTTAAGTAAAGGCTGAAGATATGCTTACGGTATTCTTATTACGATAAAATCTGTATTTCCGAAAATGTGAAAAAGTATAGCATAAACCTGTTATTACTTGTATGGCCTCCTTAAAAACCTTAATTTTACCCTTTCTAAGATGTGAATAAATTTTAAATTATACTTCTATTTTCTAGAGAAATTAAAAATCGTTTACAATAATGGACGAGTACAAAGTTTCAGTTAAACATTGTTTAAATATATTATTCTTTTATTACAATGCAGAATTTAAAAAAAAGGGAAGTAAACTGTTATGATTCTGACGTGAAGAAAAGTAAACTAACTTTTTTTTTAACTTTTTGTAAAAAGTTAAAATTCCTTTGCAAATATTATGAATATGGTTACTACTAACGACATACTCAATTTTCTTGCCCTGAAATTATTTCTTTAGAAAACGAAAAAATTTTGATATCGGAAACAGTCAAAGCTTTTTTAAATTCACTCTGTTTACTTCTTTTTTAATGCAGAAAATGAGCACAAAGTTAAATGTAAAGTGGGGTATTAAAAGTTAGGGGAACGATGTAGTACCGAAATTCCACAGACTCGTGATTACGCTTTTTCCTTTGACAAAATAGAGGCTGGGCATGCTTATACATGTTATGCTTATAAAAAAAACATATAGCTAGCGCACTTACCAAAGTTTTCTGCCATTAAAATTAAAAAAAAAAAAGTAACAGCCACGACCTTCTTTTTCGTAAAGAAGCTCGCGCTCTGCCCCAACTTTTGCATCAACCAATTCCCCAGAATATTGCAATAAGAAATCATTGGGTAAAAAGTTTTTTAAAGCAAAAACTCCTCTGCCTAAAAAACAACAGAGTTGTGTTAAAAGCATGTCAAAAACACGAAGTGCTGTGTATGTAAAAAAATATATTGATTTACCAATGAAATCATCAATTTTTTTACAAATGAAGCTTTCTTTTGGATCCGTTGCGGTCACACAATATCTTTCGCCCGTTGCTTCAGATTGTGACTAGAGTTTAATGAGAAAATGCCTAAGTTAAGTTCACAAGCTTAAGAATTATTAAATAAAAGTAAAACCACAAACCATTTTTTCACGGGTAAAGTAGATATTGTAGACATCCATAACCTGAAACAAGGAGAAACCTGCATAAAGAAATCTATAAAAAATTTTTTAGTCTTTTTAATGCGTTAAACATTAAGCACCAATCCTTCAAAAAGGTAAGCGTTAATAAAGAGGATTACCTCCGATGGTTTTGCAAATTTGGCTTCATTTGGCTAAAAGAAATAAAGTTCTGTTATATTACGAGGCTATTACGTCTGTCTGCAACACCCAAAGTGGATGCGCTCATTTCTTTGTAAAGTAGACGAAAAATTTATGTCTAATTTCTTGATTCTTCAAGATTGCGGCACGACTCAATGGAGGCATTTGCAACAATATCTTTTTAAAAATTACCAGACTTACCAGCTTTAAACAATAGTAGGGAGTTATGTTGTAACTTTTGAAGACAAAACGATTTAAATGGATAGTCTACTAGGCTATTATATTATTACGCTAAGCCTGCGTATAGCGTAAGAGAAGGAATCGGTTCTGCAATTTCTAATGCATGAAGACATTGCACTTACGTCAATTAATTTGAGGTCAATGATACTAATTATTAAAATCTAAAAGACAAACTTAAAACCCTAATCAAGTAGGTAATGTACTAGTAACTGTTATTATATTTATTTCTCAGGATAGCCTCTTCAATGGTTTCTGGTACTGCTATCAACAAGGGTCCTACGAAGAGTGTCCTAGGTTTCCTATTTAAACTACGAAACTTCCAACAAAGCAATTGCTTAACCAGGCAGCCACCTAAAATTCTATTCTTATGCTGAATGCTTAGCAAAATCAATTCTCACTCTTATAGTATCGACATGACTCTGCTAATTGGTGATAAAGATTAAAACGGATACAGTAACAAATAAAGAAACAAATGATAGATTTTAATGAAAAGGTTTACATGCTAAGTAAAACAATTTAAAAGCGGTACTTACATCGTTCGTAAATGAAGTTACATCGTTCGTAAATGAAGGCATACTACATGTTGGTGGTGGTATGTAGCTACTTTGACACCTTCTCACTGTACTTTTCTAGTAATAACAAAACGAGCAATAATATCAAACATCGGGCGGGGGAGGAGGGGAAATTGAGGAATAATAAATAAAAGTAGCATGCAAAATAAAGATAGATAAATATAACTATAATTATGTATCATTATTTAACAACGCACAACATCCTTTCCACTATCCTCTATTTCATCTTTTTCATCCTCAGTAACCTATAAATAATATAATATAATATTATTGATTTATTTTATGGCAAAATGAGGCCAGGACTTATTAAAAAGGTTTCATGTGATACAAAACAGAGATAAAAACTGAATTCGTTGTTTATAAAAGTTAAAGAGCGAATAATGTTTGGAGATATTTAAAAAAAATAAAATTAAGGACTTAAACTTAAAAGTGTTGCTTACATTTTTCAGAAATGTAGGCATAATGGGTAGTGCATGTTGCCGACGTTTCTTTCCGTTAGTCTCCTAATAATAACAAAATAGAAAAATATATGCATGGGGTATGAAATCGGGAATGTTGTTGACTTATTTTTGTGCGAAAGCCGAGTATAAGATAAAAAAATATTGGAATATAATAAGATAAAACTAAATTTTGGCCATGTTCATATGTCATATTAATAAAAGACTTATACAAAACCATAGTTATGTCAAATAAAGGACAGGAGGAATATTGCTTCATATGCTAACATTCAAAATAATGACTTTGTTAATTAGAAACGATTTTGTTGTAACGAGAATCAAAAGGAACGCTTAACATTATATATAACTATCAACCTTCAAATAAAGTAAATGGAAAAACAATAACCATACAAAACAAAAAAATACAAAATATTAATACTTATATTGTTCAAAAACTCACCGCATCCTTTCTACTATCTCGTCCATTGTCTATTCCTTCTTTATCCACAGTAGCCTATAAATAATACATTTGTTTATTTTATGGCAAAATAAGGTCAGCTTTTTTGTTATGTGATACAAAACAGAGCTTATAAAAAAGTGGTTTCGTCGTTCACAAAATTCAAAGAGAACAAAGTCTTTTAAAAGTGTAAAAATCCTGCGACAAAGGTAATCTAAATATTAAGAAAAAACACAAATTACTTACGTCGTCATTTTTGTAATTAGTTGTTGAAAAGCTAGCGGGAGCCTAGTTATAATAAATTATTAAAGTTAAGTAAAAATAGGAGTTATATTAAAAAATAATACTACCTTTAAGCCATGTTATGCAAAATGGAACCTTCATCTTTAATAGTTTTATGTATATAATAGTATGTATTTATTCAGAAGAAAGCCACTTCCAGAACTTGACAATTAGTGCATATGAAAAAAGGCAAGGGCAGATAAACATACGTAAGACTTTGTGGATATCACGAAGAATCTTTCGCAGTTACCAGCAGTAATTAATCAGGATAATAGTTTAAGGCAGTATAATCATTTTCATAATCAATGCCATTTCTTACCTTTGGTATGTAAGAATTCTTCCTGTGGGAGCCATCATTGTCACCTTTCTCACCTTTCTCAGCATTACTTGCTCCAACTTCGTTGTCGCTCTATAAGTATATAGATTTAAAAAAGAGCTCATGTCAACCGAGATAAATTTACTCATGCAAAATGTTATTAAATTAATTTTATTAAACAACGCACCACATCTTTTTCACCATCTCTTTTTTCATCCACTTTGTCGTCATCCACAGTAGCCTATAAAAATAATATATGACAAAATGAGGTCAGGACTTATAAGAAAAGACGTCATGTGATACAAAGCAGAGATTATAAAAAATAAATTCGTTGTTCACAAAATTCCAAGAAAAAAAAATGTTTTAACGGTATGCAAATTTTGTGACAAAGGGTCATTTAAATGTTAAGGAAAAACACAAATTACTTACTTAGTCATTTTTGTTATCGGTTGTTGAAAAATTAGCGGGTGTCTAGTAATAATAAATCATTAAAGTTAAGTAAAAATAGGAGTAATGTAGAAAAATAATACTACCCTAAAGCCGTGTTATGCGAAAATGAAACCTTTATCTTCGATAGTTTCATTATGAATTTATTCGAAAAAATTCCACTCGCAGAATTTGACAATTTATGTCATGAAATTATATGGCTACTCTTATATGTGATAGCAAAAACTTAAAATACCACATTTTTTGACACACCAATTCGTTCTCAATTTTTTTTAATGGACCTCTTTCTTAGACAGAAAAGGGAACCTGCAAATGTTATGTAATTAAGATTCGTGCTTAAAAATAATTAGTAAAAAGAGTTGAAATAATTGTTACGGGCGTGGATAAGTTTTATTTGTAATTTAAAATTTGCTGTTTTATAAATAAAGGGAGAGTAAAAGTCAATTGCAAAAGTGAAAACTCACCGAGTCCGCAGCCATACACCTAAAATCATCAAAAATATATTATTATGCTCAGAATCATTAAAATGAATATAGTAAATTATGTACGTACTGTTTCTTGCAGGCCTCAACCATTTCTATGGCCTCGTTCAGAAATTTTCTCCAGCGCTTTAGTCCACCTTCTTTCGTGCATCGCCAGTATTTTGTTCTCAAAGCGAGAACATAAAATTTCCAATTGTTTAAATCACGAGTTGCAAATATCTCACGCAAACGTTCGCACGGTAGATCTGCCAGCCTGGATGAAACTTCGGCATTTGTGAAAGTTTCAACATTTGATGAGTTGTCATAGTCATTGCGTATTATTAATTGTTTGCAGAAAAATGCGCAAACTAAATACCCAACTCTTGCACCTAACTGCCGTGGAATGATAAAATCTCCAGGTTTTGAAACTTCATATTCTTCAAGGATGTCGATCTATGAAAAAAAAGTTGCTACATTTTGTGTTATTGCCTTTTGGCGTATTTTTACAACCATTAATACTAATAAATTTTCAAGAAAACAAAGATATACTAGGTGTGAAAATCCACGTGTTCGCTTTCTAGAATTTTGGCGTTACAATTAAGTCAATATAAATGTTTTGCAGCATTTTCTAGTTCGTGTTTTAGTAGCACGTCTTTTTTGTGGCTATAGAAAAATATGGGTATTAATATAAGAGAGTGGTCATTATCCCATGGAAGTCTCTGCGTTCTCCCGACCTTAAATTTTAGTAGCATTAGCACATTAATGTGAAATTTGCCCGTTCGTGTGTCTGTGATATTAAATTTTTCTGGCGGACAGACAGTACTAGTCCGTAGCCTGCGGAAAATCCACAAAAATTCATACGCTGCTGCACAGTCGAGAACAACATATATGCATTTGTTTTTTAGCTTAAAGATTTCATGCGTAGTTTAGAATCACCCTGTTTTAGCCGAAAGACCGAAAGAGGCTATTATTATAGAAAAAATATTGTTACTTTAACTTTTTACCCATTGTGACTCAACAGAAAGCAACAGTATTTAACCAGTATTTAACCAGGATTTCTTACCTTTGGTATGTAAGAATTCTTCCTGTGGGAGCCATCATTGTCACCTTTCTCAGTATTACTTTCACCTTTCTCAGTATTACTTTCTCCAACTTCGTTGTCGCTCTATAAGTATATAGATTTCTAAAAAAACTCAAGCCAGTCGAGATAAAATTTACTGTAAATTTACTCATGTAATTTTAGATAGTGTTAAAACTGTTACTAGAGTTATACGCACCAAAAAACTGTCAATATGTTGCATTATAATGATGCAGCAAAGTGAAAGCACTACAAAATTACTGTCAATTAATTTTATTTATTGTCGTATTTATTTAGTTTTTATTCTTCTGATTTTTTTGGCTGGCTTGATTCTTTATTTTATATAATTTAGTTAAATTTATTTTATTATTATTTTTATTAACCAAATCATTCTCACTATCTATTAGAGGGTCGATGTGTTCCTCATTAACAATAATGTAAATGGGAATAGCTTTCACTCTAAATTTATTTATGTACCTTTAAATTGAGCCAATGTGTAATAATCACGCTAAGGAAGAGATGCAAAATGTTTTTAAATTAATTTTATTAAACAACGCACCACATCTTTTTCACCATCTCTTTTTTCATCCACTTTGTCGTCATCCACAGTAGCCTATACAAATAATATATGACAAAATGAGGTCAGGACTTATAAATAAAAGATGTCATGTGATACAAAAGAGAGATTATAAAAAATGTATTCGTTGTTAACAAAATTTAATGAGAATAAAGTATTTATATAGGCCTTAAAAATATTGAGAGATCATGTAAAATGTGTGACAAAATAGAATTCTCTGTGAATAGTGCTTCTACTTGTTACCCTGAGAAAAGATTGTTCGCAGAATTAGAATTTGCAAATAGAACTGAGAGAATTGTGGAAAATTCAGATTTGAGAATTGCGAATAAGCATACTTTTTTAGAATTGCGACATCATGTGTCCAAAATGACTTTTGTACAGAATCTAAAGGAGAACGAGTTGAAGGCAACCCAAAATATGAAAGAAAAGATTGCAAATGTCCATCTTTGGTTTCAAAAGTGTGAAATTTACGGCTGATTTGAAAACAATAATCTCGTTTCTTGCTTCCACAATATTGTATTTATTTTTTGTTTTTAAAGTACTGTACTTTTTAAGAATTTCTAACAATGGTTTCATTTTCAGTACAAACTTAAAGCAAAGAAAGAAAAGGTCACCTTTTCAAAATCTGTGCCAATATCTTCGGTACTGGAAGATTCACTTGATGAATCCTATAATATACTCTTGAAAATTACATTTCATAGAAAGAAAATTAGAATATCATGAATATGATGGTCATGTGGAATTGCTACACTTTGTAGAATCATCAATGAAATGTAAAATCAAATCAAGGGTATATTTTTCCAGTCGTCACATAATTTCCCTAAAGATGCCATGTAACTTTTACTTATATATGCTTTTTGCTTCGGCACCTTATTAAACTTTCCATGCTAACTGATAATGTTGAGTAACAGTAATTTTAACATGTTCCATTGTATTTTTTTAAAAGAAATAGTGATGGAGGAGCAAAATATTCTAACCTGTTGTTTTTTGCTGTAAAAGGTAGAAGTGTTTCCAATGGAGTTGTGAGTTCGATTTACTTCCTCAAGGATTGCCTTCATATCGCTTAATTCGTGTTTTGAAATGGATGGATCATTTTTAAGCAACCATTGGATAACGTTTTCTTTGTTGATGTTACTTGTAGAGTTTTTCAATTTAGTGACTAATAACTGAACATCTTGAGGCTCAGCGTGAATCTTGATGCCATCTGCACCATTGAAAGACTCGTACATGTTCTCGATTCTTCATGAAATGTTTTGCAAAAAATGCAGACTCGAATCCCCCATCATTACATGCAAACGTTGCAAGTCCGCAACGTATTCGAGTGCACGACACTCTGTGGTATTCATTTGGCTTTAAAACTTTAGCATGACTAAAGCTAGATGTCAGCGATGAAGATACATTAGTTTGACTCATTTGTGGCTGGCCGGATGACGGTAAAAACGCTTTTTCAGATTTACTCTTTGAAATTATTGGTCTTAAAAATTTTTGATAAAAAAGGAAATGTTGGTGTAGTGCATCGGGCATGACTATAAATTTTTCACCATATATAGTGCTGGTTTTATAGTTATCGTTTGTCAGCACTTTGTGACCTTCATAACCTTTTACCACTTGGAAGTTTTCAAAATCCTTTAACCTTAAATTCATTATGTTGGAGGCTCTCAAACCGTTACCAATTACAAGACTTGCTATCAAATAGTCACGGAAATTTTGAGCAAATCGTTTTGTGTATTGACAGTGTTTGTCACGATTCTCAGCCTTGGTTATTAGTGTCTGTACATATTCGCTTTGACCAAAATTTATAAAATGTTGTGGATGCAATAGGTGCTTCACTTTAAGCCTTCTAACCTGCACTTTCCTTTGCTTTATAAGTGGGTTGAGCTGCTTATTGAAGTCTTTGATCGTATCAGAGAGAATTTGAAGCTGCACACGACTCATTCCAGCAAACACCTGACTCCGTCGCAAGTACTGGATGAAGAAGCCAAGAGAAACATAACGTGATGATAAAGTGCTTGCCTGAACTCCTCCATGCTTACCAATTGATTTAAATGTTGGGCGGTGATAAAAATCACGAAAGAGATGAATATTTGACATCGGGTTGACTGGAAACATGTTCAGTTCTCTGTCAACAGCTGACCAAATCAATGTCACATGGTTTCTGTGCTGAACAGAATTAGCCTTTGTATGGCCGGATGCCAACAAATCCTGTTCAAATGCGTCTAGCAGATCTTCCGAATTTTGAAAATAAATTGTAAAATAGTCAATAAACTTTATATTCCACGTCTTTCTATCCTGTTGAGATAGACGACTGGCAGCTGGTGGGATGTAGTCTATGCTAGGCGATAAGGATTCCAATGGTTTTGGTTTCAGCCTTATTAATACCTCCTCATTATTATATATTTCTTCCTCGTCTTCGTTCTGTTCCTCGACGACATCCGGAATAGCACTGTCTCCAGGTTTGGGCTGACTGCTGTAACCTTTCACCCAATACTTAACTCTAGCATCTTCAACCATTTTTGCCACTTCTTCACTCTTTAACGTCTTATGGACTGGGTGCGTTTTGAGGTGGCGATCTAGCCTATAAAAAGAAAAAAATTAAAATAAATTCATAACCATCTTTAGTTCTCTTTTAAGCAAAACGCAAGGTTGTATCTATCACTAAGGGTTTCAAAATACTCAAAAAGAGACAATGCTAAAAACGTTTTTGTACTAATTGTATATGTAAAAAATCCTAGGACGATAATCGCAGACAATATAATATAATAAATGAAACTAGTTGCATTACCTGCTATGCCATTCATGACATATTTCACAAGGTAGAGGAAGATGAATGGAATGTTTGTCTGCATGACACCACAAATACAACAAACGCATCTTGGTGCTTGCCATCCTAGCGTCATCGTAACTGTACTCATGACTTTCGATCAAGTGCCTCTGTAACTTAGCACTTATAAAACTTTTACACACTGGGCATTTGTAAACATAAAATTTCTTTTTATCTGCACCAATTTGTGCCGTAATGCAATCAGTCGCTCCCAAATGCTGTTTAAGCAGTTCTTGGATTTTGTTTTGTTTTGTTTTTTTCTTTTTTGTCGTTGTTTTGAAGCTTCAGATTGAATTTTTATTTTTATTTTTTTGTTTCTTTTTTTGTTTCTGTTTTGAGGCTTCTTTACTTTCGCGATTTCTTCTGTGCCGTCCACATTTACTTCCGCGGAAGCTTCTGCCCTTCTAAGTAAGGACGTCTGAAAAAAGCAAAAAAGGTTGCTTATGAGAAAAATTGACGAGAGTTCCACAAGAAGAATGAAGCGATAATACATAATATCTATTTTACCCTTTTTTTTTGAAAACATATCTTCTTCATCTACAACAAAACACAGTCACTTGGTTTATTTATCAGAATATTTTACAAAGAATACATCCATAGTTTTTCATAACCAAGTCTAACGTTTTAGCAGTGGTATAACGAAATCAGAAAAAGATTAAAAACGTTAAAATAAAATAAAATCAGAGTGAAAAAAATATATAAAAATGTCTAAACTAACTTTCTTATAAAGGAACAACATGCTCTGCTCAATTTTAACATCCTTATGTTTCTATTTGCAAGTGCTGACGTCAAAACTTAACAATTGATAAATAACTACCTTCTTCGTCACTGCTTGAAGTTGGGGCGTATTCAGATGTAGAAGAGTTTAAATCATGCTAAAATAGAACATTTAATGATTAAATAAAATAAAAACATGCAATTAAAAATTATTCGAGCGAAACACCTTGGATCTTTTCTTAAAATCGCCCTATATTAAGCGATGCATATGCAACTGCCGCCCTTATTACTATAAGGACGGACAAAATGTGATTTTTTTTGGTAAAAAAGAGATGAGCGGCTGGGTGCTGGGGCAGAATTTGCCTCTCCGTAATCTTAGTATCTGGTTCCTTTTCCGTCTAAATATAAGTTCAAATTTCTAAAATCAATAACTGCCATAAACAAATTTTTAAATATTGCAAAGCCATGTAATATTCAAATTAGTATAATAAAAGTGAAATTAATTAGGCTTTTAGTAGCAAGTAGTAGTATTCAGTAGTAATTTTTTCACAATAATTACTTAATTATGAAATATTTCTTTTGTGCTTTAAACAATTCTCCATGGTCACAAATATAAATAAGAAAAACCATTATAAAAAAAGCACAATAGAAAAACATACCTCTACAACAACTTTGCAAAAAACAGGATCTAAATAAAGAATACTAATAAGCTGGGTCACCGTGATATGACTCTCAAAATTTGAATACAAGCAATTCATTACCTTCTTCTTCTAAAAGCAGTATCTCCCATGAACTTTGCTGACTAACAGGAACAAGAATTTCATACGTACTTATTACGTAGTTATGTAGGCGTTCCAACCGGTCCACGCTTACATTTTTATTCCCTAAAATAGCGTTATAATAAATGAGCATTTTGCAATGAAACTATCTGAAAAAAGATAAAAACTAAATAATTTTTACATACATTCATTTGGAAATGGCTTCGATGACACTGAGAATTTTGATATTTTACTACTTTTCTTCATTCTCCCTACTCTGTTTTCATCAAAAAATACGCCGACAACAAGCAAAAGGTCACCAGATTGTATATTTCCAACAAGATGTTGATAATCTGTTGGAAATTGAAGCATCGCCGCTTTTGTTGTACCATCTGTGATTCTCAAAAGCGATGCAGATGGTATTGCTTCGATAACTCCAACAAGAATTGTGGAACTTTGTTTTCTACTGATTGCTTCGTTTAAATATCGAGGATTGGTGGTTGGTGAATGTTCCTAGAACAATTGTAAATATATAAACTACCAAATACTAAACGCCGATTTTAGAAGAATGAATTTAAGTAATTTCACCTTTTCAGAATTGGTGTTGTAGAGCTCTAAAAAACAAAAATTCAATGTGTGCACAGTAGTTATATTGCAGCTTAACGGTTTTTTCAAGCCAATTGGTGCACATGGTTTGAAAAGAAGTTATACCTGACGAACTACTGCCATTCTTTCTATAAACGTAAATTTAAAAATGTTAAATTGAGTATTATTAATGTTGTAATAACTAAAAACATCTATATTTATCTATGTCTGCTTTCATAGACAGCTTGCGAGGTTTTTGAATACGTGTAACTGAACACTCACCCATGATTTCTGGTGTCTTTAAGGCTTACCTAAAACGAAAAGTGGTGTAATTAACTCATTGTTGTTGATAAAATTAACAAATTATCTCGCGGTCGCAGTTTCCAGACTTTATAAAGCCAATGTGCATAATACTAACTTCCCTACATTGTTTCTTTCTCATTGTTTCAGAGGGTTCTATTAGGTTTGTTGCCGCTTCTAAATCAAAAATTATTTATATCATTGTTCTTGTCTATTTACAATTTAATAAAGGTCCCTGCACTGAAAAGTTTAATAAATAATATCACCTAAACGCTTTTCTCTTCTCTTCAAACCTTTTAAAACCATATCTTTGAAAGTTTTTGATGAGGTTTCTTCATCTATGTAAGCAAAAGTATTCTTTAAAACTTTGCCGGAAGTCTATTTTGTAAAGTCTAAACGAATATTTTTCTCACCAGAAGTTGACTCGTTCATTTCCTCTTCTCTAGAAAAATATAATTTAGAATATTTTCCAATGGAACTGTCTACCTATACTGTGCAGATTTTTTTCTTTATTCTGGTAAAAACAATTAATTTGTGGTTTTGTTTATGTACGATTAAATGGGAGATTTATATCAATACTTCTTCTGATAAATATATTTTTTTTATTACCTGAATTCTTTGTGGAAAAGTCTAAAAATAGTTCACTTACTCCATTCTTTTGAGGTAATTTTCAAGTACATTGATTGACTAAAGGTAATACTCTGATGTTATTTAAGTCAAACTTTGGTACAGAATACTACATCAGAAAGGTACTGGGCCTGCACTCTTAAAATTTAAGCTAACAATAGAATGAAGAAACATTTCTTACCTCCATCCGTGACAAGTTAGCCACTTTCCCATACATCAATGCTATGGCTTCTTTCAACAAAACTTTAATAACATAGTCAAAGTACTAGAATAAAATAATTTTATAAATGTATTGACAACCTAACTAAGGTGTTTGTTAAAACGCTGTAATTACCCATTTAAGTCCTTCATTTTGACTTTGTAAGTAGAAAAAGCATTTGCAAAAAGATTCACAGAAGCAATATTCCATAAGAATACATCGGGTTTAACGTAACGTAGATAAAGTTTTAATCTATGCAGAATATTCGTTCTTTGGTATGTGGCTGATTGAATCTCTTTGCAAATCATGTCTCCCATACACATATCAGGAAGTTGTTTCAATTTTTTTTAAATTTAACAGCAAATTGAGGGTCTTTATTCCAGCCATTATTAGTTTTACGTCAATGTTCAATGTAATAGTTGGCTTAAAGCTATTTTATCTGACAAAAGTTTGTCAAACTTCTGTAGATGGCAGTACCTGCGGATTTGCTTTTGTAAATCTCTCATAAAGAGCATTATGAAGCTGCATTTTCTTGTCCTCACTTACAAGCTGTTCAAAAGTGGCAATGCATAGATATCCTAAAAGACAACGGTTGAAATATACTGGTAATATTGCGTGAAGAGGGTGTGGTGGTTTTGTCTCAAGTTTCCAGATCTGGGGATTCATGATCGAATCCCACTTGCTGCCAGGCAATATGGTAGTGATGTTTGTTGCAAGTTGCAAGTTCCTCTTCTATCAATTTTGATGGTTAAAAATTGACTCGGACCGCAAAAAAATATTAAAAATACAATTTTTCTAATTTTAATACACTAACCTTAAGTAGATAAAGCTGGGTGTTAATTTTAGGAAAGGAGGAACAACAACGAAACGAAAGGTATTTAATTAAAGCATACTTCTTGCCCGACTTCCTTTCTTGTATTTATCATGTAAGGTTGACGGTACCTAATAAAACACGATAACAAGTGATAACATTCTTATGCTTTTTTTTGGAATAAAGAAACTGACATATTAGTAAAGTTAAATGAAAAGAAGTTTACATGTCACGTGTGCCACCATAGAAAAAGGTTCTTGCTAAGTTACCAAATAATAGTACAAAAGTAATAGTTAAAACGGTAGTCTTCGATACTTATTGTCCCAGAGAATATCCCCTTGATTTCTTCTCCAAACACTATTTCTTTGATGTCTTCCACAGACAAATTATTTAGTTCTAAATATAATTGTTTAAAAATTCATTTTTACCATGGGTGCTAATTTTCCCACCAAAAAGTAGGCATTTCATATTTAATAAAAAATACTTTGTTATCTACAAACTTCGTTAATTCTAATATTTATAAATTGGTGTCTTTTCTACCGGAGGCGGCAGCTTGCAGGAGATGAGAAAATATTTTCTAATCTATACTTCACTATACTTTTAATCCAGAAGGTTGTAAAAATAAGTTTATGATATGTATTTATAGAAAAAGCAATTCACCAATTCACCAAATAAAACATCCAATTGGCGTTGTTCACTGGTGTGTGTACTAACCTTTTTCAATTGTGCCTAACTCGGGTTTTTGCTGCGACATTCTGGAAGAAACAGCAGGCTAAAGAAGTTTTATTCACCTTAAATATCTTCTTACCTGAAACATTTTAATGAAAATATTTTAATGCAAAGAAAACAATTCAAGTACTCCCAGCAAAACGACTCTGTCCACAAGATGCTAACAGAAAAGATGTGCTAAACTATTAGATGTTAGATAGAATGAATAAATGAAACAACGCCTAACAACAACAACAACAACAAAAAAGAAGAAAAAATAGCTGAAGAGTTTTTCAGCAATAAAAGTGGCTGTCAAACCGCTGTTGGGGAGGCACAATAATCCTGGAGGTGGGGTAGTTTAAAAGACAATTGCTCGGCAGGGCAATTACAAAGTGGCGACTGAAAGTTGAAATTCTTTTAACTTTTTTGAACAGCAGAAAGGGAAATAAATTATAAACAAACGAATAATTATCTGAACAACCAATCAAATTGCATTTTATTTCAGTACTGTTTTATTTTGGATTGGAAATCCAGTTTTTGTGCTCCAGCTACAGTAGCTAGCTATCGAAGTTGTCAGGTACGAACAAAGAAGACAAATTGTTTGTGCAGCAACAATTATCTAACTTCACTTGATAAAAACAAACGTGCCTCTAAAGGAACCAACCTTTTGTTTTGACCAAAGGTTGTTTTCGCTCAAGGTAGGAAATTCGATATCATTAACATTAAATTAAGATAGGTATTAACACGGGAAAATCGACCTCGTGTCCAGGGCCTCTATCTTGTATTAGACTCGGTTTGTTCCATGTTCTGATAGGTGTTCTATGTTCTGATAGGTTTCTTAATTCTTATTCTAACGGTATCAATTGTAAATCAAAAGTACATAACATATTTAAAACAATATTTGATGCGGTATCAAAAATACGCAAATGTTTAAGTTCTTTATTTTTATCGCTTTATGACAAAGGGCGTAATCAGCCACCAATACGTGACGAAGGGTCACGTGTATGGATAGAAAGTGACGGATTTACTAAGGTTAAATTACTTTTCAGGAATGTAGAATATTTAGGAACAAAATAGCACAAAAACCGGTCAATACTTGTTGTAGAAAAAGCTTTAGTACAAAAATCAATTTGACTTAGGTGAGTAATGTTGTTTTGGGTGGTTTCTTAAGAACAGAAAAACGCGTAAAGAATTTTCTATTGAATTTGTTATCTGCTCCTTCAACAAAAGATGTAGCACTGTTTTGGCCTGTAAATTACCTAATTTGTAACTCGTAATTTTTACTGATACCGAGACAACTTCAACTCCAAGCGTAGACTATTGAGACAGTTTTCAGATTGCTTGTGAAACACCGCATAACATTTGGAACTGTAATATATTTTCTTTAGAAACCCGAAAGTATCATCTGGCGACCGTTTAACATTGGCCAAACAGCAGAAAAACTTCTGAAAAAGACAAAAATGATTTCTATGGGCGTGTGTATGCTATTATTTTTGAGGTTGATTTGTAGATTACGGCATCAACTAAACCAAAGTTTAGATGATGGCGCAATCTACAAACAGGGAGAAGAAATATTTAAGTTCTTGCCATTTTTGTCTAGAAGTGCTTTAACCTTTTTCGATCCTGGGTATTTCGAACATATAATGACCCGGCCGCTCTTTCCGATTGCCCGAAGTCCGTTTTTCTGGATTTTTTATTAAAATCGGAAAAAAACAGGAAATCGGAATAATCACGTAGCCAAAATTCTTAGAAAGATTTCCCTCGCCAAAATAAAGTTGTTTTGCAAGTTTCAAGTCTTAAGGATAATCCTAACGAAAGTTACTACTTTTCCGATTACCGTAATGCTTCGAATAAATGCTAAACTTTAAAAGCGAAAAACTAAATTTGCAACTAAAAAAACTAAATTTGCAAAATTTCCTTATTTTACCGATGTGACAAATATAAAAGATTGTCTTTTGTTGTATTTATAAAACTTCTATGTTATAATAGTACTAATAATAGGGGGGTGTTTATTCGAAGCATTACGGTATAAGGATTTTTTTCATGGAGGTTGTCTCGAGTATAAACAAATATCTAAGGGGGTGTTTACATGGGAAATCTCATCCCGGGATGAAAATCGTCCCGGGGTGAGGTCATCCCTGTCTCTGGCCAAAGTCTTTATACTGTTTACATGTTTTAGGCGGGATGAAATCTCATCCCAGCGCGAGTTCATCCCGGTCAAAATGACCGACATGAAATTTCAACCCGGGATGAAACTATGCTCAAATCTCCATGTGAACAGAAAAAATATTTCATCCCGGGATGAAACTACGTTTATTTCTGTATTTTATGCGCAATGGTTTTGAATAATTTCATCCCGGGATGAAAATATTCAAAACTCGCCCCGGGATGAGATAGAGATGTAAACAAAAAAAGTTGTAATGAAATTGCATCCCGCCTACATGTAAACGTAGTCTAAAGCTCAGTGTAGTATGGGACCTAAATATTTGGCATACAAGTGTGTACTGAATAAATATGAAAACTCAGTAAGTATCATAACCATGCAGTATAGCAAAAAATATTTATTAAAACAAACCGCAGGTAGGGGAAAGGGCGGAATCCGCCCCTGGACCAAATGGGGCTTATTAAAATTCACTACTGCAAGTTTGAAATAAAACCTTAGAGACAGTTAGAAGTTACAACTTTTGTGTTTAGAATATTACCATGCATAGTTAATCATTTCTTTAACAGTTGAAAAAAACCTTACGCCTGTGTTATCACGGTGGAAAAGCGTTTTCACGGTACACTTTTCGTCTTCAAAAAAGAATTCTCTTTTGTACCGTATTTATGATAACCCCCACCCCCACCCCGCTTCTTTACATAAATCTTTTTTAGTATGTTGCATGGCAGAATACTAAGCTTTTTATCCATCCGACACCTGCATGCGAATTTTTTAGGCCGCATATTTCTCAAAATATTAGATATTGCCCATTATTCGAAACTCTCTCTTAAATTTCTACCCCTTATTATTTTATCATGACAATCGGCAAAATTTAATAATTTTGTTACAGTTGTTCATAATACGCGTGTGATTAACCTAATTTCCCGATTATTTCAAATTTTGCACAAAAATAGATTTTTGAGCAATTTATAGCTCTTTTTATGCGTTATGTTAAAATTCGTTAAAATTAAAGCTCCTGATGACGTCACAGGAAAAGTGCTGACATAACCAAAATTTGTTACTGCTATTTAGTTCCTTTTATGACTACCAAATATTTTGAGGATAAAACTTCGCAAGATCTAATTTTCGCAGTTAGCAAGTCTTAATATCGCGCGAGAATTACATTTCTCGAGAAAGGATTTAGAGGAATTTACTTATCAATTTATATTGTTTTGAAAGAGCTGTTATGTAAGAGGCACGAAATAAAGACTGCTAAGTTGAAACTCACATGCGTATTATACGTAGTTTTCAGGAATCAAAAAGAAGGAAATTAGTGAAAAGAATCCAAATTTAACGGGATTTAATTTATTTTAATGCGGTGTAGAAAAGCCATCAACAGTAGTAAAGGGGGCGGTTGATTTACAGGCCTTAAAAAGCCTGGTATGTTTAAGGTTTAGTGGTGACATTTATTGCGTTCCTTTGAGAAGGAAGATGTCTATTTAATCACAAAGTTGCTAACGGCTGTGCAGCAATTGGTTATTTTTTGGCAGGTTTCTTTTATTAATCCATTTTGTTCATACTTTAATCAAAAATAAATTGGCAAGAGAAATGTTTGCTCTTTTAGCAAAATTATTTAAAGCCAGACTTTCTGAGGTATTATTTTTCTTGCTATTATATGAGAATGGAATAGTCACAGTGTTTCTGTCCCACCTGTATATTTTAAAGAATCGTTCCAAAAACCAATCTCGTAAAAACTTAATTTAAGCGAAATATTTCAAATTCCACTTGCCACTTTCTGTCTGATTTAGTATAATCTATGGACCAGGCTGGTACTTTTTCAAGTCTTTGACAAAATCCAGCCTAAATTTTTTTTTAAATACAGATTCTTAAGACACTTATGTAGCAGTTTATTTACTTGCATAATAGAACTATTGCAAGGTATTTTTAAAACGGCCCTCTTTATAGAGCACAATTTGTACTGGTAAATACATGATACATGTTAGTAGTGCATGCAAACTTCACGTAACTATGTAAGTATTTATGGTGAATATTAGGTTAAATGATATACAGTTCAGTAATAATTTATTTATTTTATAGTGTGTACTGTTAACAAAACCCAATACATACAAATATATATATATGTATTCAAAATATTTTAGTAAGTTGTGTAAAAGAAAGGACGGATACTACTCTTCCATTAATTGTTCTCGATCAGTCAATCCCAGTTATTGTCTTAAAACAGTTAAGATTTTAACATAATCTAACAACAACACTTCTGCCTTCGTTAAGCAGGATCCAGATGCTTCCAATAATCGTATTTTCGATACTTTCTTGCTTTACTTTCTTGTAGGTTAAGTGGAAGTTCTTATCCATGTCAAAGTTTTGGTCTATACAACCGTGCCGAAATATTTATAAGTCGCAGTTGAGTTAATCTTGATCATGTTGCAATACCAAACACCATATATTCAATTATATTTTCTTCAAATTACCAGCTAGTTCGTTTTTTAATAGATAACTTGACAGCGATTTTTAGGCAGATGTGGTCGATGCTACACTAATTTAATATATTTGAGAATAAGGATAACGGTGTAGATATACTCTATGTAAAAACATCTAATATACATAATATAATATCTATACAACATGCAAAGTTTTACATAAAATACAACTAAGCGTTTTTAGTGATACAAGTTGATACATTATATGAAAGGTGACCAAAAATGCAACACTGATATATGTAATAGTCGTGTATGTAATGTCCATGTATGCGATGCTCATGTATGTAATACTTGTGCATGTCTAAAAATGAAGAACTATATAATAACAAATTACTTCCCTTAAGCTAATACATTCGAGAAATACAATATTAACAATGACTAGTTTATAGCATTAAAAAAACTTTTGCGATGAGAATATTTTTCAGATCTTATTTTTGCTATCTTATATAGGGAAAATTCACGTTGTCGTTTTTGTTAGATTATTCAAAATGGAAAGAAATATTTAATAGAAATAGAAAAAAAACACCCAAAAATGTGTAGTTGAAAAAAAATAATCAAGAAACAAATATGTATTATGCGTATGTATCATGTGTATGTATTTAAGAAATAAAAAGAAGTTTCTAATGATTTCAAACACGATGAAAAAATCAATGTTATTTTTCTCAACTTAAATCTAAGCAGAGAATGTGAAGACAAAACAATGCGAAAACCTACGCCTGGCTTTTCCGCTTTATAATAAATACTTACTAACCCAACCACTGGCTACCACTCCTTATCTTTAGTATATATTTAGATCTAAATATATAGCATAAACTTTCAGTATGTATATGTCTCTACTTATCTGAATAGTACTATCGTTTTTTTTGCTAGCAAAAGGCCTTTTTCACACACAAAGTGCCTGAACCTCCTTAAAAATACATAACTTGTACATAACTTAACATATCATATAGTTATACAATATATAAATGTACATAAAACCTAAAAGAATAACTTGGAAAAAGAAAATAATGTATTTTATTATGTACAGCATGTCTCCACGATTGCTTTTTCAACTTCAGGCCTTGCCATGAGCAAATAACCTCCCGAGCAATTAAGAGTAATAAAAGTCCTAATTTGTTCAGTTACGCTGTTCAACTCCTTTACATTGACATGCTGATTCCATTTAAGTCCTTACCTTTATCAGGCCTATCAATAAGAAAATAACACCAGAGCAATAAATTGATCCTCCAAGGTTACAATAATTTAAACTGGGTGAGCAATTTGAATAAATAGAATTAGAGACTTGATAGTTCCTGGGGCAAAGCCCAGAGGCAGACCGAGAAAGACTTGGCTGGAGGTTATAAGGACAGGCTTGATACAGAGGAAGTTGAGTTTAGATCTAACACAGTCTAGATCAGATTGGAAGAGGGTCATTAATATACCCCGTCCAACCCATGCTAGCATGGAAAACGGACGTTAAGCCGAGAATGATGATGATGATGAAGTTAATAAACGCATATTTTATCACTAAGTCTTCTTTAAATATTTTATTTTATCTCCATTAATATCCATGTGAGATAAATTGATATTGCTCAGCCAGAAAAGTTGGGGGAGCCTTTGCATGAGCAATTGCTCTCACCTTATTGATAGACCTCCTTTATTTCTACATAAGTTATTTTAATTTCCCCGAAATAGATCTGCACATGTGAATACACAGCTACCACAATTAATAAAACCTTTTGGCTTTTTTCTACGTCTTTTTTAAATTACACCAAGAAAGTCACATAAATGAAATGTTTGCATTCTACATAGTATCAACAAAAACTTTCCAAAATAAGCTACATTAAACCATAAACTGGTAAAAATAAAGAGTTAGCTTATATCGTTTATATTACGGGAACATCCTAATTCCATGATTTCACTTTTCTCTGTAACTTTCTCTTTTGACTGGCAACACTTCAGGATACCATATTACCGTTTTCACCGGCACCGAAACTAGTGCACTTTACAGAACAGACAATAGACAACAGCTGGAGTAGATCACAGATATGCTACACATTATTTAAGATATTATTTAGCTACCTTGGCTGTAGTATTTGCTTGGCAGGAAAAAAGATGCTAGGATTTGGTGAAGAGAGGTCTTTTACTGTAGATTTCTTCTAACACGAACATCGTTGGGGTAATAAACTATTATCGAGTGTAGGTTGTAGTGTAGGCCTTCTGATTTATTTTGAATTAATTAAAAGTCCTTAAGAATGCATTTGTGTGAAGAAATGGATTAACTTTTACTTTGCTTCACCTCTAGCGCCCCCATGTTTTTTCCTGACACGAAAATGCTACAGATGAAAGAGCTAGCTATCGCTGAAAATGTTAACAATGAAATCACAAGTAGCAGAAAATGTGATAGCTTATAAAAATTAGCAATAACAAACGACAAAACAAATATATAGCTACACCACTAAATAAAAAAACTCGCACACATCTTCTCTTCAGCAACAACATGGAAAATGACTAGAATTTTCGCGGGGTCAAGGTTAAAAATTCATAAATTGTTGGCACGCCATTCTAAAACAATCATTGCAACAAGCCGCTTAAATGACAACTTGGCGTACATAAACAATGGGTATAAAATGGTGGAACATGTCGGACTAACGTAACTTTTTTATTCCAAATTGTGGGCGAATTTTTATCTGCATTTGATAAAACTTAAGAGAAAAGTTAGTACATAACTTAAATATTTCATCTCACATCCTCCCAATGTTCAAATTTCCGCAGAAGATCAGAATTTTAGGACATATGTTGCAGCATACTAATAACAAGTTTTCGGTTTCTAGTGCAAGTTGTTCTTAAACGTCCTCTCAAGAAGTTTGCTGGGTTTTTCCAGCTACCTTAAAAATTTAAAATAATATACCTACCACCAAAAGAAATCATCTTTTAGTTAAAATTGCCAAATGATAAATGAACAAAAATATCAAATAACAACAGTTTAAATCCTTCCGTGGAGCGGTTGCACGCGTATATAAAATGGTGGAACATATCGGACCAAACGAAAATATTTTCATCACGGATCATTTTTCAGCTCACACAAATGATATAAAGTATAGTTGGAAACGCCAAGAATTCAAAAAAACGACGCATTTTGCTCAATTACTTTGTCCTTCACTTATTTCACCCTTTTACTAATGGGTCCGAATTATTCCACCTTATCGCTATAATTATTATTATTATTATGATGATGATGGTGATGGTGATGGTGTGATGGTGTGATGGTGTGATGGTGTGATGGTGTGATGGTGTGATGGTGTGATGGTGTGATGGTGTGATGGTGTGATGGTGTGATGGTGTGATGGTGTGATGGTGTGATGGTGTGATGGTGTGATGGTGTGATGGTGTGATGGTGTGATGGTGTGATGGTGTGATGGTGTGATGGTGATGGTGATGGTGTGATGGTGTGATGGTGATGGTGTGATGGTGTGATGGTGTGATGGTGATGGTGTGATGGTGATGGTGATGGTGATGGTGATGGTCGGACTCCTTTCCAACATCTCCCGATTGACTTCAATCGGCTGTCATTAGTTTATATGGGTGCGGTTTTTTGTCATTCTTAGTCCAAACGTGTTTATTTACTTTCTTTAAATAATTTTATTAAAATTTTCCAAATAATAATCATGCCGAAGTGATTTTCTCGAAGTGTGTGTAACATAGGAGTCCTATTTTTTATTTTGCATTTTGCCGCTGTCTTCATGTGTGGTATGTCACACATTTTGTATTTTTTATCCTTTAGGTGCATTCCCTTGATACTTATCTAGCTTTATTCCACACTCATATTACCACCGATTTATTCTGTTTTGGATCGATTTCTGATCACCGATTTTTCGCACTCTTTTAGCTCCTAAAAATTCATTGCTTTTGGTTTTTCTAAAAGAGCTTAAAATAAAAAAAACATTAGCATCTCTAATCGTGTATAACTTTAAATGTCGCCATAGATGTATAGGTATATGTTGCAGAAAAGTAGCGTCTCAGGTTCCTATGGGCCATAACCTGGTATCATGACAACAAGAATATCTCTTAGAATTGTCTGAGTTTGATAAACGTTCTTTTGTACGGCCACTTTTTCTTCAAAGGCATGTTGCATTGTGTGGATTATAAGGTATATTTTTCTTTTTCAATTTGTTGATAGTAAGCCACGCTTCTATCTCCCTAAATTCATTCCAAAAATTATACTCATGAAATTAAATTTTGACTCCAAACCCTTACCCTTATTTGCAATAGCACAGTTAACATGGTAAAATGTCGATAAATGTTTTTATACCGTAGAGTTAAAATTCCAATGCGAAGAAAGGAAACAAGAAAAAAGCTACTGCAAAGTTTTATTGGTTGCTCTAATTTTTTTTAGTGTACTATCTTGTACTTCTAACTCTTAGCCTTATTGTTGTAGGAAAATCACTTCTAACTCGGGTGGTCGCGTGATCAATTACCAGTTACCGGTAACGCTAAAAAGAAAACAAGATAACCGAAATGCAACAGTTTAAAAAGTAGAGAAGAATAGCTCCTGACGTTTTCAATGTTCCAGAGATATCTTGACATATCTCGTTTCCTAAAAAAAGTTGATTTACAAAATTATCTGTCATATATCTTGTTCAACCCAATACTTTGAATTAATATTTTTAGACATCTATGACAAAGTTAAGTTTGAAAGGAAAGCTGTCGAATCTTACGAGTCATATCTGTGAATACCTAATGGGAGAATAAGAAGTATTATTACAGCTTTTTGTTTTAACCCTTATAAATTTATTGCGTCTAACGTTATATGCTCTACATAATATTCGCACAACTCTACGTAAGCTACATTTATCTCTTCATGTGTTTTTCTTTTTTAAAAATCACTAAATATTATCTTTATGTTAAGCCGGCAACTTAGTATGTAAGAAATTAGCAAAAAGTCCCAGGATTCGAAGTGAAAAAAAGTTTAAGGCCAACAACATATTTAATCTTAATTTAATAAGGCTTTTTGTACAAACTGTAAATCCAGTTATCAACGACCTTTTAACATTTAAGTTGAGAGAACCTACTTTGTGCAACGTTAACACATTGCCTGGCAGCATGCGATATTTGATACGCAAAGTAGTTCCTACTTCAAGTAGACTACACTGAATACACATTTGAAGGTCCGACCTGTTATAGCTGTAATATGACCTTGTGCTTCTTTGTATTTTTTTGTTTTGTTTTTTCAATTACTTTTACGCACGCAATAAAGGCGCTGGGGACGTTAATCCAATTACAACAAATAATACCGAAAATGTTTCTGATTTTTTTAATCCCTTGCAAACCAGTTAGGGCCCTAATAAGGAAATATAAAGTGGTTATAACAGATTACAATATAGAATCTTCCTCGATGTCTTTCTTTACGAGAGCACTATACTTTCTGAATTTTCTTCATTTAAAGCAATTACAGCTTCTTGCACGAGAACATGGCGTTTCAAACAACAAATAAACATAAATTATGCAACAAAATGCAGTGCAGATTCTAAAAATAAACTTTGTTTCCTAACATCTGCATACACCAGGAAACATCGTTTTCTTGCTTTTCTCTTACTTTTGGAATTCCCGTGAAATACGTTAGAAATAGACCTATACCTAATGCCAAAAGTCGTGTCAATAAATTATGATCGTCAGAATAAAATGTTGTGCTCCTAGGTTTTTGCAAATGAATCTTTATGTGCTTTACATTTTTATTTTTAGTGACGGGACAGGCGTATGTGCAAATGCTTGAAATTTTTGTTTGTCTGTCTGTCTATCCGTAACAGGCAAAGTGGATGTGTTCATTTTCCTATGATTTAGCCGGAAAAGTTATGTCTATAATAATCCTAATCGACAAATTCAACGTCAAGAAGGCAATAAGACTGATTCAACGTCAATATCTGAAATTAATGAAGCCATTACGATGCACTTTGAGGCCAAATATCCTGGGAACGGACTGGTGAGGTCAGCCTTTCACCGTGTAGGTAATTAGGGAAACCCGGGATTAACTTGGTTAAACTTAAGTTTCCCGAATCTGGATACCCGAATCCGTTTCGGAGTAGATGGATTGATGACTTCATCAAAAATCTTTTAAACGCAATAAAGGCAACGGGTTATTTTTTGTATTTTGGGGAGTCTTTCCGAACATCACCAATATTTTTAACTCTTTTATCTCCTTAACCGCTGATCAGAAACGCGCGAGTGTATATCTTTTTTTGGTAAGCGTTTCAAGTTCTGCACAATAAAGGACACGGAAAAAAAAAAGTTTTTTTTGTATTGGTGGATTTTTCCTCGGCGGGCCTTATCGACTGGTCTATATAATAATAGAGAGATGTGTGGCAAACAAAATGGATGTGCTTATGTTCCTTTGATGTAGCCAAAATAGTTATGTCTCAAATGTTAAATTTTTTGACGTTATGTCGCAACGTCAATGATACTAAGTTAACGTCAATATCTTCATTTAAACTAATAAAGGCATTAAAATGCAGTTATAACTTTAAGGCCAAATAACTTGGAAACAAGGTGGTGTCATTTTTTACCACGTCGTAACTAGGGACCACCTGGGACCAAATTAATTAATCTTAATCTTATTAAGATGGATGGTTCTAACAATGTATATGTAGTATTACATAATTTTGAAGAGCTCCGTCACTTTTAATCCTATTAGATCTTATTGAGGGGGGCGGACCACCCCTCCCCTCCACCCTGCCGTTTTCTTTAACAAGTATTTTTTGCTATGCTGCATAATTATGTTACTTACTGACTTAATAAATGTATCTATTAGAATCTTTCTGTAAAATTTTGGTCACATGATGAATCCGCTTACCAGATTTTACCAGATTTTTAGCGTTTATTCCTGCGAACTATGTAAAAACCGGAAAATATGTTAAATAACTTTTATTTGCTGTCAGATGTTGGATATTACTTGAAATTACTACGGGTCGCATTATTGATGGTTCTATCTCTGATTCGAAATCTATTGACGAGCTTGACAGTAAGCTATCAAGTGGTCTTACAATCATTAATAATTCTTGTTTCAAAGGCAGCCAAAAACTTTGGATTTTGCAAAACCTTCTTATTCCTAGAATCCAATGGCTAATCCTCATTTATGAAGTCCCTGTATCTCGGGTGACAAAGTTGGAGAAAAAGACATCAGTTTTTATTATTATTGTTTGTATAGCTCATGCTCTCCTTGGCCAATGCCTATGAAAAGCTTAACATCGCTATTAAAGAGTTCCAAAATCAGTGGTCATTTACTCTTAAGAGATTCGAAAGATCCTTTAGTGTCCAACAGTGCTCCGACCTTAAAATCAGGTTTGTGGAAAGTAGAGGGTGCTGTAAAAACAGCTGAAGCAGAACTAGCTGTGAAATCTGCAATGGGCACTCCCCAGTTTGGCAGGGCAGGTTTGGGTATGCACAAAGGTGTCAGAGTTCCCAAAACAAGGCAGTGTCACGCATATCGAAAACTTATTTCAGAAACCGCAAAAGACATCGATGAGGAGACACACATGGGTAGAGCCTTACAGTTGCAAGTTCAAGGACAGTGGTCCCGATGGGAAAACTACATCAAAAATGACCTGTCGTGGAATTCCATTCTAGCCATGTCCCCGAACTTGCTCTCTTTCTGCCTGGCCTCTACTTTTGACGTTCTTCCCTCCCCTAGTAATCTTAAGCGCTGGAAGATTTCCACCGAATCAAGCTGCTCCTTATGTAATAAACAGATATGCACAACGGCTCATGTCTTGTGCTTTAAGGTTGCCCTTTCACAAGGCAGGTTCACTTTTAGGCACGACTCAGTCCTTCAGGAGCTTTTGTCAAACCTAAAAGAATTCCGGTCTAACATTGCACCATCTTCTGGGAAAAACTTTCAAAGGATACCCTTTATCAAAGCAGGCACTCGTACCTCAGGCAAAAGATCCAAACCAACAGGTCTTTTACACCTTGACGGCGACTGGGTAATCTTGTCTGATTTGAGTGACGGGTTTGTTTTCCCAGGGCATATAGCTATTACAGCTCTAAGACCAGATATGGTAATATATTCCAACTACTCCAAGATCGTCATTCTTATTGAACTGACCTGTCCATGTGAGAAGAATATGGTGTCATGGCACTCCACAAAACTGTCGAAGTACTCCCCCTTGGTTGAAATAATCCGTAGTAATGGGTGGTCCCCTCATCTTTTTGCCATCGAGGTTGGGGCGAGAGGTTACTCTTCCAGATCTGTTACGTGTTGCCTACTAAGTCTGCATTCTTGACTGCACGCAAGCTGGGTGACTTAAGCATGAAAGCCTCCTTCTGCATTTGGATTGCCAGAGATTCACCACATTGGTCCCAGGATCTCTTGCGCAGCAGTCCATCACCATCTTCAATGCAGAAGAGTTGCCCGCCACATGCATTACATTCGCCAGGGAAGCCACCAAACAGTAACCCATCTCCGACCACCATTTCCAAGCCTAAACCATCAGTAAATGAAGGAAAAGTAAGTAAGGTTCAGGTCGGCATAATGTGTTATGCAAACTCTATCCTGCAAGTATTAACAGTCTTTCCGAGACTCTAGTCTCAATTGCCATCTGAATCCACCTTTTTATCACCACTAGTCAAGTCCATTTCCTTAATTATGTCGCTCATTAAGCGTTCCAACTCACCAATCAACCCCTCAAATTTCCTACGGGCTTTGCAAAACAAAATGCAGGCACTTGATAAAAAAGATTTATATTTTAATTCTCAACAGGATGTTCCAGAAATTCTACAGGCAGTTATTGACGAGCTGATTGGGTCATCCCCTGTGGTTGACAATCTTCTCTCTATAACTCTGACAACAACAACGTCATGTAACTCCTGCTTTTTTGCATCTTCAAGGGAACAAAAGGAAACCATACTAACTTTACCTATGTGCAAGTCAATACCAGACGGTTTCAACACAATTACAACCACAACTGCTTCTTGGTGGTGACAAATGGTTTTGTCCCCAGTGTTTGAGACATCAGGAGAGCACTATTGAGACTGAGATTTCTAACTGTGGTAATATTCTTATTGTACAGTTAATAAGATACTCATCGATAAATGGGTCAACATTCAAAGACAACAGGGTAGTTAACTGCCTTCCCATGAAACATCATGTTTTAAAAGTTCCATCCCACCCAACCGATGACGTATCGTTCAATAACAACTACCACTTAGTTGCAACCATCAACCATTCTGGTACATTGACAGCAGGACATTATTGGGCATTTATCAAAAACCAGCCAAACACCTGGCTTAAGTGTGACGACCGCTCTATTTCCGAAGTGTGTTCTTCCCACCTTAACAATTCCTCGGCTTACATACTTTTTTTTGCTAGAAGTTAGCTTGTTCCTATCCACGATTTAAATGGGGGAGGGAATCTTTCCCTAGCGGTTTCTATTTACCCCAGCTGAACCTTGTTTGGTCAGCTTTACCGTAATCTTGGAGTTTGCTCACTCCTTTCTCGTTCTTGGGAACCTATAAGAAGCATAGCAAGGGGGCTTGACAATTTGTCTTGTCTTTAAGGCTGGCGATCCCACTTGTTACCCCAGTTCAGTAGGGAGGCATAGTTTGCTCGCTTTGTCTACAGGATTGACGATCCTGCTGCCCTGAGTCATTGTTTAAGTAGCCTTATGGGGTTGTAATCTACTCTGCCTGTCCTTTTGATCTACCATTTTGGGACACCACCCCTGTTAGGAAAGGCTGGTACTCTCCTGTGGCTGGCCCACCGTAACAACTGTCTGTGTAAGGCTGAGTGTTGGGTACCCGTAACACATGTGGAAAGCTACGGCCAGGTTCACAAGTCCTGGCGCACAGATAGTTGATTACTTCAATTTACATTCTTTGAAAATCATTTCAAATTTTATCTGTTTTAGGATACCTTAGTTTCAATAAGTTTTATTTATTTTTTTTATTTTATGTGTACCTATTTGATTCGGTTTGAATTGCTTTTTTGTTGCTGTGTCTATCCTTTTTATAAATGTTTGTATTGTGCTCCTAATGTTGTCCTGCTATGGTTAATGGTTTATTTAATTAAAATCCTTGTAATAAGGGAGATTTTGCTTAGATGCAAAACCTTTAGAGGGTTGGACCTCTACAATTTACTACCGTTTGTCTTTAGACAAGTATTATCATTACAGCCAACTGTTTTGTCACCTCATCATCAATTTATACCAGTAAAGTCCTAAAATTTACAACAGAATTTATTTTATTGAGGGAAAACCTTTTAAAAAATTGGGGCACGTGAAACACCCGATAAATGTCAACCAAAATGTGAAAAAAGTTCTAGAACTAGCAGACATAGTGGTATTTGTACACAAATAACAAACCAGACGTTACGGGTATGTTTCTTTCATGACACACCACCAAGCTAAGTTTAAATTAATTTTGGAAAGTCTGTCGTAAGTTATTCAAATTTGCGAAAACTCACTTCCAGTGCTTTCATAAATTGAGACAATAAATTACAGTTCCAAAAAGTGAAACGTATTGTTGCACAAGCAGTCACAAAGCTTCATTAACAGTGTACCCACCAAAGTGAACTCGTCATCAATTAGACCTAAGACTTATAGTGTTGTTGTTGATCCACAAGTCAAGAATGTCCAGAAAATAATCTTTAAACAAGTTTTTTGCTGTTTAAGTTCGGAATCCACGCGAAACAAGAATTCTCAAGATCGAAGCACACACACTTTACAATTTCTTCTATCATTGCAGGCGTTAGTACCACCTAGTATTTAAATGAAACCGATTTTCAATTCGAAGTTTTGCCTTTCAGTTCTTTTGTCGAGGTATTGCCTGTTTCGTCCTGTGTTAGCTTTTCTTTCGTCTAATAAATACCGCATGAGTTCTCTGGAAGACGAGTCAGCCTTACGAAAATGCGTTTCACTTAATCCATACACGTGACCCTTGAGGAACCTACGCGGCCAAAAAGTCGCTTGAAATAGCACATGTTATTCAGTTATTTGGTTCGGCGTAGAGCAGCAAAATGTCATATTTTGCCTATACATTCCCTAGCAACGGGTAACCACGCCAACCAATCAATTAAATTTTTAACTCATCAAGTATCTTCAGAAAAGACAATTCTCTCCGATATAGTTTTTTTTCTAGGAGAACCTCCTTAAAGGGGACAAATTTTATAATACGGAAAGTTTAGTTTGGTAGTTAAGATTACAAAATCTTAAAAATAATTTTTTCCCCCCTAAAAATTCATTGTGTTCTAAAAATCTTTTCCAACAGCCTGAAGATCGCTCATATTTTTTGTTTTATCCACTTGACGGACTCCATGCTGGGAACGTTTTCATATCTATCTATTAGACCCCTGTATGAGAAATATTTAGGTCCCATATCTCTCAAAGCTGTAGATATTGGCTATTACTCAAAACTGCCCTAAAAATCTCTATGAAACCCTTATAATGGGGAAAATACAATAACTTTTGTTAGGATTATCCTTAGGGAATCTTTCTGAAAATTTTGGTTAAGTGATAAAACCGATTACCCGATTTTTCCATATTTTACCCAAAAATCTGGAAAGAACGGATTTTCGGGCAGTTTTTTGGCTTTTGTTCATACGGACTATGCAAAAAACGGAATTATTGCTGACATTTTACCCCCCAGTCATAATAATATGTTTGAAATACCCCGGACCGAATAGGCTTAATTACTTTGCTCGGTCACAGTAAAGAAATCCAAGACCAAACATCTTAACAAGCAACGACATTTTTTTTCGTCAATAGTACCAGAGAGTAAGTTAGCTAGACAAAGAAATAAAAAGGAAGTACGTGAGACTGTAGAAAACCAAAAAGTCTTCAGAATTTACTTATTCTGATGGTTTTTGCACATATTACTTACTGATATTGACTCAACGTACGTAGCATTATACTATATGATTACCGTAAATGACGGAATAACCGCCCCTGCCGGAATAAGCGCTACCCCCTAAGAGACTGTTTTTCACTAAGCGCCGCTGCTTGAATAACCGCCCCTTTCCTATAGCCAGAGGGGCGCTTATTTCATCACACGGCTATCAGAAGGGGGTGCTTATTTGGAATAAGGCATAAAAAACAACAAAAAGTTCCAGATCAACTTTTTGATGTCCGCCGCTTCTCTGTGAAACATCCATACAAGGCTGCTAATGTCATAGGATATGGTTTCTTCTACAACAGTGGACGGCTTAGGGAAAGGACAGTGACCGTAAAAACAACTGTTCATGAGAAATCTCGCGTTTCTGTTTGCCTCGCAGCAAAGGCTGATGGCACAAAATTGCCACCTTTTATTGTTTTTGAAGGTGTAAAGCGTGAGACAGCCGCCCGTCTTAAAAGACTAGTTTTATCTCCATCTCGATGTAGTTAATCCTATTCTCTTTTCCTGTTTCTTACACAGATCCAGTTGACTGCCAGGAAAGACTGGTTGACACTGGGAAAGACTAGTGACTGTGGGAAAGATCACTGACGGTGGGAAAGACCATAGATCGTGTAGGCTTCTAGGTTTTGGTGACTGAAGAGTGTGTGTTCTTCATTGGTTAGGATGGGTTCTTCAGTTGCAATCTCGAGACGATTGATAACTCCTTCCAAAGAATGGAGTGTGGCGGATTTCGAAGCAGAGTTGATTGGGTGGTGAAGTGAATTACTTGTTTAAGCTTGAGACGATATGTAATGGTTTTCTGGGTTGCCGCCGCTGGGTTCCAAGTCTACCTTTCTAAGGGGCGGTTTCTTGGTTAGCCCAAGCATTACGATACGATTTCTCCAGTGTTCATGTCTAAGGTCAGAAAGCTTTTCTGTTTCCAGGTTTGCTGCTTTTTATTCTTTGTCACAACCTCTCTAAGGGCTGGGTTCCAAGTCTAACTCTCTTAGCCCTGGGCTCTGTGTCAGTAGGTAAAAGCAACAACGATACGATTTGCAGCTGTCGACTTTTTTTTTTCCAAAGTTTAACAAAAGTTATTGGTTTTGGCGGACGGTGTCAATGAACGTGGCTGGTGTCTTGCAGGAGGCGGGGGATGCTTACTCAAGGGCCCATACCAGATCCCAAGCATGAGTGAATTTCACCAATCCTCATGTTTCCACATTCATAGGTGTTTGTTTCAGTACAGTCGAAATCCATTAGCTTTCCGATTATCCCTGTAAAGGGGAGAATGCAGAAGTTCTCCAGCGGCTTCTTATTCTTTGGAGAGAAACCTCCTTTTTTTTCATTAAACTTTCCGTCTTAAAAGACTAGTTTTATCTCCATTTCGATGTAGTTACTCCTATTCTCTCTAAAAAGTTGCTATATAGCATCATCCCCAAACGGCTGAATGAACACTGAACTAACCATATATGGTTAATAAAGTTCTCGGAGCTTTCTAATTTACCCATCGTTATCTTGTTTGGGATTCTTATGAATGTCACATCGAGGACAGTGTAAAATGTTCTCTACACTCCAAATAGATTGACGTATCTAATGTACCAGGCTGCTGTACAAAATATATTCGAGCTCCGGACGTAAGCTGGAACGAACCCTTCAAAGCTCATGCAACAGAAAAATACGATGATTATCTAGCGGAAAAAGGAATTAGCAAGCTTACAACTGGGGGAAACTTTAAAACCTCCACCCCGACATACAATCGTAAAATTGATCCTGGAGGCTTGGGAAAAAAATACTCCAGATTTCGCGCAACAAAGTCCCGCAGTATTGTCATTGATAATGGAGTGTGTAAGAATATAACGCCCTTCACAGCTCACGACGAATCCATTCCATCCATTCACGAAAACCCTGTTAGGTTTCTTGGTCGCACCATTACTCATTCCCTTTCTGATCATGCCGCTGTTGACAAATTTATCTCAGAAACTGAACGCGCTCTTCAATTAATTGACTCCTCGTCATTTAAAGGCACTCATAAACTTTGGTTTCTGCAACACTTAGTAATTCCAAGGGCTCGGTGGCCAATATTGATATATGAAGTTTCTTTGTCAACTGTCATCAAACTGGAACGAAAGATTTCCGTCCTGATCAGGAAATGGTTACGGCTCCATCATTCAATCACTAACATCTGTTTATATTCAGCTAGCTCACCTTGTCCTCTACCCTTTAAAAGTATGACTTCTATCCTAAAGTCCTCAAAAGTCAGCGGACATTTATTACTTAGAGATTCTGCTGATCCATGTGTTTCATCCTTTTTACCTACTTTAAAATCAGGTTCGTGGAATGTAAGCAATGCCGTTCGCTCTGCCGAAAGCCAGCTTCAATATACAAAGGTAGCTGGGTATCATCAAATAGGGAAAGCTGGTTTTGGTTTGATTAAGCAGAAGGATATACCTACTAAAGGATGCCAAAAATACCGCAAAACCATCTCTGACATAGTTTATGAACACGAAGAGGAGATTTTCCAAGCCCGTGCAGTGCAACTCCATATTCAAGGCAACTGGATGAAATGGTGAAAAACGATCTTTCGTGGAGCACCCTTTTGGCTCTGCCACAATGTCTAATTTCATTTTGCATTGGCTCCACATATGACACACTGCCTTCACCAAGTAATCTAGTTCGCTGGGGATTACAAAAAGACGCAAGCTGTAGTTTGTGTAAAAAAAACATCTGTACAGTTCCCCATATTTTAGGAGCTTGTAAAGTTGCCTTAACTCAGGGTAGGTTTACATATCGTCATGACACTGTGTTACGCACACTTGTAACCTCCCTTCAAGATTTCTTATCATCGTACAAACCATCTCTCTCCAACAAACCTCGCAATATTCGTTTTGTTTCTGCTGGTACTTACTCCACAGCAAAGAAGAAAAAACCTCCTCCAATAGGCATTCTCCATTCGGCTTCAGATTGGACAGTTATGTGTGATCTTGATACAACATTAATAATACCACCTGATGTAGCTGTTACTCAACTTAGGCCTGATATTGTGTTACTTTCTCGTATGACAAAGGCAGTGATAGTTATAGAGTTGACATGTCCTTGTGAGGAAAATATGGAGAAATGGCATGACACCAAAACTGATAAATACTCTCTGTTATTGCGCACAATACAAATTAATGGTTGGGCAGTTCACTTCTTCGCAGTTGAGGTTGGCGCTCGTGGGTACTGTTCAGATTCTGTGCGTACTTGTTTACGTCGTCTAGGTTTTCCACCCAAGTCAATTCGTTGCATTCTAAAATTACTTGGTTCTATTGCAATGAAATGTTCTTTCCATATTTGGTTGGCCATAGATTCAAAACCTTGGGAAACGCTTACTACAACAACAGACAGTTTCCCTGAAAGCAAGTCACCTTTCAAATTTGCCAAAAGCAAATCACCTGTCGACATAACTGACATGAAAATGACATCCTCAGGGTCAACAAAAGAGTTAATGCTTACAAACAGTGGAATATAAAATAAGGGTAACACTTGCTATGCAAATTCTATTCTGCAATGTTTAAACTCCCTGCCGCAATTCCATGTAGCCCTCTCGGCAGGAAATCCTTCCTTGTCACCTCTTGCTTCAGCTTGCTCGAATGTTTTCTACCAATTGTCATCTTCGAAAGTCCCAGTTGATCCATCCGCTTTCCTTGCAGCCCTAAAAAATGCTATAAGTAAAGTAAAAGGTAATTTTGATATTTTTACACAGCATGATGTGCCTGAGATCCTAGGTTATTTGCTAAGTGAACTTGCTACAGACTCGCTTTTTACTACCACCATGTTCCAGTTTTGTACTAGAACTACAATCACGTGTGACACATGTTTCCAATCGCACTCTACTGATGAAATGTCTCTATTTCTTGAATTGCAACCAAGACCCACAATTCAAGAGTCATTGAACCTCTTCTTACAACCCGAGGTTTTGACAGGGAATGATAAGTGGTTTTGCCCTCTGTGTAATTCCCATCAAACAGCAACACGAGAGACGGAAATTGTGAACAGTGGTTCACACCTTATAGTTCAGTTAAAACGTTTCATCATGTCAAATGGCCATATCTCAAAACAAGTGTCGCCAGTTTCTTGTTTCCCGGACTTCTTATCCCTTCCTGTTACCATCGACCCTGAGGTAAGAAGCCGTAAGCACTTTAAGATCAGAGCGCTTATAAACCACTCTGGTTCTCTTAATAATGGGCACTATACAGCCATTGTTCAAGACCAAAAGACAGACCAGTGGCTTCACTGCAATGACAGAGCTGTGACAAAATGTGACGTTCGGAAGGAACTTAACAGCAAACTGTCCTACGTCTTTCTCTTCCAGGCAGTTTAAAATAATAAAAAATAAAATAAAAATAGGAAAATTTAAAAATAAAAAAAATTTATATATAAAAACGTCGCCTAGCAAGGGGGTTTGACTTGCTTAGTTCCCTTTTTACAGGTTCCTACAAGTCTTGTCTTTGGGTGTGACGACCCCACTTATTACCCCAGTCAACCCTTGTTTTAAATGTCAATAGATTGCACGGATTAAAGAACATTTGATGACAGAAGAGGATTCCAGGGCCTCCTGATGACCACTTAGTGGACCTCGGATTAGAGGTGCCCCGCCTGGAATCCTGACACCCCTTGGTTGAGGCTTTGGGGCGAAACCGTTTGGTGTCAAGGTTGGTATTGTGCAATCTTTGTGTGTGTGTGTGTGTTTTTTTTTTCACTGATATTGTGTATCCTGCGAAAAGGAAGTTTAACTTTTTGGCAGTAACTTTGGAGGAACAAAACCTCTATGATTTAACCCTAAAACTTAACAGGTTGAGTATTTCATTGTGCCTTGCTGCAATGTTCAAAATTTTTTTCTATAAAAACCTCTTTTAAATAATGTGCACTGAACCTTGCGACAGACGGATCAGAAAACGATTGTATTCACTGGACATTTTAGAAAGCCAGCTTCCATCTTAACTGAGAAAGATACTGATGCAAATAGATGAAAATGTTGTAACAGCAACACCCGAGTTTCTCACAGTAGATTCAGGCCAAGACGAAGACGAAAACATTGAGATAATTTAATTTTTGTTCAGTAGTTGTTCGTTAAAAGTGAAAAGAAAGAAATGAAATGACACATTTTATTTGTTTTTATTTTAGTAAAGTTAATATGCGCCCCTGCTTAAATACACGCCCCTGCCGAAAAAGCTCCCCCCCCCCCCCAAACATAAAAATTTTAAATAAGCGCCCCGAGCTCTCACTCCATCATTGACGGTATAAGTCGTCTGCATACGACAGTGTCTTTATTGACGCATTATGTGCGAAGAAAAACATTTTGAGTCGAGATGCACGCTTAATAAAAACTAAAAACAATTGTTTTAAAACAAAATAAGAGCAACCTGATTCCGAATATTGCCAAAAACAAAAGCAACTCATGCTGTTCTTTGTTAAACTGCTGGAATTTTTTTGCTTGAATTATTTTCTTTTCTAACATATACTAACTGCGAAATAATACTGGCCCTATTGGCACTGTTTTCTTGAAACCTGAAATACTCTAATTCAGAGGAAACCTGCCAGCACAAAAGCAGCATTGCTCCACAGATGAGTGTAATTATGTTCGTTAAGACAGTGAAAACATTGGTGCTTACATTAAAGAAAAAAAGAATAATGGAATATGTGAAGTAATCTATCAGAGCAAATTTTGAATAGATTGGAAAAAAAATGAAAAAACAATAAAACTTTATTAATATAACTTAACGAAAGTGCTAAATCATGCCGGGCTCACAGACGATGTGCCCGTTGTCCATGTTATATAGCTGCATACGAGCTAGAGAATGTCCGTGACAAGATTTGAACCTACACATGAATTTGAACCTACACATGAATTTAGCAACACCTCCATAAATTACTTCACATATGACAAAGATATTACTTATGCTAGACTCAAATAAATACCTGAATGTCATTTTGTTAGGACTAATCAAGACTGACTTTTATTGTGTAACAACACTTGATCTTGGTAACTCGTATCTTAACGCTATTTGGTCCGGGGTTTTTCAAACATAGTCTTTTGGCTGTGTTAGCACTTTTCCTGTCATGTCAATTAAAGCATGATAGGTACTCCCCAACTGGGTAGAGCTGGCCTAGGCATCCAAAAATGTTTGAAGGTTCCCACTTCCAAACAGTGCCACGCTTACAGAAAGTTGATAACAAACACAGCCAGAGATATAGACGAGGAAGCTAACATGAGTAGAGCCATGCAGTTGCAAGTACAAGGGCAGTGGACCAGATGGGAGAATTACATCCGAAATGACCTGTCCTGGAAATCCATTCTGGCCATGCCACCAAACTTGCTTTCTTTCTGCCTAGCTTCTACTTATGATGTTTTACCGTCACCCAGCAACTTAAATCGTTGGAACATTTGCACTGAATCCAGTTGTTCCTTGTGTGGAAAGCTTTTATGCACCACAGCACATGTCTTAGGTTCTTGCAAGGTTGCCCTTACTCAAGGCCGATTTACTTTCCGACATGATTCTGTTCTTTGTGAGCTTCTTCTAAGCCTCAAAGAATTTTTGTCAGAACTTAAACCATCTCCGAAAAGTAAATTGTTTAAGATACCATTTGTTAAAGCAGGTACATACACCTCTGGGAAAAGATCAAAACCAACAGGTCTATTCCATCACGCCAGTGACTGGATGATACTGTCTGACTTAAACAATAGCTTTGTGTTCCCTGGTCATATAGCTGTTACATCACTAAGACCAGACATTGTCATGTATTCCAACTGTTCCAAAATTGCCATTCTCATTGAACTTACCTGTCCTTGTGAGGAGAATATGGAGTCCTGGCACTGTACCAAACTTTCTAAATACTCCTCTTTAGTCGAAGTGATACGTAGTAACGGTTGGTCTCCACATCTTTACGCTGTTGAAGTAGGTGCTAGAGGTTACTGTTCTAGGTCCGTTACATGTTGTTTAAAGACTCTCGGTTTTTCCAACAAATCTGCATTTATAACTGCACGCAAACTTGGTGACATATGCATGAAAACATCATTTTGCATCTGGTTTGCTAGAGATTCTCTGCAATGGTCCCAAGAATGCAGTCCAACAACATCCGCAACCTCAAACGATCGTATGTTCCAAGTGTCTTCTTTGGCATCAAACTCTTTTGTCGATAACGGTCCGTATTCAGCCACATCATTACCAAAACCCGCAGTTGACCTAAAGACCAAATCCAAGCAGAAAGCTAACAACGCCCACGCCGGTTTGATAAACAAAGGTAACACATGCTATGCAAACTCCATCCTTCAAGTGTTAACTGTCCTTCCAAGACTTTGGTCTCAACTGCCATCAGAGTCCTCTTTTTTATCGCCACTAGTGAAGTCAATAGTCCTAAATATGTCCCTTTTACATCGCTCCCGTTCACCTATCGATCCTTCCAATTTCCTGCGGGCTTTGCAGAACAGAATGCATACTCTAAATAAAAATGAATTTCATTACAACATTCAGCAAGACGTCCCTGAGACGCTCCACGTAGTCATTGACGAACTAATTGGATCTTCTTCCTTGGTTAGCAATCTTCTCTCTGTTAGTCTAACAACAACAACATCTTGCAACACTTGTTTGTGTTCCTCTTCTAAAGAACAAAAGGAGACAATTCTTACTTTACCAACATGCAAGTCAATAGGGGACTCTTTCAAGGCAATTTCGCAGTCGCAACAGCTTGTAGGCGACGACAGGTGGTTTTGCCCCCAGTGTTCATCACACCAGGAGAGCACAACTGAAACACAAATTTCCAGTTGTGGCGATATCCTTGTTGTTCAGTTACTTAGGTATGCCTCAGTTAATGGTTCCTCTTTCAAGGATACAAGATCGGTGAACTGTGTGCCTACGAAACACCACGAGCTAATCGTGCTTTCTCACCCTACTGATGAAATTTCCTTTAGCAACAAGTACAGATTAGTCGCCACAATTAACCATTCAGGTACCTTAAAAGCAGGACATTACTGGGCATTTATTAAAGATCAACGAAACACTTGGCTTAAGTGCAACGACCGCTGCGTTTCAGAAGTCAATCCGTCTCACTTGAACAATTCATCCTGTTACATACTATTTTTTACCAGGACTTAACTTTTTCCATGCCATAAAAACAAATTGGGGGAGGGAATAAATTTCCCTAGCGGTTCTAATTTACCCCAGCTAACCTTGGCCGTTTAGTTTACCGTGAAATAGGAGTTTGCTCACTCCCTTCTCTCTCTTGAGATCCTGTAAGAAGCATAGCAAGGGGCTAGACTTTTTGTCTTGTCTTTGGGTTTGACGGTCCCACTTGTTACCCCAGTCCAGTAGGGAGGCAGAGTTTGCTCACTTTGCCTTCAGAATTGACGATCCTGCTGCCCTGAGTCATTTTAGAAGCTTTGCAAGGGGGTTTGATATTCTTATCTTGTCTTCGTGGTTTGACGCCCACGCACATCACCCCAGTCATGACAGGCTGGCACTGTCATTAGGTTGACCCACCGCAGCAATGATCTGTGTAAGGCTGAGTGTTGGGCGCCCTTAACACGTGTAAAGCTACAGCCAGGTTCACAAGTCCTGGCGCACAGATCGTTGCCTGCTTTAGTTTACATTTGTTCCGTTAGGAATTATTTTAAGATTTATCCGTTTAAGGATAGTTTCGTCATAATAAGTTTTATTTATTTTTCGTGTGCCTATTAATTCAGTTTGAATTGCCTAATTGTTTTGTTTGTTGTCTTTTTATGTTTATTAGTATTTTGTGCTTTACCACTGTTTTACGCGTCCTGTTTAATGGTCAATGTATTTTTTCTGACAGAATCCTTGTTAAAAGGGAGGGTTTTGCTATTATGCAGAATCTTCAGAGGGTTACAACCTCTAATAATTAACCAGCCGTCATTAGACAAGCTATATCACAACAGCCAGCTGTTTTGTCACTTCATCATCATTAAAATTTGTTAAAATACCACTATCTGCTTAAAAATGAACTACTTTATTTCTAGAGCAAATTTTCGCATTCTGTTCGATGTTTCTGAGAATTAATAAAAGATATTTAACATATTTTCCTGTTTTACATGGTTTGCATGAAAAAATTATATGAATTACCCGGAAATCCGATTTTCGGGTAAAATGCAAGGTGTGAAATCAGATTACTCACGAGTCCACGAGGAGTCCACAACGATGTTTTTGATATTCTTATCCTTATGTTAAACACCCCAGACTGAAATGGAGTTGACTTTAACATTTACAAAAAATAATTTACCCTGGGTGCAAAGTTGGAAAGGAGTCCGATACGACGTTTCCTAATATTTTAGGAAGTAGTTATAATAAAAACAAACAAAAGAAATGTCTATTTTTTGTTACAAACTTGAAAATCCTTTTTGTAACCAAAGGTTTTTATGAAGTTACAATTTAACTCTGGCACTTTTTTACTACTTGTGCATTTTCCTAAATTTTTCTTGTAGAAAAGGTAGTAAAAACGTCGTAAAAGGAATATAAAATAAGCTTAAAATCAAAACTGTAACAAAAACCAAAAAAAATACGTATTGTCCGAAATTGCAACATAAGCAAGACTAAATATAATCCATGAAACAATACTAAAACAAACTTTTTTTAAAAAAACTACTTCTCAAAATATTTTGCCAAAAATTATTTGTTCCTGAACTTACTACTGAAACTAACAAATATCACATAGACTATATACGATTTACTTTCTTCGTTTTCTTTCATAGTCAAGTCTAGTTCTTAATTGCATATAATTATAGTGAGCCAACTCTCTGTCTAATGCTTCCTGTATGCAATCTTCAGTCATGGGACCTCCTGCAATAATACCTTTACATTTCTTATGGATTATCTTCAAATCTGCATCGCTAAATAATCTTTTTCTTTTTCTAACATTAATTGCCATCTGTAAAAAATAATATTGGAAAGGTTACCATGAACAGTAATTCTACCAAAAAAACATAACTAACATCGGAACTAACCCGATGCTCAACTTTAAAATTTACATAAAGGTACGTTTTATATCATTGTGATTGTGTTTTTCTTCAATAGCAATTACTAAATTCAAATATCTGAATTTATACAATTTGTGCTCGATTTTAATTTTTGTTGCACACTCCTTTCATGTAAAACCTTAACTGATTTATTATTTACTTCGACCAACACTACTTATGCTACGACTACTATTTGAGTGGAAAGCTTTTTTAAGCAGCTTAACCACTTTGTAACCTCCCATCACATTAGCTCGCAAGTCCCAATCTGAAAATAGTATGCACATCCTTTATATCTAATAAACCCTATTTGCAATTTTTAAACATAGGTAAATATATTTACATTTGTAGAAATAGACTGCGTGGATGTACTTGCAGAATTCAATCGATTAGGAACAGCTAACTGTCTCTAAAATAAAATTAAGTGATGATAATTGCCATATAACATGGCGACCGTTGTGTCACCACTAAGTACTCTTAGTTATCAAAAATTAAATATCCGAACAATTGAATTGGCACGTTGGGAGTAAAATACTTTTAACGAGCGACAGGTGGCTTCAAAATCCTTTTTATGAAAAAAAAGAAACCCATATTTGATAACATTTTATATACATCAGACGAATTGATAACATTTCTTACTTTACATTTTAGTGGTGAATAACGAATCAAGCTTCTTAGTTTGTCACAAATCTGTCTGTCACTGACTTGGAAATAAGGCTGTAATTGCGGAGACTTTTTTCGTACATTTTCGATGTTGATTTCATTTTTCAGGATTTCGTCAGCAAAAGCTTCCTGCAATTTATTGATGTCTTCAATCGTCCACTTGTGTCTTGGTGATGCAGGTGGAGAAGATGAAAAATTTTCGTTCTCTCTAAAATAACTCCTAATTACTTTGCCACCTTTTGCTGCTGCTTCCTGCTTTTTTCGTACAAAGTAGTGCTTGTTTGCAGTGTCCAGGCTGTGACACATCAAATCAGCTACCTCCTGGTTCATGCCCATACCCTTTTCCCGAATGCCAGTTGTTGTGGACTTTCGAATTATATTACAGCTTAAATTTTTAATTGGAACATTTTCGAACAGATCTGCTTTAGCCCACAACTGGTGAATTCGTAAACTTATCTGTCCAGAGGTCATAGCACTTCCCGTCCAGGATAAAAAAACATTGCGGCACTTTGGCTTTACCTGTGGACGACTTTTGTCAGTAAACAGCTTTAACCAACCAAATTCGATCTCCGACAAAGTGATTGTAGCTGGTCGCTGTTTTGTGCTGTTTAACGGAAATCTGACACAAACCATCAACCCTCTGGCAAGCTTCAACTTCAGAAACCAAAAGATTAGCTGACACTCCCGAACATTGGCAAAATGTATGACCGAAAAAAGATGGTCCCGCATACAACAATACTCAGCTTGAGTCACGGAAAAATTTGAACTTTGCAACTTGAGAAAAAAAGATTTCTCGTTGACCGCATTTTCGCTTTTTTCATAGTTTTGCAGCTGTTGTGGTGTAACTAGCATTGAATGATCATCGATCTCCTGCTCAAATCTACGTTCCTTATCCATTTTTTTATAACTTTTTTTCCAGACATTCAATTTTCTTTTTAAGTCAACAACCTTTTCAGGCCCAACTGAGGTCAACTGTACCCTTTCTGTAATAAGAAACTCACAAACAACACCAACCGAAGATAAATATTTTTTGATAGTTCTGATAGTTTTTCACGACTTTTGCAATGCTTTGCCAAATATTCGTCACGGAAATGTTGACAATCAAAAAACATAGCAAGGTCTTTATTTGCGCAAACTATAAGGTAAATTCGTTTAACGTCTTCCACAATTTGTTCGAAAGATGTACGGTTACCTCCGTCCGGTCCTTGCAAGTAGGCCGCAAATTTTACAAACAGCTCTTTGACTTCGTTAGGTAAAGTATTCTCTATATCATCGCAGTCAGGAGCAAACTCGGATCCATCACTGTCGCTAAACAGTAATGGAGATTGAGAGCGGCTTTTGGAATTGATCAAGTCAACAGAATGCACCGGCAGTTCTCTCCTCGGCATAGACGTGAAGGCACGCGTGACTTGATCAGATTCCGCATTGTCCGCTATTGGTACAATCATTTGCTCAGCGGCTGGTAAAGATGTTTTTGAAAAGCTTTTTTGTTTACCATCCGCTAGTGACTTTGATTTTATATTGTGAAATACTTTACGAGGTGAACTGTCCACGTCGCGAATTATTTGAATGCTATTGCAAGTTACGGCACTGTCAAGCAAGGCACGGTACTTCTCCTTGTTTTCAATCTTGTGAAATTCTCGCAGATGTTTTGGCCGACGCTTCAATATTTTATAACACCCTTCCACTGGACAAATTCTTGATGTGTGATAATCCTTTTTCTGCGATGTTTTTTGTATCTGCCTTCTTAACCCAAATTGACCAATAGCAGCATCTGCACTTGCGTTTGACCACTTGTGGCACAATAACAAATGCCGTGCTAAACTTTTAACCATTAGAGAACAGGAAGTAACTGGACATTTGAAATTTGATCGATACCTAAAAGGCGAAAATTGAATTGTATTTGACGTGCAAAATTTCCAATCCTTTACAGTCACACAGCCGCAACGTATAACGATTTTCACAGAAAACTCCTTCTAAAATAGGAAATTAATTGCTTGGTGCTGTTTTTAAGTTTTAATAAATTTCTTAAAAATTTATAGAAAAGGTAATTGGTGGATACCTCTTATTTTCACTTTTCAGCAAATTTTTGTCATCATTTATCTTAGCCCCATTTTCCTTGGCTACTACCACCTCCTTACCATCATTAGTCTCCTTATCAGCCCTCACCTCAACTAGACCCTCCTCATCCTTTTCATTTACACCACTTTTCTCGCCTACCTCTTTATCAACCCTCACCCCAAACGCACCCTCCTTCTCTTTTTCGCTTACACCACTTTTCTCCCCTACCTCTTTATCAACCCTCACCTCAACCGCACCCTCCTCCTCCTCCTTTTCCCGTTCACCACTTTTCTCGCCTAACTCTTTATCAACCCTCACCTCTACTGCACCCTCCTCCTCTTTTTCATGTACAACACTTTTCTCGCCTACCTCTTTACCAACCCTCACCTCTGCTGCACCCTCCTCCTCTTTTTCACGTACACCACTTTTCTCGCCTACCTCTTTATCAACCCTCACCTTTACTGCACAATCCTCCTTTTATTCACCTACACCACTTTTCTCCCCCACCTCTTTATCAACACTCACGTCTACCGCACCCTCCTCATCTTTTCCACGTACACCACTTTTCTCACCTACCTCTTTATCAACCCTCACCTTTACTGCACACTCCTCCTTTTTTTCACCTACCTCTTTATCAACCCTCACCTTTACTGCACACTCCTCCTCTTTTACACCTACACCACTTTTCTCCCCTACCTCTTTATCAACCCTCACCTCTACTGCACCCTCCTCCTTTTTTACACATACAACACTTTCCTCGTTTGCAACCAATTCCCCACTATCATTACTCTCCTTTTTAACCCTCACCTCAACTGCACCCTAATACTTAATACTTCCCTATTCTCCTTGTCACAGACAAAAAAGGGGTTCAGTACTTGGAAATCCACTTGACCATCTTCATTTGCTTTTTTGTTCAAATCGCTGGTAAAACTTTCTTGATCAATGATTTTAATCCCACTAAGTTCCTACGAAAAAAGTCCATCATAGCATTACAATAAATCCTTATTTCTATTTAGATAAGGACAGGAACAAACATATGTTTATTCAGACAGATTTACCTCGGACGAAGTTTCATGGGAAGCTTCTGTCTCATGATAAAGAAGGAATTCATCAGCCTAAAAAGATAGCATAAAAGTGTAGATTAAACAAGTTTTCAAAAATAGTTAGGGAGTCGATACTCTGAATACACTAACAGAGACGAAGTACCTTTTGCCTGGAGACATTGCAACATGACTCATACACCAAAACCATGGTCTCTGGAAAAAGTACTTTGAAAACATAATCGAAATACTAAAATAAAAAAAATTGTACACACAATGTTATACCGAAAAGTTACCATTTAGTTGAGTGTTGAAGAAAGTTGGATGCACACTAACTGTCATAGTATCTTTGCAGAACCAGAGCATTAACGTGTTCAAAATACACTTCTGTTGAATGTCAGAAAAATCACCGATTCCGACTTGCATATTCAGCGTAGCTTAAGAATATAATATTAAAATAATTAACATTTCGTAAGTAACTATCTTAATGAGAACATAAACAGTTAGCTACCTCGGCTACACCCCCCTTCTTTAAATGTATCATGTCTCGCATTTGAAACCTATGTAAAATAAGATGATATATGATGCCTGAAAAATCAATCCATTAATAATTATACCTAAGAATATTTCTTCCAAAGAATAAGGATCAAACATTTTATTATAAAAAAATGTAAAGCATGCAATTCAAGAACATGCACTTATGAGTCAAACTGACCTTACACAATGTCTGTACTCTCAAATGTAAATAAAAATACAAAGTAAACAGAAACTACAAAAAAAAGAAAAGAAGATACAAATATTTCAAACCTACCCCTCGAATATTTTAAAAATATTAATTCCTATCCAGTTTCCCAACTGAAAAAGCATCAATAAATCTGTTTTTCCTACATTGTTTTGTTTTCATTATATCCTATATATATCCTGTTTATATTCTATACAAGACTTTTCAACTGAAAGCAGAATTGGCAAATATGTAACTAATTTATTGTTTTCAGAAGTAAATAGTAACTCCAGAGTCATCCAAAAATACAGTAATTCCAAGTGATTGTAACAGCACAAGTTGAGTAAAGTAAAATTTACTAAAATGACAAAATAGAAATTTATCTTTATCAAATTTCTTTCATGCTTTCCTAAAACATCTTATAGTAAAAGTTATAGTAAAAATAATTATTACACTAGATACATTATTAAATAACTTTTTCACAAAAAGACCTGTGGCTCTGCAGTTTGGAATAAAAGAAACCTTTATGTTGCCCATTTTCAAGATCGTTCATGATAATACACAAAATGCAATGGGTCATACAATAAATTAATTTAGTTCTTTTGTGATATTTTAATTATATACAATTACATTCAATACTCATAATGCTCATTTCTTGCTTAACTCAAAATCTTCCAAATGTCCAGCAGTTGAAAAACAAAAAACACAAGCAAAATGTGCAGAGGTTTCTCTTTTAAATATATTTTTATATATCACATCTTACTGGTAAGATATTTGCCACTCAACATTTTTCAAAAGTTAATGAGCATTTACTCATGAAGTTACACTATTCTGACAACATGTGTCAAGTGTTTAAAAAAAATTCTGAGCAGGAGTTTTACAGAGTATCATCTATACTGAATTTATAAAAGCAGCGGGAAACACAACACAATGTATATTAAATGATGATGGAGTACACTAAGCATACACCTAGCAATTTTTGAAGTTAGATTCATACAAGTTTGGGTGGGACATGAGCAATAAAACTTTCCTGAATAATTTTATACTTGAAAATGATTCAAAAAAACGGTATTGTTTTACTCCTTGGCATGTTTATTTTATTACTAACAGTAACAGTACAAACATTTGAATAATAGAAGCAAAATTTAAAATTTGGTCTTGGAAAATCCTCAATATATAAATATACATATATATACAATTTATTTGATAAATATAAGACTGCTTAGTTTGAAAAAATATTATTGCCCATCTGACTGTCTCTTGCAGGAGGTGGAGAAACAGAGCATTATAGATTATATCAATACAGTATATCAATACGACAAACTTTCTTTTCCAAACTCAGCTAGCTGACTATAGCTCTTGTTATTTTTTTATTTTTTAATATTTACTTGTGCTCGATTACTCAAAAATTTTTAGAAAATGTGCAATCTCGTTCCCAGGAAATTTAACTTAAAGAAAAATAAATAACGATCTTTAAAAAGTGAGAAAAAACAACAAAACATCACCCGTCACCTGACCAGAGTGTAGCTTTTGCAATGTAGCTATACTGACTTTCTTTCTGTGAGAAATGTGTTGTACTTTGTTTATTTGATGATCATCACATGTCTGTAGTACAAGCAGTCTGTGTCTAGGTAATGAAGTCTAAAATAATGAGAAAGTTTTTGAGATTGATGGTAGTTTGTAGTCACCAAAGAGACTAAGTTTTAAAAATCACTGCTAAGAAAGTATGTACCGAAAACCTTAACAGTGTATAGATGATAAGCATAACAACCTAAAAACTATAGTTATCGTGACAAAATATACTGGTTCAAACCAATGTGTTATGTTTTCTGCATTGAAGTGCACAGCTACCAACGAGGGTGCTGACTCGCCGAAAACGCCTTATATGTTAGGGCAGCCGCGAGCGTTTTTCCGTTTTTTTTTTCAAGGTTTTCGTCTGTAACTGCCCGGAAAAGCCTGGGCCCATCCGAAATCGCCCGAATTGCGCCTAAATGCTATACGCACGAGGCTCATTGTTCTCAGTTAAATTTTGTCGCGAAGAAGGAAGGTGCTATTTTGTCGTTTTACTCTCAGTTTATTATTTGTGGGATATAAAATGATATAAAAAACAGTTTTTTTCAGAACTTCCACTGTTGAGGAGTGACTATTAGTCTACCGTTATGTTTGGTATTGGGTACCTTAACCATGCCGTTATGTGCCGATATGCAAATGCGCTATAATGGCGCGGTAGCTGTACTGTAAAGTATCTACGGACTTCGTTAATACACAGAAGACAAACATTTATGTTAATATAAATATACGCGTTCTTATTTCGTTTACTAACCCTCCGTCATAACAGAGATTTACGTCTAACATCAACTACCACTACTCGTCATTGAAAGAATAAATTATACATCATGGTAATAAATGTTTAAAAAAATGTTGTTTCGGGTTGATTCGGGTTTCTCCGGGTGAAACTTTTAGTTTTTTAAAACGTCGGAAGTCGCCGACAGCCCCCGTGGTTTTTGTGGCGTTTCCGGCAAGTCGGCACCCTCATAGCTACCATTGGTCACAATAAATATGTAACTGCCATATAACTTGCAAAACAATTAACTCATCCCAAATGTTACATTGTTTGTCTGAATGTTTAGCTACTATCTCAAGCATACATGTTGACTGAGGTGGTTGCAGTTTTAGCCAATCTGCTGACCATAAAACATGTCTATATATAAGAGAAAGATACTTTAGATTATCCAAACTAAAGAAAAGATTTTTTAGATTGGAAAGTTGGTGTGCCGATACAACCAAAAATTTAAATATTCACAGTTTGGTGAAGAAGCAGATGCCCAGATCAGGGGATCTGATGCCTGAATTAAGAGATATCCCTAACTTGCTATAGCTAGGTAATGCCATTGCCCTTTTTTGTGTTAAATAGCCACTAGCTAGGTAGTCGTCTAGCATAAAAACAAAGATAGATAATTTCTGTTAAATATCACCTTCTTTTATTTCTCACATCACCCCAAAAAATCTAAGCTAGCTAGCTATAACCTTATACACAAACAGCAACGTAGTCTTTGCTTTGAAATAAAGTAACCATATTCTCCACTAAACCACTCTTACATTCTAAATAAAGTAAAAAAACGTGTGTTATATTATTTCTTCCTTCGTCTCCTTCCTCGCCTATTGAGTAGGAAAGGAGTCCGTTTGCGTTGGAAAGGAGTCCGATCATGTTGGAAAGGAGTCCGAGCGTTGGAAATGAGTCCGTTTCGTGTAGGAAAGGAGTCCGTCAACTTTCTTATTATTATGAGCTAACTTAGTTAGTTAAAAAGTGTTATCTTTGCCAGTTTTTGGTTTCTTGGTAAAACCAAAAGTTTTAGCAACACCTGGGTGGAGTATTATTTTCAGCTAACATCGTAAAATATCGTGAGGTTTTAGAATATGAATATTAAGTTACAATATATTGCACAAAAACGTAATGAGAAAAGAATGTAAGTAATGAGAAAAGAATATATCGATATAAATTTCTTACCATAATTCATCTTGCTACTACTCATTGTGCATTTATTTATCCTTGCCAGGTCATACGACAATCAATCTGTGCAATATTTGCGAATCAATTAATGAGCAATAACATGTAAAACTTTGGGTTTAACATCTCACCATATGATCACACCCCAAAATATGATCAAACTTGTAGGTGTCGCGTCTCCTGTCCGAAGTATGTTACCTGAAGGTAATATGTATTTATAACTTATTATTATGCCACGAGACTGAAGAAAAAACGTTTATTGCCAGTTGTTAACAAATATACATTCTGATTCATTTTCTTTAACTCACACGCCGAAAGAATATTATTAAAGTCACACGCATTTCTTTTAAAAAAGCAAGAACCTCTATTTCCGCAATGAGTGAGACAAAGTTTGTCTCAATCATCAAATTGATTTCACCCTTCGTCTCAGATCTTTTTTCTATGTACACCAGTTACAAGCATACTAAATTCGTCCCATGTTTTTCTCGTCCCGCGGTATTCAAAACTGGCGGGTTGAATAATCGTGCAAAAGTAACACCAATTCGTGATGTTTCTCAAATAGTAAAATGGCGGTATAGTATAGGTGTACGGAAGTGCATTTTTCAACGATCTAGAGTGTCCAAGTAACAATAAAAATTGTCAAGCATTAGGAATTAGAAAGTTGGCGTCTTTGTGATTCTATATGCAACAATGTTAGTCCCACTTAAATGTGATTTCGATTAAATTCAGATGGCATCACACTGGCACGCCCTTTAAATACAATGGCTAATGTTGTTCAGTTCTTGTAATGTAAGTTATTTCAACCGGAAGACATGTTGGGTATCTAGAGATAACATCAAAATAACGAGAATAATTTTGGCAAATATTTAATCGTATTTTTTGCAATTGTATAGTTGCATCCTTTCTGCTACATTTAAGTTGGTGAAGCTATTTTTAGTTGTATATATATATATATCAATCAGAAACAGCATTGTAACCAGGTAAATTTATTTTTTCGGATTTCTTAAGCATTTGCGTTAGGGTTGATTATAGGTCACAGCACATTCTTCTTCTGAGTCCATGATAAGAACTGTCATTTTAAAATAAATGTGTAAGGGGTAATGAGCATCCTCGTCCCCAGGGTTTGTTGCCTAAGGGCCGCTAGCGCTTACTTGACGGCTACACAAGACCCTGGTACAGGCTGCTTTTCATAACCAGTATAGTGGTTACTATAAATAATTAATGAGTTTGTCTCGCTGTTACAATTTATGCAGCTAGTAAAAGCAATCTCATTGAGTCCTTCACACATGGCGAGGACGATATCTTTCAGTTGTTTATGTTTTTTAACGCTTGACTTTAGAAAGTTTTGTTCCAAACCGTTCACCCTGGAACTATATTTTATTGTGATTAAATCTTTTAAGAAGCATTATTTATCAATTATCAACAAAATGTGGTAACGTGTGATTGGATATACTGATACACATGAAAACCTAGCTACCCTCAATTTAGCTGCTATTTTACAAGTCAAAATGTGTAAGTCTTAGATTGTGGCATGTAGCTAGTTATATGTTCAATAAGGAAACAAAACTAAAGCTAGCTTAGATAGCTGGCGAGCTAAGCAAATATATGTTTTCAATGTCTTATAAATGTTAGCTTGCTGAATAATTTTTTATAAGCAACCTATAGTTGAAAATATTAGGTTTAAATTTGGGTCAAAATTAACATAATGCTTATCCATCTTCCATCAAAACTACTAAAGTCATTATAAAGAAAAGATTTTTTAGATTGGAAAGTTGGTGTGCCGATACAACCAAAAATTTAAATATTCACAGTTTGGTGAAGAAGCAGATGCCCAGATCAGGGGATCTGATGCCTGAATTAAGAGATATCCCTAACTTGCTATAGCTAGGTAATGCCATTGCCCTTTTTTGTGTTAAATAGCCACTAGCTAGGTAGTCGTCTAGCATAAAAACAAAGATAGATAATTTCTGTTAAATATCACCTTCTTTTATTTCTCACATCACCCCAAGAAATCTTTAAAGCTAGCTAGCTATAACCTTATACACAAACAGCAACGTACTCACAGCGTTTATCCCCAAGCAACAAGTCTTTGCTTTGAAATAAAGTAACCATATTCTCCCCTAAACCACTCTTACATTCTAAATAAAGTAAAAAAAACGTGTATTATATTATTTCTTCCTTCGTCTCCTTCCTCGCCTATTGAGTAGGAAAGGAGTCCGTTTGCGTTGGAAAGGAGTCCGATCATGTTGGAAAGGAGTCCGAGCGTTGGAAAGGAGTCCGGCCGAGTTGGAAAGGAGTCCGTTTCGTGTAGGAAAGGAGTCCGTCAACTTTCTTATTATTATGAGCTAACTTAGTGTTATCTTTGCCAGTTTTTGGTTTCTTGGTAAAACCAAAAGTTTTAGCAACACCTGGGTGGAGTATTATTTTCAGCTAACATCGTAAAATATCGTGAGGTTTTAGAATATGAATATTAAGTTACAATATATTGCACAAAAACGCGTTTCTCAATGGAAGTAATGAGAAAAGGATATATCGATATAAATTTCTTACCATAATTCATCTTGCTACTACTCATTGTGCATTTATTTATCCTTGCCAGGTCATACGACAATCAATCTGTGCAATATTTGCGAATCAATTAATGAGCAATAACATGTAAAACTTTGGGTTTAACATCTCACCATATGATCAAACCCAAAATATGATCAAACTTGTAGGTGTCGCGTCTCCTGTCCGAAGTATGTTACCTGAAGGTAATATGTATTTATAACTTATTATTATGCCACGAGACTGAAGAAAAAACTTTTATTGCCAGTTGTTAACAAATATACATTCTGATTCATTTTCTTTACCCCACACGCCGAAAGAATATTATTAAAGTCACACGCATTTCTTTTAAAAAAGCGAGAACCTCTATTTCCGCAATGAGTGAGACAAAGTTTGTCTCAATCATCAAATCGATTTCACCCTTCGTCTCAGATCTTTTTTCTATGTACACTAGTTACAAGCATACTAAATTCGTCCCATGTTTTTTTCGTCCCGCGGTATTCAAAACTGGCGGGTTGAATAATCGTGCAAAAGTAACACCAATTCGTGATGTTTCTCAAATAGTAAAATGGCGGTATAGTATAGGTGTACGGAAGTGCATTTTCCAACGATCTAGAGTGTCCAAGTAACAATAAAATTGTCAAGCATTAGGAATTAGAAAGTTGGCGTCTTTGTGATTCTATATGCAACAATGTTAGTCCCACTTAAATGTGATTTCGATTAAATTCAGATGGCATCACACTGGCACGCCCTTTAAATTCAATGGCTAATGTTGTTCAGTTCTTGTAATGTAAGTTATTTCAACCGGAAGACATGTTGGGCATCTAGAGATAACATCAAAATAACGAGAATAATTTTGGCAAATATTTAATCGTATTTTTTGCAATTGTATAGTTGCATCCTTTCTGCTACATTTAAGTTGGTGAAGCTATTTTTAGTTGTATATATATATATATCAATCAGAAACAGCATTGTAACCAGGTAAATTTATTTTTTCGGATTTCTTAAGCATTTGCGTTAGGGTTGATTATAGGTCACAGCACATTCTTCTTCTGAGTCCATGATAAGAACTGTCATTTTAAAATAAATGTGTAAGGGGTAATGAGCATCCTCGTCCCCAGGGTTTGTTGCCTAAGGGCCGCTAGCGCTTACTTGACGGCTACACAAGACCCTGGTACAGGCTGCTTTTCATAACCAGTATAGTGGTTACTATAAATAATTAATGAGTTTGTCTCGCTGTTACAATTTATGCAGCTAGTAAAAGCAATCTCATCGAGTCCTTCACACATGGCGAGGACGATATCTTTCAGTTGTTTATGTTTTTTAACGCTTGACTTTAGAAAGTTTTGTTCCAAACCAAGTTATTATTTGTTCACCCTGGAACTATATTTTATGGTGAATAAATTTTTTAAGAGGCATTATTTATCAATTATCAACAAAATGTGGTAACGTGTGATTGGATATACTGATACACATGAAAACCTAGCTACCCTCAATTTAGCTGCTATTTTACAAGTCAAAATGTGTAAGTCTTAGATTGTGGCATGTAGCTAGTTATATGTTCAATAAGGAAACAAAACTAAAGCTAGCTTAGATAGCTGGCGAGCTAAGCAAATATATGTTTTCAATGTCTTATAAATGTTAGCTAGCTGAATAATTTTTTATAAGTAACCTATAGTTGAAAATATTAGGTTTAAATTTGGGTCAAAATTAACATAATGCTTAGCAACCTTTAGTCCTTATATCTATTATATTGATATGATCCTTTCCCTTCCCTCAGCTATCAACTTTCCCTATCTGACCCTTTAATCATAGCTAATTCTTTCAATGAATATTTCAGTTCAATTGCAGATGATCTTAGGAAAACCATTCCACCTAGTTCTAAACATTTTTCTTATATTTAAAAAATCCTGTTCCCAATTCTCTTTTTCTTACTCCTACTGATCAACTAGAAGTTTTTGACTGTCTTTCTCTCATTAATAGCAAAAAAGCAAGTGGTCCATTTAGCATTCCTTCTCAAGTACTTATCCCATCTAGGGAAACGCTTTCAGTACCTATAGCTAAGTTAATAAATCTATCCTTTTCTACTGGTGTATATCCATCTTCCATCAAAACTACTAAAGTCATCCCGGTTTATAAAAAAGGCTCCAATATGGAACTCACTACTTTCTAACATTGATAAGATTTTTGAAAAACTAATTTACAATCGCTTATATAAATTTTTATCCTCCAACAAAACTATTTACCATAATCAATTTGGTTTTAGAAAGAAATTTTCCACTTCCCAAGCACTCATTAACATCACTCAAAAAATTATGGATGCTCTTGACAATGGTCTCTTTGCTTGCGGTGTATTTATTGATTTGCAAAAAGCTTTTGATACAGTTGATCATGAAATCTTACTGAAAAAATTATCCCACTATGGTATTCGTGGCATCCCACTTTCTTTAATTAGGTCTTTTTTAACAAATAGAAAACAATTTGTATGTATCAATAACTCTATCTCTTCTCAGAAATTTATCAATCATGGTGTACCACAGGGGTCTGTACTTGGTCCACTTTTATTTTTAGTTACATAAATGATCTTCATTTTGCTATCAATTATTCTTTAGTTCACCTTTTTGCTGCACATCAGTAAATCGCCTAAACAACTCGCCAAGCATTTAAATATAGATCTTAAACTCCTATGTCACTGGCTTAATGCCAATAAAGATTTCTCTCAACAAAACAAAGACCGAATATGTTATTTTCAAAAGTCCTTTTAAGCCACTTCATTTCAACTTTAAATTAAATGTTAATGGTACTAAAATCTATCCCAGTGATCAAGTCAAATATCTTGGAATCATTCTAGACCCTGACCTAAGCTGGATATCACAAATTAATAACACCATTATTAGTCTTAGAAAGCTAATGGAGCTCTAGCCAAAATCCTTTTATACTGTTCACAAGTTTGGGGTCAAAAAAGTTATCGTACACATCGTATTGAAATTCTCCAAAATCATGCTATCCGACTCTCGTTTCTTTTGGAACTCCCTACACACCACTCAGTTCACTCTACTCCAATCTCGGACTTCTCAAGTTTCCCGACATGATCTCTATGCAAAATATTATTTTTCTGCACAACTTAGCTCATAATAGCCTTCCTGACACTATCAAAAATACTTTTTCCATTAACTTTTCTCATGATCAACACACTCGTGCTGATCAACAAGGGCTTTTAAAATTACCTTTTGGTTTTTCAACATCATTTGGGAAAAAGTCTATCAGATTCCACTCTTTTAAATCGTGGAATGAGGTACAAAAATCTTTTCCTTTTCGACTTCTTAGTAAATCTACTTTTGAGATCAAACCTATCCTATTTCAGCATTTCTTAAACAGCTACTAAATTTTATTATATTTTTTAACTGTATCAGCCTCCGTATTTTTTGCATCATGCCTTGTGCTTTGATTTTTCTTGGTAAATTCCTATTTGACTAGACTTATCTACATAAACTCCTACCTTTGTGTTTTGTATTAGTCCCATTCCTGTCTTTGTATTTTGTCCTATTTGTGATGTCCTGTTTCTTAGGTGGTCACCACTTTCATTTAAGCTACTTTGCTTTGTGGTGATCTCCTTTCAATAGACTTATTTACAACAATACTTATAAAATCATGTACTTTTTGTCTATTGATGAATAAATTGTTACTTACTTGAACAATAGTTTGCTACTAGAAGCAATATATACTGTGTTTAAGCAGCAATATATGCAGGGTCAAGGTCTGGTTTACATTTCCCAAACTGTGTTGGTAAAATGAAGGTGCTAGGTGCCAAAAACAATTAGCTTTTTAGGACTCCCCACCTCTTGTAACCCATCGTAACAAATCTAGTACCACACACACCCCTTTTTACTTGATATTTAAAATTTTAAGACCTTGTCTATTCATTTCCATATTTATTCCATATCAAAGGCAAACTATTGCTCTAATATGAAAAAAGATATATCAGGACCATATATTAAGCACACAAGATGACATTTTTGGTACTTTTGTGTAAGTCAAGAGGCAAAACACAAATTCAAGATGTATATAGATTGTATACTAAAATAACTAAAAATATCTGTCATACATAAAAACTAAATTTTCATAACAGTGCGTAACAAATATGATCATACCCCCACCCCTCAGGCATTATGTAATTATTAAATGGTCCCTCTAGCTATATAATTTTTTTTTTTGGTTCGTATGTTTTCAACTGTAGCTAAATCCTTTTTGTGGTGTTTTCAGACACAAATTTTGTTTCCAAACGTGACATTTTTCTACCCATGACTAATACATGACAGATCAACAAAATTTTAAGCTTGTTAAGCAGTCACATCAGTTCTTTATATTAATTGGAAGACCCATTTAGCTAGTCTGACTAAAACTATACTTTTGGAAGAGCACTTCTTTTTTAAGTAGAAAAATAAATAAAAAATTATTTTTTTAGTAAGCTCGCTAGCTCTACATGTATTTTCTCATCCAGCTAAATTGCCAAATTCATGTTTTTTACTAAGCTTATTTTCATTCAAAATGTCAACAATGGAAATCGGCCAAAATAACATCTTTCATAAAAATATTTACTGTTTAGCTCACCCTTTTTTAGTCAATCTTTTTGAACATTTCTCCATTTCTCATAATCTTTAATCTTTTTTTTATTTTATGTTTTTGCATATATTATGACGCGCGTATAAATTATAAAGTCGGATGTAAGCCAATCGCATTACAGAACTCACCAGCCTGTGCCAGGGGTAATTTTGCCGCCCTCCTCGATGTCAAAAAGGCAAAAAACCCTGGGGACGAGGTTGGGTGGTGATAAGGACAGCTTAATAGAAAAAACATGCAGCAGAAGGATTTGAAAGCCATTACAATACCACCCTGATATTGGTGAATATTCAAAAGGTGGTGCAGGTGGTAAATTTGTATTAGATTCATGCCATTATGGTAATTGTTTTGCGGTCACGTAGCTCGCGGATTGTCCGGTTCACAGCAAAAACGACATTGAACAAGATCGTTTTAACTTAAGGCTCATTTCCATTTGACTGTGTTTTCGCTATAGCGCAAGAAGCTCACAGACTTTTTTGTTGGCACCTGCGCATTTTGAAACAAAATTCTAGTTATATTCTAATTTTGGCGGAAAATGCAATGAGCCTGTATGTTAACTCATTAATATACTCTATCCAATCAAGCCTGATTTTGTCTTTTTGAAGATTGGAATCATACGACAAAAGCCATCTTTTTTGACCTAAGAAAAACTGTAGAATAGAATTATTAAATACCTCTGTAGCATTTGTGTTCACTTGATCCAATGTGGGGCAAGGAGAGAATCTTCGTTAGATGCAGTCGCACGATTAAAGAAAAGCGCTTGATAAATACTCAGGCTTAACACTTGTTCTTAATTTGAAATAAATACTGCTGTGATCAAAATAATCAGACCTGTATGGGATACGATTGACAGAAATTGCGGTATCTGCTTGACGTGCGTAATATGCCAATTCTTTTTTGACTTAACTTTACCTCTTTCCACACAGAAAAGAAATGAAGCCTTCTACGCTTTTTACAGTTGACATTGTTTACAGATTTTCATCCAAAAAAGTTAGGAAGTACAACTTAGGAAGTATCATTAGCTGGATGGTAAGGACAGAAGCATCAAATACGGTCTTCATATTTATACCAGTTACTTATGTAATAATCTTTTGTTGAAAATTTTCAAAAGTGAGCATTTCCCTTGATATGGCTGGTTATGACTATATAAAAAAAGAGACCAAATAAAAAATAAGTCTCAAATAAAGTTGTTGGAAATATTTACTTTGATGCGAGACTGTGCCAATGACCTCTAGAACATGACCAATTATTATTAACTGGTTGAAGTAGTATCACTTTCAATTGAGTTAAATTGTGGACGAATTATAACGTCAGGTGATGATAACGGATGTATGTATATACTTAAACACATCAATAATAAAGCGAAGCTGCAATTATATTCTTACAGACTATCTGGGTGATCCGGCGATGACCGCCAGGTTAAGCGCTAATGTGTAGGTAAACCATGCTGAGCAGGTGAAGCGCTTTAGTACAGATATTCGCTGGGTCACCCTATGTTGAACGCCAGGTTGGGCGGAGATACACCGTGCCTAGGTGGACTGCTTTAATATAGGTAATTACGCTGCATATCTTTATTGATTAAAAAAAACATTCCCGCAATTCCTGCGCTGCCTCAATCTCACAAGTGGCATTTATGTTGTGGCCAAATCGTTTGACAATCTCTACAGCCTTGCGTTGTCCTGTAATATTGGGCAAACCGGGGGCTAGTAAAAAATACTTTGCAGTAATCAATTTCCCACGATTTACAGCAGCCAAAATATCAGAAGAGAACGAACTGATTAGTCTCTCGCTAGACTCAGACACAACTGAATTATCAATCACCTGTGTAAGGCTGAGTGTTGGTATCCCGTAACACGTGTAAAGCTACAACCAGGTTCACAAGTCCTGGCACATAGGTGGTTGTTTGCTTCCTTTTTATAGTTTGTTGAGATGTCGTTCGTTTTACAGTGTTTCTTTAATATTGTTGTGTGCACACTATTTGTATTTACCAGAAGGTTGCTTTTTCAATTACCTTGGTTGTACAGAGCGTCCTTGCAAAAGGGAGATCTTACTTAGCACAAAGATCTTTAGAGGGTTTAACCTCTACCATTTAAAATAATAGAGTCATTAGACTAGTCAAATCACTACAGCTTGCTGTTTTGTTATCTCATAATCAAAATATGCTTCAATAAAATAAGCAAGGATTTCGGAGGGTTTCTTTCCACCTGATTTAGTTCCTCAAGGGTTGGTGACCATGTTAATTCTGGAAGATGTTTCGCTTGATCGAGAATATCGTCCCCTTTGTCTTTAAATGCTATTTCTGTTACAGGAATGGACTTGTCAATTAATATCTCGGGCATATTTCTGCCAACGGATAGAAATTCAATTCTATTTTTGTAGTCTTTTAGAATTCGAGTTTTTAATTTCGATTGATATCGACTAGGACAAAACAGCTTGTTTATGTTGAAATACATATTTTTCAATCTATTTTTTTACTGATTCATAATCTCCTTGACTTTGTACATCTACAGAATAAGCAGCATCGAGTGTAGGAGTTTGTTGACCATCGTTAGATTGGTTTCTCGTAAATGCCCTATAACAAGATTGATGATACCGCAGCTCCTTTGCAACCAGATCAAGATCTTTTATTTTGAAAAACAATGATGGTATCTTTTCTTCAGTTAATGTTTTAATCTGCTCCGCGGCGGTCAATGTTGTTACGACTTTCGGAAATTCATCTTTATTAGATCGTTGAATTCTATATTTTCTGCAGATGAAGCACTCCTTGGAAAACAATCCAACTGAGCTGTGTTCTTCTACGGATCGATCACTTCCTCCACTCAAGGATCAAGAAGTTCTTCGCCGCGAAACAGTTCTATCTAATTCTTGATCCAAGCGATCAGTGGAGAGTATCAAGGTAAATCTAGGAAAAAGTATGCATGCCTTGTATACATTTGGAAAGAAAATCAGTGTTGTTGTAGTCTAACTCATAGTTTAAAAAGACTCACGAATGTACACTGGCATTGCTCCTCATGGTGATTTTCTCCTCCCAACAATTCCCTATTGCGCTTTGCTTCCATGATTCGTTTTACGTTTTCACTGTCAAGAGATTTAACTTTGCTGTAAGAACAATTTTGATTATTGTAATGCATTATGCATTTCAGTGTCATTTTTCAGTATCTACGTTCCTAAAAAAGAAAGCAAACATGTAAATTGAGAAAAACACTCCATAAATTCACGAGACCTTGGAAAAAAATCTAATATTGAAACAAATAGAATAAGTAACCTACAACGATGCTGGTGATTTTTTTTATTTTGCTAGTAAGTAGTAAATAAATAAATTTTTTTGTTTGGCTCTGTTAAGCAACAAATTAACTATATGCACATGTGAAAACAGTAAAATGTAAAAGCATGTCAAACTCATCTGCTGAACTATTGATACTTAGAAATCTTAAGAAATTACCAGCAGCTTTCATGTGTAAACAGGTAAAAAAAAAAAAGTTAAGTACAGAATAATGTTGACCAGCGTAAATATGCCTCAAATCTACATAAACTAAGTTTAATACAGACAATTTGGCTATTAAATTACACTGCAATTGAAGGAAGTACAATGGTCTGACATATTTAGAATAATAACATTTATTCATCATACAGTATAGAGGGTTGGACCTCTACATTTTACTACCGTTTGTTATTAGACAATTATTATCATTACAGCCAACTATTTTGTCACCTCATCATCATTATCTCAAAATGCTGCTCCCATATTTGTTTTCATATTTGTTCGATTTTTCTGCGAAGTTTCACATAAATACGACGGAAATTAGGCATTATGGTTACTTTTTGAGCTCTGCAATAAAGTGTGCAGCAGAATATCTACCGAAATTTATTTAAAATCAAAATGTTATCCTAATAAGGTACATTTATACTCAAATACGCTATCTAAGGTAACCTACTTACTCAGAAACATCGGATGCTGAAACAAGTATTTCAACAAGAAATTGTGTCAAAGCACTCAAGATGGAGAGCCTTGGGAGGTTCACCCTCCGGAGTTAGGCCATTTACCATACCTTTTCTGAAGCTCCAATACCTATGCCATAACATGATGCTAACAGAAATTTTTCCCTTTCTGGGTGGTACTTGACCCCTTTCAGGGCCTGGTCTAATAAGGCTAGTTGGTAGCTTGTTGATAAATCACCAGGTCAGATTTTTGACATCGCATCGCTATTTTGTGCATCATTGTTTGCCTGTTAGCAGTGAGTAATAAAATTTGGCTTTTTACTATAAATATAGGTGCGATTATAACGTGATTTTCGATTTAATAACTGGTTTCTAAAATATTACGGAAAGATCACAAGAATATAAGCTACCATTTTGAACAGACAGACAAAATACAGGTATTATTATGGAGAGGTTCAAAAACAGAAGAAATATGGAAGATTTCCATGAAGGTTATTTTCTGTGAATAAACAATTTGAACAATTCTACAAAAATATTTTTCAAAATCAAATATGGAACCTAGATTATGGGAACATTGTGGCTGAAATTTTGTCAAAGATTAAGCAGTTCACAGCTAAAATTCGACCTGAATTATTCTCTTTTTTCCTTTTTACTGGATAAAAACCTCAAAACAATTTTCCTATATACGAAGATTTATGATAAGCTCTATGCTCTATCAATTCACATTACTTACAACCTGTAAGTCTTAAGGTTAACTATCACAATGTTTGATCTAAATGTTTGATTATTGACAGTCGGTAAGAGTAGTAACAGAGGGAGTGTGACTGGGTCGCGTAAAGCAGAACTTGTTTGTCCAACTTTTCTTGTTTTGTTTTGCAAATAATAAAATCTTGCTTCGCATAGAGATCTTTAGAGGGTTTAACCTCTACCACTTAAAATAAGAGTCATTAGACTAGTCAAATCACTACAGCTTGCTGTTTTGTTATCTCATAATCATTCAACCAGCTGTTTCAACAAAGTGACACATTAAGTTGGCCAGATCTTCTTTCATTTCCCTTTTTTCCCCATGTACCTTCGACACAGCAGATTGCTTTTCCCGAGAAAGAATTTATCTGTTCCGTTGCCATTGACGATGGCATCTTGTTGCCACTCCAGCGTACAAACACCGGCGCGTCTATGGCAATAGACATCCCTTCAAATTTATTTCTTATTTTCTTAACATAGGTGCACAAATCTGTATAAAGTTCATGAGTAAGAACAAGGGAAGCAGGGCCAGCTTCAACATTTCTGGCTTATCATTGATGATAAAAGTGTAGAAACATCTTAGAGATGTAATATACGCTTTGATAGTAGCTGGTTGTCGCTCCAAGTTCTCGAATGATACTAACCTACCTGTCACGAATTACCTTTCGTCCAAAAGATATTTCAAATCGAATGTATTTTCACTACATCGTCTCCATATAACAACGACTTGCTTTACATCACGGCAGTGATTCGCCAAGAACTCATGATATTTTTTGCAATTTTTCAAATCCACCTTTCTATATTTACCAGTAACAATTGTTGTATCACGTGCTGCTCGATTTTCGAATTTGTTGGCTGCATGGTTGTCCTCATTGAACAATAACGGTTCATTCAGATTTTTTTTCAGTAGTTCGTCCTTGAGGCGCTGATACTTTCTGTCCATAAATTCTGTTTCAGAACAAGTGCGAATCGTTACATGGTCTGAAAGGACTCTTGCGGACGAAAAAGTTGCTTGTGTAGACAGTTGTTTGGATTCTGATGTATCAAGAAAGTGAGCATAACTGTCAATTGATAAAGCTAATGATTCCAAGTCAGAGCGAAACTCTCCCCACTTTGTTGTGAACGATTCGTCCAGAAGTTGCATTAAGCAGCATGAATGACGTTTCAAATCAGCCGAATTTAGCATTGGAGCTTTAATCTTTTTTTTTCGCCATTCATTATAGTTACTGAATTTATGAACAAATCTAAAGATATAAAATAGTATGATAATTTGCTTTAACACAGGGTAGATTTACTTTTCGTCACGACTCTGTCTTGCGCGAACTTTCACAGTTGATCACCACGTTTTCCAAATCTATTTCCTCTCCTGTAAAGCACCTAAATAATATAAAATTTGTTAAAGCAGGTAGTCACTCATCTAGCAAAAATTCAAAACCCGTAGGCCTTTTGCATCTTGCCACTGACTGGTTATTTCTTTCAGATTTAAATGGTGAACTTATTTTTCCTGGTCATACTGCCATAACATCGCTTAGACCAGATCTTGTCCTGTATTCCAACAACAGCAAACGTGTTATTTTAATTGAACTTACTTGCCCTTGTGAGGAAAACATGGAAACCTGGCACTCCAAAAAGCTCTCTAAATACATCCCTTTGATAAATATCATCGAGCATAATGGATGGCAAGTAAATCTGTTCGCGATCGAAGTGGGTGCACGTGGATATTGCTCTCGGTCAGTTGCAATTTGTTTCAAAAGATTGGGTTTCCCCAAACAAAGAAGCTTTCCAAGCCGTCCGGAAATTAGGCGACATTTGTATGAAAGCATCCTTCTGCATTTGGCTAGCCAGGAACTCAATTACGTGGAACCAAGGCAGCTGCAATCTTGCGCCAGGCTCAACATCTGTGCCTACCCCTCTATTGCCAAAGGTTACAAGCCCGCAGCAACAACAACAGCATCAACAACGAAGGCCAACTGTGGATAAAAGTCACTCACACCCGGACCCAGAACCGCCTACCAACAGCACTCCAGCAAAACCAACTCATGCTGGTCTGATTAATAAAGGGAATACATGCTATGCTAATTCTATCCTGCAAGCATTATCTGTAACTCCTGCACTTTGGTCACAAAGTGCATCGGAGTCCTCTTTTGTTTCCCCCCTGGCCAAGTCCGTATTGCTGACTATGTCTCTGTTGTCTAAATCCACCTCAGTTGTAGACCCTTCCGTCTTTCTCCGAGCGTTACAACGTAAGATGTCCAATGCTAGGAATGTATTAAACGAGTTGACAGGGCCATCAGTTATCGCTAACAATATTATTACCAACAAAGTAACTACAACAATATCTTGTAATTCATGCCTCTTGTCTTCCAGTAGGGAGGAAAGTATGTCCATTCTGCCACTCCCTGTTTCAAACAACATAATAGGCTCCATTAAAGCTTTTTTGCAACCAGAATATATGTCTGGAAATGACAGATGGATGTGCCCACAGTGCTCTTCCCTTCAAGACAGTACCCGGGAAACTGTCTCCACCCAGTGTGGAGATATACTGATCATCCAACTGAAAAGGTTTAACTGTATCCAAGGAAGATCTGTGGAAAATAATAAATTTGTTTCTTGCCTCGCCCAAGGTCACGACACCCTAAAAGTTTATTCCCATCCTGCGGAGGATATATCATTCACAAACCAGTATAAATTAACCGCCACTATTAATCATTCAGGCACACTGGCGGCTGGTCACTATTGGGCTTACATAAGAGATCAGGGTGTTAATACATGGTTAAAATGTGATGATAGGGCAGTGATTAGTGTCAAGCCATCTGATCTAGATAACTCCACAGTGTATGTGTTATTTTTTGTCAAAATTTAAATAGTGTGAATTCGCACTAAAACGGGAGTACATTATATCAAAAGGGGGAGGGATCTCTTTTTCCTAGCGGTTTGAAATTACCCCTGCTGTGTGTTTTAGATACAGTTTACCGTTATTCACGAGTTCGCTCACTCGCCGCTTTCCTAGAAAGCAACTATAACAAGCTTAGCAAGGGGGCTTGGCAATTGCCTTGTCTTTGGGTGTAACGACCCCACTTATAACCCCAGTTCTGTAGGGAGGCTAAGTTGGCTCACTTAGTCTACAGGGTTAACGATCCTGCTATACCTGATGTTAGGAAGAAGCTATATAAGGGGTTTTCATTTCTATCTTTTTGGTTTCCGTGACTGTACATCCACGTAGAATACTCCACTGTCTTCAGGCTGGTCCTGACCTACGGCTGGTCCGAAGCAAATGGCTGGTCCAAAGCGACAACTACCCGTGTAAGGCTGAGTGTTGGGATCCCGTAACACATGTGGAAAGCTACTGCCAGGTTCACAAGTCCGGGCGCTCGGGTGGTTGTCTACTCATATTTATAGTTTTATATTTATTTATTTATTTTTATAGTAAATTCTTTGTTGTATTGTTGTTGTTATGTCTGTCTTCTGTGTTCTGTTTTCATGTTGTCAGTTTTTGTGTACCGACCGTTAGTTGTACGTATTGTATTGTGTAGAGAGGGTTGTTTGGTTCATTTACCTTGAATCTACAGATTATCCTTGCAAAAAGGGAGATCTTGCACTGCGTTTTGATCTTTAGAGGGTGTAACCTCTACAATTTTAACTTCAAGGGTCGTTAGACCAGTTCCATCATCACAGCTTGCTGTCTTGTTATCTCATAATCAATATATTAACCCATGGGTTGAAAAAATAAAATACAGCCTTGCTTTCAGAAACACCGGGGTACGAGGTTGTTAACATATAAATCAAACATACCTTTGCGGGATCGCCTGAACTTTTGAAGTATTTTTCGATCGGGTGTTTACTTTTTCTTTGTTACCGTGAAGATACCACAGACAGTTAGTAATAACATTAACGTATTTGTTTGGTTCGATTGCACGTGGGAACCTAGCATTATTTCTTTTCATCTCGAGAAGGGATATCGTTGAATAATCGATCTTCATCATTAATATTTGTAGTCATTCTTTTTTAGGTCATTTTCACTAGCGGAGTAACCATACTTTATATTATAGGAATACTATATATTCTTTATATACAAAACGATTACTCGTGTTACTTGTCAAATCTTGCTAAGAAAACCTCTAAACAGCCTACGGTTACTCATTGGTTACTCGTTGCTCCAAAACTTCCACAACTTTACAAGGTCTTTCACAAGCTTTGTGCCGGTACGACGTCCTTCACCTTTTATTACCTCGTTAACACATTCTGACATGGAAACAATTGTTTTGTCGATAATTCTCGAAGGATAATATAAAAGTGTTCTCTTTACATGACGACAGAGCTGTACGCATGTTTCTTTCTCCTTGTTTTTTTTTCAGTCTTCTTTCCACTCATCTTTGTTAAGCTGGATACCAACCAAATAAAAGACGTTTTTATGGAGTTAAAGTCTGGTGAACGAACTGGACCCGAAGGAATCCATAGCATCCAGCGACAAACGAGAGTTTTGTGAAGGGTCTTCTTCTTGAAGGAATAGTCTTCTGCGCTGGTTATTTCCACGTTTAAACATTACGGGAAAGTAATCTCTGAAAAATTGCGCACATGTCTCACCACTGAGGCCACATTCATATTGATGATAATCGATTACTCCTTTCCCATGCGCAATCGCTACCGCCACTGCCCTCCTTTCATTAATAATGCCTGGATGCCGCGGGTCATATTTCTCAGCATTAAATTTAACAACCGACCTCTTATAGAGACATCTGTGACATACTACACATATAAAAACCGAGCCTGCTTTAATTGTAATTTTAAAATTTGATATTTTGGCGGAAAAGGTTTTTCTTCGCGTAATCTCCACGTCGTATTTCATTATATTGTTTTTTACAAAAAAGTTTTTACATATATATTTCTGTTTTCTAGAACTTGCACGTTGTTTATCGACTGACTGTTAAATTTATGTGGCAATCTCTGCTGTGTGTGTCACATAGATAAATAGCTATAAAATGTAACCACCAGCTATAAAAATCAGACCGTTTCCATCAGAAGCAGAACTCACGTTATTGTGCTGAACAAAATATTTAACATCCCCTGAAAACCTGTAAAGTTATCTCCCAACGCTATAGCAACAGGATGTTGTTCAATGTTTACAACAGACGGTAACGCTGAGAGGTTGGTATATTTAAACAGATGGTCAAGTGATTTCCAAATTGCTGACCAACACATTTACAATAATGAGTTACCTGCAGTGTAATGAAAGTTTATCAAAAAGGCTGAATAAAGATGAACAATGATGAGGGACCAGCTTGAAAAAGACAGATGCCAATTTTCAAATGCTAACTAAAGTAAAAAATGATGTAATATTGATAAAATGACATGGAATCAAGCCAGCTGTTATTAGACAAGTATCATCATTGCAGCTTGCTGTTTTGTCACCTCATAATCATAAAACCATATTTGAAAGACAAGACAGAGACTACAATACATACATAAAAGTCCACAACAACTAGTCAAACTTTAGCACATCCTGTGCCGAGTTCTGGATCTATGAAAGCAAAAAAAGCGCGTTTTCCGCAAAAATGAGCAAACAGTGCGTCATCAAAAAAAATTTTATTTCTAAATACCCACCTAAAGGTGTGAGTGAAAAATAGTGCTAAGAGTTACAAAATGTCACATGAACAAAACGTCTTCCTTTTGAGGTTTACTGTTTTCGATAAACAGTTCGAATTTTGAAGGAAAATGGCACTTGTGGATTACCTTGTGGCTTGGGTCGACTAATTACATTAATCCGTTGAGTGTAACCTTGTGACAGCATTCCCATAGACTGACCAATACTATTCCAAAGTTGTGTCATGGATTCACTTATATGTTCCATGGACGTTGGAAAGCTTGCTGTTGTTTTAGGCATTCACTCAGCTAAATCCTTGCGAAACAGAGCATCTTTCTAGGCTTCTCTAATGAGAAGTTGGTCCAGTTGAGCTGCGGATAAGTTTCCTTCTAAATGCCTGCGTTTATTATCTACAAGTTTGGTATTCATTTTCTTGTTGGTGGGAATTTACTTTTTGCACACCTTTGTCTTCAACATCCGACTCACTGAGAGAGAGTTAATATTACTTGTTTCGTGTACAACTGAATATTCTTCAACTGAAACCAAATAAAACCCTTTCAACATTTTCACTCGGTGTGCCGGGATCAGAGATCTCGGCACGCTGGATGTAGGCGGGCTGAACATTTTTTACTAAAAAAATACCGACAATTTAATTTCGTCTTCATACTTTTTATGCCGTGATGATTTCATGTGGTTGCTGTACTGTGTTTTGAACTCACTCTCACTAGCTCCAAAATATAAAGGTGCTTGGCCGTCAGCTAGTACTACTGCGTTGTGAATAAGACAAGAATTCAAGCATTCGCCATTTAACGGGGGCTTCTGTTTCGATCGACAAATACAGTAACGTGATTATTATGGAAATTGGATCAATATAGAAAGTCTTGTGGAGAGGTTGCCAAGGTAAAGGCATTAAGCACGGCAAGGAAAGGGCACGGCAAGGCACGGCAAAGCAGGCAAGGATACAGGAAGAGGGACAAGGAAACAGGAAGAAGAATCAGCAAGGCAGGGGTAGGCAAGGCATGGGAGGCACAGGCAAGGGCATAGTAGGCAGGCAACAGAAAAGGCATAGGAAGGGTAGGCAATGGCAAGGGAACGGCAAGGCAGGGGCAGGCACCTTAATAGAAACTCTCTCCCCATACAACTCAAGATATACTCAATGTAAGGTATTAAATTTATATAAGGTCAATATACAGTGAATCATCTTAGCAGAATTATGTGCCAATATAATACAACCTGGTTGTTGTAGGTGCAAGATAATTGTTTTTCATGCCCTGTCCAGGATTCGAACCTGGATCTCTCGTTTGCAAGAGTGTCATAGCCATTAAACCAACAGGGCGTAATAATTATGTAATTTTGCGGTTTGGAAATCAAAATAAAAGTTTTCGTTGTTTGGAAAGACAATGTTAAAAAATTTAAAATTTTGGAAGAAGAAGTGGTTTTATCACTTGGATCAGAGTATGAAGATGATACAAAAGCTATTTAAAAAAGATCGCTGAAAAAAGAACACCGTTGAGCTATCGTCCAAGGAGGAGAAAATAGCAGAAAATTTGTATTTTTATGTTTTTTAGGATTTTATATATTGTAAAAAAGTCACCAATTAACAGTATTTTAATTAACAAGTCATGAATTAACAGTCTTTAAATTAGCACTGCATTTAATTAACGGTCATTAAATTAACGCGAATTTTGAAAAACCGCGTTAATTTCATGACTCTGTAATTTCATGGAATAAGGTAGACCAAAAGAGTATAATTACGCACATTATATGCAGAATCTTGGAACAAAAACTCAAGAAACAAAAATAGTTTATAAATACAATACCAACGGAACCCGCCGTTTAATATTTTATTCTGTTAGCTAGCATATCTAGTTAATTAGCTAGCTACTAGCTATTGATAGGGTTTAATGACAAAACGCACCAGTCTACCAGAATTTTATGCTAGCTAAATAAATTGTTTTATAATAGCTTAGTAAAGAATTTTATAACCTAAAGTTAGGCTTGCTAACTGACTATATAACTATATACTACGTTAAAATATTGCTGTTAGGCAAAATAAAATTTTTATAAGAAGAAAAGTCTGGGGATGGGTTGAGGGGAATGAATTAAGAACAGCAAGTTTTAGCATTTTTTTAAATATTTTTTTACCACCGATATCCTCCTTTCCCCTTTTCCACTGTTCCTCCTCTTTAGCTTCATCCGCTCCCGCACATCGTCCTCTTCCGTGAATGTGTGGGAGCCAGCAGACGCCTTCCAGGACTTGTAATTTTGGGAGCTTATAAAGATTTATTTTGGGGACAAAAGTCCCGGAAGGCGTCCCAAGATAAGTCTGTTTTCTCAACTGATAATTTCTAAAACATGATACAATTGTGGAAATACTTCATTCTAAACTTTTCTAATCATTCACTAAGTATTGTTACTGTTTTACCACATTCTACACTTTAAAGCAATTATTTCTATTGAAAAAGAACTACTTTTTTCATCACTAAGATACTGCCTGGCAGTGAGCGGGATTCGATCCACGGCCCCCAGAAATGCGAGCCGCTGACGAACCCACTACACTACGTGCGGCAATATGTTAGCGATGAACTCAGATAGTTTATCCGGATGGTGTGTATACATAGGTGAATATTTATCATAGCACATCCGTATTTCATTTTCAACAGAGAATGCTTCACCCCGATCAGACCTCTGATCATGACGGGCGAGTATAATGCGTGTAAGTCATATTGAAGAAGAACTACTTTGTTGCTGCCTGTCAATTATTTCTAGTGCATAACTTACTTTGACTTTCTCCTCCAATTCCTCAATTTTCCCCTCCAATTTTTCAATTCTCTGCTTTAGCTCCTACATAAAGATTCGTCTCAAATTAATTTAATACTGTACTTTCATCTGCCAATTCTTGTATGCTAATCCAACTAAGTATTATATTATCTCATTTAGTCGCTAAAAGTAGTAGTGGTAGTGTTTATTTGCTGTTTCAATTACAATTTTATCTGCAATTGCTTTAAATATATAATACAGAAACATAGGACACAAATGTGTCTCAAACCTTCCTCAGTATTAAATTTTAATACAAAAAGCCTTACATGAATGCAAAATTTTCCATCAAAGAAATACAATTTTAGTATTGAAAAAGTAAAAAGCAAACTATGAAAATACTTACATTGACAACTTCACTGTCCATCTTATTACTTCACTAAATAGAAATTTAAAACTAATATTAATCGATTAGGTAAATTTCTAATACAACACCTTTTAATGGGAGTTAAAAGCACTGAGAGAAAAACATTTCATGCAAAGAGAGTTTTATTGCCCTGGCTGTTGGTTGAAGAGCGTGTAGACACATTTCTACTCTACTTCAAAACAACATGTATTTATTAAATTTTAATATCCCAAGTAAAAATTTCATATGTCTACAAGCTCTTCTTGACAACCTGCACCACGAGAAGGTAGCCAATGGGACTAAGCAGCTCATACCTAAAATAAAGGACAAATTTATGTTGCAATTAACATTTTAAGTAAAAAATAGTTGCCCCATTTTGGTATGTTGCATAACTTACAGTAATTACAGTAACTGAGGTGTGATGGCTGGTAGGTTGATTGTTGTAAGTTGTAATGGTTAGCCAATGGGACTAAGCAGCTCATACCTAAAATAAAGGACAAATTTATGTTGCAATTAACATTTTAAGTAAAAAATAGTTGCCCCATTTTGGTATGTTGCATAACTTACAGTAATTACAGTAACTGAGGTGTGATGGCTGGTAGGTTGATTGTTGTAAGTTGTAATGGTAGGGTGATTGAGCTGTGATGATCGGTAGGGTACGAATGAGACTGAATGTTGAATTTCTTTGCAATCGTAACAAACATAATGTTGTAATGTTAAAGCACCTTGTTTAGGTTGCATTTGGTCCGATATGTTAATAAGCAGCATAATGTTGTAATGGTAATGTACCTTGTTCAGGTTTTGAATTTGGATCTGTATGTTAATACACAATTTTTTTCTATAAGCAACTCATTTTTTAAGCAACTGAACTGGATTTGAAATTTTTTAAGCAATTTTAGTTCTGTACAAATATAAGCACAAGCAAGAATAATTTTTTTTGCACACTTCAGTTTATTTTTAAGAAATTTCTTTTTTACCAAAAATGTGACTTCATTTTTTTTTACCCTGTTTATTATATATATATCTGTTTAACAAAAATTAGACGTAGATATTGGCTAAAAATAACTTAAGATCTGACCAAAATCAATGTTCAGGTTTCATTTGGTCATGTGCCTCCTCCTTTGCACACTCCATATGTTGGTTGCGATAAGTCGAAACAACATTGTAATTGTGGTATGATGATCGGTAGGGTACAGACAATATGTTAATTGCGATACGTCGAAACGGTATGGTAATTGTGGTGTGATGATCGGTAGGTTGCAGAAGATATGTTGATTGCGATAAGTCAAAAGGGTATGGTAACTGTGGTATGATGATCAATGGGGTACGGAATGAAATAGATATGCAATTGGATATCAAATGTATCCATGGTTAATGTAACAATCGCTGACCTTTGTTAGGCTGTGTTATGACCCTCCACCTCCACCTCCCCACCTACAACAACACCATTAATAATCAGCATAATGCTGTAATGTTAATGCACCTTGTTCAGGTTGCATTTGCACCTTGTTCAGATTAGAATGGTTTTTAATGGCCAAGATTGTGATTGTCTGGAAAATAGGTGAATTTAGATTGTAATTATCATTATGAATGAGATAGGCATATTATACATGTGCAATTTACAGATGGTGAAGGACAAACTGCATCTTCAATACCATCATCACAAAACTCATCAAGTTCTTTCAACAAGTTAATATACTTTTCCATAGTGATATTGAATTTTTTGACGGTTTCATTCGATAATGCCTTCAGGCGTTTCTCTTCCTCTTGTCTGGCTTTAATACGGGGATGTGTATTAATGTACAAGAGTCGTTCTTGAGTAATTGGTTCGACAAGTGCCCAATTTCTTTCTTTTTCGCATCTCGTGAATGCAGTGTAAGCTGTACCAAGGTTATTTTTTTCCATCTGAATTGATTGTTGTAACTTGATACGCACGTGGGTGGCAGTTTTACCATCTCCAATCGACATACCCTGACTTTTGGCAATTGTTATCGCATATCCTGGCATCAATGGCAGGCCATTTCTGTTACAACAATCAGACTCACATCGACCTTCAACAGCAGTATTTGGTATCCATGTTGGATGTTCTGGAATCCGTAGTGGGCCTTTATAATTTGGGAAATTGACAACAACAGCTATTGGAAATTCAGGTGGTGGCGTATTTGGTGAATAAAGGATTGCAATTACTTTTCCCATGGCACCATTATTAAGACCGAGGCCCGTAAGACCTTTTTGGTTTTTGGTGAGTATTACAGTTGCACCAACTGCCATTAAAGATCTCAGCGGTATTTGACCCACTTGCTTATCGGTCAAAGAGTGATGTTTACCACGGCCTCTTGATGTAATAACAGCAACTGGCACACCAAGGCTGGCTAATTTATTGTGGTTTTCTTCATTAACTTCATTCCATGTTTCCATTAGTATCGGGACGCGACCATGAAGAAAGTTACATTTTTCAGTATGGGGCAAAGCATTTTCGTAACGACTATTTATATCCTGCCAATTTTTGTTGAGTGATCGAACCATTACGTATTCTAAGTAGTCGTTGTAAAAGATCCAACTGATCTGGGCCTTGGCGCCTGGTCTCTGTAAGAGTCTACAGAGTTAACGATCCTGCTGTGGCCATAGATCTTCTTGTAAGAAGCTCTGCAAGGGCTTTGGGCTTGATGCTTAGGGCTGGTCCTAAGCATCAATCACCTGTGTAAGGCTGAGTGTTGGGATCCCGTAACACGTGTAAAGCTACAGCCAGGTTCACAAGTCCTGGCGCATAGGTAGTTGTTTGCTTCGTTTTTATAGTTTCTATTTATTTTGTATATATATATATACGTTTTATGTCAATATATGTTTCTTTGTTGCGATGTCATTCGTTTTACAGTGTTTCTTTAATATTTTTGTGCGCACATTATTTGTATTGTCCAGAGGGTTGCTTTTTCAATTAACTTGGTTGTACAGACCATCCTTGTAAAAGGGAGATCTTGCTTTGCATAGAGATCTTTATCACTACAGCTTGCTGTTTTGTTATCTCATAATCAATAACATGTTGAAACGAGCGATAGATTGCATAACCAGCAAAGTTGATTGTGGAATCATCGTGTTTTGGTGGCTGATGTAGATCGGAAGTACGAATTGGTCCAAGTTGACCAAGGTCCCCAAAGAAATTGACAGTTGGTACACCTCCATAATAATTATTGTTGGCAAAGTTCCTTTTGCGACTTGTAATAAATGCTGAAGATTTATACCAAATGACTGTTCTTTGTAATTCATTAGCATGTAAGATGTTTATTTGGGGTAAGGTACAATCTTCAGCATGCTGCAATTCATTTCTTTCCGCTTCTTCAGATATAGATTGTTACCATGTGTCAGCATTAATTGGCCATTGACTACCAAAACTTTGAATTGCATAATTTTTTTAATTTTTTTCTATGCAAGGATGAATACAATTTCACACACACTACATATAAAATAAAGTAGTACATACTAAAACAGACGGATACACCAACCCACTTTTAAAAAATACAAAAAATGGGTCGGCTACAGAATTAAATAAAACTAATATATTAATAAAATAAAAATAAAAATTTAAGATGGGTCCAACGTTTGTTTGTAGATGTGACTATAAGGGTATTACAATAAAAAAAGATCGCCGTCAAAACGTTCAGAGTCAATTAGGAACGTAATAGAGGAATTAATAATTTCACTGTTCTGAACAAAATTAAAAAGAGAACTATCGCCGTATAACAAAATACGAGATAAACGAGTTTTAGACAGACCAGTGATAGAAGGGTCAATATTAGAAAGTGATTCAAAGAGCCTTTGTCGTGATGTTGCAAGTATTTGGCAGCGCAGTAAAAAGTGTTCTGTTGATTCTGGTTCAGTACCACAAGAACAAAGTGGGTTAATAGAATCCTGAAAATTGTGTTTAAATTTATGTTCCCGTAAGTGACTCAGACCTAATCGTAGCCGTGTTAAGTATTTAATCCCTATCGGATGAAATGTACCAAAAATAGAGTAAGGTGATGGTCTTATGTACTTCAGCAAACTACTCTTAAAAACATTGAGCGACGAAGCCGAGCGTAAAACGCTGTCCAGTCTGTTCCACTCTCTTATACAAAAAGGAAAGAGTTTGAAGAGATCAGTTCTAGCAAAAATGTGTTTGATTTCGCCGGTCACACGAGTAGGATAACATCTGTTTTCCACAGGAAGGATATTAAACAAATAAGTTGTCGTACGCTTCTGTACAATATTATAAAAAACGCAGAGTTTACGAAACCAACAACGCTCAGAAAGGTATTCTAATCCCAATTCCTGGTAGAGCTTTTGCATAGATGTTCCTCTTATGGCACCTGTTATCGATAAAGCAGCATTATATTGGATAGACTCAAGCTTTCTCTTGAACAGTTCATTATGTGGTTGGTCAAAATTAATGTCACCATAATCAAGGTGTGGTCTAACAAACATTTTATAGATTTGTAAAAGCGACCTTCGAGGGACATGATGGAAAAGCCTCTTAATCATTAAAATTCAATTTTTCATCTAGGATTAGTCCTAAATGCTTATGAGAATGAGAAGGTATAATAGCAGTGTTATTAAAGTGTATGACAGGATGTACTATCTTATTACGTTTGTGCGAAAACACAACTTCAACTGCCTGCTTAGAAGGATTAGGATTAAATGACATTTTTCATTGATAAGCCCATTTTTCGATAGCAGTTAAATCGTGACTTAGCTTATCATGAGAAACAGAGGGTTCATTTACTACTGAGAAGATCGAAGTATCATCTGCAAACATCTTTACTGTTGAAAGTAACTCATTGGGCAGATCATTTATGTAGACTAAGAAAAAGAGTGGACCCAAGACAGAACCTTGGTGCACCCCAGCTTTAATATTTTTCCAGCATGAATACTGACCATTTAAAACTACTCTCTGCTGTCTATTTGTTAAAAAACTTTCCAAAAGTGAAATAAAATTCCCTTTGATACCACATCGACGCAAATAAATAAATATGAGAGCCTCGTGCCAAACCTTGTCAAACGCCTTTGAAATGTCAAGAAAGACACCACGGGCGTCAGAGGATTGATTAGATACAAGTAGGTTGTTACTGTGCAAATGGTAATATAAAGCATCAAAAATAAGTTTTTCAAGTACTTTACTAAAGATAGGTAGTAATGAAATTGTCCTATAATTTTTGGAAAGTTTTTTTGAATCTTTCTTATGTACTGGTACAATGTGACCCTTTTTCCAGATATCCGGGAATATCATCGACTCAAGGCAGTTCTTAAATATGATAAAAAGAGGTTTGGAGATCTCAATTCCACACAATTTCACCATTTGAGCTGAGATACCATCCCACCCATGTGCTTCATTGTCGACTTTAATATCAAAACCTTCCAAAGTTTTATTAGTTAATGACACAAAGGGTGGTAGGATGCTATCATTTTTTATGGTGGTACACTGCATTGCAAAAACGTTATTCGTCTTGTCACTGAAATTAGTCACAAATTTTCCGTTTAAAAGCAAAGGTGGGATAAGAGGGACTTTATGTTTACCCAAGAATCTGTTAAGGATCGACCAGTAAGTTTTAGGGGCAAGTAAGGGATCGTTCAATTTAATGCTTAGATTGTTAGTGTAAGTTTTCTTTGCATGTTCAATGAGTTCTGTGCAAGATTTTGAGAGTTCAGATAACTTTTCCTCGTCATCAACGTTTCTTCCCCTTCTGCGATAATTCTTAAACACTCTGTTTTTCTTACGTTAAGCAGTCTTTATTTCATTTGTTAACCAGGCTGGTTTCTTGTCATTGCACCGTATTGTTTGATTTGGGACGAAGTTTTCAAAAATATTTAACACAGAAGAATTTAAGAGTGAAACTTGTTCATTTACATTTTTACCATGAAACATTCTTTCCCAATTAACCAAGGATAAACTACGCTTAATAGCATCAATATTAGCACTGCCATAATGCCACACTTTACGTTCATAGGAGGGTGGATAATCAACCTTAATTTTCAGCGTTACATATGGTATCTGATGGTGACATGTTCTAAAAAGAGAAGGGTAGACTCCCCAGTCAGAGACAAGCGAAGGTTGCGAGCAGAAATTCAAATCAATTAGAGAAGATGAACGTGGTAGTATATGGGTGGGAGAGGATATGATCTCAGTAAGTCCAAAGAAAGAAGTTATTTCATCAATCTCAATTCCACAAGCATTGTCAATGTCATTTGGCCACCAGTTTGAACATCTAGCATTGAAATCGCCCACAAATACAGAAATGAAGGGATTTTATTTTTCAATACGTGTAAGGGTATCTTGTAGATCAGCCTTAAAATTATCAAAACCTTCAGGTGATTGACTAGGTGATCGATATAACCCAGTGACAAAACACCTACGATTACTAGCTCTGATTTCACATACTAGACACTTCCGTGGAATAGAGAGATCTTTTCTTACAACTAAAGATGATCACAGCGTTCAAGGTTGTATCCTGAAATATTGAGACGAGGGTCGTTCATGTCGAAGGAACTGTCAAGATAAGTTTCGACAAAAACACAATATCAAAATTGTGAGTTATAACGTATGCTTCAAGAAGAGTCATCTTGGCATAATTATGAGCAGCAATGCTATTCAAGTTCCAATGACAGATCGATAACGAATCATAATTAGTATTAACTGGGCCCGGGTGTACTTCAATGTCGCCACATTTTAGAAGAATAATCTGGAAGTAACTGATGCTAAGGCTAAGAATAGCAGTAACGTATGAGAGGTGAGGAGAGATTTTATTGACAGCAAGTAAAAAGTAGTAGGGTGATGTAAAAAGAAAATAGTACACCTTGTGATAAATAAAATGTTCAATTTAGAAAAGATCAAACAAAGTTTAAGGGTATATTTTAAGTCATCAAAGTACATAACCGATGGTGAGAGAGTTAAAAAAAAAGGAAAAAAAAGGAAAAAAGAACACGTTATTAGTGCAAAAGGGCTGAGGATGATTAATAGAAGATAAGACATAAAGCAGTAAAATATATGACTGCACGGGTTATTTAAACCAGTTTTGATACTAGATTTCCCAGAGCAACAAGAGACACGACCACCGTTAAACATTCCTATTACTGCGCGCCATTGAAACATAATAAAAAAAATATTGGCTCTTTGAATCTAAAAGATTTGAAGTATACCCTTGATAATCACATAGACTTAAACGTTGGATAAAAAATAATGGTTTAATAATAAAGTAACATACACTAATTATAACAGAACACAATTGGTTGGCAATTGATTTAGATTTTTCTGAAATCATATCAGTAATTAATTCAAGACGCATGGGACTCGAATTGTGACTTAACTCATTAGCAAAATAATTAAGCATGTGCTATCAGGATGGTTATTTCTATGCTTAATAAGAAAAAACTTCTGATCTATAAGAGCAGAATTGCAAAAATCACAATGTAACAAAAACTAAAAAAAATCAAGTAAAATATTCAGAAGCGAAATATAAAAAAAAGAAAGTAGTAAACAATAAAAAACAACAACTTCAAAACGCTAACAACTAGGAAATTCTTTCCAATTTTCCACTATTTCGATCAATTCGGAAATATCTTCGAAAAACTGAGAAGAATCATCCCATTTTACTTTAAGGCGACAGTTAATATCCGCATATACATACTTCACTTTATCATAACTTTTCACGTAACTCTTTGCATCAGATAAAAGTTTGTACTAAGATTTAGTTAAGTCAAGAAGCAGGCGACATTCAGTTACGCTCTTTCTCTGGTAGTAGAACATACATCTATGACGAAAGGTTGTGAAACGAACTATAATAGATTGCTTCTCAATACCGTTTTCTTTATACTTCTTACCAATTCTGTGCGCCCGATCTAGTACGCTGTCAGGAATATCAACTTTCCCTTACGCGATCTTCTGCCGAACAAAATCAAGAACATCGTCAGCTGTTTCACGTTCTTTGGTTGTAACACCCTCAACCCGTAGATATAACCTTCTGCCGTACTGTTCTAAATCATCATTTTTTTTAAAGCATAAATGCTTCAAGTTTATCACCTGCTGCTGAAGCATGGACACTGTAGAGTCTAATTTTGTGATTTGTTTATTTTTCTCTTCTAAAATAGCATCAATCTTCTTTTCAAATTCAGATCTTATCTCACTCAACAAGTTATCTGTAAGTTCTGCGAATTTCTTGTCAAAGTACGTAAAAATGCCTCTGGTACATCGACTGGTGCGTTGAAACGAGGAGTTGAGCTTGAACGGGTCTCAGGCATATTGAGAATTTAAACTAAAGCAATCTCAAGAACACATCTCCATATACAATATTCAGTAATAAATCAGTTTAGCGATATCCATAAAACATTTGAAAGCATCAAATTAAAACAACTCACTCGATAATCCTTAACAATTTAAGTTCACATTACGAGCTTCCAAAAACACGTCCTGCCGCGTCCTGCACGTCGTTGATTGCATAATTATTCCAATCAAACATAGGCCCCCCATTGGGAAGAACTTGTTGTACATTGATATCAGCAACATTGTGCTTAACAATATCTCTCATTATTGCTCTACCTATGTTCATTTCTGCAATGGCAGAATTTTGGGAACTTTGGGAACTTGCATCTGTGTATTGTGATGATTGATCTGAAGACTGAGTATTGGTTTGAATATTGATTACACTAGTGTGACTTCGTGTTCTCTTGCTCTTTTTATCGAAAGATTGTTTCGCCTCTTTCAATGAATCATTTAATATTGATGGACATTCCTGAGTTTGAACAAGGGAAGCCAAAGCTGCATCAAATGACTCATGTTGTCCTTTCAATTCTTCAGTATTATGCCACGTTCCCACAGAAAATATAATGAACATAGCTTTTTCATAGTCCTCAGTAACAGACCAAACAGGTTTTGTTGATATTCCAGTAAAAACTGGGATGTGATCTACTTTGCAGGTACAATTACATTTCTTGCTCCAGTTCCATAATGATATTTCTGGCTCAGTTTCTCTACGCTTATCGCTCAAGTATTTATCCAATGTGCTACTCTTTGTAACGGTTCCATCTTCACCAGACGTATCCAAGGCTCGGAAGCCACTGATACCAATGTATCGAAAATTCCTGGTACATCTAGTCAAACGGCCAGCACTATTAATGAAATCTGCCGCAGCACCTGGTAATCTACAAGACCAGCAATTTTTTGAAGTAGTCGTTGAGCCAAATTTTTAACAGTGCTTCCATCAGCAGTGTTTTCAATGAGGTGCTGATAAACATGTACCAAATCTTCGGTGGAAGCAGCCCCTTCGCAAGCATAACTGGCAATGTATTTTTGTAGTGCGAGAAGGTCCTGATCGTAAATGGGTTGACTGTCACAATTTGCTAGCCAACTAAGTAGGCATGTTTTTACATGCATCATCAAGCAAGGATGATCGCGTGGTCCCTCATATCTAGGATGTTCCCCTTCTGTTATGACAGCATTAAAAGGATGAATCTCTTTTATACCACCTTCATGACTAGCGACATTCAAAAGTTCTTGCACCAATGGGTTATGGTCTGGTGGAGCTTGAGTCCCTTCCGGTCTTGCCCATTGATCTTTGTTTGGAACCCAAGTTCTAATTCCAGCAGTATCTATAATTTCATTTCCCCGGCAGGATGCAGTGAAGTGAACATGGGTGAAAAATTGTCATCACTGTCTTCATTTGTTGTTTGTAACCAAGTTTGAAGTTCTTGTACTGCAGGTTTTAATGCTTGTGAGTCAGCAATATCATCAGACAAGCTATCCATGACGATATTATCGCGTGTCCATGTATCTCACCTCGACTTTTAGCAAATTCATATCGCAACCAATAGTCATCATATTGAAATACTTCCTTGCTGACTGTGGCAAAGTAATTTATAGTCCTTGCATCGAAATATTGCGTGACGATATGAAGATTTTGTAAAATCATTTCCCGCTTGAATTTATTGTCGCTCTCCATTTGCTGTCGTACAGCATCTTCGTTTAAATTGTTTATTAACGCATGATACTTAATAAGTAGTTCATGCAATGGTTTCCAATGAAATTCTGCACAACTGTTGGTATCAAAATATGCTGGTAAATCGCCAAATCCATTTTGTCTAAAAAACAACATGGCATCCAACTTTCTTTTTTAGTCTCTCCAGTATGGATCGGTATTTACCAGGTTTTTTTCTAATACTAATAATTTTTCGGGGAACTGAATCATCATCATTTTGTAAATTATCTCTCAGTTCAGCGATTGTGAGATGAGCATCATTTAATTGTTGGGAAACAAGAAAGCTACCCTGCTGCAATGCTTGCATTCGCAGACGCATATTCAATAAGAAAAATTTCAAGTACGGATGACGTGCTACACGATTATCAGAACAATAATATATATGTTCGATGTATTCCTCAAATTTAATTTTATTCAACCTTGGTACAGTTAAGTCACAATTTCCATTAATAAAAACAGTTGGGTATGCCATAGTAAAAAACCCAGGAGTTTTTAATTCCCGAATAGGCCGTTCACGCGTATATTCCAAATTTGCATTGGCAACTGTGCCATGTTGAAGAGCTTGATTAAAAGCATCTTCAGAACCCAAGAGCTTCTCCAGTAGTATGCGTAACTCTTTGTCAGCATATTTAGGTTCAACCGGACAAACTAAACCAGAACGGGTTATACTCTCATCATCTTCAGGTAAGTTTCGTTGAAATTGATTTTCAGCAGGACCCTTGTCTCCTTCTGATATGATATTTGGCAATTCCACAACTGGCAAATCAGGCAATTCGGAACGCATCTGTGGTAAATTTTGAATGCGGTCATATTTTATCGAGACATCCTTATAATATTCATTCGGTAGGAACTGGAAGTAGCGTCCTTTTAAAGGTTTGTCAATGTGATCAGAGCCATTGTATTGGTGTTTATTATTAGTATCTGGAAAGTCAACACCCCCTTCTGGGTATCCAAAACACAGTCCCCGTAATGCGCCTTCAACTTTATCCCTTTTTACAGGATAATGTTGGATTAAATTTTTACTCCCTTTCTTTTTAATAACCATTATTCCAACTTCCAACTTTCTCACCTTCCTCAAACTGTATTACAGCAGCCACTACATCGGGATTTTGATGAATGGTGGCAGTTTCACTTCCAAAAATGTTGTCTTAATCACTGGAGTTGTTGACATGGAGTGTGTAGTTGATAAATTTGTAGACAAAATATTATTCTGATTGTGTGTAGTGATTGGCAGTGTAACAGGCAGATTTTTTAAACTTAAATTTTTCTGTTTCCCCACAGCTGTTTTACAAACAGCTTTTTTGCATCTATAAGTTATCTGAGAGCGCCTTCTTTTTGTTTCGATAATTGTTTCATAGACTTCAGGTTCTTCATATTTAACATTCAACTGAAGACATTTTTGCTTTAGAGCATATTCTCTATCATTGTTTTTTTTGTTGTTTTATAAGAAGACATAAGAGATTCCAGAATTTTCTCTACTGCAACATCTTGACTTTCCTTTAAAGTAGTCACTTCCTTTTCGCCGTCCTGATTGGTTATATTTTCAGGCTGGACTGTATTTTTTGATGATAAACAAGGGATTTTCTTAGGTGGACTGAGTGATGTAGCAGGAGGAATGTTCACATTGTCATCAAAGATCAGCGATTGGTAATGATTTTCATTAACCCTTCTAAGCAAAATGAAAGCACCTGTAGTGGTACCATCAGTTAATAGATGTGCAACTTGTTGTTCACCAGAAATATCATGTGTTTCATCATGACTAAAACTAATAAGGGTATATGGATGTAATGCAGTACTGGTATCTGACGTATTAAAATGTTGATGCCTAGCATTATTGCAGCAGCACGTATAAAAGTCTCTTCATCATAAACAGTAGGCCCTGATTGAGTTTGTAAGTCATGTTCCCACTCTTCTGGTTTTGTAAATAAAATGTATGTAAAAGCAGTTGCCATCCCCTATTGTTACTTCTTGATATGTTATATTTGACAGACCAATACTTCTAGCATAAGCGACTATATGGTCTGGAGAATTTGACTGATTTAGAAGATGGGCAGCATAAGATTCTTGTAGTGTTATTTGGAAGTCAATATCATTGTTATTAAAGGGTCCAGGATTGTTTTCAATATCCCCAGATAACAATAACAGTACCTTTAAACATGCAAGATTGATGTTACAGGTCAGACAACACATCAAAATCAATGAAATAAAAAGTTTCAAAAAAAGAATAAAGTGGTTGTTATTATCAAGTTTGTCAAAAAACACTCCTGATTGTGTGTGAAAATTTATATCACTCTTAATGTTATTGGAGTGACTAGCAGCTGCATTATAAAAAGAACCAATGGTGGCACGATATGCTTGGACTGATATCATGATGAATTTGTCTGAACTAAATGGTTGATCAGGTAAACAAACCCTTCTACTATATCTATGCCAAAATGCAGAACACAGTACGTGTCTAAAAATCAGATAAAAAAGAAAGTAAATCTACTAAAAGATGCACCTATTGCTGCAGTTTGCCCCTAAATAAGATATAAACAGTAAGTAAATATACTAAAAGATGCACTGGCTGCAGTTTGCACCTAAATGTTTGTTTGATTGCTAGGAAAAGACACGGACAAAATTGTCCAAAAATACTTATCCAATGAATGATCCAATGTCAATAAAGTCCCAGCAAACAAACACAACACGCTCCGGTAAATTTCCAGAGGGTTTGAAAAAAAAGTGGCGCCAGGAAAGTGTATTTCGATCGCCTAAACCACGTGTTCCATTTTGTCCAATCAAAGCAAAGAATGTTTGTGTTTGGAAAAATCTACGTGATCCACTTTGTCAACCTCGAACCCAGGGCCTGTAGCGTTTTTGATATGAAGATGAAACGTGTACGAGTTTCATCTTCATATAAAAAACGCTACAGGCCCTGGGTTCAAGGTTGCCATTTTGTCCAATCAATCAACGGGAAAATGTTTGTTATTAGAAAAACTAGCTACCGGCGTCTGTATTAGCTAATCCACAGTTTGTTCCGGACACAATATTTCATTAGCCATATGATATTACATTTTGTTTATAATCTGACGAATTAGAATCCGTAAAAACACGGCATCCGGCATCGGTGTCCCCACCCTTACGGTTCTTGACCTATATGGTATGGCAATTCATTTTTTGAAAACGATATAGCTAACTAGATATCTATATAATGGGTATTCCTAATCAAAACAGAACAATCTCAATTATTGTGTAGTATTTGCCGGTAAAATAACTGAGCATGTCACAAACAATTTTCTTATATACTTAGTAGCCATCTACCTTGGTGTCTGGATGATCAAGTATACCTGCCTTTTTTGACATGACATTGTGCTCTGTAAATGAAAGTGATGAATGTATGCAACTCTCCCTTCTACGACTCAAAAATGACCTATTATTCTCAATATAGCTATATCATTTATTCATGATAACCTGGTTATTGTAGGTGCAAGATAATTTGTTTTTCTCAGCCCTGTCCAGGATTTGAACCTGGATCTCTCATTTGCATGGGTATCATAACCATTAGACCAACAGGGCATGAATAAATATATATACAAAACTTTACAGGTGCATATTTCAAAAAATAACTTGTTATGAATAAATAATTTTTATGATAAATTTGGTAATTTATTTTTATTTTCTAAATTTTCCTTCGGTATTCTTTTTGGTGGTAAAATAAGCCATGGTCTGTAAAATATACTAAATATCATTATAACAAAGTTCAGCCTCTTCTGCTAAAAAGAATTTAAGTTTTAAGACTGACTACAAAATGCTTTAATTTGTCATAAAATTTCACTTTTGTGTGCTATGAGGATACAGCTGTATGTAATTTTTCCCTTTCTCAAAGATCTATTTGTCCTCAATATAGTTATTAAATCAGTGCAAGATATTTGTTTTTTTTCCTAGCCCTGTCCAGGATTCGAACCTAAATCCCTCATTTGCAAGAGTGTCATAGCCATTGCGAATTCTTTTTGATTTCTGTAAGGTGTTCTGACTGAAAAAATGAATGTGATATAGATTATTGTACAATAAGTGCTTCTCTGAGTTTAGATGAGTGGCGGCGTGACATAATGTTTTGATTTTGCATCTAGAACAATGGACATGCCCATGCATAAGCACAGGCAGAAAATATAAACAACAGACAGCGACGATTGATAATATAAAGTAAAAACAAAAAACAATGACACCAAAATTGGTAAATCTGCTCTTAAACAGAGAAGATAATAGTTAAAAAGTAGTATTCAAGTTGGGTTTAGATGTATATACTTACAAGTAAACTTTAAAATAAGGTATTTGACTTGAGATAACTAAGAATAATTTACGTACTATAGTAGTAACAGCATTTTATAACCTTTGTTTATACTTCTTTGAACTTTTTCTTGATTCATTATTTTGAGCATATTAACCTGTGACCATCACTATAAGGAGAAATATATCCCTTTTTTTTTAATTTAGCCACCCATTTCGCAAATGTGTAAAAATACTGAATTATAAATAATTTAGCACTCACAACAATGTAAACAAAACTTGTATTTTTGGCAGACTGTTTTATATTTTGGGTGTATTGTAGTTCTGCATAGTTTTGGTGAAAATTTACTGTGTTTTATGTGAAAAACAGCAAATTTTTATAAATCTACGAATATTTTCACTATCAAAATATTCTTAGTCTTTGTTTCTAGACTTTTTTTGATATTGGCTGTAACATTAAATTCATTTATTATGGAGCAGACATCAAAATATTCTTAGTCTTTGAATCGAGGCTTTTTTTATATTGGCTAACGTGTAAATTCAATTATTATGGAGCAGACCACGGCAGTCTGTCTGGTCTTTAAATTTACAACTGTTTAAACAGAAAATTTAACACTGTTTAAACAGAGAAGATATTAGTTAAAAAAAAGGTCCTAAAAATTAGCGTGAATAACCAATTTGACCTATATGGTCCTTCTTTTCTTGCCTGTCAGATGCGCGCGCATATACAGAACTTTGTAAACATTCACAACTCTATTGTTTATACCAATGTTCTTTTGCTGATTTGGCTAAACTTTTGGTTCTTGGTTTTTGGTCTAATATTGTTAGAGCCAACATATTTTTTGGATAATTGTAGCTATTTGATGGTACTTTTCTAATCAGAGTATTTTGTAGTATATGTATGACTAGTAGAAAATATGTCTTAATCATCATTTAAAGCTAGCTACATAGCTAATTTTATGCCAGCCAAGTAGCCAGTTTTATGTCAGATAAGTAGCTTGTTTTATGCTAGTGAGAAAAATAGTTTTGTGCTAGTTAAATACCTAACTTATGCTGCTAAGGATTCGATTTACGATTTTCTTAAAGAATAGTTATAGGTCCAAGTTGGACAGTACTCATGCTTGTAAGAAGCAAGAAAGTGTATTCAGCACCTTCTTCTGGGAGCCTAACCCCAGTTTTAACCACCGTCCCTGCAGACAAGATACTTCAGTGCAGCTTGCTGTATTGTAAACCTTTTTCATCAATAGTAGCTAATTTTATTTGGCAATTTTATGTCGTAGCTAGCTAGCCAATTTGGTAGTGTTATACTAGCTCAGTCTCTAGTTGTATGCCATATATGTTGGTAGTTATTTGCTAGTTAGCTTTAGGTGTGGGTGAGGCTAAGAAGAGGTTCAATACATGTAAAATATAGTGATATACTAGCTAGCTAGGCATACTCTTTCTTTCGTTTTCTTGAAAATGTCCTTTCGTCTTGGCACCATCTTTAAAAACAACAATAGCACTCCATCGCGATACTTAAAAAACACACTGTCTCGCTTCTAAAAACTATACTAGAGAATGACCATTGTACTGGTTTTCTGCTGAAATTTTAAATTTTGGATGTATAGGGACGAAATTGTATAGAAATGCTATATACCCTCCACCGTACTTCCTTTTCCCGTATATTTGCCATATATTTGCCTTATTTAATGAGGAAATGGGCTCCGCTCGCTACGCTACTCTCCGCAAAAAGCAGTCCAAAATGTTTGACAGGAAATGAAGTATCGCAAGGAGAGACAATACCAGACGGTTTCAACACACTTTTACAACCAGAACTGCTTCTTGGTGGTGACAAATGGTGTTTGTGTGTTGGTGTTTGAGACATCAGGAGAGCACTATTGAGACTGAGATTTCTAACTATGGTAATATTCTTATTGTACAGTTAATAAGATACTCATCGATAAATGGGTCAACATTCAAAGACAACAGGGTAGTTAACTGCCTTCCCATGAAACATCATGTTTTAAAAGTTCCATCCCACCCAACCGATGACGTATCGTTCAATAACAACTACCACTTAGTTGCAACCATCAACCATTCTGGTACATTGACAGCCGGGCATTACTGGGCATTTATCAATAACCAGCAAAACACCTGGCTTAAGTGTGACGACCGCTCTATTTCCGAAGTGTGTTCTTCCCACCTAAACAATTCCTCGGCTTATATACTTTTTTTTGCTAGAAGTTAGCTTGTTCCTATCCACGAATTAAATGGGGGAGGGAATCTTTCCCTAGCGGTTTCTATTTACCCCAGCTGAACCTTGTTTGGTCAGCTTTACCGTAATCTTGGAGTTTGCTCACTCCTCTCTCGTTCTTGGGAACCTATAAGAAGCATAGCAAGGGGGCTTGACAATTTGTCTTGTCTTTGGGGCTGACGATCCCACTTGTTACCCCAGTTCAGTAGGGAGGCATAGTTTGCTCGCTTTGTCTACAGGATTGACGATCCTGCTGCCCTGAGTCATTGTTTAAGTAGCCTTATGGGGTTGTAATCTACTCTGCCTGTCCTTTTGATCTACCATTTTGGGACACCACTCCTGTTAGGAAAGGCTGGTACTCTCCTGTGGCTGGCCAACCGTAACAACTATCTGTGTAAGGCTGAGTTTTGGGTACCCGTAGCACATGTGGAAAGCTACGGCCAGGTTCACAAGTCCTGGCGCACAGATAGTTGATTACTTCAATTTACATTCTTTAAGAATCATTTCAAATTTTATCCGTTTTAGGATACCTTAGTTTCAATAAGTTTTATTTATTTTATTTTATGTGTACCTATTTGATTCGGTTTGAATTGCTTTTTTGTTGCTGTGTCTATCCTTTTTATAAATGTTTGTATTGTGCTCCTAATGTTGTCCTGCTATGGTTAATGGTTTATTTCATAGAAATCCTTGTAACAAGGGAGATTTTGCTTAGATGCAAAACCGTTAGAGGGTTGGACCTCTACATTTTACTACCGTTTGTCATTAGACAAGTATTATCATTACAGCCAACTGTTTTGTCACCTCATCATCATCATAACCACTACGACGTCATGTAATGCATGCTTCTTATCATCTAGCAGGGAGGAAAGTATGCCTATTGTGCCACTCACTCTCAAACAGCGTTACAGGTTGAGTTAATTGTTTTTGCAGCCCGAAAATTTGTCTGGAGATGACAGGTGGCTTTGCCCGCAGTGCTCTTCTTATAAAGACAATACTAGCGAAACGGTCTTCACCCATTGTGGAGACATTCTGATTATCCAACTGAAGAGGTGTACGTTTCTTGATGAAAGAACCTTGAAAAATAACAAATTTGTTAACTGCCTTGCTTCAAATGACGACATTTTTAGAGTTCGCTCTCAGCCAACGGATGACATATCATTTAACAACAAATATTCGTTAGCTGCCACTATTAATCATTCGGGCACCCTAGGAGCAGGCCACTATTGGGCATTCATTAAAGATCGCAGCTGTGGCTCATGGTTAAGATGTGACGATAAAGCAGTTGTTAGAATTGCACCATCCGATTAAAATAACTCTTCTGTGTATGTGTTGTTTTTTGTGAAAATGTAAAAATTGTCTGGTTTACATTCACATTAGAGAGGGGGAGGGTTATCTTTCCCTAGCGGTTTTGTATTACCCCGGCTGTTTCTGTCACAAGCAGTCTACCGTGAACATAGAGTTTGCTCACTCTTCACTCTCTTATAGAGTAATCATAAGAAGCTTAGCAAGGGGTTTGACTATGTCTTGTCTTTGGGTGCGACGACCCCACTTTTTACCCCAGTCCAGTAGGGAGGCCAAGTTTGCTCACTTGGTCTACAGGGTTAACGATCCTGCTGTACCCATAGTTATTCTTGTAAGAAGCTCTGCAAGGGGGTGTGAATTTCTCTTTCATGTGTTCGTGATTTTACGCCCACGCATATCACCCCAGTAACTTCAGGCTGGTCCTGACCAAGGCTGGTCCTAAGCATCAATCACCTGTGTAAGGCTGAGTGTTGGGATCCGGAACACGTGTAAAGCTACAGCCAGGTCCACAAGTCCTGGCACATAGGTAGTTGTTTGCTTCCTTTTATAGTTTCTATTTATTTTGTATATATATATATACGTTTTATGTCAATATATGTTTCTTTGTTGCGATGTCATTCGTTTTACAGTGTTCCTTTAATATTGTTGTGTGCACCATTATTTGTATTGTCCAGAGGGTTGCTTTTTTCAATTAACTTGGTTGTACAGACCATCCTTGTAAAAGGGAGATCTTGCTTTGCATAGAGATCTTAGAGGGTTTAACCTCTACCACTTAAAATAAGAGTCTAGACTAGTCAAATCACTACAGCTTGCTGGTTTTGTTATCTCATAATCATCACGTTGTATATCTTATGAAGAAAACAGAAATTTACAAGAATGAATGCTCTCATTTCTTTCTATCTGTAGGAATCGCAAAAGATATTGATGCTGAAGTACCTTTGAATAAATGGGCAATGTGTGGAATAATACCCTACGCGTCTACAGTTATAGCAAGTCACATTGTCCATAGAATATCGTTCTCCAGAGCTTTTAGGTTTATCGCTTTTATTATCTTTGGCCTTGGCCTTTTTGATTTTGTCCCTTATTTCGCGCGCAGATTTCACAGCTTTTTTTAAGTCGTTTTTTGGAGTCTCCGATGGTTTTGGCGATGTCACGTCTTCCAAGTTTATGACTTGACGAGATGGATTATTGGGTGTTTGTTCCATGGTGGTGCGAGGATGATTAACTGCTAACACCGAGTTAACTTTCCAGCAAAATGAAAGATCGAGCGAATTTAGCATGTCAAGCATGGCTATATGTGAGAGTTATTGCGCATGCATGCGTGCTGCGCACTGCGCATGTGTAGCGAAAGCGATACACATTCGTGCAGAATCGTCAAGAAACTCGATTTCCGACAATCTTCGATTGTAGGAAATCCCGCATCCATTCATAAGTTACAAAAAGCAAGAGGTTACGGACCAACCGACTAACTGACTTAGGCCAAACAGTTGGTGTGAAGGTTTTTATGTTGTTTGTCTTCAAATACATTGTACGCTGCTGGTAGGAGTCTGTGTGGACCTCCTTACAACGGAGGCACTGCAACATGGTTCTGAAATTAATAAAAGGGAATGGGGCTAAAGTTCGCAATCTATATTTAGGGAATTAGATCCACTTTTTTCACTCTATTCTCGACTCTTTCCAAGACGTTGTTCCACGTCGCGCCATTCCCTCTCTTTATGTCTTTATCGTGGAATTATCGATAAGTGGCCTGGGCGTTTAAATTTTTAACTCTTTCACTGGGCGCTTATTTGTTGGCGGATAATGATAATTTATAGTACGCATGTTGCACTGTAGAACTAGTCCTTTTTTCTTTGGCCTCCTCAATGCAGAACGAACATGTTTAATATTTTTTGAAAGAAGATAGTTTGTTCCAATTTGTCTTCTTCAGCGTTGGCCACGTGTTGCACTAACAATGAATCAATCATGCTTTCTCTTCTTTCGTTTTTATAATTTCCACTTTATGGTATCCATGAAGAGGCCGCGTTTGATTATTTGCAAGAAAAAGAAAAAACATATGTAACTTAAACTTTTATTAGTAAAATCGAAACCAACGTAAAACTTGGCTCATTCAAAATATGCAACAATACATAACAAGCCGTAAAAATAATGGATTTGTATCACGAACTTTTTAACAAAAATTTTTTGTTTATAAAATAACCGAGTTGCTAGGAGCTTGTATGTTGTATGCAATCAATAAGGGCTGAGCGCAAAAATTAGACACTCAACCCTTAATAAATTACACTGCACGGTTTAAGCCTTAGTTTTGACCAAGTAATCTCCACAAACGAAAGCAACCGAAAAAGCAACTTGAGGGACGAAAATACTTGCATGCTCATAGCAACTCAGGGCTGGACCGAACTTTGAGTTCTCATAAATACACTCGTGTACTACCATACGATTTTAAATTACACAGGAATAGATAAGTTTTTTCATATTAAGCTACAACAATTTATCCCATTTCGCACGTTCGTTGTTAATTTTGTTTCTTACTCTCGTAAATGCAAAGTCTATGATCAGCAAGAAATTGTTCCATTGCTGCGCCACCTAACAAACAACGGTAAAAAAGATTTATTGCATTTACTCTGAAAATGCAGGGACAAAATCGGAAAAAGGATTCATGCGAACAGAATGAGTAAGCATGAAAAGGGGACAAGAAGCAATACTCACTTGGGCATTGGATTTTCTTCGGCTCGTTTAACAAATCCTCTAAAGCGCTTCATGAAATTATTTCAGTGTCATTACTCCATGATAAAGATGGGTTAATTAGTCACTAGCGAATCCTCACAGTCGTGGCGAAGCTGTGAAAATTATAGCCTTGCCCTGTGCGCCAGGCAGCGCAGGGTGGTCCTTTTGTCCTCTGCATATTCATTCACTGTAGTACTGAATTCCAATAAACCCAAACCCTCAAAACTACTACAGTGATAAAGATGTTGATTTTGAGGTAAAGCGAGACAGCTTATCTTTGCCGATCAGATGAGTTTTCCTCCCCTAAAAAAGTGCAGCGTCGTTCTCAATGATATTTTTCTCTGAACGTGGGTGCTGAAAAGTTTCAGACCGCGAGTCTATTTCCGGACAAGAACCACACGAATGTACTCCTGTCACATTGATGAGAAATATCTGAAAGACCTGCATATCAAGACACCAATATCTGTAGGAATCGCAAAAGATATTGATGCTGAGTACCTTTTGAATAAATGGCAATGTGTGGAATAATACCCTACGCGTCTACAGTTATAGCAAGTCACATTGTCCATAGAATATCGTTCTCCAGAGCTTTTAGGTTTATCGCTTTTATTATCTTTGGCCTTGGCCTTTTTGATTTTGTCCCTTATTTCGCGCGCAGATTTCACAGCTTTTTTAAGTCGTTTTTTGGAGTCTCCCGATGGTTTTGGCGATCACGTCTTCCAAGTTTATGACTTGACGAGATGGATTATTGGGTGTTTGTTCCATGGTGGTGCGAGGATGATTAACTGCTAACACCGAGTTAACTTTCCAGCAAAATGAAAGATCGAGGAATTTAGCATGTCAAGCATGGCTTATATGTGAGAGTTATTGCGCATGCATGCGTGCTGCGCACTGCGCATGTGTAGCGAAAGCGATACACATTCGTGCAGAATCGTCAAGAAACTCGATTTCCGACAATCTTCGATTGTAGGAAATCCCGCATCCATTCATAAGTTACAAAAAGCAAAGAGGTTACGGACCAACCGACTAACTGACTTAGGCCAAACAGTTGGTGTGAAGGTTTTATGTTGTTTGTCTTCAAATACATTGTACGCTGCTGGTAGGAGTCTGTGTGGACCTCGCTTACAACGGAGGCACTGCAACATGGTTCTGAAATTAATAAAAAGGGAATGGGGCTAAGAGTTCGCAATCTTATATTTAGGGAATTAGATCCACTTTTTTCACTCTATTCTCGACTCTTTCCAAGACGTTGTTCCACGTCGCGCCAATTCCCTCTCTTTATGTCTTTTATCGTGAATTATCGATAAGTGGCCTGGGCGTTTAAATTTTTTAACTCTTTCACTGGGCGCTTATTTGTTGGCGGATAATTGATAATTTATAGTACGCATGTTGCACTGTAGAACTAGTCCTTTTTTCTTTGGCCTCCTCAATGCAGAACGAACATGTTTAATATTTTTGAAAGAAGATAGTTTGTTCCAATTTGTCTTCTTCAGCGTTGGCCACGTGGTTGCCTAACAATGAATCAATCATGCTTTTTCTCTTCTTTCGTTTTTATAATTTCCACTTTATGGTATCCATGAAGAGGCCGCGTTTGATTATTTGCAAGAAAAAGAAAAAACATATGTAACTTAAACTTTTATTAGTAAAATCGAAACCAACGTAAAACTTGGCTCATTCAAAATATGCACAATACATAACAAGCCGTAAAAATAATGGATTTGTATCACGACTTTTTAACAAAAATTTTTTTGTTTATAAATAACCGAGTTGCTAGGAGCTTGTATGTTGTATGCAATCAATAAGGGCTGAGCGCAAAAATTAGACACTCAACCCTTAATAAAATACACTGCACGGTTTAAGCCTTAGTTTTGACCAAGTAATCTCCACAAACGAAAGCAACCGAAAAAGCAACTTGAGGGACGAAATACTTGCATGCTCATAGCAACTCAGGGCTGGACCGAACTTTGAGTTCCTCATAAATACACTCGTGTACTACCATACGATTTTAAATTACACAGGAATAGATAGTTTTTTCATATTAAGCTACAACAATTTATCCCATTTCGCACGTTCGTTGTTAATTTTGTTTCTTACTCTCGTAAATGCAAAGTCTATGATCAGCAAGAAATTGTTCCATTGCTGCGCCACCTAAAACAAACAACGGTAAAAAAGATTTATTGCATTTACTCTGAAAATGCAGGGACAAAATCGGAAAAAGGATTCATGCGAACAGAACTGAGTAAGCATGAAAAGGGGACAAGAAGCAATACTCACTTGGCATTGGATTTTCTTCGGCTCGTTTAACAAATCCTCTAAAGCGCTTCATGAAATTATTTTCAGTGTCATTACTCCATGATAAAGATGGGTTAATTAGTCACTAGCGAATCCTCACAGTCGTGGCGAAGCTGTGAAAATTATAGCCTTGCCCTGTGCGCCAGGCAGCGCAGGGTGGTCTTTTGTCCTCTGCATATTCATTCACTGTAGTACTGAATTCCAATAAACCCAAACCCTCAAAACTACTACAGTGATAAAGATGTTGATTTTGAGGTAAGCGAGACAGCTTATCTTTGCCGATCAGATGAGTTTCCTCCCCTAAAAAAGTGCAGCGTCGTTCTCAATGATATTTTCTCTGAACGTGGTGCTGAAAAGTTTCAGACCGCGAGTCTATTTCCGGACAAGAACCACACGAATTACTCCTGTCACATTGATGAGAAATATCTGAAAGACCTGCATATCAAGACACCAATAAAATGGGGCAAGATGAACGATCCTCTTTGGTCGACCCTGGACAAGGCTGTTGCTACCAAGTTATCCAACAGTCTAAATCTATGTGACTCTCTTTCAACTAAAGTCAAACTGATGGATGAGGAAGCTGCACAAATCTTTGCCCATCCAGCAGCAAAGAAGGTTAAAAATCTTTCTGTGAAAAATAGGAGAACCTTACACTCTATTAATTTAATAAATTTAAAAAACTCTCTTGTGTCTCAAGTTTTATTTGTTGTAGAAGTTGCTCAAAATTTAGCTCTGCAGCAGCTGCTTGCCGAAACAAGGGAAAAAATCAAGGTGGTACGTCGGGCAGAGAGACGTCTAAAGAAGAAGGTTAGGTTCAAGAAGGCACAGTCTGCTTTCAGGGCAAACCTTGGACAATTATAAATCTTTGGTTGTCAAGGATGAATTGTATGACGTTCCCTTGTGTAATCTAGAAGGTCTTCCTGCTGCCCCTTCTATTACGAAAGTTTTTCCCTCATATTCTCTTAAATACAAAGACCTTTTAACTCTTTTAGCAACCAGAAGGAATGCGTCATCTCCTGGTTTAAACGCTATTCCCTATAAGGTTTATAAAAAGTGTCCCAAAATAAATACCCTCTTGGTTAATGTTTTTAAATCTGGTATTAAAAATTGTGTCGTCCCTGTTCAATGGCGTAATGCTCGTGAAATTTATATTCCGAAAACCAAAACTCCTATGGAGTCAAACATAAAAGACTTTCGACCAATTTCACTTCTAAATGTCGAAGGTAAGCTTCTTTTCAGCCTTGTATCATGGCGTTTGGAAACTCATATGATAACAAATAACAAATTTATCAATACATCTGCTCAAAAGGGATGTATGGAAAAGCTTCCAGGCTGCTGAGAACACATGTCGATGGTTTGGTCAGCACTTAAAGATGCCCGTTCTTCTAAGTCGGATTTGGCTACCATCTGGCTAGATATAGCAAATCCTTATCCTTCAATTCCCCATCGACTTATCTTTTTTGTCCTGAAGCGCTATGGTGTTCCTCCACATTGGATTTCTTTTATCAGAAATTATTACATTGGCATCTACAGCAAATCATTCTCTCCGCTTGCGCCAAGTAATTGGCATAAACATTCGCGGGGAATTTTTGCGGGCTGTACACTATCCATTATCCTTTTTCTTGCAGGCATCAATATTATTCTTGAGTATACATTACTGGCTTCCGCTCCTAGTTTTATCACATCAAGCAAAGTGTCACTCCCCTTGATTAGAGCCTTTATGGATGATATCAACCTGATGTCTTCATCAGTGTCTGGTACACAAACGCTTTTGTCCAGGTTTACTGCAGCACTAAAATGGGCTGGCATGGATTTTTGTGCCAACAAATCACGCAGCATCGTGATCATAAAAGGTAAGTCCCTCAATTCAACTCCTTTTGCTGTCCAAAAGCCTGCTGACCCCACAGACTTCTCTTCCTATCCATTCCATGCCTGTGCGATTTTTAGGCCGTATTATGGATGGTTCTATCTCCGATATGAAGGCTATTGACGAACTTGATGAGAAGTTATCTACAGGGGTCTCTATTATTGACAAGTCGTTTTACGAAGGCTCTCAGAAGCTGTGGATTTTACAACATCTATTAATCCCGCGCATTCAGTGGCCACGGCTGATATACGAAGTCTCAATGACTCAATTTACGTTGCTAGAAAGTGTGATGATCCACTTATCTTAATATGTGAACACACAAAAAACGCCAAAATAAAAAGCTGTTAGAAGTCAAAAAGGTTAAAAAGTTAGAATATTATTATATTATTAAAAGACTAGACGTTAACCTTTTGAAAAATCCACAGGGCCGCCCGTCCTTTATATATCGCATTTCGTGTTTCCGTCACAGAAGGACAAACAAACGCACGAACAGACAGACGAAAGCTATTATTAAGGAGACTAGACGTTAACCAGTGAAAAAATCCACGGATTTGCCCGTCCTTTATGTATCGCATTTCGTGTTTCCGTAACAGAAGGACAAATAGACGCACGAACAGACAGACGACGGCTGTTATTACAGAGATGTCTGTCTAACAATAGGATATTCTTGCAATAATAAATGAAGTCACCATGTTCCTCTTTAGAGATTGAGGTGCTGGAAGTTTAAACTATAACAAAAATAAGACAAAATAATAGCATTTATATAGATTGAGCTAACTTTCCACAAGGTTTAACTTGCGGGCCGAGAGTTTATAGCATTTTGAACAACTGACAGAAAATATCGAGCCTCCCCTTATTAGTATAGATGAACATTAAAGGAAAATTTTAAAATAACCAAGCCACATGCTGCAAAACGAACCCTAAAAGTAAATGATAAACTTATTACTTTGATCTATTTCCGTAAGCGGTTTTCCTATTTTGGTTACTTCCATTAATGCCAATGGTGCCTGATATATCTGTTCATTTATTTGAGCAGAATGACCCATATGTTTGTAAAAGTATTCCCCTGTCGTTTGTTGAAAGATCCAGGGCAGCGAACAATGTCGATACGCGATGCCGATTTGTCGTAGCCTTCATATTTTGTGGCTCTTTTAATTGCAAACGGTCACACACATTATGCATTGAATGCCAGCCGGAAACATGGTTTTCTGATAATCTGGTTTACGGGAAAACATAAGGATCGTCCCCTCTCACCCCAGCAGCACATCTAACTTCTGAATCACACAAAATGTCGATGGCAACGGTTGTGTCTTCAGGTATAAGTAACGGCACTAAATGATTGTTTCCCTTGCCAGTTAAATATGTGACTTTTAACGAATCAACCATCATCCTGTCAAGTTCATCCATAGAATCTTTCCTCTGCTTATCAATCCACTTGTTGGATTTCGCATCGTTCCACTCCTCAATGGAAAGTCAAGCAGGCTCCCCACCTCTACGTCCATTTAATACTGTTAGCCGCGTGCAAGCACTATCTCGGAGTCGAACAAACATGGATTCGTCAAAAAGCAAAAATTTGTCACTTGTTAGGGACTTCGTTTCTCACCAATGTCACATCACCCTCATTTGGGAGATTCTCTGGAGTCTCCAAAGATAAAATCTTCCCATAGTTCAAGGACGTCTGTGAATGACCCCACTTCTTTAGCTTCGTCATCCATAGACTTAGCCATGTAAACAGCTTTCATTACCTTTGCCGATCTCTTTATCAAATACATTAGATTTTGTTTTAAACCCGGCTTTAATTTCCCATCTTCTGTTGTCGAGTATAAATCAATGGCTTCTCTAAGACCATCAAAATTACATCTTAAAAACATATCATTACCATTGTTGTAACGGACAGTGAGTCCAGGTCTTTCCTTGAAAATCAAATAAAGGTGTCCCAATCGCCTCATCTCGAGCCTAGCTGTTTTCTTCACTTGCGCGGCTTTGTCCGTTTTTCTCTTTGTTCGCCAATAAAATACAGATCCAACCTTCAATATTAGTTTATCTTTACAACATAATCTGCCCACTTTATTGTCACGTAATTTAGCTAGTATGTTTCTTTTAAAATCCTCGTCAAGATCGTCATTCTCTGGGAGGGATAGTAATGACGTTGGTACACTAATAATGCTGCGGCAATGATTTTCCTGACATCTTTTTAAATGTTTGCTAAAGCCTCTGGTTGCAATAAAGGCATTGCAGGAGCCACATGATTTTGTACTTTTCCATTTCAATCTTTTTCTTTCTCGTTGATAGATAGGATTTTCAAATCGTGCCTGCTCTTTGTTGTAGCACAGGATTCCTTCCTTTCTAAATTTGTTGAATTCTCTAATCCTCTGTCGCTTTGATAAACTCATGGCGTGCTTTACCCTTGGTTCCAGTTCATGACGAAGCCTTATGTGCCTTGAGAGTTTAGTGTGAGTCTGCATTCTCCTACAAAAAATGCAAATTCTTCCGGGTCTTTCGGACGCTTTCCCTTTCTTTCTCTGCGATGTTTGATTTTTCCAAAAAAAGGAACAAACGCCAAATGCCTTAAGGTCACAACTCCTTTTAATGCACATAAATGAAAAATTATTAATCAAAAGGATCTGCACACCAAAGTACTGTAACATTTTAGTGTTCTGTAATCTTAGATGGTCATAAGAATTAATTCTAGCGAAAAAACATACCGTGAGGGGTCTCTTTTCACAAGAGTTCAAGGTAGTTGTCTTGGCACTTAGATTAGCGACGTGGATATGGAGGGTAGAAGTTCTTTATTTAATTCCTAAAATAGAAAATTTGCACACTATAGAAGAGCAGGGAAGGCATGGTATAGAAGCAACATTATAGACCAATTGGTATGAAATAAAACATCTAGCACTTAAATTAGTTAAAAAAGCCAGACTTAAGGAGGGTCAAACTCACATACCGACAGATTTATTATGCTAGAACGATAAATTTTATGCAAAGACTCAGCTAGATTGGTACCAGGCTTGCGAAGTATGTAAAAAAGTTTTATTAAAATATGTATTTTACCAAGAATTTGCTACTCTTAAATGACAATGTTGTGTACCTTTTTAATCTCTTCTGTAATTTTTATTTAAACATGTTTATTTTTGTTAGTCACTAGTAGATTGGTAGGTTTAAAATCCCGGTGCACTATGTTATTTTCATGCAAAAAAATCAGTCCCCTCGTAGCTTGCTGGATGTAATTTAATCTTTCATCAAGGACAAAATTGTCATTGCTATTATGTATTGATAACAACTGACGCAAATTGTTTACTTTCTCACCTTCAAGATATACTTCACAAAATTAAAAAAGGAAAGCAGATGGTTGAACACTATAGCCCAGAAATTGTACAATATTCTCATGCTTCAATTTACGTAACTGTTCAGCTATACTGATTAAATTCTTCTTGGTTACTTTTTGTTTAAAACACTTGACAGCAGCACATCTTTTTTGTTATAGCAATTTATAAACAACGGCAGACATTCCTTCATCAATTTTGTGTGACAGGTTTATTGACATGTTCAAATCAAAAACTTTATTCTTTTAGAGATGTCAGCCAACTTCTAAATTGAACAGAGAAAATACATATGAAGTTTTACTCCCTTCATTCAAAAAAGACAAATTGATGTGGCAGCCATTTAGTTATTATACAGAATTTTCTGCATGATTTACTAAGAATTTAACTATTGCACTATATTGCACACACTATTGTGTAAAAAACAGCTTCCAATAGTGCAACTATATGTTGAATGTTTTTAATTTGCTGAAGAAAAATGCTTAATGTGCAGAAACAGGAGGTAGTCAATTATTTTAAAATTGAATTAATAATATTATCCACGTATATAAGTATTTCATTGTGCCTTGTTGCAATGTTCAAAATTTTCTTATGGTGATCTTCCGAAAGGTTGACAAATGACAGCCGGGAAAGACTGGCTGACACTGGGAAAGACCAGATATTTGTCTTTTATGTTTGTGTGTATAGTTGAATTGTATGTCTTGTTCATTGTGTTATGTAATTTACATCGCTCCCTAATAACAGTAACCAGTTATAAGCGTAATAGCAGTATTAGACAGGTAGTATTATGTGCAAGGGGTCATTAGGTAGAGCAGTGGGAAAGCATGAAAAACATGTTACTGGGCCCGCTATAAGGTTGGCAGCCCCAACCCAATAGATGCTTGTCATACCCACCAAGCCCGTGGGTTTATATACAGGTCTACAAAAACTACAAATTTAATTTCACCGACTTCTCCATTAGGCTTTGACCAGACCGTTCATAGGAATACCCCCTCGGATATCGATTTTGTTATTAATAACCCCTCGGACTCACCAATTTCTCTTTGTTCAGTGCAGAGTAGATGCAATGTGTCTTCTAGTAACCAAGGTGCCTCGACAAAGCTCTGTAGAGTTCTTCTTAAAAATGTATTCGCCGACGGTTCGACTTAAAAGTCTAAGCTGCTGAAAGCTTACCAGGTTAAAACCCACAGTGTGCTTTCTGAGCAACCAGAAGAGAACTCGCGTCTTGAAACTCTTAATTGTAAAACAGCTACAGCTTGGCCGAAAGCGTCTGATAAACAGCTATGGACTGCTTTAGATAATAGTGTTGCAAGTCATCTTAAGGGTCGCTATTCTATCTCCAAGCGAATTGGACTTCTTGAAGACACAATTTATGATCATGCATCAGCGTTATTTGGTCTATCATTAGCACCAAAACGCAACCTATCTGGATTTAACAGAGGAGTTACTCATTCAATTGAACTAGTAAAAGAGAAAAATCACCTGTTAGCTAAATTAGATCACATTTTTGATCCCCTTGAAAGACACGGCCTTACCTCTCTGCTGGAAATAGTTAAGTCAAAGCTGCGATCCTTACGTCGAGGTGAAAAGAACAGGAAAAAACGATGGAAAAGGCGTAAGGCTTACCGTGCGTTTGTCAGAGATCCTTATCAGGCTGGCAAAAATTTACTAGACCCTAAGAGCTTTGTCAAGTTGCAAGTACCAAAAGAGTCTATGGACGACCACAAAAAGAAATCATTGCAAGATCCAATGCGTGATGTACCATTGCCCTTATTGGAAGGTTTACCATTACCTCCTAAGCAGGCTAAAGCCTTTAATACATCACCTTTTACATTTCAAGAATTTCAAGAATTTCTTCAGTCTCGTCGCAATGGCTCTGCGCCAGGTATCAATATGATACCATATAAGGTTTACAAATATTGCCCAAAAACTGCCTCTTTCTTATTTAATACATTAAAAACATGTCTGAAACAGTCCTTTTTTCCTTTGCAGTGGCGTGTTGCATCTGAGGTTTTTATCCCCAAACACAAGCCTCCCAAACCATCCTGCATAAAGGATTATAGACCAATAGCTTTATTGAATGTGGAAGGTAAACTATTCTGTAGCCTAATCTCGAAACGTTTGGAGACTCACATCATAAAAAATAATAATTTCATCAACAAAAGTATTCAGAAAGGTTGTATGGAAAAGGTTCCTGGTTGTTGGGAGCATATGTCCCTAGTTTGGTCGGCATTAAAATCTGCCAAGACTGACAAAGCTTCCGTTTCAGCTATATGGCTGGATGTGGCTAATGCATACCCTTCAGTTCCGCACAAACTTATCTTCTTTGCTTTAGAACGTTATGGTGTATCACCTTCCTGGATAGAACTTATTAAGACTTATTATGGTGGTTTATGGAGTAAATCCTTTTCACTCTCTTCTCCATCAGGGTGGCACTTGCATGAAAAAGGTATTTATATTGGTTGCACCCTCTCGATTATTCTTTTCTTGGTAGCCATCAATATTATCATCGAATTTGTTTGTGTAGCAGCAAATGATCCCGCCCAACCACCAATGAAAGCGTTTATGGACGACATATTTCTAATGTCTCCCTCAGCAGATGATTGTCAGAAGTTGCTTGACCGCTGTGTTACTGGTCTTAACTGGGCAGGCATGTCGTTTCGCGCAACAAAGTCCCGCAGTATTGTCATTGATAACGGAGTGTGTAAAAATATAACGCCCTTCACAGCTCACTGCGAATCCATTCCATCGATTCACGAAAACCCTGTTAGGTTTCTTGGTCGCACCATTACTCATTCTCTTTCTGATCATGCCGCTGTTGACAAATTTATCTCAGAAACTGAACGCTCTTCAATTAATTGACTCCTCGTCATTTAAAGGCACTCATAAACTTTGGTTTCTGCAACACTTAGTAATTCCAAGGGCTCGGTGGCCAATATTGATATATGAAGTTTCTTTGTCAACCGTCATCAAACTGGAACGAAAGATTTCCGTCCTGATCAGGAAATGGTTACGGCTCCATCATTCAATCACCAACATCTGTTTATATTCAGCTAGCTCACCTTGTCCTCTACCCTTTAAAAGTATGACTTCTATCCTAAAGTCCTCAAAAGTCAGCGGATATTTATTACTTAGAGATTCTGCTGATCCATGTGTTTCAACCTTTTTACGTACTTTAAAATCAGGTTCGTGGAATGTAAGCAATGCTGTTCGCTCTGTTGAAAGCCAGCTTCAATATACAAAGGTAGCTGGGTATCATCAAATAGGGAAAGCTGGTTTTGGTTTGATTAAGCAGAAGGATATACCTACTAAAGGATGCCAAAAATACCGGAAAACCATCTCTGACATAGTTTATGAACACGAAGAGGAGATTTTCCAAGCCCGGCCAGTGCAACTCCATATTCAAGGCAACTGGATGAAATGGTGCAGTTATGTGAAAAACGATCTTTCGTGGAGCACCCTTTTGGCTCTGCCACAATGTCTAATTTCATTTTGCATTGGCTCCACATATGACACACTGCCTTCACCAAGTAATCTAGTTCGCTGGGGATTAAAAAAAGACGCAAGCTGTAGTTTGTGTAAAAAAAACATCTGTACAGTTCCCCATATTTTATTCAAGGCAACTGGATGAAATGGTGCAGTTATGTGAAAAACGATCTTTCGTGAAGCACCCTTTTGGCTCTGCCACAATGTCTAATTTCATTTTGCATTGGCTCCACATATGACACACTGCCTTCACCAAGTAATCTAGTTCGTTCGGGATTAAAAAAAGACGCAAGCTGTAGTTTGTGTAAAAAAAACATCTGTACAGTTCCCCATATTTTAGGAGCTTGTAAAGTTGCCTTAACTCAGGGTAGGTTTACATATCGTCATGACACTGTGTTACGCTCCCTTGTAACCTCCCTTCAAGATTTCTTATCATCGTACAAACCATCTCTCTCCAACAAACCTGGCAATATTCATTTTGTTTCTGCTGGTAGTTACTCCACAGCAAAGAAGAAGAAACCTCCCCCAATAGGCATTCTCCATTCGGCTTCAGATTGGACAGTTATGTGTGATCTTGATACAACATTAATAATACCACCTGATGTAGCTGTTACTCAACTTAGGCCTGATATTGTGTTACTTTCTCGTATGACAAAGGCAGTGATAGTTATAGAGTTGACATGTCCTTGTGAGGAAAATATGGATAAATGGCATGACACGAAAACTGATAAATACTCTCTGTTATTGCAGACAATACAAATTAATGGTTGGGCAGTTCACTTCTTCGCAGTTGAGGTTGGCGCTCGTGGGTACTGTTCAGATTCTGTGCGTACTTGTTTACGTCGTCTAGCTTTTCCACCCAAGTTAATTCGTTGCACTCTAAAATTACTTGGTTTTATTGCAATGAAATGTTCCTTCCATATTTGGTTGGCCAGAGATTCAAAACCTTGGGAAACGCTTACTACAACAACAGACAGTTTCCCTGAAAGCAAGTCACCTTTCAAATCTGCCAGAAGCAAATCACCTGTCCACATAACTTACAGGAAAATGACATCCTCAGGGTCAACAAAAGAGTTAATGCTTACCAGCAGTGGAATACAAAATAAGGGTAACACTTGCTATGCAAATTCTATTCTGCAATTTTTAAACTCCCTACCGCAATTCCATGTAGCCCTCTCGGCAGGAAATCCTTCCTTGTCACCTCTTGCTTCAGCTTGCTCCAATGTTTTCCACCAATTGTCATCTTCGAAAGTCCCAATTGATCCATCCGCTTTCCTTGCAGCCCTAAAAAATGCTATAAGTAAAGTAAAAGGTAATTTTGATATTTTTACACAGCATGATGTGCCTGAGATCTTAGGTTATTTGCTAAGTGAACTTGCTACAGACTCGCTTTTTACTACCACCATGTTCCAGTTTTGTACTAGAACTACAATCACATGTGACACATGTTTCCAATCGCACTCTACTGATGAAATGTCTCTATTTCTTGAATTGCAACCAAGACCCACAATTCAAGAGTCATTGAACCTCTTCTTACAACCCGAGGTTTTGACAGGGAATGATTAGTGGTTTTGCCCTCTTTGTAATTTCCATCAAACAGCAACACGAGACACGGAAATTGTGAACAGTGGTTCACACCTTATTGTTCAGTTAAAACGTTTCATCATGTCAAATGGTCATATCACAAACAAGTGTCGCCAGTTTCTTGTTTCCCAGACTTCTTATCCCTTCCTGTTACCATCGACCCTGAGGTAAGAATCCGTAAGCACTTTAAGATCAGAGCGCTTATAAACCACTCTGGTTCTCTTAATAATGGGCACTATACAGCCATTGTTTAAGACCAAAAGACAGACCAGTGGCTTCACTGCAATGACAGAGCAGTGACACAATGTGACGTTCGGAAGGAACTTAACAGCAAACTGTCCTACGTCTTTTTCTTCCAGGCAGTTTAAAATAATAGAAAATAAAATAAAAATAGAAAATAGAAAATTTAAAAGAAAAAATTATATATAAAAACGTCGCCTAGCAAGGGGGTTTGACTTGCTTAGTTCCCTTTTTACAGGTTCCTACAAGTCTTGTCTTTGGGTGTGACGACCCCACTTATTACCCCAGTCAACCCTTGTTTTATATGCCAATAGATTGTACGGATTAAAGAATATTTGATGACAGAAGAGGATTCCAGGGCCTCCTGATGACCACTTAGTGGACCTCGGATTAGGGGTGCCCCGCCTGGAATCCTGACACCCCTTGGTTGAGGCTTTGGGGCAAAACCGTTTGGTGTCAAGGTTGGTATTGTGCAATCTTTGTTGTGTGTAAAAACCCTTTTGTCATATTGCATGCAACCGATATAAGTTTAGTTACAAAAAATGTGAAAAAATACATATATATTTGCATAAAAAAGAATAACCTTAAATATTATATAATACTTTCTTAAAAGGTGTTGTGGCTTGTTATATCTTCTAATATAAGCTTAAAAGGTCAAGTCAAATAAGTTACAGGAATATCCTAGCAAAGATCACTAAGAAAACTTCAGTTAGCTAGCTACATGTAAAAGCAACATAAAACTCACAGGTTAGCTATCTAGGTAGCTACTGGGAATCTTTAGTTTAAATCTAACATTAGCTAGCTACAGCAGCTAATAGCTGGTCACTTAAATATAAACTGGAGACTTAGCTAGGTATAAAGAACATGGCTACATATATATAAATTCCTAGCTAGCCAGCTAGTTGTTGTTGGTGGTTGGCTTTTTATGTTGCTAGCTAACAAACATGTCTCGCATCAATAATATCATTAAAACTGAAAAAAACATAAACAAACCTTACAGAAACCTTGCTATGATTAATTTATAAAACCATGCTCTTCTTCAAATGTTTTTTTAAAGATTTATTTTGAAGGAAAGAGTAGAGAATACTTAAAAAGAACAGCCATCTTTTTCGTAAACACAATTTCCGTTTTATGCTAGGAACTTCATTTAACAGTCCGTATGCTTTGTGAATATCTACTACCGTTTCATATGTAGCGATACCTATATATATATATGCTCATATAGGTTTTTTTGGCATAAGGGTATATATATTTATATCGTTATTAGCTGCGGGTTATATATTTACACCTTGTGTGCGATTTCTATGAAGTACATCCCTAACTTTTTTAGTTAAATTTTAGCGTACAGCCACGTCATAAGCAAGTGACCCGTGATTTCCGTATCGTGGACTCACTCACGCAAGGGAATTAATATATACTAGTTATTTAAACCCGTGGAATAATCCACTTAAATTTATTGTGCTTCTTATCACAAAAAGGTTTGTTGATAATTTTATTGAGAAGGCTGAAAAAAAAAACGTTTTAAACGAAATCCCGTGGGGATATCCACTCAAAAACATTTAAAATTTATTCTATGTTTCTTATCACAAAATCATTTGTTGTCAGTTTCAATTTAAAGACGCAAACAATTAAAACTTTTGAACGAAATTGACAACACTATAATAACAACGTTAATCGCCTGTGACTTTACTCGTATAACAATTTATAACAAAGGTCCCGTCACGGTAAATTTAAATTCGCATGCAATAAAATTCCTAACTAATGAAATCACTTTATATTATCACATGATTTGTTTTGGCCAAACAGCGAAATTCATTGTTCTTTTCGTCAAAACGTTTTGTTGTTAATTCCATTCAAGCGGGAATAAATAAAACCAATATGTTTTTCATATAACAGTAGACACGTGCTTAAGGGAATAATAAAAATTAATTACCCGTGACTTTTGTGTAATAAAGTTTACATAATTACACAAAGGGAACAATAAAATAAATTAACCGTGTCTTTTTAAAAACAAAATTTTTAAATCAATTTCAAAAAGCACACAAAAGACAGAATAAAAACGAACGTTTAGCAAAAGTGACATGTTACCGCGGTTGTTTCTTTAGAAAAAACAACACATCCACTTTGCCTGTTACAGACACACGGAACTGGCGTATTATTATATAGATACCATGTATATAAATGGAAAGTCACCCCAGTCTTCCCTGTACATTTTTTACCCTAAATGTAAAAAACATGTAAATCCTTCCCCCGCCCTCCCCCCCAAAATAAATAAATAAAATAATCAAAAACCCATGTAAATACTGCAACAAAATCAAAAAATGTGAAAAAGCTACGTAAATTTTCCCCATAATGTCAAAAACCTCTATCAAATAAGAATTTAAAAAGCACAGGTTTTTTCGGTGTTAGCATGTAGTAACTCTCTCGAAAAGGTTTAAAGTTTTCTTAAATAACACGAAATGTCATAAACAGAAACATTTGAGTAAGAACATCTAGAACATCAGAATTACTACATGTTAAATAAAAATCCTTTTGTCATATTGCATGCAACCGATGTAAGTTTAGTTACACAAAATGTGAAAAATACATTATATATTTGCATAAAAAAGAGTCCTTAAACTATCCTTAAATATTATAAATACTTTCTTAAAAGGTGCTACAACACCTTATTTAGGCTTAAAAGGTCAAGTCAAATAAGTTATATACAGCCATATTCCTAGCAAAGACCACTAAGATAAACTACAGTACCTAGCGACATGTAAAAGCAACATAAAATTCACAGGTTAGCTAGGTATACTGGGAATCTTTAGTTTAAAGCTAACATTAGCTAGCTACAGCAGCTAATAGCTGGTCACGTAAATATAAACTGGAGACTTAGCTAGGTATAAAGAACATGGCTACATATATATAAATTCCTAGCTAGCTAGCTAGCTAGTTGTTGTTGGTGGTTGGCTTTTCATGATGCTAGCTATAAAACATGTCCGGCATCAATAATATCATCAAAACTGAAAATAAAACATGAAAAATCCTTACAGAACCTTGCTATGATTAATTTATAAAACCATGCTCTTCTTCAAATGTTTTTTTAAAGATTTATTTTGAATGAAAGAGTAGAGAATACTCAAAAAGAACAGCCATCTTTTTCGTAAACACAATTTCCGTTTTATGCTAGGAACTTCATTTAACAGTCCGTATGCTTTGTGAATATCTAATACCGTTTCATATGTAACGATACCTATATATATATGCTCATATAGATTTTTTGGCATAAGGGTATATATATTTATATCGTTATTAGCAGCGGGTTATATAATTACACCTTATGTGCGATTTCTATGAAGTACATCCCTAATTTTTTTAATAAAATTTTAGCGTACAGCCACGTCATAAGAAAGTGACCCGTGATTTCCGTGTCGTGGACTCACAGTTTTACTCACGCAAGGGAATTAATATATAAGATATAATATATATATAATTAAAATATTAATATATTAATATAGATCCCAAGCATGAGTGAATTTCACCAATCCTCATGTTTCCACATTCATAGATGTTTGTTTCAGTACAGTCGAAATCCATTAGCTTTCCGATTATACCTGTAAAGGGGAGAATGCAGAAGTTCTCCAGCGGCTTCTTATTCTTTGGAGAGAAACCTCCTTTTTTTTCATTAAACTTTCCGTCTTAAAAGACTAGTTTTATCTGCATTTCGATGTAGTTACTCCTATTCTCTTCCCCACCTTTTTTAAGGACCTGCGCGTCAGCTTAGCTGACAACATTTCTTTTAGCTCCTTATTTTAACATGGTTTTCAAACGTTTTATTTCACTCATGCCATTGATTGGGAAATAAACGTTTAATGACTACTGAGAATGTTAGATTATACCCTCTATACAACATCTCTACAACATAAGCCTTAGCAGATCACTAAAAACTGAAAAAATTACACAAAAAAAAGAATATTGTACCTGCTGACGCCAACATAAGTTCGGAGCACGGTAGTCATATCTGAGTTCAGTTCCAGATGGGATTTCTTGATTTGAATACAAACAAAGGTGTATTCGATCATTAAAATGGATTTTTTTAACCCTGCAGTTTCCTTTTGGAGAGTCATTCACATATCTACCAATTCTGTTTTGGGAATTTATAGCATCGATAAGAATAGTATTGTTTCAAACTGGTTAATGGAGAGATTATTAGAAATCATTTAGATATTAATTTCAAAATTTGCCCCTGCACATCAATTTCAAATAAATAAAGTAAAATCTATGAACTTTGTAGATCACCCTTTACAATAAACATACAATATAAATGTAGCCTACTTACCAATATTTTTGGAAATTATCCTCAAAGAAGTAAATTTATTTATTTATATTTTATTTATTTATATTTTATTTATTTATTTATTTATTTATTTATTTATTTATTTATTTATTTATTTATTTATTTATTTATTTATTTATTTATTTATTTATTTATTTATTTATTTATATTTATTTATATTTATTTATATTTATTTATATTTATTTATATTTATTTATATTTATTTATATTTATTTATATTTATTTATATTTATTTATTTATTTATATTTATTTATATTTATTTATATTTATTTATATTTATTTATATTTATTTATTTATTTATTTATTTATATTTATTTATATTTATTTATATTTATTTATATTTATTTATATTTATTTATATTTATTTATATTTATTTATATTTATTTATATTTATTTATTTATTTATTTATTTTCAGTATTTATTTATTTATTTATTTTCAGTATTTATTTATTTATTTATATTTATTTATATTTATTTATATTTATTTATATTTATTTATATTTATTTATATTTATTTATATTTATTTATATTTATTTATATTTATTTATATTTATTTATATTTATTTATATTTATTTATATTTATTTATATTTATTTATATTTATTTATATTTATTTATTTATTTATTTATTTATATTTATTTATATTTATTTATATTTATTTATATTTATTTATATTTATTTATATTTATTTATATTTATTTATATTTATTTATTTATTTATTTATTTTCAGTATTTATTTATTTATTTATTTTCAGTATTTATTTATTTATTTATTTTCAGTATTTAAAACACTGCTATTTAAATGTGTCCTGTGTATATATAATAAAATTAGTAAAATAAGTAAAATATCGTGAAAAACTTGAAAAACGTATAAGAAACACACACATGAACTGGAAAATAAGACAATAAAAGCTACCGTGTAGCAATGCAGACTGAAAAAAGAAAACAAGGAAGCATGAAAGGACAAAGTTGGATAGATTTGATGAAAAAAATAGAAAATAAAAACATACATAATACTATATCTAATACTATCTATCAAAATATGTGTCGCTTAGCTTCTTAAAATCCCTAAAGGACTCTGTTTGTCTGATCTCAATGGGCAAAGAATGGAAATTTTTTACACTCATTGAGAAAAAGCCAGAACGGGCAAACTCGAGTTTCACTCTAGGAATTTTTAGAAAATAGCCATTATTTCTGGTTCTCTTCGTGTGCTTAATAAACTGAAAATAATTAGAAAAATCATCACACATTAAGGCATCAATACATTTTCGCACAATTAAGACTGACCTTCTCTCAACTAAATTTATAATATTCTTTTGTGGAACATTAGTGATCCTCTCAGCTCGAGTTCTTATTGATTGAAGTTTATATTTTTCTGTAGAGTTCAAATTCAAATTTGTTGTACAATTGTACATTAGTGCAGATAAAATCATTGATTGGTAAATTTTGCTAGAGCATTCATTGTCCAAGCCATCTCTCAGGTTACTCAACATACGAAGTTTATTTGATGCTTGTTTATAGAGGTAATTAAAATTTTCCTCCATGTTCAACGATTGATTGATTCGGGTACCCAGATATTTGTATCGAGCTGTGGCCACAACGTCCTTATGATCGTACGAAAGGCTTAGTCCAGTTGGAAATTTTGATAGCTTTATAGCTGTTCCAAGCAACATGGATTCGGTTTTTCCTTTACTGAGATTGATAATCAATTCGTTGGTATAAAAATAGGCTGCAATCGATTGCAAATCTTCATTTAGTTTATGTTCAATTGTGTTAAAACGTGCGTGCACTTTGTAACTTTTATTCTATCTGATACATAAACAACTGTATCGTCAGCAAATTGGATCACTTTTGAATGTTTAAGGATGTCTTTAAAAATCATTAAAGTAAATAAGGAACAATAAAGGTCCCAGAATGGACCCTTGCGGTACGCCACAGGTTATAGGATAAACATCCGACAGGTCACCTTCGTATTGACACACTTGCTTTCTGTTAAATAAGTAACTAGAGAACCAATCCAACTCAACGCATGATATACCATATGATTTCAACTTTGATAGCAGTATGGAGTGCCCTAACGTATCAAATGCCTTGGAAAGATCTATGAAGACTGTTCCTACAAGCTTTCCCTGATCTACTTCTTTACATATATAACGTTGTAGCTAGCTCCGTGGATCTACCTTTTCTAAAACCATACTGGCGATTTGAAAGAAGCTTGTTGTTCTCTAAATAATCAACCAATTGTTCCTGAATTGCTCTTTCCATAATTTTTAAAACTATCGGAATTATGGAAATTGGTCTATAGTTGGTCTAGCAGAAGTACGGTTACCATTTTTCAGTATAGGGACAACTTTACTTATTTTCCAATCGGATGGTACCTCTCCAGATTTAATTTCATAATTAGTTTCTCTAATTTCTCCTTCTTTTTTTGTTATTATTTCCCCTGCATACTCCACTAAAAATGTATTCTTGGGAATTCTTTCTTTAGTGAACACACCCTTTCCTAAATAAAAATATATTAAATATGTGACATGTTTTGAGATTTGGTGTACTCATTAAAATTTAAGCTAAAAATATGGCATGAATACGCATACCACAAATAATTGAAGCTTGAAGCAGCAGTTCTATGCCGTAATTAATGTCATAAATTGTTTTATATGTCATCATATTAAAAATTTAATACGGTGAAACAAAAATTTTCTACTCAGTGTTTTTTCCAGGCCGTTTTTACTACCTTAAACGGTAGTAAAAACGGCCTTTAGTTTTAAAGTTTTAAACTCAATCTTATAAAATGAAAAATATTTGAAATAGAAAAATAAAACATTCAGATACGAAAAAGGTTGAATGATGAATAAAAACAGAATAAAAACATCAACACGAGGTATATTACAGAAAAATATTGGTTGTTACTGAAAAAACTTATTTTTATTCCAAATGGTGGCTGCGAATTGCATGTGTGGCTGCCGTAATCTACAATGCGAAGTCTGTGGAAGGGATGTTTTAGCCAATTTGCGAATACAAAATCTGAAAATTTCTCTGCGACTCCGTTGGCCTCCGGGAGACTCTAAACTCAATCTTACAATAAAAAACGGTATCTTTAAATCCTGGAAATATCCCTGCTAATACGCCATAATTTCATTTTTCTACACTACAAAAAAATGTTTCGATTTAAAAAAGTGCTTTTATGGGTCTTAAACATCGCTATAATTTATCAAGAAAATTTCTTCTATACAAATCCCTTTTTATTAAAATCTTACAAAGTTTTCGCCATAAAACAATTAAAAAAATTCTCAGCATAGGTGGCTTGTCGAAAAAGGACAACATGAACCAACTCCGAAACAAAGGGGACAAACCTAGAGGAAGGACAATACAAAAATTAGCTACCACACATGCCATACTTTCCAATGAGAAAGTAATGGAATAAACAGACATGATTGAAGGCAATCAAATCACAAACTACAGTCAGTGAGTTGAGCTGTAAAAATTGTAAAAATGAAAACAAGTGTTGTCTTGATTGAAGACGTGATATATCGTCAGCAAGGACATTGTTATCACCAGGTACATGGAAAGCCTTCAAGCGAAAATTGAAGGTAGCCAGAACAACTGACGTAAATAATCCATCATAATAGGGTGATGGGTAGTCCCTTTATTAAGCATAGCAACAGCAGCAGTATTATCGCAGAAGACATGAATGGATTTGTTTTTCCAAGTGGCAGCCCAGCGAAAAGCCGAAAGAACTACACAAGGCTTCCTTAAAATTAACATGTAAAGAGGCAAGTGGGGCATGGTCTACCCATAGTTGAGAATAGAACCAATCACCGTCAAAAAGGGCCCTACAGCGTCAGGGCAAGCATCAGTTTGAAGACTGGTGACAGGTCTTTGGTCATAGAAATCACATTGTCCATTAAACATACCCAGGGACTGATTCCACCAAGGCATATCCCTGTGAAATTCGAGCGTCAAGCGACACTTCGAGGTAGGGGAAGACAGGGTGCTCATCAGATCCAAGACACGTCTTAGGAACGTTCTACCACCATAAACGACTTTACAAGCCCGATTTAGACGACCAGCAACGCGTTGCAACTCTTTCTTAGAGGCTCTCCGCTCAGATAAAAATTGTGACACCACTTCCCTTAATGCATCTAGTTTAGCAGCTGGAGGAGAAAGGGTAAGCAACACATTGTCAAGCAGAATACCAAGAAAAGTAAGTTGTTGGTATGGAGGAACCAACTTAGCTGGGTTAAGTTGAAATCCTAGTGCAATTAATAGGTCACAGAGTGTGTTATAGGCATTAGAGCATTCAGCCCATGTTAGACCAATAACAAGGAAATCATCCAGGTAGACAATCACTAGAGGATATCCTCGTGTGATCATCATCCGGGGAACAGATTGTGTAAGGCGATGAAATATTTCAGGAGCACTTCCAAAAGCAAGTCGAGTATCGACAAGATATAAATATCGAGTGCTACCAGAGGAACGCCATTTTAAACCAAGTGCAGCATAGTTTGAGGGATAAACAGGCGCTGACCGGTATGCACAGCGCAGATCAACCTTGGCCACCAAGTATCCCTGTTTGAGCATAGCGCACGTATCATCGATAGTCTGAAATTTTTGTCTTTCAATATCGATGTACGTATTGACACCCTTTCCGACTGGAATAGAACAGTCATGGATAATGCGTAACTCACCAAAGTCAGGTTTTGGGACAGCCCCAAGAGCGCTGACAATGGTAGGTTTACGTTGAGTAGAACGATAGTTTCCAGTTCTAATCTCAGGTAGCAGAGTAGCTTCTACTTTCATACGAGCATCTGGACTGGTTACAGTGAAATAGTTATTCATATCAGAAGGCAATAAATCAGAATCCTTCGGAAGAAGCTGAAAACCGCAGTGAATTCCATCAAGGAGGAAATCACGATCCGGGTCATCAGCCAATTCCTTAGTCCATAAGTCGATAAAAGGGGTGCAAAAAGTCCGATGCTAGTAAATTTTCAGAGTTGTGATTCTCTCCAGAATGAGGCTTGCCACAGGCTAGATTCCCAACCTTGCGGTTGCAGACGTGGGCGAATTTACAATCTGTTTTCTGGTAAACATTTTTGTCGGTTGAAATTACGACAAATTTCCACACCTGAAGAGGTGTGAGTAGGAAGCCCCAAAGATGACCCCGAGGCAGTGAACCTGAATTCTCCCCATTTAAGACATTGGAAGGGTAAGGAACAGGAAGGGATGCCCAACGTGGTATCATCATCGCTTCATGCAAATGGCTATTGACAAAGCTCCATGGGTAGCCATAGGTGTGCTGGAGAATCCGATATTCATCGTCATAATTCAGCACAGACTCCCAGGTATACTTTCTAGCCAGCTCTAAGATCTTAATAGAATAGGATAAATAATCACGTAAATCAGAAGAGGTTGGCAATCTAGCAGAAGACAATAAGCCGTAAAAAATTCGCAAATTAGCTATATTGTTCAATGGAAAGAGATTCTAGTTTCGGCTAGCGTAGTTTGCGAACCAGAATCGGTAGAAATAACTTTCTCTTGCTGAACAGGACGAAGACGAGACACAAAATCAACAATACGAAGAGGCTTACCATTCCCAGTGTTGGAAGAAAGTGAAGGGCGCAGGAATAATTCCGAGCTACGGTCTTCTTGCTGGCAAAAAACATCTGACAGGGAGCGTGTTTGTTGTTGTTGAAACGATGCAGTGCGATTGGTTAACAACTTGACGGACTGTTGAGAAGCCAGCAGGGAGTCAAAACAAGATGGCGGTTGTACGACGAGGTCTGGAGGGCGGAGATTGTCGTGGACACGATTGGTTTGATTAATGGATTGCTGCAACGGAGAAGTGCTGGAGATTTGTGCTGGGCGGTCATTTCTGGAGGATGCCGTTTTGAGCCTTGCTAATTCGGATTTTCGAGCAGCAATTTGATTAAGAAAATCTTGCTCTTCTGTTTGCAAACTTTGCCTTAGGGATTCCTCTTCCTGTTCCAAGACAGCCAGCTGATTTCGAAGAACGGCTAGTTGAGACGGCGAAGAAGATTTGTTTGCTGTGGCCAGTTGAGACTGCAGAGGTTTTGGATTGAGGACATCGGATTAGTAGTGATAGCTGAAGAAAATGTGGTAGACATTTATAGGGCAGCTGATCTCCCGTTGTTACCGTTTGCTCTTCATCTTCTGAACCCTCTGGCGTTTGAGTAGGTGAAATAAGATAAGAAGCATCCATATAAGTGATAATTGCATTTTTAACTAGCCAAAGATTGCTTTGATAGACACTGATGGATTAGATATAATGATGGATTAGTAAAAGCAGCGGATATAAGCACATGAAAAACTGCTAGAACTGAAAAGGAAAACCACTAGTAGATTGCTGACTAAAATAGGACTGCTGACCAGAAGGGCAACCTATGTAGGATGGTACATTAACTAGGGCAATAACAACAAATGCAGGAAGGATATATATGTGTGCATTTAAACACTCATAAATATATAATTTATGAGCCACTAAAAAGAACACTAAGGCAATAGCCAAGTCGGAAAACATCAGTACTGTACCAGCATGGATAATTACAGTGAATTTCTGGTACCACAATTTTTTCCAACTTTACCTTTTTCTTAAAATGTTAGTCTCCTTCATACCTATTTAAAAAAATTTTTTTTTTGCCTTTCCAATAAACAAATTGTCAGATTTCTTGGAAGTTTAAATGCAATCAAACCACTTCCCAACAAATTCTTCCTTACTCGTAAGGGTCTTCCAACACGCTTCCATAAAAGGGAGACTTGAATTTGGTTCTTCTGCCAGTTCTTCTTCTTCTTCGTCGTCTAAAGTAAATTAAGTAGAGTAAATCTTTAACATCTTTGTGGCATATCATCCCCTTCAACTATAAGTATTTAAGGCACCTTCTTCTTCTTCCTCTTCTTCTTCTTCCTCTTCTTCTTCTTCCTCTTCTTCTTCTTCCTCTTCTTCTTCTTCCTCTTCTTCTTCTTCCTCTTCTTCTTCTTCCTTTTCTTCTTCTTCCTCTTCTTCTTCTTCTTCCTCCTCTTTACCCTGAATTTCTCTGACCCACAGTCAGGGACGGTAATCTCCTACTCCTCCTCCTCTTCGACCTTTTTCTCCCCCTTCTTTCTTCCTCTCCTTCCCTTCGGTTTCTTTCTTTTTCCTTCCGTTCTTGTGACAACGTGATACCGAGGTTATTACTGTAAGGCCTGTTCTACACCGAAAATAAATTCTAATATAACCGTAACATTTAACAGTTAACACAAGCGTCCTAAATTCTCCTAACATCTCCTTAATTTATAACGTTTTAAATCTGTAGTTACCCTATGTTAGCTTGTCTATCTATTGCCGCTTTGTTGCTATCATGGTTCCCTAGCATGTTGAATTTTGGAAGGTTGTAACTAGGATGAAACAAAGCTACAAAAAAAATGATAACCCATGCAAATAAAACATTGACGTCGTTATTATGTTACCTAGGCAACATGTGTAGCATGTTATTTGATACGTACGTGACAGTAGTTTCGTTAAGATGTTTAAATTTTCCACTGAATTACTTTCACAATTTAACTTTTAAATACAATATCGTTGAAGGATTTCACAGTTTCCCAGGTTTCTTCTCTTACGGATTGCAGCATTAACAACAAATTAGGCCGGTACTTGAGATACATAAATAAGGAAGCTTTTGCTGCGACCAATTTGTTCTATTGATGCAGAACAGAAATGAATATGTTTCCATAACAACATGAAATAATAAACTAAAGCCAAGTGACTTGTGACGTCATTTATGAATGTGAATTAGTAAATCTATGATGAGAAAATGACATATTTGGATTGTTTCAACTTTTAATCCATTTTTTATATGAGTCAGAGACAAGCATTTTGATTTATTATCGAAAAGTTGTTTCCCACCGCACATTAAGAAAAACAAGGTAAAAACGAGTTGTTGACTTGATTTTATAAAGAACTAACAAAATAATATAAAATGCAAGGTAAAAACATTCTTTTAATTTTATATACTTTCATCTAGCAGTAACCTATGGCTAATTAAAGTGCCCACTACGTACAGGCACCTTTAATACAATCAATTGGCTAACACACTTGTTCTTTATGCAACAAAACTCCGTGATGTACACGCATGCGTAGATGCAGAAAAAGCAAGACCACATAGGATAGCACCAGCGTATAACTTAATTTATAAATTATTCAGGAATATAAAATGCAACTTTTTTCTTTTCAAGAATAACTTAAAAGAATTTCAGCGTAAATTTCTTTATTTCACTGTATTTCCCCATAAACAGCGGCCTTTACGCCTTCTGCCCATTACGCCATTAACATCACGCCACACGGTATTTCGTATACAACACATTAAAGTGGACAAATAAATTCGATAGTTTTGTAATTCAAAAAGAAAGTGTCACATCACGTTCAGAAAATCACATCTAAATGACTCTTAAAATATTAAGATGGGCACATTAACTTTTACATCAGAAGTTACTATGGCAACGAATTAAGTAATCAGATCGGATTATGCGTGTATATTAGTAAACGCCTGTGAACGTTAAAGTTTTGTTTACATTGCAGTGGCTACCATTTTGAAGCTATATAAATTGTGTCATGTTTTTTTTTCTCTTATAGTAGAACGCCAAGAAAAAAATCAAGGTAAGAATAAAAAGCTTTCTGTTTTCTGTTTGCGTTGAAAATAATTAATAAGTATATGTCAACTTATATTTGTTAAAGAGCATGTCGTCTGTTGCTTTTTTCGTTACTACAAAATAATATAGCCTTGAGTAACACCGAAACAAATTTTTTATCAACAACTTGAATTCGGTTTGCCTGAACTGGTATGCAAAATATGTAGACGTTTTTTGTTTAAGCAATTTAACCTTGTTAATTATCGGTCTTAATAAGCCTAATTAATATACCTAAGGCGAACGATATTCTATAAATTATGTTATACGCTTATCCAAAAGCTACTTTTTTAGTTTCATTTAATGAAAATAACGTAGCCGCCATTTTTAATTTAGATTCGTTATTTACCATTATGACACTGTTAGATCATGACGTATTCAACCCAACTGCTGACGTCAACGTTTTATACACTGTCCCAATAAAAAGAAGGAAAAAGCAGATTATTAAAACATTCGCTAAGGAGGTGTCTGGGAACTGGTCGAATTATGACGAGTTGGTGCATTAATTGAAGGCGTTTACGAAGCTAAAGAAAATACTTCCGTAGATCAGGATGAAAAGAATTTAGTGAATACAGATGGTTATAGTAATGTTGATTTTCGATTGTCTCTACCTGAGTTTGTTCATGACGACCCGTATGAAATTATAGGTTGTAGAATCAACTCTTGTAGTCCTGAAAAGAAAAGTGATAATAAATCTCCTGACAAAGGTATTGCAATTGTTATAACCACGCCTGCAAAAAATGTAAGCACTCCTCCGGAGGGAAAAATCCTTGCTCACAAGCAATAGAAAATAGACCTAATGTTTCAACGTGTAAACTAAATAGTAGTATACGTATAAAACAACACCTCATTACAACGGGGGAATATTCAGGATAAAGACAATGTTATTTTAACGAACGCTACCCACGAATATGTTACTATTACACCCCTCTTTTTAAACGCTCTTCGCCAGTGCTATCAGAAAACCGAAATCTTAAAAATAAAAACAGCAATGAAATAAAAGACAAAAGGAAAAGCTGTGAAAAAATACCGGATGTCAATGGTGATTCAAATAGAAATGCCGAAACTGATTCAGAACAAGAACACCACTACTTTCAAGTGGAACCAGAATACGAAAATCATGAATATGAGGAACTTGCTTTACTTGCGTCAGCAGAGAAATTTGGCGAAAACACTAGTAACGATGAAACAGATAACAGGAAGTAGATATATTATTGGTTGATTAATTCTCAGATGATTTTCTTAACAGAAAGACATTCAAAATTGGAGAAGTTGTGAAATCTGTTTTTCTGTTATTAAGTTCTTGAACAACAAGAAATAAAACCACGAAATAATTTATAAATCAACACGTTTTTCTACTAAAAGACTGTATATAAAAACTAATAACAAAAACAACTAGAAAATATAAAGAGCATGTGTATACTATACAAAAACAAAAACCCGTAAAAATATAAAGCGCATGCGTGAAACTTGTGAAAATAATCTTTAACACATCTCCCCTCTAAGGTACACTCTAATTATTGCCGGTCCCTTACAATGACGTCAGCCAAAATCAGAAAATACCATGTTGAAGTGCCCTGATGTGAAGCATCCATTCCTAAAAGCAGTTAGACAGCTACATAGCTCACTGTTTTCTGCTTTTAACTAGCTAGACTAATTCCAAAATTACATTAGTACATGGGTAAATACTTTAAAAGCGTTTAAAAGCGGAATCCGCAGACGGCGTAACGACGGGCTATTTCCCGTGTTTTTTATTTAAACCGAAGTTGCGGTAAAGTTTTTTGGAAAAGGGTATTACGTCTGTACACATGTGCAACACCGTTTACCTGCACTGAGCGCTCAGCCCTGGTTAACAACAGATCGTTTCCTGTTTGTTTTTTGTTTAGACCGAAGCTCTGATAAGTTTTTTTAAAAAGGGTACGACGCCTATATGGATATGCAACACGGTATAGTAAGCGCTAAAGTCCAGTGTTAACAACAGAGTGTATCCTGTGTTGTTATGTAAACGGAAGTTGCGATACAGGTTTTTTCAAAAGTGTATTAGTTCTAAACGAATGTGCGACACGGTTTACCTGTATTAAGCGCTCAGTCTAGTGTTAAGGACGGGCTGTTTCCTGTGTTTCTGTTTAACCGAAGTTGCGATAAGTTTTTCCGGAAAAGGGTATTACACCTATATTGATGTCCATATTGTTTACTTGTACTAAGCGTCCAGCCGGGAGTAACATTCATTTTTGAAGTTTCACTCTCCGAAAAATAAAAAAATGTTGACTGACTGTTTTTGCTATAACAAGGTAGCAACGAGTTGTAAACTGTGTTTTTACTTCAGCTGTGGAAAATTATATGTTGACCCGGAAACACCATAAAGTCGTGTGCCCTTCACTCGGTTTACGACATACTATATACCTGTACTAACGCGCTCCATCGGGATACTAGGCACACTTTACGACTCTTATTAAGCGTTCCACCAGGCACTCAACGCCGGGCCACAGTTACTTGTGACTTAACACGGCGCTTTAACGCCGGGTTCCCCGACAAGTCCTTATTTTTAGGTATGTATCTCTACACGCTTGAAATGTTTGTAGAATTTCTCCATTATTTTTTAACACAGTGTCATGAAGACTTTTTACATGAACTAAATTTAGGGGGTTTTAATAATAATAGAAGAATTATATACTGGCGCCCTTTTCAGACATTATTACAATTTCTTTTTCTCATTCTTTCCTCAATTATTAAATTTATATTTCTTGATATTATAAATATTTCCTAAGAGTAAGTTTTTAGTTAAATGACATTTCGCTTTTATTATAACTACCCCATAAATAAATAAACAATGAGATTATATTTTGTTCATGTAGGGAATTCATACCACGGTTACTGATATCCCACGACATTTTAAGAATAGAAATTAATTAACAAAAACGATTTAATTCCACGCCTTATCGAGATAAGCCTAGTTGAGCTAAAGAGAGGAGTTTTTGAAGAAAAAACAAGGGATTCACAGTGGTTGGGTTGACGTTTGTGGCAGACTCTGGTAAGTTGCGTTTTTATTGATTTATTTTCTATAATTTTAAATACCTTATTTAACGAACGTTGCATCTGTTTTTCATAGGATGGAAACGTAAAGAAACTTAACTAAAGAAATAAAAAATATCGTTGGAATGAACAATGGTAAGTGGAATTTTTACAATTTGGACAATCGTCAATCTTTGTAAGTTATAACTTGTTATTTCATCTTTTTAGTTTGGTTTGCTAGTGTAGATTAGTGGAGAGAAATGAGGGAGAACAGTTGAGGTTGGAATCAGGGAAGTCAAGTAGAGGTTGGAATGTAGGATTCTGGATTGCTGTATGTGATTTTTTTTACCTTTATTTAGGATATTACGTATCGTCTGCTATCAAGCCGTGCGTTCCCGCCAAACTGGAAGGCTGACATATACCTTTGGGAAAGATTTTTGCTCACTTCTTACTGGTGACATAGAACAGAATCACCATGTACCGTTTTGTATGACTGTCAAATGCTTAATAACTTTTTGATTAACGCCAAGCGGGCATTACAATTCCAGAGCAATTATGCATATTGTCTTGAGAAAAGAGAACAACTCGCTTTGCAATTTTGCGCAATCTATTTTTTCAGGCCTCCTAGAAAATAACATTCCGCGCACATAAATTATAATTTACGAAATAATTCAGCTTTTCTCAAACATTTTGGCACACTGGTAGAAGTCCTGTATTGAAACTTTTACTATTTTCAACCTTACTATAAAAGCTTCTAAATAATGGGACTTTTTGCACATGAAACAATTGAGAAGTCTACATTTTACAGGCCTTTTCAAAAATAATATTCCGCGTAGTACCAATGCGGCAGTGTTTCACAAAGTACTAAGAGTGATCACAAATAATGAAAATATATTTAATGAAAATATATTTAATGAATATATATATATATATATATATATATATATATATATTTAATAATATATATATATATATATATATATATTTAATAATATATATATATATATATATATATATATATTTAATAATATATATATATATATATATTTAATATGAATATAATATTACGCAATATGAAAGGGCGCAGTGTTGATAAGATGAGAAAAGACATTATAAAACTGTTCAAATCGATAGGATTCCAGATAGAAATAGTCACAGGGCTCTATTCTGTAGACTTTCTTGACGTAACCTTCAACTTGAAACACGGCACATACCAACCTTACAAAAAACCAAACGACACCATGCAGTACATACACACTTCTTCAAATCATCCACAACAGATACTAAAGCAGTTGCCAATTGCAATAGCTGATCGTTTATCTAAAAACTCTTCAAATGAAGCAATTTTCGAGAAAGCGAAAGTCGACTACGAAGATTCATTGAAAAAAAGCGGATATAAGAACATCAATCTGACGTTTACAAAAGAGAAAACCCGAAGAAGGAAGAAGAAACGTACGAGAAATGTAATATGGTTTAACCCCCCGTACAATAAAAATGTATCAACAAACGTAGCGAGGAAGTTCTTATCTCTTATCAACAAACACTTCCATTCCGGATACCTGAAGATGCTGTTCAACAAAAACAACATAAAGGTCAGCTACAGCTGCATGGAAAACATGGCCACCATCATCAAATCGCATAATTCGAAAGTCTCGAAATCCGACACACCAGTTACAGCAAGCTGCAATTGCAGAAGAAAACCCGAATGCCCATTGGAAGGAAACTGCCAAGTGACGTCTGTCATATACAAATGCGAAGTTACAGCACCCGCTCACCAAAAGAAAGTCTACATTGGTCTGACTGAGAAATCGTTTAAGACAAGATTCAATGGCCACAAACAGTCTCTTAGCAACAAAAAGTACAAGAACAGCACGTCACTTTCATCATACGTTTGGGACTTGAAAGAGAAAAGCAATGTCACCCCGACGCTCAAATGGTCGACCATCAAGCAAGTACAAAGCTACACTAACAATTCACGAAATTGTCCTCTTTGCCTTCAAGAAAAATTTGAAATCCTCTTTTACAAAGACAAAAGTGAGCTTTTAAACAAACGCAGTGAACTCATTGCTAAATGTCGTCACACAAATAAGTTTCTTTTGGCTAATTATAAATCTAAGGACTGATAATTACTTAGCCAATTATCTATTCACATGTTTATAACACCACGCATTTAATGATGTCTCTTAGGAATTTATCTTGTCAAATAGATAGATACGAATTTTTTGTTTACTTTTTTCACTTGTATAATTTGGCTGATGAGTGTATAACACGAAACTCGGAGTACCGAACCAATGTCAAGTTAATTTTTACTTCCTTTACTATATATATATATATATATATATATATATATATATATATTTAATAATATATATATATATATATATATATATTTAATAATATATATATATATATATATATATATATATATATATATATATATATATATATATATATATATATATATATATATATATATATATTATATTTAATAATATATATATATATATATATATATATTTAATAATATATTAATATATATATATATATTTAATAATATATTAATATATATTTAATGATAATTAATTATAATTTACGACGAAATAATTCAGCCTTTCCTAAAGATGTGGCACGATTGTAGAACTCTTCTACCGCAATTTTTACTATTTTCAACCTTACTAAAAGTTCCTAAATTATGAAAATTTTTGGCACATGGCGCATTTCAGCATCGTAGATATGTTTGATAAAAAATTTTAATGTTATCATCGTTGCGGGCTTCGAAATCTCTTACGGTATCAAGTATTAAAGGAGAAAATAAAGAAGACAAACAGAGCTGTATTTATCTTAAAAAAGACATTTGAATTTATTTTTAAACTATTTTATTTCAATTCTTGAATTATTTCCTTCTTGTCAGCAGGTACAATAGCAAACGTTACAAATAACCGGTTGGATTTCAATTTCTAGTCCTTTGACGCCAATTTGACGTGCTAAAGTATGTGCTCGTGTATTTTCTATCCTTTTTTCTGGATTTCTTTCTTAAATGTATGTTGTTGGGTACTGTAGGGAATTCTCAAAGGAGATAAAAAAAACAGACTGTATTTATTTCAAAACATCCAATTGAATTTCACTTTTTGGCTAATTTGCGCTAATTTGAAGTCGCAAACTATTTCCGTTTAACAAATTTCCGTGTCTCCATGGACTTATTTATCAAAACCATTTTGTTCCTACGTACTCTAGCGTACTTTCTAACGAGCTCAAAAAAATGGAACTTAAACAGAGCTGTTTTTATTTTGAAATATGTATATTTCGTGATACATCCAACACATCTTTCAGCAGAATGAATCATCGGGTTACATCTAACACATCTTATTCTAAATAAGCGTTAGTTTAATTAAAAAGGTAAAAATAAAAAATGAAACTTTGTTCATCATTAGACGTTTCGGTGTATTTCTTACACCATGGTCACTAAAATGCGAGATAGTACTCTAGCGTTAGCATCTGACACATTTCCGTTTAACTATAACATTATATAGAACATGGCTTCTCAATAAAGATACACTTTCATGCGAGTTCTGAAGATGTACATCCTTGAATATTTGCTCCACAACATACTGCTTTCTTATAAATTAATGTTGACATTGAACATCAATTTCGATACCAACTTCCTGAAGTGCATGTTGCTTTGAATTGCTTCTTCCACCAGCTATTTAAAACGGCTAAAATTTATTATTATTTAAATAATTTTATCCAGGTAAAACTTCAGGTACGTACAATATCATTTACTTATCATATGACTGAGTTCTTCTCGCATTTTGATTGGTTAATATGCAAGAAATATATGATGTATTTGTATTTTGAGTAACGAGTGCAATTTTAATTTATTTTCTAATTCAATAGCGCAAAAAGCTTATAGGGAACTTGTTGGTAAATTTCAAGAGGTAGCTTCGATACCGAATAGGGCTTCAATACCATGTCACTTTTGTTCTAAATATTACAACAAGCACATAGTTTTGAAATTTCGTCGCAACGTCAATACAATAAATTGACGTAATTTGAAAGCAGATGGAAATAACTGAGGTAGTTCCGTCTAGGTGTCTTTTTTTAGAACTGGGTTAACCGGGTAAACATATCCGTGTTAAAAGGGAAATAGATTGCGTTTTCTTTAACCCTCAATATCTCCGCCACCGTTGGTTTAAAACACATGATCCTATACATGATTTGTCACATGATTTACCCGATTACACGTTTTTTTCGGATTTTACCTGAAAATCGGAAAAAACGGACTTTTGTGCAGTTTTTGACCAATATTCATGCGAACTAAGAAGAAAACAGAAAATACGTTCAATAACTTTTATTAGCTGTCGGAAAATTTAAATAGAATGCAAAAATTCGCACTAGAACGTAAGTAATTGAATTTTAAGCAGATAGTGGTATATTTGACAATTTCAAGCATCTGATGACATAAGCAAAAATTGATTGCTGCCATTTAGTTTCTTTTATGACGTACTATAAGTGTGTCAAGTTTGATTCAATATGGACTAGCCTGTCAAAAGTTACGGAGGGGGAGGAAATGCAGTCCACGTGTCCTGTTTTTGTTCTAAACACACAAATTAGACAGATTAGTTTTCCGTTCATGGATGTTTCACTTTTTTTAAAGATAACGTGAGAACAGATTGTGCTATTTTTCAACATGAATAGTGAAGGAAGAAAAAAAATTATTTATAATATTTGTGCAATTCTTAATCTATAAACTTTCAGTTTATTTAATACTTTTGTGTTATGTTTAGATAAGAATATAAAATAAATGTAGTATCCGTGACATCAAAGGTCAACCATTATGTTACTTCGCGCATCAGCAAATATAAAAAGTTAGGATTATGATTTTTTTTAGGTTGCAGTCTATTCTGAAAGTAATCAGGAAATTCGTGCAAGCGTCTCATTACCACGGGGATTTTAAATCAATGTGAAATCGAAATAAGAGCAGTTTGATAGCGTATTAAGCAGCTATCAATTCCTGTTAAAACTGTTTCAAAAACTTTGTTGTCCGACTGTGTTACAATGAGGTAAGTTGCTATTGCTTCGCTTACACCTTATCTGTCTACAATTCATACATGCTCTGAAAAAAATTAAATGTCATCATTCGAACGGGATAGTTGTTTGTGCTCTTGCTGAAAGTTAAAAATAGAACACGTCTATAAAAGAAAGTTAGTAAAGCGTTTCATCTACGTAATGATTTTTAGAGGGAATGACATAGGGAAAACGGAAGTAAAAGAAGCAGGGAAAAATAAACCAGTACAGCAGACATCAAATCAAAGAAGAAACATATTTTTTAATTATAATACGTTTTATTTAAATATAAAAAATGTAATATAAATAAAATTAAACATATAAATGTGTTATATACACAATACGTATATAAAAAAGACGAATAAATGGTTTTTTCATTAAAATCCGATATTAAGGAACCTTTTATATTAAAAACGATACTTACATCGATTGTTCTTCGATAGCAAAATTTAAAATGTGTTTTTACCAGAACTCCTTTGTTAAAAAAGCTTTTGAGAGAGTAGAAAAATAAAACTACAACAATGAAAAATGTACTGTAAAAATGTACTTTATTTACATCCAAGCAGAGGCAAAAAAATAATTTAACGTGTTAGAAGATATATACAACTAGCTGTAAGACCTGTAGAAAACTACACCAGGGCTATGTTTATAAACCTTTTAAAAATTGTGCATAGAATCACATTACCGATATGTCGGCGGCCACATAAATTTTGCACCCTGTTATCATATTCACAATTTTGACTCACCATTAGACAGATAGGTACTGATGTTTTGATATAGACAATATGTACAATAATATACACAATAATATATACAACAATATATACAGCATATGTACAAAGTAGAAGAAAGTGCGATCGTTCTCTTTCACACAAAAGAAAACACTTTAAAACGTTCGCAAAATCTCTCTGAATTTGAAAGAATAATCACTCACCAAACTAATGATCAATTTGTGTTCATTAAACTGACCTACTTTATGTGTACAGATTTAAAACAAATCTTTTAAATACGCAGTGAACTATTTACTATTTATATTTATATTATTTATATTTAGTAAGAACTATTTACACTGTATTGTTGAGTATACGCAATTACAATTTTATAAATTTATACTTTTTACAAATATTAAAAAATAAAAAAATAAACACGTTATGACAACACTGAACCTCCCGTCGTGGTTAATACCCATCAGATCTCTGTAACGGTGTATGTGTCGCCATAAGTGATTTATGACTATTACTTTTGTCCTGGTACTCTTCGAAGAAATCGGTTTTGATTGGTGAAGTGATCAAAACATTGATTATCAAGATGACAATTAATTATCGACTGACAATTTCCACATATGGAATATTGATGAAAACACGGAGCCACCACCGGTTCATCGACAAAGTCCTTTCCATTCCAGTCACCTTCATTATTTGCGTAGTCATAAATATCCATTTGCGGACGCATGTTTCTTTGAATGGGTTGCTCTATGGCTGACATATGCTTTTCTGTGACTTCCTCGTTAATCATATTCAAGTCTTTGTGAGTTTGCGGGCAGTCTTTATATTTTATTTCACTGTTTGTGTAGTTCACACCACATGGCAGTCCATACCAGAAGAATTCCTGTATTTCAATAATTTGCTTTTGTTTAGCGATGTCGTAAGCTGTTTGTTGCTTGTGGTTTACAATTTCAGCATTTGCACCATGTTGTATCAGCAATGATATACATTTTCTTTTTACTGCACATACTGTCGCTCTCTCCACAGCGACATGTAGGGCTGTATTTCCCTTATGGTCAGTTGAATTGATATTTCTGCACTTTTCCTTCAATAGTAATTTGATTATTGCATACACTTCGTCCTTGCTTTTCTTGCAAGCTCGTCTTTTGCAAGTCTCTCCACACAAAGTTATCATGAGCAAGCTTTTCTTCTGATTATTTTGAAAATTCAAGCAAGCACCATGTTGAATAAGATATTTCACAATTTGTCGGTATCCTTTGTAACACGCATAGTGAATTGGTGTGTTCCCATTTAAGTCTTTTTCATCAATCTCACACACAGTGCTCATCAAATATTTTATGGTTTTGAGATCGCCTTCTAAAACTGCTTCATGCAACTTAGCCATCTTTGCACTCCGCTCCAACATATAACAACTTTTGTCTATAGCCTCAATCCCTGTCTCTTATATTCCATAACTTAACTCATTAAAAACCCAAATTGTTAAAAAGCATGGGGTTTTTATTCGTGACTTAATTTGTTGACAATATTTACTAGTAAGGATTGAAGCTATGTGTGCCAAGAGTGTTTGTCATGTCGCTATGCTAGTTTCTGATTGGTCAGCTATAGTCAATAAAAATGTTTTTATGATTAAAAACTTAATAGACATGATCTGTTTATTCAAGTTCACAGTCGTCTCCTGTTCTTTCATTTCTTTTGGCTATATTTACCTTTCATTTCCTGCTTTTACTTTTAACAAACTTGACCAAGAGTGCAAATCATGTCGATTATAAAATTCCCTTTTTTGATAGTTTGTAATTAAGGATAAAGTAAAAAGAAACTTTTATGCAGTACATGCCGACATATCTGACTATCTAATTTGTTTTGTACATAATCTAGTGATAAACACAACATTTTCTGTGTTAGCTACGTGATATTTCCGAGCTATTCAACAGTTCCTAGAACAGAGCAATTACTGCTTTTAATACCACGGGTAGCAATGTTGGTTAAAAGGATTTGAATTAAATGACAAAGGGGGTTTAAAACTGCAATGTTTTTTGTGTCGATGCATTTAGGGAAATATTTGAGTGATGTTTAGGTATGCAATTGAATTATTCCCTGTTCAAATCAAGGGACTTACCAAATTCTTATGATTGTAATTCCCATTATATAACGTGCATTTAGAATTGCCAACTTATTTTTCCCAATTTATGGGAGCTTTGATTATGTCAGCACATTTTTACTCAGTTCAAATTAAATACGATTATTAATTAAATTATTAGTTCCAATGGAGAGGTTTTGTTTGTGTTATCTGCGAGATATACTTCTCTCGTTATTGGCAACATCGTTACAGCTAATGGTGCTGTATTTAAAGTGCTCTCAAAAAATGGAAAATCGAATTGTATCGACGGTGTCTTTTTCAGGTTTCTGGGTGCAGTTGGACAAGTAAATTTTAATAATGTTTTATTAAAAAGAATATTCAGAGAGAATTCTAAGTTAATCATAACTCGTGAAAAAATGCTTATCAATCTGTTTCAATCAGTAATTTCTTCTGAGTAGTGAGTATTTGGTCCGGGCTTTTTCTAACAATTATGACTGGGGGCGGAATACGCATCCCTCTCATAATATGAACGGAATCTGCTACTAATACGAGCGGAATCCGCGTCCTCCGCCAAATAACTTTTGACAGGTTTGTTCAAATTGAATAAAACTTGGCATGTACGTCATAAAAGGAACAAAATGGCAGCAATAAATTCCTGATTTTCGGATAAATTCCGAAAAATTAGGGAAATGGAATAAATCATTTGTTCATAATTTAAAACATGGCTACCTTGATGATCGATTATCAGGATTTCAGAGAGATTTTTAAGGGTAGTTTCAAGTAATAGCCAATATCTAAAGTTTTGAGAGGTATGGGACCTAAATATTTGGCATGTCATATAGATGAATATTAAAACGCAGTGAGTATCATAATATTATTATTATTATTATTGAAATTATTTACCCAGGATAGCCTCTTCAGTTCCTATTGGTACTGCTATCAACGAGGGTCCTGCGAAGGGGGTCCTAGCGCAATTAAAGCTCCCATTTGAGCAACGAAAGTCGCGCAAGCACAGTAATCGCTCAACTAGACAACCGCCTAAGATATCAATCCTATTCTCATGCTGAACGCTAAGCAGAAAGGATAGATTCACACTTTTATAGTCTCTGGCATGACTCGGCCGGGGTTTGAACCCAAGACCTCCCGCACTGGAAGCGAACGCTCTACCACAAGGCTATCAGTAATAGCAACTCTTAGTCATAAATACCACATCAATTACCTTTAAATGAAATATTTAAAAAAAGAAATTATGTTGTTAGGTAACAAATATGACAATATTGAAAATGATAGCTAATATATGTAATACGAAAATCTTTTAAAACTTTCGTTCATCTCGAAAGAAAAACATTTTGATGTGACGAAAATATACAAAGGTAGTTTTGGATAGCAAATTGTATCGACATGCAACAAATTAGAGAGGTCTTCTTCAAGTTTAGAACTTTATTTATTTATTTACTTCACGAATGTTTTACAAGGATGGCCATTTCAGACATTATAAAGTCTGTTATCAACATGGGTCATACGAACTGAATTCTTATTAAAAGAAAAGATAAAGGTTGCAGGGACTTGGTTTAATTTAATCTGTTTTTAATTTCCTTTTAAAGTTTTTTGTCTATCTACATAGGTGAAATGATCTTAAAATGAGTTAGGTGAATCGTTTTATGACGAAGCACGTTTTTTCTTTATTTTTATTTTGACAACATTGATAAGAAATAAATACAATAAAAAAGGGCTATGAACGAAGTTGGAAAACCTCTTTGTAATTTCTCCTCCTGCGCAGATCTTTTTAGTTTCTAATAGTCAAAATAAATCACAGTGGATTTACCGTTTCACGTAAGTCAAAAAAGTGCCAGAAATATACAAAACGGGAATAGCACTTAAGTTTACTGTGTTCATTATAAGTACTCGAATTGAATCTTGGACCGGGGTTGCATGTTTTATATCTGTGTGTAAGGAATGCTCAAAACAACTTCGTGCTCTGCTTTCGAAAAGCTTTTTTTTGGTATCAAATATTTCAAATGGCGATTTTGTTGGGATGAGTTTTAAAAATTTGCAAAAAAAATATTTATTTTTTTATTATATAAAGCTTTTATTTTATTTTTTAATTTAAGTTAGTACAGATAAAAAGAAAGAGAATTCTGGCGCTTTTATGAAAGTGTAATATTTTATATTTATTACCATATCATAGTCCTATATTATAATACGCTTGTGTGAGTGACTATGTGAGTACACGACACGCAAAGTACGGGTCACTTTCTTACGACGTGGCGTAACGCTAAAATTTACTATGTTAAAAAAAATCAGGGGGTTTTATTTAAACATTGAATTCTCTCTTCTTATTCCTTTAAATAATAAAACTCTTTTTTTTATTTTATTAAAACTAATTTTTATTTTATTTTTAAATGTTTCTATTTGTTTTTTTGTTTTAAAAGCCCCGTTGGTCGTTGTAGATAGAATAATTTATTTTACCCCAGGTCTACCATATGCGCGCCGTATTTCCCGGAAACAAGTTGTTTATCAACTGAAAAAAGAAAACCGAAGCGAAGAAGGTTGTCTCTTTTCCAAAGTAATCCTGAAAAAAGTTATTTCAAACAATGTTTACTCATCATGAGGTTAGATTAAAGCTTATTTGTTTCTTCAATATTTTCCATTTTTTGGTTCTGGGACCAAGGTTGCTTTCTTTTAAAAAAAAACTATCGAATTCGAATGATAATTCGAATCTAAAATGTAAAAAACAAAACTGTTTTTGTAGAGCGGCTTTTGTTGTCAAGCGAGTATAAAAAGTTTATGTTGTTATAAATATTTGTTAAAAAGAAGAAAAACGTACAATGATATAACGTCAAAAAGAGAACTGATTGGAAATATATCAGAAAATTTAGCTAGCTATACATTTTTAATTTGTTTTCTTGATGAAGCGAAGCTTTAGTAATCGAAGTAAAAAACTGATTGGACTTTTATCCAGAGAACGCTAGCTAGCAGCCTACTGAGAAAGCGAAGGAAAAGCAGGTGTGTTGTTTAGATTATCTGGTAGAGAAATGAATTTAGGTGAATAACGTTTTTTAAGCCGTTTACACTTTCAGAGCTAAACTTTCCCTTACATATGAAGTTAAATATGTTTTGTCTTCAGCCTGAACATATTCTTTTTTGTAAGAATATACTCAGGGTCAGTTAAGAATATCTTAAGAATTACAGCCTCAATTGTTTGTTTTAAATATAAAAAGAATTTGCCAATAGCTATAGCAACTTATAGCAAGAATTATTTTCTTAAGGCATTATATATTTTATTAAGGACATAGACATGCTATATATATATTTTATTAAGGACATAGACATGCTAAGAATATAATTAAGAATAACGAGGATAGTATTTGTCGATAAAGTTAAGAACTTGTCTTGTAAGAATATATATACTTTAAACAATGGGTCAGAAGTTCAGAATATTCTAAGAATATGTCTAACCTTGATTGTTTGTTCTAAATATAAAAAAATTGCTAATAGCTATAGCAATATATAGCAAGCTTTATTTTATTGAGGCATTATATATTTTTAGGCCACGAGGATAGTATTTGTCAAGAAATTTAAGAACTTTTTTTTGTAAGAATATACTCTAAACAATGGGTCAGAATATCCTAAGAATATGTCTAAGCTTGATTGTTTGTTCTAATATAAAAATTTGTATGATGAAGTTTAATTAGAAGTTTACTTTTTTATTGCATATCAAACAAACTGAACTTTTTTCTGTCCAAGCAATGGGCCGTTACATGTAGTAGAAATTGCCATTAGCTATAGTAACTTATGCAGGCTTTATTTTTTTAAGGCATTATGTATTTTGAGGTCATAGTCATGCTAAGAAAATATTAAGAATAACGAGGATAGGATTTGTCGAAAAGAAACACTATTCTTATACAATACAGCGTGCATATCGTAGAGAAGAATTTATATAAAATGTAAAAAGTAATTTTTCCGTTGTTACTGTTTTTAACGCTACGATGTGGTTGATGTCGTTATAATAAACCTTAATTTAATGTAAACAAAGTTAAATCAATGTTTACATTTGTTACGTTACCGTTTGTTATCATGCACGGCACGTTTGCGCATTGGGAGGGTTGCTGTATGCAATAGACTAAATAGCTGATGCATTACAAACTGTACACTGTGGAAATTTTGCAATTTTCTTTTTTGTGTGACTTAACGATTTTTTCTAATGTCTGGTATACTATTTTCCCTGGTGTACTTCTGGCATGGCAAAGCAAGTATATAGTTTTAGCAGATTTAGCTTTTTACATAACCGTTGTTACGCTATCAAGCTACCTACTGAGAAAGCGGAAGAAAAGCAGGTGTTTTGTTTAGATTATTTAGTAGAGAAATGAATTTGGGTGTATAAAGATTTTTTAGCCGTTTCTTTCAGAGCTAAATTTTCCTTAAATATTAAGTTTGTTGTTGTGTCTTGAGCTTGAAAATATTTTCTTTAAGCACTTATTTTTCAAGAATATACTCTGAAAAATGGGTCAGAAGTTTAGAATATCCTAAGAATATGTCTAAGCTTGATAGTTTGTTTTAAATATGAACATTTGTATGACGCACAAAATTGATAAGAGGTTTACTTTTTTTATTGTTTATCAAACGAACTGAATTTTTTTGTGTCGAAGCAATGAGCCGTTACATGTAGTAGAAATTGCAATTAGCTATCTATAGTAACTTATAGCATGCTTTATTTTATTAGGGCATTATATATTTTCAGGCCATAGTCATGCTAAGAACATATTGAAAATAATGAGGATAGCATTTGTCAAAAAAGTTAAGAGCATCAGCCTGAAACTAAAACACACTATTCTTATAAAAACAGCGTGTATATCCTAGAGAAGAATTTACATAAAATGTAAATGTAATTTTTCCGTTGTTACTGTTTTAACACTACAGACTGTGTAATTCAGTGTTGATGTCGTTATAAAGAACCTAAACCTAAATCCTAAACTTAAATCAATGTTTACATCTGTGACGTTGCGATCGTTTGAAATATATTCGATTCTTAAATTCGAAAACGCTGCATTGTTATCTTTTTGATTTGATGCGTGATTTTCTTGATTGGGTTTGGGTCTGTTCTTTTAATATTTTGGATTGAAATATTTCGGTAGATATACAATATACCAAATGATTCAAGTTTTATATTTCTCTTTTATGTGTTTTTAACTATTAATTTCTGATATTTTGAGTATAACTTTGGAAGGTTTGCCATATGCAATAGCCGTAGCAAACATGCTCCAAAATTTCGCTTCGCTCGCAAAGCTTAATTGGTTCGCAAAAATCTAAATAATTAACTTACTGATCAATCGAATTAGCAAAATTGGCAAACGTTTTAAGAAATCCCCGAAGTATTCTCAGTCGCATGGTTCAATACGGGTTTCTCGTATTCTATTGCGCAATACTTCGCTATACATGGAAACGAGGCTTGGAATGGTAAAATGTAAACAAAGTAGGCGAAATCAAATCGTTTTTTAACACCTGACCCTCGAAAAGTTTTGAGCACATTAAAGCGTGCTTACCTGCCAAATCTTTTGAAATATTTTTTAAAAAACAATATGAGAACCTGTAGTCAATGACTAAAATGCGTTCTAAATAAGTTTTATGAAGCCAAAGCTCAACTATCTTGTGGTTGAGTTAGGAAACAAAAATAAAAAATGAATTCACAAGAAGTATACGCAGGTAGTAGTAAAACTCGTCCTCCAAAAAATTTATCTGGTGGATTTGGGAATTATTGTTGTATTCCTGGCTGTAAAAGTGCTCTTTACGACTCAGACAGAAAGAAAACAAACATTGGACTTTTTAGAATTCCTAAACAAGAAACCCTAAGACGACAGTGGATCAATGTTATTAGAAATGTTAGAAGAAAAGGTGGCGCTGATAATTTTAACATTGAGGATCCAAAAAAAAATTATAGAGTGTGCGAGTTTCATTTCAAAACTGAAGATATCAGAATTACATTGGGAGTCGGTAAAAAAAAACTAGTCGCTGATGCTGTACCTTCTATCTTTAAAATAGAGACAAACAAAGTACGTAGAAGACCCCCACCTAAAGAGAGGCATATCCCTAGTAGTAGCAGCAGTAAAAGTGAAGAAGTCATTTCAGAGTCCGAAGAGTCTGTTGTAGTGTCTGCTGACCAATTTGATGGGGAAATTTCACAAGAGGTTACGGAGCTTGATATACTGAAAAGGGAATTAAAAGAACTGAGAGAAAAAATACAAGAATTTGAACAACGGAACAATTTTCTTTCGGAAGAAAATGAACAGCTATTTTCCTATAAATACAGATATGAAAATTTACATAAACATAATGAACTATTTCGCACTGCTACTGGTTTGGAAGTAGAAAACTTTGATATCCTGTTCGAGTTTTTAGATCCAGGAGAAAATTGTATCAATATGAAGTTCTATGACACATCAAAAAGGTTTTCAATGTCTTCACCTGAAGAACCCTACTTTTTAAAATCTGGGCCAAAGCCAAAGTTGTGTCCTCAAGAGCAACTGTTCTTATATGTCACATGGTTGAAAAATGGTTTTACACTTTCCCACGTTTCATGGCTCTTTAATATATCAAAGGCAACAGTTTCTAGATATCTCATAACATGGACAAATTTTTGCTATTTTAAGCTCGGTTCTGTGTCGATTTGGCCTACTCGAGACCAAGTAAATGCAGTTATGCCAGAAAGTTTCAAGAAAACCTATCCATCCACTAGATGTATCATAGACTGTACTGAGTTGTATTGTCAAAGGCCATCTTCACTTGCTATTCAAAGTTCCCTTTATTCGCACTACAAAAGTCATGTGACCTACAAAGGCTTACTTGGCATTTCACCATCTGGTGCCATAACATTCATCAGTCAACTTTTTGATGGGTCCATATCAGACAAAGAAATTGTGCGGAGGTCTGGGTTGCTAGAACGAAGCTTATGGAATGACGATGACAGTGTTATGGCCGATAGAGGTTTCACAATTGAAGATGACCTTAAAACACTTAACGTACGTTTAAATATCCCTTCATTTTTGGGAGGCAGAGACAAACTAACTGCTGCTGAAGTAAAAGAAAGTCAAACAATTGCTTCAGTAAGAATACATGTTGAACGTGCAATACAAAGGGTTAAAAAGTTTAAAGTTATAAGAATGAAATACCATTGCCACTACATGGCTCGGTGAATCAAATTTGGACAGTTTGTTGTCTTTTATGTAACTTTTTACCACCTCTTATACAAAAAGAGAATTAGTTTTTATTAAATTTTTACATTTTATGCCTATATATATATGTCTTGTGGTATTTCACTTTTCAACATCTAGAAAATAGTTAAACTTAGTAAAAATATAATTACAAACTATTTAGAAACATGTCATCACATTTTTCTGCAATTTGAGGCAACATGTATTTTTTATAAAAATCGTTAAGCTTGGGAATTAACTCATAGAAATAATTTACATCAAAAGGAGTTCTAACAATAATCAATCCATCAAACACAAAAACAACAAAATCACAAAACATAGCTCCTGACAAGCCCATTGCCATCTGAATTTGAGTGTAATATCCACTGGGATGATCTTTCTTTAAAGCAAGTTTGCCATCAATTTTATTAGAACGAGCTGTCGGAAATTAGGTCGTGTATATTGTGATTCCTTTTACTTTTGGGGCATTTAATTTCAACTAGTCCTAATATGTTGTTATTATCAACTGATCGATCACTGACAAGTCCATCAGGACTTGCGACAAGCCAAAAAAGGTTTGGTTGAATTACACATCCAGTTTCTCGTACTTCGACATCGCGGTTTAAGTAAAATTGCATAACATGTTCATATTTTTCTCGAGCTATAGGTTCATACAGTTTCCCATGTTTAAAATTCTCACGTACAGCGTATGGAAGATCTTGTTCTTCTTTTGGGGATAAAAAAATGTCAACAAGGCTTTCAAAATTTTTTTTCGAATAAATACCTTATGTGCTTCGCTTGAACCAATCTTCCATTTTTTTGACAATTTCCACAGCTCATTTTTACTTTGTGAAACTGTATCTGTTTCTAACAATCTGCACTTTTCTCTAGATATTTTGATAGAATTTAAATAGTTCTGTTCTGTAGGAGTATTGACCCAATCTTTTGGTACTAGCTCATTTTCATCTTTTATAAATAATAAGGGTAGTTCAGTATAGCTATATAACGGATTTTTTATTTTATTTATATTTGTTTCAACTTTCGTTGTAAAACCAACTGGATTCAGGTGAAAAGAAAGAGGTGAACCAACGACAAATTGACCAAATTTTGTATTTATTTCTTCTTGGTTCAATCCAACAGGCGGTACACAACAAGCAAATCCAATTTTTTTGTCCCTCTCCTGCAACTTAGCTTGCATTAAATTCAAGCTATCTTGCGGTGTATCTTTATCTCTCCTAGGATCGTATAGAGTCGATGATATTCCTCGTGAAGTAGTCTGACTTTGAATAACTGTATCCATAACAGGAGCTTTATTCGACACTTCGCCTGGAACCCCCCATTGTCGTAGACGACTTGTACAAGAAATTTCTTCTGGCACATTTGGGAGCTGGTTTAAGGAATAGTCCGCAATCTCAAGTAGGAATGCCAATATGTGGTTGCAGTAGCCACTTAAGCCAGCAGGACAAGAACATTTTGCATTGCTAACTTTTCCACTTGACCTACACAGTGCTACAGACACATCTCGTTTTTCTTTCTTCATGCTTGCCTTACACTGGCATTTTAAATAAAAGCATTGTTCATCCCATTTTGTACTCACTGAATCTGAAGTTAAATATCTTTCATTTTTAAACTTTCTCCCACGATCAAGAGTTTTTATTATAGAACTCACTGGCGTTTTTCCACTTCTTAAACGATGTTCTTTAATTTCTTTTATTGTGAACGCAGGATGAAGAGACAAAGACTTTCCCCAAGTATCTAAAACTTGTTTTTTTGACTCGTTAATAATTGCAATTGGTAAATCAATATCTCTTAATAACAGTTCCAACAATTCTTCTTTACTCACAGCACTGCTTCTTCCACTTTCCGTAGCCATTTTGACAATATTCTACCATTCCAAGCCTCGGTTCTAAGGTGACTTGAAAACGAGGCAGGGAATACGAGAAACCCGTATTGCAAATTAGTTTTAATAATATTTAATTAAAATAATCAGCTTATGATGGGTTGCGTGCCAAAAATATTTACCGATGAGTCATTTGTTTACCATTTGGCAAAAAAAGGGAAAAGTATCATATCATCGGGAATTTTTTTAGTTCTACGAAATGAATGCAACTAATTTTCCCCTTTTTTTAATTTCCCTTGTTTGCCTAACGATGAGCGTCCTGCTTTCTGCTCATTGTACAGAATCTGTAAAAAATATTTCCACAAAAATTTCCTGACTTGGCTTAATTCGCAAGTAGGCTTGAAAGTTCAGTAAACGATTGTATGCTGATTGCAATTATTAAGTAGCAGCTTTTTATCTGGAAAGATTTCAAAAATATACTAACCCTGTCTATTTCTTCATAAACTATAGCTATCCAGTAGTGCATCAGGGAAAAGCTGGGGTTAAAGATGTTGATTGATATGGTTAAGTCACGTCTCAGATTATGGTCGATAATATCTACAATCCTGGCCAATATATAATGGAATTCCTTCTTGTTGGACTGAAGAAACCTGCCCCCTCCCCCCCTTAAACAGTGTTGACTTTGGCTGTTCCTTGAATGCTCAAAATTTAACACAAATCAACATTGTGTATGGGGGTAGGGGGGGAGGACAGCTAAATTCCAATAGTTTTGGCCAGTATTGTCTGCATATTCTTGCTGTTGAGACTTAGTTTTTTTTTGAAAAGTTTCAGAAACTTTTGTTTTGTTTCCAAGTATACACTAGACATTCACTGCCTGTCACCACATGTGTGTAGCTGTAGTGTGGTTGATCACAACACCTCCATACTGCTTTGTGTTTGAAGGTTCTGTGTTTTGCATAGAAGACACATTTTGTCTTTTCTTATATGAATCTGTTGAAACAAAAGTTCTCGCCATTCTGTAGCTATATAAAATATTTACAAGTGCTACCGCACGTCTTCCTTCAACATAAAAACAATAATAACAAAATATTTTCTCCGTTTCAGTGCATAATAGATATAAAAAGTAGACAAACCTGTTGCCATGAATAAAACAAAACGCCGGTACGATCCGATACCGTTACAACTTTCGTTGGTACTACGCTATCTACATCAACAAAAGGGTGAAACACTTCGCAACTTGCAAAATATGTACCCTCAGTATGCCCGGACGACCCTTTATAGACACATGAAGGTCCCTCAAGCCGAAGTTTTTAAAGAAAAGTTGGCTGTCACTAAGGGAAAACGGGGCCGTCCACGCAAAATCACAAGTAGAGGAATGCGGAAAATTATCACGAGTGCCACAAAACTACGCAATACGGTTGGTGACTTTTCTTCAACGGATATACAGCGAGAGGCAGGTTTATCAGAACGAGATGTGTCAAACCGAACAGTTCGACGGTGCTTGAACAAAGCGGGATACGGTTTCACGCAATGTCGCCGCAAAGGTCAACATCTAACTGAAGATCTAAAAAAAAGGTTAGAATTTGCAAGAAGATGCAAGAATCTTCCATCAAATTTTTGGGCAGAGAGCATATCATTTTATTTCGACGGTGTTGGATGGGCACATAAAACAAATCCAGCACAACACGCACGTACGTCTCGAACCCATACCTGGAAAAAACGTGGCTAAAGTCTCGACCAACACTGCACAGCGAAGGGGAAGAAAGAAGGTGTCGGTGGTCGCATGGCTCGCTTCTTCGTTGCAATTGCCCACGGTCGAGGTGTAATCAAGTGTCACCAGTATGCTGGGAATGTGAATGGACAAACATGTGCGAACTTTGTTAGGGAGCATTTCCCAGGAATGTTTCAGATATCTGCTAATAACGTTGACAGGCAATTTCTTCAAGACAATTGCCCATCTCAAAATAGTGCCCTGGCACGGGGAGAGATGGAGGCGATTGGTTGCAAAGTTTTCAAAATACCGCCAAGATCACCAGACCTCAATCCCATTGAGTACATCTTCCATCTTGTGAACAACAAACTTAAGAAAGATGCTCTAACACTGAATATCACAAAAGAGACGTACGAACAATTTAGCCGTAGGTGTAAACAAACACTCACAAACTTTTCCACCGACATAATCGATCGAACGATTACATCTATGCCAAGGCGTTTGAACGAAATCATCAAAAGCAAAGGTTTGCGAACAAAATATTGAAGGTATTAACACAAAATCTTATTTTTATGTTTTGGTCTGTATATATCTTTTTCACAGACATGGACTGTCAGCATATAAACAGTATTATTTCTTATATTCGACGGTTCACGGGCGTGAATCGTGAAATTTTAAAGAAGTATATTCAATAATTCTTTTTTAGAAATTGACGGTTCACGAGCATGAACCGTCAAATAATAAAAATTATATTTTTATATGTCTTTCTTATATTCGACGGTTCACGGGCGTGAACCGTCAAAAATATAAAAAATATATTTGATAATTCTTTTTTAGAAATTCAACGGTTCACGGGCGTGAACCGTCAAATAATAAGAAATAGATTTTTATATGTCTTTCTTATATTCAACGATTCACGGGCGTGAACCGTCGAAGTAATACTTTGATATACTTCGATGGTTCACGGGCGCGAACTGAACATATTCGATAAAACTAATATACTATGTGTTGAGTTTGAAGTAACATAAACTTAATAGCCAAGAATTAGGTGGGCAAAGCAGGAGGAACACTTCACAATATCTTTTGGATCCTCCACAGGCTTAGTGAACTCAAAATATTTCCATCGGCATTCCATCATTGCTGTTTCGCGGTCATTGATAATGCCACCATCGTATTTCCTTATTCTGGTACTTGATGTTCCAAATATCGGAGTTTTCTTGACCCATAACAAATCCTCAGCATAGTGTGTTTTTGGTGCGGAGATGTGAACAGGAAGTCCCTCTAAAAGGTTGAGAAAGTCTCCCCAAGGCATGAGCTTTTCGTTCCATCGCAAGTCATTGAGAAAGACCACCTCAGCTTTCTCTGCTCCTACCCATGGAAAAGTACCAGATGCAGGAGATACGAAAGAGTTGTATATCTCGGTTAGAGGCTGCAATACGAAGGTCTTGCCACAGTTTGCTGGACCGATCAGCATGACGTTATTGCCTTTTTTTCTACCGTATCGTAATGCATTAGTAACAGCCTCACGGAACTTGTTTGCGTCTATGTTGTTTTGTTCTAGAGTTTGACCAACATGTATATAATAGTCACCAGCACAAACACAGGGCTTTTTTCGTGCTTCCTGAAGGATTTGAATTGCCGTCAATTTCAGACGATCATTTTCCTTCATCGAATTTTCCACACGCCACGCATCACGTATTATTTCTGAAATCGTCAAAATAAATTTCAAAAGGTCCATTTCCCCTTCATTTTTTTGTAAGTTCGCCAAGTCGAAAAGTTCACGCTCTGTGTTGATGTTGTTGGTTACTATGATGTGATAGAGATCCATCACATCAAGTTTTGTTACAGCTTTTTTTTTCGGTACGGCTGGGCGAACGTTCACATCAGAGGCCGCCCGAATAGCTTTACGTTTAGCCGATGCCGGCTTGGACTGTGGTGAATTTGTTAACAAAGGGTGCCCCTCGGAAGTGATGTAATCAGGATCCTCCTTTGTGACGTAGCGGTAGGCATCATAGTAATTTGCTGGGAATTCCTGAAAGTGGCAAACTATCCCGTGGCTTCTTGTAACATTCGCTTTCACTTGTTTCCAACGCCGAACCGTTTTCAATTTAATCGACAAGTGGAAATGAACTTGCTGGGGTTCCTCTTTGTGTTTCTCACAACAACAAGCCCATTGCTGTACGACTTCCCTTCCAAAGGCACGTACCCAAATGTCGGCGAAGTCCTCCCTTGTCTTCACCTTTTCCAAGTCGGCACGGCTGTAAGTGACAAGGTAAACTTGTCTTTGATCTGAGCATTCAGCCATCTTCTTGTTTATTTGTTGTTTTATCTATATAGACAATTTATATATAGTATATGTCAAAGAAAAGCTTATATTTGTGTTTGTAAATAGAGATTCCTTGTGTATCACCACCCCCCACCCCCACCCCCACCCCTATCACATATCAAATAAGTCTGTTACAGCTGTTATTTGGCTATCACAGCACTTGCCAGCCTGTTTTTTGGTTTGTTTACATTTTGACATGGAAATGAGGCTGCGTTTTTGAGATAGAGGCTGCGATTTTGAAAAAGAGGCTGCACATGTTTCAGATCAAAAAATGGTGGCTAACAAGGCTGGCTGATGTGCTGTGTGCTTGGTAGATGTCTTATTTTGAAAATGTACACCCCCTACTGAACTGTATATAATTCATATTTCTCTCAGACAATCCTGGCCAATATATAATGGAATTCCTTCTTGTTGGACTGAAGAAACCTGCCCCCTCCCCCCCCCCTTAAACAGTGTTGACTTTGGCTGTTCCTTGAATGCTCAAAATTTAACACAAATCAACATTGTGTATGGGGGTAGGGGGGAAGGACAGCTAAATTCCAATAGTTTTGGCCAGTATTGTAGCAAGCTAGCCTGCATCCTACACAGATCTATAAAGAAATTATCAGATTCATTATTGTGATAATCTTTGGTATATCACTGGAAGCATAATGAAGTAGCGCAAATTTTAAGCTGGTTGACTTTTTTCGCGTATGTTTCATTTTTGACTAAAGCGGCAGTTACTGCCTCAAATATAACTTGTCTGGACTCGTAAGAAGACAAATGTTTTCATGAACTGATAACGCTGTGAAAACTTGGGGGACGGAAAATTCGAAAAAATAATAACATCTAGCAAGTTAGCCTGCATAGATCTGTAAAGCATTTTTCAAATTCTTAGTTATGTAATACAATTAATAATTGATATCATTTTATATGATGTAAAAGGAGTGGATGACATAACTTTTGTCAGAATTTGTGGGCAAAGTGTGGCAATCGAAAGTTATTTATTACCGGCACCTAATTTGCAACTGTTGTTCTAATGATTTGACTAATGTATTACAATAAATAGCTGTCACAAACATTTTTTTGAGCAAGAAATTTAAATAGTTAGCTAGTTAGCTACATGTTATAAATTCTTTAACTAGAGTTATTTCACTTATAATTCTCAGTAAATGGAGAGAAAGACAATCCTTTTTTTCTAATTATTTAATATGTTATTGTTTGAATAAGATATTAAAAGTTGTCAAACGTAGCATTAAATGTAGCAAATGTGGGAATTTTCTAAAGAACACATTTATCTTTTATGTAACTGTGCATTACATGACAAAGAAGTTTCTTTTTGTTTGTCTTTTTTTAACTGTTATTTCTTCTTCAGATCTTTTATTGTCGAATCAGCCACTATTAACAGTAGCAATTTTCAAACACCTAAGTATATACAAAAGCTTTTAAATAAAATATTGGGTTATATGGTTTACTAAACATGTTTAGAAGTTATTATTTAAATCATCAATTTTACATAACAAGATTAGTATCGTGAAATTTCCAGGATTTTCTACATGGATTTCAAAGAAATCCGGTTAACCTTATTCTTACCAACATAAATTTAGCTTGAATATTCATTCTAACACTGCTTTAAAAGCATATTATTCATTTCTCTAGCCTGGATAAAGCATTTGGCACCACAAATACTATTTATCTGACTTATTTCCATATCACGAGTCTTATAATTAAAGTTATAAGACTTTCAAACAAAAGGTAAATTTGTAATCTCGGTGACACCGAAATAGCCAATGTGACTAATCAGTTTAGAATTATCATGAAAATTTTTGATATGTATAGATATATAGAAATAGGGTAAAGTTTTTATCTTTTTAATAATAGCCGTCGTCTGTCTGTATGTCAGGGAAAGACGCGTCCTGTTACGGAAAAAGGAAATTTTTAAAACGAGAAATACGCACTGTCGCCGCACTGTGGAGAAGATTCCATTTTATTTTCCCGCTCTTGGCGTGTTACACAGTTTCAAAAACCAACCAATCAACGAGCCTTATAACACAGACCCTATTTTTCCTTCAAACTTTACTGTTGGTTTGCAACGATGGAAACATCTCGCGCTTCGGCGAAAGAGAAGTGAGCGGACCGCAGAGTAGCAAGAAGACTGAGCAAGGTGTCAAGGAAGGTTTCTTTAATATATTTGCATCGTTTCTTGCTTTTTTATACTTCTGATTTTCGCGGCCTGGACATAACAACGTGTGTTCTAAAAGCCTTTTATTTTTTTAATATTTGTTTTCTGTATATTTTTACATGTTAAGATAAACGCACCAATTTTAGGATTTTTGGATAGGGACGAAGATTTTTAAGGAGCATTCTACAGCCAGCTAGTTAGCCTTAGTTATTACTATTCAGTTTGGTATAACAGCTTTTTATCCTAGCCAATATTATTTATTTTTTGTTGAAGTTGTGTCTATCTACTAGCCCCTTAGCTACCTCTGGCTAAAAAGTGAGAGTTTGGCAACATTTTTTACGCTAAATGCAGTTAGGTAGCTACAACTTTTATTACTGTTATAAAAACTTATGCTGCAAAATAAAATTGCTGAGTATTTTTTTTAACTGAACAGGATAACGATAGGCGGTTTCCTGAATTTTTTTTAATCGAAGTTGCGATAAAGTTTTCGGAAAATGGTGTTACGCCTATACTTATACGCGTCACGTTTTACCTGTACTAAGCGTTCAGTCCAGTTTTAACAACGGGGTGTTTCCTGTGTTTCTGTTTAACCGAAGTTGCGATAACGTTTTTTTTGGAAAAGGGTATTACACCTATATGGATGTGTGACATTGTTTACCTGTACTAAGCGGTCAGCTTGGAGTAACATTTTTTTTAACTTTAATCAGGAACATTTCACGAAAAATGAAAAAGATTGACCAATTGTTTATGACGGGGTAACAACGGGTTGTAAACTGTGTTGTTATATCGGCTAAAGTTGCAGTAAAGTGATATTTTGAAAAATACATTACACCTGAAACACTATAATATTGTATGCGTTTACTCGATTCACGACATACTGCATACCTGCACTAAACCGCAACCTACGTGACCTACGCCCGAGTTCTATTTGTATAACGACAAACAAATTTCTATAAAAGTAACCTACGCGACCTACGCCCGAGTTCTATTTGTTTTCCGCCGTTTGTCTTCACAGGCTACGAAGACTCGAGTCAAGAATGTAGTAGGATTTTTTCACAAGCTGCAGAACTTTTAGCGAAAATGCGAAAACATCATCAATGGAAACATACGAAATGAATAATAAGTTATTTTTTATTATTATTGTGTTAGCCGGAAAAAAGTACATAAAAAAGGCATGTTTAATGTATAGTAGAAATATATATCTATTTTTGAAATAAAAACAAAAAACAATCCGTAATCTTAGACTTTGCTTTAACTTAACTGGTGGGAAAGTGAGAATAAAATAGCAACTGTTATTATGTAAACTTAAAAAATAATCGAAATTGCCCTCGAGGGTTTGTGTGATTGAGTGCGCCAATCAAAAGTAATTTACTTGGAGACTGTGCACTAAAAATATCATATATTTTTTTAAATGTAGAACTCAAAACTGAATAACTATAGAACGAAATTTAATGTTTTACCGGTTATAAGGATTTATAAAGGCATTACATGATTACCAAAAAGTATAAATAGAGGAAATGTCTGATATAATTTGCATAAACAGATCTTTGTCCTTATTTGCATATCGCCACATAAATTCTCCCATATGTGACGCAAAAAAATTTTTCCTGTCACCAAATTTTGGCATTACTGCTTTCGCTTGTCGCCAATGCCCCTCTATTTTGTTGGTATGATCACCAGACTCGCTTACAAATTCAATTTAATGATTCACTTTTAAGTGGTGATAGTCTAGTTTATCGAGAATGTCATAGGCTTTCCAGCAGTCACTGACAATTGTCGTGCCTGGTAAGATGTATTTTTAAATGATGGGGATCAAGGTAATGCGATCTCGCTTTTCGACAGGAATCATAAAGATTTTTCGTGATCCGGATTCTATCCCTCCGAAGACCCATTGTCCCTAAGACCGCGGTGGTACTTCCGCTTTCCATATTTCGATTTGTCAATTTGCTCTTTGACGCCATTTCCACCAATTGGTTTTGATCGTTTTATCACGATCTCGTCGCAAATTTCTCTCAAAAATTTTGTCCAGTCCACAATAGTTGCCGATGATAAACCCAAATCTTGACATATGTTTACATATGTTCGGCTCCTGTTTATAAAAGAAGATCGGGTTTTTATTTTAGAAATAGAGTTTCGACAACAAAGTTAGGTCTGCGAAATTATAAAACATGTTTTTTTAGCTACAACCAGAAGAAATTGTCCATCAAAAAAAATATTAGAGAGTTTGGTCTTTTAAAAAAGTGGTAAAATAAAAAAGACTGAATAAGTTTAATTTTTTTTTAAGATGTTCCAATTTAATTTTCATACCTGTGCTCCACCAGTACGCCAGTTCAATTACTTCTTCTGAAGTCATGTTTGAACTTTCAAACCAAGAATGTTTTCGTATAGATACATCTTTCGTATAATCTAACTTTTGGCAACGCCACTTAACAACATCCGATGAATATGTTGATGACAACGTGTGTTTCATGTCACTATTACATACAGGCCACTTTCTTTTATTTGCTAGCAGTTTGTTGTGGTAACACCATTTAATAGTCGTTTCCTTATCTGAAATTATATTTTTCAATAGGTACCTAAAATGAAATTAATATTTTTATTAAAAAGTGATATTAATAAGATGTTAATATAAGTCAATATGACACAAAGATGTTGATGCATATATGTATGGTACCTGAAATTAATGTACGATGACTTCGTAGCTCTAATGTAGGAGCAAAATGAGGCAATGTGTGCTCTATACAATTTTTGATCTGAGTTGCACCTGGAAAAAAAAGAGTAAAATATTGCTGTAAGTCTTCAAAATTGAGAAATTTACATTAAAGGTGGTTGCACAGGTATACAGAAGTTTGACACAATTCATTCTAACGTAATGTAACTGGCGATGTGTTTTTTGAAAAAATACAGATTAAAATGGTGTAAATGCATGCATTTTATATTGTCATAAATTTCATCATTTGAGATAGATATATTGCTGCATACTTTGGGACAGTTTGCCTGCATGGTTTACATGAATTAGGGCTCTTGTCAATGTTCAATGCATTGTTAAAGTAAGCAAAACATGTATCTGATACGCACACAACCTAATCCTTACCATGACCCGTGCTACCAAGCAGTGTAGCGATACCCTTCCAATAGTACGTTTTTTGTGGAAGCAGGTAGGTTAATTTAATTGTAAAATTAAATGACAGATGGTATTCTAAAGTCATGCCAGAATTTGTTGATGCTTCTAAAAAGATTTATGAAACCAACGTATTTAAAAGAATAATAAATTAAAATACATTAACTACATGTTGGAAATTTTTAAGGAATAATAAGCAATTTTAAAACTTACTTCTTTGGACGCGGCGATCCAATTCACATGAATTGTCTTTAAGTCCTTGCAATAACCTGCTGGTGACTTTAGTGTTGGTTTTTCCACGAAATCTAAAAGGTTTAGTTTATCTTGACAGCTTTTATCGAAAATATCAATAACAAATTAGGAGCAATTTTAAGTACATAAGCAGATATGCCAAACAAGAATATTCAGGAATGACCAAAAACAACAGGTATATAACATATACTTACGGTTGGTTAAAATTCCAGCCTCCAACCTCTTTAAATGGTTGATACAGGTCCCGAATTTTTTTCGGGTACTCTCTCATTACAGTTGTCTTGCATATTGTTAAGGAGACTAAAAAAAGTAAAATAAAATCCATTGTGGTATTTTATGTAGTGAGTAGTTGATTAAAATATTTTTTACTATTATTATCCAATTTGGGCTACTAATCCCTAAAAATATATCAAAGGCTGTTTAGCAAGCTAGATAGATACAAACAAATATTTCGCATTTGAGCAAATGCATACCGTAAACGTTTCCATTATTATTCGGAGAAGTCTTTGATGATGCCGACGAGGAAAATGAGCTATCAAAAGAGTTTCTGTTACTGTCACTTACTGTGTTGATGGAAAAAGTGGTGACGTAGAAATTACAAGAAAATACAATCAGCTAACCATCCAGATATATTTAAATTCGTGCCTATAGCTATCTAGTTAACTTACCTGAGTGATGGTCCATATGTTCGATTTGGCAGAAGAATTTTTACACCTTTGGGAGTAGTAGTAGTAGTAATAGCTTTTTTGCTGAAAAATGATGGCATATTTTCTTCGTAGAATGATGAAAACAAAAGGTTTAGCATAGATTTGGTACCGTAGGTCGAGCGCACTGACTGGTGGGCCGGTTCATGGTTGGTAAAAAATGCAATAAAATCAAGAACAAGTAGACATTGCAAAAAAGTGTTATACTATGTTACTTTATTAAATTATAATTACAAATATAAATATTTTCTATAAATTTATAAAAGCATAATTAAAAATATATTGCATTAGAACATAAAAAATCTTCATCTAGCAAAAAATTGAGTGCAGATCTGGAAAGTTACTAAATGATTTCTTCGTTCAAAATCGCGGGCTAGAATCCGCCGTCAGAATTTCTTCATTTTTAAAATAATTTTATCAGTGACAGTCGAAAATGAGGAAAATTTGTAACTTTTGTGGACAATCTGTCTCAAAAAAACTTTTACTTGAGACATAAAAAAGGTGATTGCACAAAAAAGAATGTAAAATCTAAATATCGTCTTTCATCTTTGATTCGTGCTACGACGGAAGTAACAGGCAACACTACAGCAGTTGTGGAATGTCACCAACAGCAGCATGCCGGTGGTGATTTAGATGAGTATGATGATAATATGGGTGGGAATGTTGATAATAATACTCAAGTTAATAAAAGTAACGATGATCCAGGTACATAGTTATCAAAAATGGTAGCTGTTTTTTAGGGTGATTTAGTTTGTTATGATAACTAATTTTAGGATCCAACGATGACAATAATATAAACAGTTTTAAACAATTTTAAGAAAAAGTGGAAGTACTGTTGAGGTAACAAAGCTTTTCACAAATAGTTTTGGAAAAGTTTATATATATAGTAAATTATGTCAAGATATAAGGGTTCACTTAATGATCTAGATAGAAGCCGAGATGATGATTTTATTAGTGGACCAGGAGCAGCCGAATCTACATGTGAAAAAGTTCTCAAAGTTATTTTAAAAATTATTTTATCATTGGTTTCATTACGTTTTATCTCAGATAAAGCAACAGAAGCACTGTTTGTAGTGTTGTTCACATACTTAATCAACATGTCAAACCCACCTGGTTTTCTTGATGTATGATGATGAGGTGACAAAACAGCAAGCTGTAATGATAATACTTGTCTAAGGACATGTGGTTATGGCTATGTTGAGTATGTACCGTCTAAAAATTTCGAATTAATCCAAAATCGTCCTTGTTGCAAGGATTTGGCACCAACATCGTCATACAAAATGAAGTTCTAGGTATTAACAGAGACAACTTTGACAAATATGTAGTATGTCTGAAGTGTGATTCCATATAGTGGTGGTAAGCATTTGATAATTTTTGTTTACCTGGTCTTGTCCACAAAATTTACAAATAAAATTATTGAGTTGTTTCATAGGTTGTCACACACTAAAATTGTGTCCTCAAATAATTATTCTTTATTCTTCTGCTACTTTGTTTCTTTGATTTATTTTTTATTACCTTGATGGAATAGCAAATTCTTGAAGACGTAACATGAAATTTAAATACTGATACTTTTTATGTTCCTTTAAATTATCCTTGTTATCGTCTCCTTGAAATGTAATGTGCAAAGTTGAGATACTTATTTTTTCATAATAAAGCACTCTAAACACAAACATATTTTTTGTAAGAGCTTCCTGTCACAAGAAATATTTTTTGCAGATTTTATAAAATACTAATCAGTTATTGTACTCGTAACATTTTGTTTCATAGTGTTTAATTTACAAAAATAAAAGTTCTTCCTGTAAGGTAATATGTAAGGACGAAAAAATGTCTTTACTGATGTGTATGTCTGTAAATGTTTTTTTGTTATTAATGTTGTAAAGTATTTGCTTTCATCTTTTGTAATCCTTCATCATTTTTTAGGTAAGAAATTTTCTAAGAAATGCTGTTATATTCCTTTTTCCACTCATCCACAAAAGCGTTTTCGCGAAACTTGTGGCACAGTATTGATGAAGAGTGTTGTTTCGTATGATGGAAGCAAAACATACCTCTATCCTAAAAAAGTCGCATCAAAATTTCTATTCAAGAGCTTTTGAAACAACCTGGGTTGATCGAAATGTTGCACAAAGGTCCAATATATTTTAATACAGAATTTATGGCTGATATTTGTGATAGAGATGTATACAAAAAGTTTCGTGATGAGTGTGGCAAGCTGTTCTTTAGTAATAAAAGAAATCTGGGATTGATGATGAATGTGGATTGGTTTAACCGTCTCAAAAATAAGGAATATTCATTAGGAGTCATCTATGCGGTATTGATAAATTTACGTTGTAATGTAAAATTCAAATGGGAGAATGTCATAGTTTTGGGGATAATTCCTGGTCCTAAAGAGCCTAGTTTCACTATCAACAGCTTTCTTCGGCCAATAGTAGATGAACTTGAAAGCTCATGGTCAAGGTTAATTCTTGAAGAAAATATTCTAGTGCTTTCTACAAAATAGCATTGTTGTGTACATCAAGTGATGTTCCTGCTACCCGGAAATGTGGTGGATTCATGAGTCATAATGCAACACAAGGTATTTTACAATATATAGTTGTTTTCAAAAGAATTTTAAAAAGAGGTTACATGAATTCTCAAATTTTAAGATCAGTTACACGGGAAACTCCGTTACAAAAACAATGCGCACTGCGAATCGCATGCAATTTTCTTATGTTTAAAAAAATTTCTAGGGCTATGATGTAAAATTTACTAAACATGAGTTTACCTTAGTGACTTAAATTGTTTCAAGAATCATTGTGGCATATATTACTGCAAACGTAAATGCTGGCTGTTTTGGCGAAGAATCGCAATAATTAGTGATGCAAAATGCAATTTTTAAAAATATAGAAGAATCTGAGTTTTTTATCCTTTGGCGATCCCTCTAATCAAAGTTTGTATTTCTTATCTAATAATACATATTTAAAATAAAGAATATAAAATAAACGTTAAGATAAATGCGAAGAACGTTAAGGTTGTAATATGCTAAAATGTGTTTCCTCAGATAATTATTTTTTATTTATTCCTCAAAAAATTATTTTTCTAATTAAGCTTGATTTTTTTTAAATATTTTAAAATTTAATTTGAGAAACAAACACACATAACGTGGTCATTTGGAAATTAGTGTTAATTACATATTTTCATTTAGGTTGCAGTAAATGTACAAAAACATTTCAACGAGACAGTTGAAACAGACCTGACTATCTGACACTGATGCTTGGGTTCCAAGAAACAAGGACGATCATAAAAAAGCAGGAGAAAAATGGTTGTTGTGCTCAACTAAAGAAGAGCAAGTGCAATTTGGTGCTAGATATAACGAGGTATTTAGATTGGAGTACTTCGACCCTATTTTGATGCATGTCATAGATCCTATGCATAATTTAATGCTTGGTGTAGCCAAGCATATTTTTATATTTCGGGTAGATTTTGGCTTCATTTCTGTTCACCAACTTCAAGAAATCGATAAACGAATGAAAAGGATAAAAGTGTCTTCTGATGCAGGATTGCAAATTGCATTTCAGATGCGTATAACGAATGAAAGCAGACGAATGGAAGCATTAGACCTTGGTGTATTCCATGTATTGTTTACAAGGTGTAATTAATCAACGCAATTTGAACATCTGGTTACTATTTGTTTATGCATGCAAGCGAGTTGTAACATTGGTTGAAGTTGAAAAGGCTCATACTCTTTTAAAGATGTTTTGCCATCAATTTTTGTGCATGTATGGCGAGAACGCTTGTGTCCCAAATATGCATTTAAGACAGTGCATTAAGACAGTGCATCACAGAATTTGGATCGGGTTATGGGTTCTGGTGTTTCATTTTTTCACGGTTTAGTGGGGTTATGGGGATGTATCACACCAACAACAATGATTTGGCCATTCAAGTTATGCGAAAATTTGTTACGAATTGTAACATCAGAATTAAAAATGGGGAATTGCCACAAGGAAATATCGACGTTATATCTTCACAAGTAGAAGCTTTGATGCAAAACGTTAGACATAACATTTATATTTCAGGTTTAGACTTGGAATTTTCCTGCGAGTATATCTTGTCCGTTGCTCGATATTAACTTTATCAATTGGACATGGAAAGCGTTAATGTTCTTTTAGGGAAATGTATGGAGAACCATTTTCAAGAGTTGCAATTCTTATCAAAAAAGTGACTCGCATTAATATTCTGCATGAAGTTGTTGCTACCAAATCCTACTACCGTGGTGGGAATTCACCATATAGTCTTTTTATAGCTCGCTATCCAGGTAACACATACGCATTCAACAAGGATATAGAAGACCAGCTATTGTTAATGCAATTTACGAAGTTCAAGTTGTACGTAAAGACACCATTTTGGAAGAAAAATATGTCAAGCATTTAATTTTAAAATGTCAATGGTTTAAAGAGCATACACAGAAACATTTTTATGGTCTAAATTGTCCAATGAAGTTATGGTCAACGGAATTTATTCACCGAAATGTTTTATCCCAGCTAAATTAGTCAAAAAAGGTTTGTCTGTTGTAAAGAAGAATTAGTTCTTGAACAAATTGGAAATGTTAAACAATCAGACACTGTAAATATTGTCATTCCTTTGCCATCACGCTCTTTTCTATCGTGATTATATTTTCAAAACAATCCTAAATTTTCTCTTTTGTTTTCACATGAAATTGACCTTAGAAGCAGAATGTGCTGTGTTAGCAATTGTTTTAAATGTACTACAGTTCTTTTTATCGGAAACCCAAGCCCTTAGTTGTGTTGAAGTCTAAATAATGGACTGACCGGATGTATATATAGTATGAAGTATGTTTGTATGTATATAATTTGTTTTGTAACATACTTCTGATGACTAAAAGAAACAGTTTTCTTCTTGTTTCATTCTGACAAAACCTTGTCAAGGAAATAATATTAAATATTTTGAGAACAGTATAAGCAATATTCAATATAAACAAAAATTGATTGGCGAGTTTACCGTGACTTTCACATTTCTTTTCTTACTCTCCAAGATAATCATTTATACATTCCATTTTGAACCGACCGTATTGTGCAAATGTGAGATCAAATTCAACACACGGGTAATTTTTGACATTGGTTTTAATAATCTTTTAATTACTTTGACTTAGCAGCCTATAAGCAACCGCTCTGTCAATTTTAAGCTATTTTAGCAACTCAAGTAATAGTCCATGCAAACTTTTACTGCCACGTTAAACACACATCAATCATTAAACGCACAACAAATCATTGAACGCACAATTCTGTCCGTGTGAGAAAATACTTGGAAATATTAGCCCGTATACAAATTTTTCCGTATTTTATGATATTTTTCCGTATTTATTAAACGTATGCGGGTTTCCGTTTCCCCGTATTTTAACATATTTCATGCAGTGTAGATACCTGGAGAGGGAAAAATGTAAACAATTAAAACCAAACATGGGAAATTTCGATGCAAAAATGACACTTTCGCACATAGACAAGATTGAACTCTCTGGTGGAGATAAAATTTTACAAATTCATCAAAACTAATAAGGGGTAAAATCCCAGATTGTAAACAGGAGACAGATGCAAGTAACTCAGGCTGGGGAGCTGTAGTTACACATAAACAAGCTTATGGTGTCTGGACTGAGTCTGAAAAAGAACTACATATAAATGGTTCCAAGCGTAAGGCAATATTATTTGGCTTAAAGGTGTTATTCAGTAATACACATGAAAAACATATTTTAATTTTGTCGGACAATACAACAGCAGTCTGCAGTGTTAAAAAAATGGGAACCTCCAATGCGTGGGAGTGGAATAAGGTAGTAAAACAAATTTGAGACAGGGCCTTAAACAGTTAAAATTTGCTAATAGTTTCTTATATTTCTTAAAAGGTAAACGCAAGCCTAAAATTGATTGAGTCAAGTCGCATAAATTACCAATTAAAACCTTTTGTTTCTTACGGACCAGAATCAGAGGTATTAAAAGTTGATGCTTTTATACTAGATTCGAAAAAAATGGTCACCAATATATGTATTTCCTTTCGCAATTATTGGCAAAGTGCTAGAAAAAACTCAACAAGATGGGGCTAGAGGTTTGTTAATTATACCAAATTGGCCCTATCAAGTATGGCTTCAGTATGATTCGTATTATTATAGATGTGCCACCTATCTTAAACAATAGGTATGGTTGAATTTATTGAATTTATCATCACATCCACGGAGACGCGTCCATTGCTATCAAAAATGAAATTACTGGCATTCAAGCTGTAAGGAAATTGCTCGGAATGCAAAATATTTTAGAGGAGGTGGTTGATGTCATCATCAAAGGATGGAGTGATAAAACGCAAAAGCAATACGCACCGTGTCTTGAATGATTTATTCGGTACTGTGATAAAAGGGACTTGGATCCCTTTCGTCCAACTGTAAATATCTTGTATATTTGAAAAATACAACGAATGAATATTCTGCTGTGAACATGGCAAGATCGGCATTGTCCAGTTTTTTACTCTTTACAGTCAGAGAGCCTGTAGGAAAACAACCTATTACAAAAAAGGTGATAAGGGGGATCTTTTGTGAAAGACCTTCTTTCCCACGTAATGCATTTACTTTTGACACTAAAGAAGTACTTGATTATTTGGACGGTTTATGACCTTGTGTTCGATTAGCATTACCTGAGTTGACTGAGAGTCTAGTGGCTGTAATCTGTTTACTTAGTGGTCAACGGGACCAAAGAGTTTCGTATTTGGATATTCGCTTTACACATAACTGACACTCGTTTTACTATGTGCATCCAAAAATTAACCAATTCGACAAGACCTGGTTTTCATGTGGCTCCACTAGAATTCAGCAAATATGATAATGAAAATTTGTGCGTTTTGTCAAACTTACGACACTGCTAAAAACTTTTGGCATTAGAGGTGTTATTTCATCAGCCCGTATACGCGATGGCGACGAGTACAATTGAAAGATGGGTAAAATCTTGTTTGGAAAAAGCCGGTAGAGATACAAACATATTTTCTGTGCATAGTACCAGAGCCCCTTTGACCACTAAAGCTTTAAATGAAGGAATAACTATGAGCGAAATTTGCAGGGTGGTTGGATGGACAAACTGCAAATCGTTTAATACACATTATAGGAAAACAATTGTAAAACAGTTTTCTGAAGGAATCCTAGAATAAAATGTAAATAGAGTTAAAATAAAGTTTTATAAAGTAAAAGTAAATATTTATCACTATTTATGTAACTATACATGTATATTCAGTGGTACAAATTGTATCTTCCTTAATATTCATGCAACTTCAATAAATTGAAAACTCTGGAGCATAAACACTTGTAACGAAGGCTGTAAATACAACGCCAGCTGCAACAACAACAGCAGCAGCTGAATTGGAGCAAGAAGGCCTCAACAATGTGAGGTCCACTTTTATTACAATCCTTTATAACTTCAATTCTCTCATATTGTCATCACATGATTGCCACATTATTGCAGAAAAATATTTAGTCTCAATATATTATTTTCTCTATTTTAGAATCTGCGGTAGCACAGAAATAATCCAGCGCCCAAGCCTCGGGGGCAGAGAACGTGCAGGCTTCCGTTGGTCGGACCAGCCTGGGCCCTCTACACGTGAAAAGGGGTCAAGATCGATCCTGATAACTAGGGGACGTGCTCTATCAAGGTGGAATACCGTTAATCTGTAATATTAATTCCCTTGCGTGAGTAAAGTTGTGAGTCCACGACACGCAACTCATGGGTCACTTTCTTATGACGTGGCCGTACGCTAAAATTTTATAAAAAAATATGTAATCCGCCAAACAGGGGGTCCATTTGTCATTTATGCTACAGCGCCGTTCTCGGTCGTTACGGTTGAAATAATTTAATTTTACCCCCGGTTTACCATGTGCGCGCCGTATCTCAAGGAAACAAGTTGTTTATCAACTGAAAAAAGAAAACCGAAGCGAAGAAGGTTGTCTGTTTTTCAAGTTAATCCTGAAAAAAGTTACTTCAAACAAAGCATGTCAATGTTTACTCATCACGAGGTTAGCTTAAAGCTTCTATGTTTTTCTATATTTTACACTTTTGTGTTCTGGGACCAAGGTTGTATCGCATTCGAATATGAATGTAATTCGAATCTAAAATGTAAAAAACAAACTGTTGTTGTCGAACGAAGTTAATAATGTTGTTGTCAGAAATATTTTTTAAAACGAAGAAAAACGTACGATGATATAACATCACAAAAAGAATTGATTGGAAATGCATCAGACAATTGTAAGCTATACATTTTCAATTCGTTCTCTTTGGGATGAAGCGAAATTTAGTAATGGAAGTAAAAAACTGATTGGAATTATTTTGTAAGAAATACTCTGAAAAATGGGTCAGAAGTTTAGAATATCCTAAGAATATGTCTAAGCTTGATAGTTTGGTTTGAACATTTGTATGACGCACAAAATTGATTAGAAGTTTACTTTTTTTATTGCATATTAAACGAACTGAACTTTTTTGTGTCCAAGCAATGGGCCGTTACATGTAGTAGAACTGCCATTAGCTAGCTATAGTAACTTATAGCATGCTTTATATATATTATATATATTATATTGAGAACAAATAGCATTTGTCAAAAAAGTTAAGAACATCGAGGTTGAAACTAAAACAAACTATTCTTATAAAAACAGCGTGTATATCCTAGAGAAGAATTTACATAAACTGTAAAAAGTAATTTTTCCGTTGTTACTGTTTTTAACACTACAGACTGTGTGATTCAGTGTTGATGTCGTTATAAAAAATCTAAACATAAAACCTAAACTTAAATCAATGTTTACATCTGTGACGTTACGATCGTTTGAAATATATTCGATTCTTAAATTCGAAAACGCTGCATTGTTATCTTCTTTGATTTTATGCGTGATTTTCTTGATTATAAGTTTAGGCCTGTTAAAGCAAACTGTTCTTTTAATATTTGGATTGAAATATTTCGGTAGATATACAACATACCAAATGATTCAAGTTTTTATATTTCTCTGCTATGTGTTTTCAACTATTAATTTCTTATATTTTGAGTATAACTTTGGAAGGTTTGCCGTATACAATAGACTGAATAGCTGATTTTGTACGACTTAACGAAAAATGTTGGATTTTTTTTTAATGTTTGGTATTTTTTTTTCCCTGGTGTACTTCTGGAATGGCAAAGCAAATATATAGTTTTAGCGTATTTCGCTTTTTAGGTAACGGTTGTTAGACACCTTTGATTTTTTTGGACATTTTCCACTTTTATTTCATTTTTAAATTTTTTTTGTTGCAGATACTTATATTTTTAGACGTTTTGTTTCAGCGGTTATAAACATAGAATAATGCAGATTGTGAGCAATCTCGATCCCAGGGCTTTTTTACCTTTTTGCCATCCCGTTATAAAAGAGACAAAGAGTCGAAGTTGAAATGTGAGTTTTAAAAATTCAAATTACTGTGTTGTATGTTTTTGTTTGGTATCCCTTACATCGGTTTAATGAGAGATTCAGTGGATTCTTCCACGGGAATTCAGCTAGTCTGTAACTACTTTGATGCGTCAAATCTTTTAATTGAACTTGAATTAATTCACTCCTCTGTGTGTCAGTGATCAATATTACTCACTGCTTAATTTTATTTATTATTCATTATTTTATGGTTCCATAATTTTGCCAGTTCTAGTATATGGTATGCATTGAAATTCAGCTCTTTGTCAGTCTTCTCGGAAAGTTTGCTTGCTTTTTCTTAGTTTCGCATTAAATTCCATTGCCTCATTATTCCGTTTTAGCCAATACCAATATACCACTGCCAATATTTTGCAGATAAGGTAACAGTGTTTGTAGTCTTTATGCATAGTTAGTATCATTATTTTTAATATTCATAGATTATTTAAAAAAATATGAAAAATTAAAAAACTCAGTCTGCTGCTTATTAGCGTATCAAAATTGTTATGTTTAGTCGTTATTATAGTAAAGTTATAGTTATTTTAGTTCGCTTTGTTCATAATATAGCGTGTTATCTTATCTAATGTTACTAAGTTCTTACACAAAGCCATTGTGCTCTCCACATAACTTTATTTAACCATTACATTACTTCATAATTAACATCCTTTCTAAAAATTTAAGGTTCTAATGTTAAACTCTTATTGTTTTGGTTCACAGCTGGTTACAATGAGGTTGAAGATTATCCAATACTTTTTTTTTGATAACTTTTTGGCTAAACCCTGACTGATACCCCTGTGAGAAGCAGCTAATACGGACATCTTAAATGTTTGGGGGACCAGCAAGACTAAACCTATCAATTTTGTATCTGCATAAGTGCCGACGTGTTTCTTTTGTTGTAGATATTATCACAAATGAGTTACTACTTGAGCAGCCCCTTAAAACATTTATGCCTGTTATATGTCAGTTAATTTTTTTTTTATTCTACATACTTTTCTTTGTCACTGATGAGTTAGTTTCGACGCCTAGTCCCCCGGCTAGTTCATCAATAATGCCTCGTTGAAAAAAGAATCTTTTCTAGGTATCTTAAATTATATTGATAGTCTAGAAATAATACATTTGTGATGTTTTGCAACTAATTTATTCATTTTTTAGCCGCGTAAAAAATTTTTTTGTCAAATCGTCTTAGAACTTGGTAAGTATATTGTTGTAACTATAGTGGTATTCATAAAAATTCATCGCTGACCTCGTCTTTTGAGTTTCACTATATGCTAAATTTGTGGAGCACAAAATTAAACATCCTGGTTCCATGAGTTATCGGTCGTTTGGTCGATGTCTGAAACAGGGTGGGGTCGAGTGGACAAATGAAGAAGAACCCGCCAAAATAGCTTCTGGTATAGAATTAAGTAAGAAATCACTTTTAAAATGTTAAAAGATTTTGTTAGGATCTAAAATTATGGCATACCTTGGGTATTATCTATGTAATTAACATTTACATTTTTTTTTTAAGTGAACGTATGAACAAGTCTTGCAGGTCAGATTGCGACATAGTGGGTCTATGGACCTGAAAGTTTTTGGACGTTGGGTCCATAATGGAGAAATCATATTCACTAGTGAGCATAGCGGTCTCCCCTGTTTTATGAAGAGTTAACTGTTAATAAATTTTTGTTTAAAATATTGAATTTAACTTCAAATTGCAGAATTTTATTCCCTTGTTAGATTTAACATTTTTATGTAAACGATTGTGTCTAAATTAACACCCGTTTCTGATTGATGATGAGGTGACAAAACAGTTGGCTGTAATCATAATACTTGTCTAATGACAAACGGTAGTAAAATGTAGAGGTCCAACCCTCTAAAGGTTTTGCATCTAAGCAAAATCTCCCTTATTACAAGGATTTTTATTAAATAAACCATTAACCATAGCAGGACAACATTAGGAGCACAATACAAATATTTATAAAAAGGATAGACACAGCAACAAAAAAGCTATTCAAACCGAATCAAATAGGTACACTAAAAAATAAAATAAATAAAACTTATCGAAACTAAGGTATCCTAAAACGGATAGAATTTGAAATTATAGATCTGCAACAGTTGCGCACTGTGACACGTTTTTTATCGGATACAGCCGTATGTCTGTATCTCTGGAGATACCTGATAACGCTGGCTATCGTTCTCAGCCTGTTAGGTTAAAAACAAAATGGTGACTGTAGATGCAAGTAACTCAACAATCAAAACCTTCTTGGAAAGTATTTTTTTCCGGTTAATATGGACCTTTAAGATTAACTTAATTTGCGAGTTCCTTATTCCACGACCAGACCAGCCTAAGCATCAAATTGTTGGAAAATGGCCTAGGTAGTGGTGGTGTGATGTATAGCTAGCTAGCTAGCTTTTTAGGTTGTTCCCTTCTCCAGGGATAAGCTAGCTAGCTAGCCAGCTACCTACCTATCTACCCTCTGTCAAATGCTTCCAAGAGAGCCCTAAAGACGGTTCTAGAGTGTGTGTTTAAAGCTCCCATTTAAGCTACGGAAATCTCTGGGCTTTAGCATTTCCGCAAAGCCAACTATCTATCATGTTAAAAACAACTAAAAGCATCTTCCATCGGTTTACGTTTAATTAAGCAGTAACATGTCGCATAATTAATTGGTGTGAGGTGTAACAAAGTCAACATGTTATAGAGATATATTTACCGCTAAGACCTTATAGCTTACCTCCCGTGGAAAAAAAATTGATCTAAATAAACTCACATTAGTGTGCTAATTAAGAAAATAATATTTATTTTGTCCAAAACTTCCTACTTTTCCAGATAAGTCCCCTCAAAGTTGTGATAATGAGCAACCGGTTGGGTTTACAATATTGGCTTACAGAATATGAGTTTCGTGTCGAGTGACCTAGTGGGGTATTTCGTAGAACCTTAATGAGTTTTATTCTAACCCATACACAAATTGACCTTATAATTGTTTTTATTTTGGTAACAATTGAGTAATGTGTTCTTGCAATGCTGTAAACGTAAAGCTTCCTTTATCTATATTGGGTGGTTTTAATCCTGTTCAAGGATCGTTTATTTAGACACGTGGAATCAAGTCAGAATGGCTGTAGCTCCCGTACTTAAAGGCAATTCCAAGCAAAAGCGTCCTGTGTTTGGAAGACTTCGAGAACAGCTGGAGGTGTTGTAACACTAGTTATTTGTTTATATATTTTTAGAAAGAATGGTTGCTGTACTTCTCTAGGAAGTTCTTGCCAATTATAAAAGAACTTGGTTCTTGTCCATTTATAACAACTATTTTTGCAATACGTTTGATTATGAGATAACAAAACAGCAAGCTGTAGTGATTTGACTAGTCTAATGACTCTATTATTTTAAGTGGTAGAGGTTAAACCCTCTAAAGATCTCTATGCAAAGCGAGATCTCCCGTTCGCAAGGATGGTCTGTACAACCAAGTTAATTGAAAAAGCAACCCTCTGGACAATAAAAATAGTGCGCACACAACAATATTAAAGAAACACTGTAAAACGAATGACATCGCAACAACAAAAACATATATTGACATAAACGTAGAAACTATAAAAAGGAAGCAAACAACTACCTATGCGCCAGGACTTGTGAATCTGACTGTAGCTTTACACGTGATACAGGATCCCAACACTCAGCCTTACACATGTGATTGATGCTTAGGACCAGCCTTGGGTCAGGACCAGCCTGAAGTTACTGGGGTGATATGCGTGGGCGTAAAACCACAAAGACACGAAAGAGAAATTTGACACCCCTTGCAGAGCTTCTTACAAGAATAACTATGGGTACAGCAGGATCGTGAACCCTGTAGACCAAGTGAGCAAACTTGGCCTCCCTACTGGACTGGGGTAAAAAGTGGGGTCGTCGCACCCAAAACAAGACATAGTAAAACCCCATTGCTAAGCTTCTTATGATTACTCTATAAGAGAGTGAAGAGTGAGCAATTGATAATGAGGTGACAAAACAGCAAGCTGTAATGATAATACTTGTCTAAAGACAGGTGGTTATGGCTATGTAGAGGTTCCTCTAAAGATTCCGAAATAATCCAAAATCTTCCTTGTTGCAAGGATTTGGCAAATTATGACCACTTTGACTAACATTAAAGTAACACAGTACACAGGAACAAAGAAGAACAACCTTCGAATACAACAGAAAACATTAAACAAAACAATGATAAAAACAGCTACAGTTTAGAGACAATAAAAACAAGCGATTCAGTGCATAAAATAAATAAAACTTAAGGTTCACGGCAGACTGCTTGTGACAGAAACAACCAGGGTAATACAAAACCGCTAGGGAAAGATAACCCTCCACCTTTTATGTGAGTGTTAACCAGACAATTTTTACATTTTCACAAAAAACAACACATACACAGAAGAGTTATTTAAATCGGATGGTGCAACTCTAACAACTGCTTTATCGTCACAACTTAACCATGAGATAATTAGTTCTTTTCAGCGAAAGGCTATATGTATGTTAAAGACATGCTCGGTAAAAGATTTCTTTCGTCATATCGAAGAGGACTTGACCAAACGCTTTGACTTGGTAAATGTTTACAGCAACAATTATCTGTTAACGATTTTGTTGAATATAAAAATGAGATGGCTTAAAGACAGAATTTATCGAGTTTTTACACAGTTTTAGGAAAGCAAATACTATAGAGAATATTAGTTCAGCTTTTTAAGGAGAAAATTCTTTTGTGTATAAATCGGCTGTTACTATTGTTTGCCTTCAGGTTGACTTTCATTTAACACTTGGTATTGCAGCATTGAAAAGTACTCTGGTAGGAGAATTTCAGTTCCACATTTCCACTTCTATGGCAAACATAATATGCTCATCACTCTGTTTCGAATAGGCACCTTCACAAGATGCGGTTTCCTCAACTGAATGTAATTCTTTACAAAGCGAAAACGACATAGGCGAGGTGAGGTGCATAATGATTTAAACTCAGGAGTACAAATGAATGTGGTAGAAAAGTCTGCAGAATAGATGTTGTTTTTGCTTGCTCAAAAATTTCTTCAATAAATATTCATTTTCTTTTTTCGCTTATTTTACCTGTTCTCATGACTCAAAAATACAACGGTTTACCTTTACCTCTCCAATGCCCATGGAGAACGAAAAGTTAAAAATGGAATTGAATAAAGCAAAAGAAGCTGTTGAAAGAACGTAGCAAGTCAACAGAAGACTATACACATTCTGAGAAAGAAAAATGCTTCGATGAAGCTGCAATGTGCGGATTTCACAAAGCAAAAGATGTTTGAACAGCTTGGACATTCTCGATCGTCATTAATGGTTGATGCATCGTTGTTTTTATCGTCCTTCCATAATGGCGATCCGTTGTTACAATTGCTCACAATTTTGAGAAGTGAGGTAATCTCCGACCTGGCTTCCAATGTCATATTTTCTGGTCATTTTGCAAAAGTGACCCATGCTGTGTTTGAAGATGGAGATTCTGCAATTTTAAAAAGTTACTTGGCACTTGGTAAAGAGGAAACATATCTGCGTAATCTAGCTTATGTTAGCCACGAAGTACCACTGCTACCGTTTGTTGGGAATCATCCCAATGTTGTACAGGTCTTTAGTATTGTACACGCCAAAGGGAAATTTCATTCTGTCCTAGCTATGAAGGGGATAGCAGCATTAAAATTTTGCTGAAGCAGAATGTAAGACATAATGAAACAAATAATTATTGGGCTAGCTAAAGCACTCTCTTTTTTATTTGATAAAAGAGTGTTACACAACAACATAATGCCGGGAAATGTCATGGTGAAAGGTAGTGACTTCACTCCGGTCATTATCGGGTTTTCCTTCGCATGTCGAGCGTCTTTTGCGAAATCTAACGTTAAACACGTTTTAAAGAAATTAACCGATCATCATCACGTGGCACCAGAATTGTATAGGGAAAGCGGCGTGTCATACATAACCGATATTTATGCGTTTGGATTTACTATTGCGACAAGTATGGAATTAAAACCTCTGAATTTCAAAGATGCGCTACTTGAAGATCGGATTGAATGCTTTGTTTTTAAATATATGGATAACCATGTTGGTTTGGGTCCCCCGCATATTTTTTTTCTAGAAAAGTTGAGAGGGTTTTGTATTGTTAGGCATGCATACATGTATTATAATTTGCTCGAACTCTGCGCAATGTGAAAATGAAAATCGAGTTAAAAATAGTTTACAGCATCTCAATTGCCTTGGAGTACAGTGTTTTGACCATTTTTTCAATAAGTCACGTGAATGGGTGTTCAAGGTAGTTCATTGCACGGTCAGCATCTTTCGATTTCGATAGATAAATCAAATTAGTTATATTTTATGTAAAAGTATTGTAAAGTAAAACAGAAAAAAATAATGCGTTTAATTTTACATGTGCAGTTTACCCTTAAATTGTAATTTCCCTCACCATCTGAAGTCCCCTGTACAATTATAATATCCAGCCGATTACATCAACTCCGGGCCGTAACTGACACCAAACTTTTTTTTTGGGGGGGGGGAGAAGGGAGAGGCAGGGAGGAGATCTTAAGATTTGACCTTATAAATTGGGTAAAAACGCATCCTCTGCACAAATTTTCTTCATATTAACCATGATTGACAATATTTTGAGACGGCTGTATTTGCCCTGTGCTACTCCACTTCTTGACTTTTTGATGGTTTGGGAACTTAGAAGACACTTCTGAATATACCAGCTAGTATATAATCCATTCTCGAATCGTATTCACTTCTTAAAAATGATATATGGAAACCGATAATAGAAATTGATAAAGCTGTCATAGTAAAGGTGTCTTGGGGAATGCAAATCAAAAAATTGCAGGTTAATTGAACAAACTTAATTTTAGTATTATGTAGACAAAAATTAGTGATTTTTCTACAAATGGGAAAGTTCTTGTTTACAATAAACCCCCGGGAACTCTCTATTTAACTTAACATACTAATTAATACTTAGACACCAGTAAAAGACATCATGTTGTTAGAACAAAGTTTGGTTTTGCAGATAAGGCATTGAAGGAATTAATCGTTATTACTGCCGTGCCTATTCGATAGAGAACGTTGCAGAGTTATTTAAATGTTGTGAAACTGGAATTCCCTTGGATTGGCATATCACAACCCAAAAATTTAGTCAACTAACTTTTGGGTAACAATGCCTAGCCGGCCTAACCATACATTTTCATACATTTTTCTTTTCTTATGCAGCTACTGATCGCCAACTGTGTCCCGAACTGACACAAAAAAACGTCGTTTTTTGAAAGACCGTACATTACTGTCAACAGATATGAAGAGTTGCATAAAGTTTTATTGCGTAAAAGTCGTGAAATTAAGCAGCTGCATTAAAAACCTTGGTAAGTTCTCCTTAGCAATGAGCTTATCTTGAATTTTTGCAGAAAACAAAGAATTTTAAACGTCCCCCGTCCATGGACAATTTTTAAAATTTTCCACCAAATCAGGTTATGTTAATTACTTTATCAATTTTTTAAATCAGAAAAACAATTCTCAAAATCAAAAAGGATGAATGATGAAGGAGATCCGCACAACTTGGAAAATGTAAGTTCTAACCCTTTCCACTATTCATTTCAAGGAAGTTTAACGTTGAGTAATCACAATTTTATTGTTAATTTAGAATCACTCCTTATTTAGAGAAATAGTGTTAATGAGAAAGGGTCTAATCTTCCATCAAAGTTTTCTTAAAAAGGCTGTGTCCTTTTTTAAAAAGTACATCAATCTTGGTAATATCGAAAGATTCTTCTTACAAACACTTTTACACCTACAGCTAATCAGTTCCTCCAACATATCAACCGCACAGCCTCCATCCATCCAATCTATTGCAATACGATCTCCCTCTACCTTCCATCCATGATCACTCACGTCAGGGCTACCAATATTTATTTAAAGAGATCTTTTCCAAACAAAAGCCTGGTAGTTAGCACGCTTGATTGCTTTTGCAGAGCATCGAAAGTTGGTGGGAGCAATTCTTCAGAGAACTTTCCTTGCTGAAAAAGCTCTACACGTGCTTCGTTTACTTTTTTCTTCTTACTTCCGTATAAAACACACACACCAATACACTTAATATCGTCTGGAAATTTCTCATTATTGACTATGTGTTGCCAGCATTTCAATTTCTCCTTGCCATAAAAACAACTAGTACTATCACAACCTTAAAACAAGGAGAAGAATAATTGCCTCAAAACTGGTATATATCATATGTAATCCAATAATGTAATCGACCACTTTTTCCGGATAAGAAGATACGATCGCTTGTATGTCTAAAATACGTCGTTTATCAGCAACACCAATTTCTACAAACAGATCAGCATGGATCAGACTTTTCATTCCAATCCTGGTATCTGCTTCTTCGTGGTCACATCATAGGTCGGGGGCTATCATGGAAACTACTTTACCATCTGGTGAAAATGCTGGAGAAAACTTGTAAGAATTAGTACATTAGTGACGTAAAGAGTTAGTCTTCAATTCATCGGACCTGTATTCCACGACAAGCCAAAAATGATAACAAGTTTCTTTTATTCGATCCAATACTGAGATATTTCTTCCATTGTGTGGGTACTTTTTGCTTAGGTTGAAGGATAGTGATAGCTTGGCCCCCACTTAAAGATCTTTTTTCTCTTTCCACTGATTTAATACTTATATCAAAATACCTGTCCCTAACGAAATCTATTCTAATGGCTTTATATCGATCAGCGACTTGCATACCGGCTTTGAAAATTTGATAGGCCAATTCGCCGAACGTTTGAGATGGAGTTTTCAGCCAATTATTGCCATCGCATCAACAACAACTACTTCGACATTGACATCTTTTGACGTGACACCTCATCTGATCATTCAAGAATTTGCAGTAAATTCGATTTTACGGTTTTACGGAGACTTCCTTCTGGTGTTGCTAAACTCCCAGGATATCGAGTTAAGCTATGGGAGAGTAATTCTCCGAGGTTTATGTCACGATTTTCTAATAAGAGTAAAGTAAGTAAGTAAACTTTATTCATACTCTTTATTCATAAAAATTGTTTGTGAATGAAATTTTTGAATTAAATAATATTTCTTATTGTACTTATACTGAGTTATTAACAACGAAGAAGAAATTATATATAATTCTTATTTTAATTAGGAGCAACTTTGTGATGCATCCTAAAGAATTTCAGAAAGAAATACATTTAAAGATTGGTGGAGATCATGATGGTAAATCTTTTAAAATGAGTTACCAAGTTTGTAATGTGGAGAAACCAAACAAGAAAAGAAATACAGTGGTGTTTTCATACTTTGAGGCAAAGGATTACCGTGTTAATCTTAAAGTTGGTTTACAAACATTCAAAAGTCAAATTGACCAGCTTCAACTGAGCCACTGGAGGTAAATTTAACTTCATCAATAAACCATCATGTAAATACTTTTTTTAGATCATTCAAGTTTGTTTTCTTATTAGGGAATATCCAATCAGAGTTTTCATGTTTGGTGACTATGAATTTTTGTGTGCCGTTTATGGCCTTACTGGAGCAAATGGTAAATTTTATTACATAATCGAAAATATTAGGCATATACCTGAAAACAGATGGAATTCAAAATGTTAAGTTTTATTTTTAGGAAGCCACTGTTGTTTATTTTGTAACATCACTTCAACTGAGATGCAGTTAGCAGATCGTGGAGCTTCAGAGTTTCGAACTTTAGATACTTTGAAGCGAGACTTTGAAAATTTCAATGGGGATGGTGGCAATATTAAGAAGGCAAAGTTTTTCAACAATGTCATTGGTCAGCCTATGTTCAATATTCCAATAGATCTCCCTGTACTCCATATCTCTCTGGGAACTTTTTTGAAATTCTTCAACATGCTAGAAGAAAAGTGTAGAATTATTGATTTAAAATTTTCAAAAAAGATTGCTGGTGTCTTCACCAGCAAAAACGATATTGAGGAATACAACATGATGCACCAGAAGGCCAAAGATCTGGAACATTGTATTGTTGATTGCAAAGAAAAAATTGAATTGGTGAATGATGCTATTGCAAGATCTGTGATTGACAATCCAGACAATGAAGAATTCATCAAAAAGACATATGAACCAAGACTAGAGTATCTTCAAACCAAATTAGTAAATAAGGTAAGTTTACACTTACAAAGCTTAGTCTGAATGCTAACCCCCTTATTGGAAAAAACTTTTTATAAAAAAAATTAAAATAAATAAGAAATAAAATCTAAATGAAAAAAAATATTTTGTAGGAAAAAGAAATGGAAAAACTTTTAAGATCACCATGTTTCAAAAAAAGTTATGGGCCTTGTGTAAAAAAGTTGGATGAAATTTTGTCAAAGTTAAAAGTACAGCGGCAAGCGTATCATGGAAAGAGTTTTGTGGGAAACCACGTTCATAAAATGTTGAAGGTATATATATCATTTTTATTTGGATTAAAATATCAATTAGTATGTTTTTATACCCTTCTCCTATATATATTTTCTTTGTATAGGTTGAAAACATTATCACACTGTGCAATTCATTGCCAATATTAATTGTTGGCCTTGGTTTTGCAAGCACAGAAATTCATATGGAAGCCATTGAAGTGTGCCAATCATTTAAACTCTTATTCCACAAATATTCGAAGTGCCACAATTTGATTAACGATTCACAAGTATTTGACAAAGAACGACTCAGTGAATTAGGTAGACTTATTGTCACACTTTCAAATATTTCATATTTTTATCACATATAGCTAGCTATTTATTAGTTATGTATATAACTGCTTTAGCTAGTTAGTATCATAGTCTGCCAGTAGTATAGTCTGTGAATGTATATATGTATTTGAGTTCCTAAGATTTTTTACAGCTGGCAAAATGTAAAAAACTGTGTAACACTGTTAAGGTCATCTAGGCAGTGGAGCTAGCTATAGGATAAGTTTTAAGAATGCAATAAAAATAGAATAAAAGTTAAAGCTAGCTATACTCATTGGATATTATCATTTCAGACCGAAGTATCATTGACTTAATGGCATACCTTAGAAATACGTGGCCAAAAGAAAGCATCACCCCAAAACTTCATTTACTGGAGGATCATGTTCTTCCATTCCTTAAAAGATGGAAAACAGGTCTTGGGGTGTATGGAGAGCAAGGAGGTGAAGGTATTCATGCAGAATTTAATTCAATAAAAGCGATTTACTGCAGAATGCCATCTTCAGTTGCCCGAGTTCACAGCATTCTCAAGGAGCACTATATTCGTGTGCATCCAAAGTGTATAGAGATGAAGCCAGAGGCAAAAAAACGAAAGAAAATAGAATAACAATATATATAATATATATATACAAGTTATATGGTTATTTATTAGTATCATTTGCATAAAATTTTCTAATTTTACATACCTTTGACTTCCACCATGTTCTTTTCCGATTTTTTCAGCAAAAAAATAGCCACAGCTACCATGCATCTGCCTGTTGTCATAACTCTTTTAAAAAAACTGTTAGGACTTTGTGCTTGATGTTATCGCAAAGGTACATGTTTAAGGATGATGATAAAACTTGAGTTAGCATCTGATTAATTTTTTTACACCTTTATTCCACATTTTCTCTACACCTGTAAATTTGAAGGAAAAATGTGTTCCTCGCCTCCAGCTTGATATTGTTCTGTCGCGTGGACTTGAATGTAATCTGTGGCTGCACTTGCCTTGGCAAGGCATAGGGCTGCCAGACCAACAGGTCATAATGATGTAATGTTTTACAGGGTCGATCAAGTCAGCGAGAAAAACGTTTTTTATAAACATGAGAAACGTGCGCGCGCGCGCCATTTTAAAATCTAACAATGAACACGTTGATTTCGTGCATGCGCATAATAACATTCCACCGCGAAATGAACGTGTGAAAGAAATAAAAGACAGCGTAGGTAAAATCAAAAATAATGTTCTTAAACGAATTCTCGACGACAACAAAAATATGAAAAAAAGAATTAGATTACTTGAAAAGGAAAACGACGAAATTTGCGAATCTCAAATGAACCTTGAAATGAAGATTAACGCCCAGGACCAATACTCCAGAAGAAATAATCTGGAAATCATTGGCATATCAGATGATATCGCTGATCGAAATCTCGAAGCAAAGTTAATAAGCATTCTTCAGGAAGTCGGTGTTACCTGTGATTGTAACGAAATTGAGGCTTGTCATCGCCTACCAAAGTCAAAGAGGGAAAGAGACTCGAAATTTCCAAAGCGCAATATATAGTTAGGTTCGTCAACAAGAAAAAGGCTGAAAAAGCGCTCGTAAACCGTAAAAAGTTGAAAGACAGTGTAAATCATCGTAAAGTTGCTATTTCAGATAATCTTTGCCAGCTTATAAAGCCCTGTTGGGAATGAGCAGTCAATTATATTACGAAGGTAGAATTGCATCATCTTGGTCTTGGAAGGGTTAGAATGAAAATTACAAAGTGTACGCACAATGATAAACTCGACCAGTTAAGTCTTAAAATTTAAATTCTAGAGGATTTGCTCCTCTAAAGAATATGCTCATATAAAGGAACACAATTCTTCCTTTTTCCAAGGAGATAATTGGCACAAAAATTGAACAAACAAACAGACAGAGAGAGTAGGACAGGACTTCTGTAAAGGGTACAAGGGTTTCGACTCATATTCCTGAACCAAGGTACCCAAAATGTCTAGCTGAGTCACCTCAAAAGAGGTCTGCGAACTATTAAACCAAATATAACAGATGAACCTTTTAAAATTTTTCATGTAAGCGACTTAGATTATTATTATGACGATGTTTCCTTGGAATAAGGTAAATTTAAACCTGTGTCTTTTTCGCGCCAAAAAAGGGCGTTTTTGTTCGTTCACTCGATTTAATAATTTATTTATTTATTTTTATTTTTTTGCTTGCTTGCTTGCTTGCTAAATCGGTCATAATAATCAATTTTCACTCCCCCCTGTAGTTTATCATCTTGTCTCGCTTTTGAAACGCTAAACACATCTTTTGACACATCCCATTGTCATTTCGTGTGCTGTGTCATTTCCTGCTTGTTTTCGTTTGCTCTCATATGTGATTATCTTGTTTCTATAGGCTTGTTGATATAATTTTTGTGTTATATTTTTATGTTCTGTGTGTTTACTTATAAATGATGTGGAAAGTCTGTTAATTCAAATCATAAGGCTATTCAGTGTGATATTTGTAAATCCTGGATTCATACAATGGTCTCAATGCTGATGATTATGTATCTCTCCAAAACTCTTATGATCTTTGGTTCTGTTGTAAATGTATCAACAAAATTCTCCCCTTTGACTCAACAACTCCCCCCTTAGTTTATGACAAGACTCTTTCCTCTATGGAAATGAAAAGGTTTCTCTCCCAGCTCAACTCTATTGAAATCAACGAGGTCCCCCATCCTGAAACCATGGGTGATGTCAACTGCAAATATTACGATCCAATTGAATTCTCTGCCCTTCAAGTTAATTCTGATAAATTCTCGCTTTTTCATATGAATATCGCCTCTCTGTCTAAGCATATTGATGAACTAAAGATTCTGTTAGGCCAACTTGGGCATGACTTCAGTGTTATTGGTATCACTGAGACTAAATTCCAGACTAAAATCCCACCTATTAACTGCGATCTATCTGGTTATTCCTTCACACACACCTACTGAAGGTGAAAAGGGTGGTGCTCTTTTGTACATCCCTAATCACTTGCAATTTATTGAACGTCCCGACCTGGATACTCTTGCATATAAAAGCAAGAAGCTTGAATATAAATTCATTGAAATTATACGGACTAAAGATAAAAACATGATTGTTGGATGCATCTACAGACATACCTCGATGTCTGTTGATGAGTTCAACAATCATTTTTTATTGCCTCTTCTTGAGAAAGCGTCTTCAGATAACAAGTCTATCAGCCTCCTTGGAGACTTTAATATTGACCTTCTAAAGTCTGAAACAGTCAAAGAAGTGTCCGATTACATCGATATTACTTCGCAATTTAACTTACTCCCGCATATAATTCTGCCCACAAGAGTTACTGAAGTTTCAAGCACGATTATTGATAATATTTATTTTAGTTCAGCCAAGTGGGACACTGTGTCTGGTAATATTATAAGTTCAATATCTGACCATTTCCCTCATTTCTTAGTTTTAAAAAACGTGTCTGCCATCAATCCTTCGCACACCTCTGATGATATATTTGTTCATGATTGGAAGAAATTTCATCACGATGACTTTCTCACCGAACTCCACAATAAAAATTGGGATGATATCCTGCAATTGAATGTAGATGATCCCAACTTATTGTTTGACAATTTTTACAATTGTATCAACAGTCTATTGGTCAATCATGCTCCTCTAAAAAAAACATGCAACAAAAAAAGAAGAACAAAATCCAATCCTTGGATTACTAATGGTATCCTTACCTCAATAATCAAAAGAGACCATCTGCATAAATGCTTTTTAAGAGAGAGAGAGATCCACTTTTAAAGTCTTTCTTGCTAGAGAGTTTTAAAACGTACCGCAACAAAATTGTATCTCTATGTAGAATGAGTAAGAGTAATTTCTTCAATAAATATTTTAGCAATAACCAAAAAAATATTGGCAATATTTGGAAAGGGGTTAAAAATATTATTTCTGTTCGTTCTTCTGTTTCTGCTTCTCCCACCTGTTTGAACATTAATAACTCTGTTGTAACTGATCCAGTGACAATTGCTAATTCTTTTAATGATTACTTTGCTTCGATTGCAGATAACATCAGGGGGAGAATAGGAGTAACTACATCGCAATGTAAAACTAGTCTTTAAGACGGAAAGTTTAATGAAAAAAAGGAGGTTTCTCTCCAAAGAATAAGAAGCCGCTACAAAACTTCTGTATTCTCCCCTTTACAGCAATAATTGGAAAGCTAATTGATGTTGGCTGTACTGAAACAAACACCTATGAATGTGGAAACACGAGGATTGGTGAAATTCACTCATGCTTGGGATCTGGTGCGGGCCCTTGAGTAAGCATCCCCTGCCTCCTGCAAGACACCAGCCACATTCATTGACACCGTCCGCCAAAACCAATAACTTTTGTTAAGCTTTGGAAAAAGAAAAGTCAACAGCTACAAATCGTGAATATCCCGTTCACTCGAAAACATTTCTCCTCTTTTCTAAAACATTCTACTCCTAATTCGATATTTCTTTCACCAACTGATGATTTAGAAGTTCTGCATTGCATTTCTTCCCTTGACCCTGGTAAATCTTCTGGGCCATTCAGTATTCCTGCCCATATTTTAACTCTTGTTAAAACTGAATGATTATGAGATAACAAGACAGCAAGCTGTGATGATGGAACTGGTCTAACGACCCTTGAAGTTAAAATTGTAGAGGTTATCTATACCACTTTCAAAACTTATTAATTTGTCTTTCACAACTGGTATATTTCCTACAAACCTAAAAACTGCCAAGGCCATCCCTATTCATAAAAAAGGATCCAAATTGGAATTAACAAATTATCGACCTACCTTATTACACGAAATTAACGCTGTGTGGTTATTAACGCGGTTGACTTCCAACCGCGTTAATAAAAACCGCCCTTAATTTCTGTCCGTGTTAATTAAACCGCCCTTAATTTGTGATCTAAAAAAAAAAACGAAAAAAAATTAAAAACTGCCTAGTGTATACATACATTATCATATACATCATATATATACATTTTTTGTCCTCAATTTTCGCGCATCGATTAAATTTCAAGGCTATTTCTCGCAGAGGTATGTTATCCTGAAAAGAACAAGACGGATACTAGATTTTAATAAATTTTCAACGAAAAGAAATACTAATTATAACTAATGAGTAATCATACATTAATCGTCACTACAGTTTTCAGCAGCTTCTTCGCAATTACTTTCTTCTTCATTGTCACTTTCCACTTCCTCATCGTTATCTGAATCTTTGATTTCATGGCCAACAAGTTCTTCCAAGATAGCTTTGGAGCTGTCGACATAATCCAAATACATTGCATATTGAACTTCTGCAACTTTTGCTGTGTAAATCGAAAGTTTTTGTATGTTCAGCCAGCTTACTTCCATTTTGATTTGTATTTCAAGCCCACCCTGAAGTAATGGGGATGGCCTCCGTTTTTCATCATTAACAAAAGCTTTGAATTTCTCTCCTCCTGCCATAGCATACCAAGTATAACGGGAAAGTTCTCTAGGAATATGTCCAACAGTTATTTCTCCTAATCGACCTCTCAAGAGCGCTTGTCCAGCCACCGCAAACTTATCGTACTTGTTATTGTGTTCACGCTTAAAAGATATTTTTTGCCCAACATACGGCTCCCAATTAACAGTGTTGCAGTAAACATGAAAACCTCTAAGTGCAGTGAAAAATTCAAAATGTGTATCTGCCATAACTTAATTTACTATACACCAGAAAATAAAAATAAGTTTAAATGAAAGTTCTGAGTTGATTTTTGTAAATACGCTTCCAATTCGAACGTTTTTTCTTTCTGTCCGATTATACAACAATAGGCACTATAAGAAAAAGCTAAGTTTGAATGAAAGAGCTGGATCGAGAATAAAATTTATTTACAGAACATTTTTATTCTGTCTGGTATTCCAGGTTGCTCTCTGTTGCAGAGCTAAAAAAAATTATACAGTACCCCCTTTCAATATTGTGACGTGGCAGAACAAAGGAGAGCCAAATAAAATGTTCTCTTTTGAAGGAATTTTTTTATCGTGGAAAAACACAAACTGAACCAGACGAAACAAAATTCAACTCTTGAGAAAAATGTCGCTTTTTAATTATTTTAAACGGACAAAACCAACGGATGCCACTGAAGCATGCAAGTCTGTAAAAGAAAATCTACCTGAAAACATCAGTATACTGGAAGCCAACTCTGTTCAAGAAATGCTAAACGCACAACCAAGTATAAAACGATTTATGTACAAAGAAGGGGAAAAACAGGAAATAGCGAAGTACTCACATACACATGGTACTGCAGCCGCAGTTAGAAAATTTAAAAAACTTTACCCAAGCTTGAGCGAAAGCACTATTCGCCCGTGGCTAAAGAGATACAGAGAAGTTTTGAAAGAAAAACGAACATCAGATGTGCCAGTTTTAATCGGAAAAAACGTGGAAGGCCACTTATTTTAGATGAAGAACTAGACACGAAGCTGCGATCGATGTTAACGTCCTTAAGAACTGCCGGTGCTGGTATAAACATACATGTTATTAGAGGTGTTTTAATGGGATTAATTGAGTCAAACCCTGATAAATTTGGAAAATTCATTAACTTTGAAGTAACTAGAACTTGGGTTAGATCATTGTATCAACGCATGAATTTTTCACGGCGAGTTGCAACCACGTCCAGGCCCGTAATTACACGCTCTTTATGGAACGAGGTCAGGTCATTATTTCTTTACGAAATTTCAGAAAAAGTGTTACGTTACAAAATTCCTGACGAATTGATTATCAATGCCGATCAAACACCATCTAAGTTTGTTGCGACCGATAATGTAACAATGGCAAAGAAAGGTGAAAAACATATCTCCAGAGCGGGTTCTAGTGACAAAAGATGTATAACATTAACTGTTTGTGAATCTCCCGATGGAAAAATCCTCCCATTCCAGCTTATCTACCAAGGGAAAACGCAGAGATCACTCCCAAACTTCGGTTTTCCTGACGGTTTTTGCTTATCTTACAATGAAAAGCATTGGAGTAACGAAAAAGAAAGTATTCGCCTCATTGAGGAAGTCTTAGTGCCCTATATAGAAAAAGTGAAAGACGCGAAATTTTTGCCAGCAAATCAGAAAACCCTTTGGATATGGGATGCGTTCAAAGCCCAATCTACTGAGAAAGTAAAAGATGTACTCTCTCAACACAGCATCGAGTGCGTTATGGTCCCTAAAAACATGACGCATCTGTTACAACCTCTAGATTTAACGACCAATGGTAGTTTGAAGAAGTTAGAGAAGAGAGCCTTCAGCAAGTACTTTACGTCTTCGATAATGTCAGCCCTTCGCGAAGAACCGAACCGCGATGTTACTTCAATCAAGGTAGATTTGAAGTTGTCTACGTTGAAACCGTATCATGCCAAAGTGATGGTCGAGGCGTACGAGTTCCTCCAATCAAAGAGAGGAGTTAGTATTATAAAAAATGGTTGGCAAAGTGCTGGTATTACCGCCGCCGTTGAAAATACTCGGGAAATGGGTACAAATTATATTCATTTCAACCCATTCGATGCTATGGAGTAGACATTTCTACTAACTTTTACATTGAATTGTTGTTGAATAAAAAATGTTTAGTCACATGAAAATTGTCAAAAATTGTCTCTAACCGCGTTAATTTCCACACACTTAAACTAGGTCTTCTCAAGCAACTGCGTTAATTAATGACCTGTTATTTTTAACTGCGTTAATAACCACACAGCGTTAATTTCGTGTAATAAGGTATATCTTTACTCTCAAATATTGATAAAATATATGAAAAAATCTTATACAAACGAGTGTATGGTTTTCTCGAAGCAAACAAGGTCCTGTACAAGCAACAATTTGGCTTTAGGAAAAATTACTCGACTTCTCAAATTCTTCTGAACATCTCTCAAAAAATTATGGATGCTCTTGATAAAGGAAATTATGCATGTGGAGTGTTCATTGATCTTCTAGAGGGTTTTGATACGGTTGACCATGAAATTTTGCTTAAAAAGCTTTTTCACTATGGAATTCGTGGTACCCCACTCTCACTATTTAAGTCTTATTTAACAGGACGTCAACAGTTTGTATCCATCAATGGAGATATGTCAACTAGTAATCTTATCAGGCATGATGTCCCTCAGGGCTCTGTTTTAAGACCTCTTTTATTTTTAATTTATATTAACGACCTGCATTGTTCAATTAATTTTTCTTTGGTGCATCACTTTGCTGATGACACCAATCTCTTAAACTTCAGTAAATCTTTGAAACAACTGGCCAAACAAATGAATTTAGACCTCAAGCTTCTTTGCCATTGGCTCAATGCCAATAAAATTTCTCTTAATGCTAGTAAGACTGAGTACATTGTTTTTAAAAATGCACGGAAACCTCTTAATTACGATTTTAGGCTTTTTATCAACGGTAAAAGGCTTATACCTAGTTATTGTATTAAATATCTTGGTGTTCTATTAGATTCTGATTTAAGATGGAAGTCTCAGATCAATGATACTGTTGCCAAGCTCAAGAGGGCTAATGGAGCTTTAGCTAAACTTCGTCACTTTGTGCCTATAAATGTTCTTATTCTAGTTTACTATGCCGTTTTTCATTCACACTTGCAATATTGTAATCAAATTTGGGGTCAGCCTAACAGTCTTGATGTTAATCGTATTACTGTTTTGCAAAATTTTGCTATTCGACTCATGTCTTATGAATCTCGAAGAGCATCATCCAGTCACCTGTATGGTAATCTTAAGCTCCTTAAATTCTCTGATATTGTCCAATGTCACAATTTTCTATTTTTACATCAACTATTTCATGAAAAATTGCCTGCCTCCTTAATACATTTGCGGTTGACTTCACCCATGCTCAAGGCACTCGGCAGAGAAGATTGGTTTGCTCAATCTCCCTACCTTTAATACTGTTTCTTTTGGTAAAAACTCAATTAGATTTAATGCCATTAATTCCTGGAATAAGTTGCAGTCTTTAATGACTAGAAAATTCGTTTCCATTGATTATTTTAATCTTAGAAGTGATCTGAAAAAGACTTTGTTTCCTCTTACTAATCCTTCCTGAATTGTCAGACTTGCCCATTTGTTTCTCGCATGGTTGTTTATCATTTGACCCACTATTATGTGTGGTGTGTTGTTTTGTGCGTCTCATATCGTTTACTGTAATTGTCCAAGGGTGGCCATACCCTTTGCCTTAGCTTCATGCTATTAGGTATGGTCTCCCTTCAATAGCATTATATATTTTAATTTTGTTACCCTGACTAATTATTATATTTATTTTCTTTTTCTTTATATTTATTTTCTTTTTATTTTAATTGTATATAACTGCTATTGATAAATGAAAAAAATATCTAAAATATCTAAATATCTAACATATATATCTATATTACAATACCCGTATACGTCTGTCCGTCACGCAAAATGGCTACCAATATTCCTTTGATCTTTCCAAATCTTAGTATTGATTAAAATATATTTGAGAAATTAATTTATTTCCTTACATAATTTAATTATTTTAATTTACCAACCTTAATTAAAAAAAAAAAATGGGTGATTAAAATGAATGCATTATTTAAATACGCCATTTTTAATAAGAATTACCCCTGTGATCTCAATCGCCGATTCCGCTCAGGAGCCACAGAAAACAAATAGGACAGTTTTACTTGCTTTGTTTTGACCGCTCGCACGTAGTATACCAATCAAAACGCCTGATTCTTTGAAAAACCAATCCAAGATTTTCGCAGCCTGCAGATGCCAACGAAGGATCATGATGACGATGGCCATTTTGGTCATTGATCGTGGTCATTGATAGGTTTCTAGGTCTGTTTGACCTTTTTGTCTTCTAACAGCTTTTTATTTTGTAATATTTGTTTTCTGTATGTTCTTACATGTTTGGATAAATATATTGTCATGTTTTTTATGAACAAATCTTAAACGCACCATTTTTAGGATTTTTGGCTAGGAACGAAGATTTTTAAGGATCTAGCTAGCTACCCTTAGTTATTACTATTCAGTTTGGTATAACAGCTTTTTATCCTAGCCAATATTATTTATTTTTATAGAGAATAGGAGTAACTACATCGCAATGCAGATAAAACTAGTCTTTTAAGACGGAAAGTTTAATTAAAAAAGGAGGTTTCTCTCCAAAGAATAAGAAGCTGCTGGAGAACTTCTGCATTCTCCCCTTTACAGGGATAATCGGAAAGTTAATGGATTTCGACTGTACTGAAATAAACACCTATGAATGCGGAAACACGAGGATTGGTGAAATTCACTCATGCTTGGGATCTGGTGCGGGCCCTTGAGTAAGCATCCCCTGCCTCCTGCAAGACACCAGCCACATTCATTGACACCGTCCACCAAAACCAATAACTTTTGTTAAACTTTGGAAAAAGAAAAGTCGAAAGCTGCAAATCGTATCGTTTTTGCTTTTACCTACTGACACAGAGCCCAGGGCTAAGAGAGGTAGACTTGGAACCCAGCCCTTAGAGAGGTTGTGACAAAGAATAAAAAGCAGCAAACCTGGAAACAGAAAAGCTTTCTGACCTTAGACATGAACACTTGAGAAATCGTATCGTAATGCTTGGGCTGACCAAGAAACCGCCCCTTAGAAAGGTAGACTTGGAACCCAGCGTCGGCAACCCAGAAAACGAAGTTGTGTTATCTAGCTGGCTCTGGATAAAAAGTGAAAGTGAAAGCCAAATGCACTGTTTGGCTGCAACACAATTCTTAATTCTTATGCTAAATAAATGCAGTTAGGCAGCTACCACTTTTATTACTGTTATGAAAGCTTATGCTGCAAAATAAAATTGATGACTATTTTTTTTAACTGAACAGGATAACGACATGCGGTTTCTTGCATGTTTTTTAACCGAAGTCCCGATAAAGTTTTTTTAAAAATGGTGTTACGCTTATACTCATATGCGACACGGTTTACCTGTACTAAGCGCTTAGTCCAGTGTTAACAAGGGCTGTTTCCTGTGTTTCTGTTTAACCGAAGTTGCAATAACGTTTTTTCCGGAAAAAGCTATTACACCTATATATGGATGTGTCACATTGTTTACCTGTACTAAGCACTCAGCTGGGAGTAACATTTCTTTTCGACTTTCACCGGGAACATTCTCCAAAAAATAAAAAAGGTTGGCCAGCTGTTTATGCTATGACGGGTGACAACGAATTGCAATCTGTGTTTTTATTCCAGCTTAAAATGTGGTATTTTTGCAAAAATTATTACACCGGAAACACCATGAATTGTGTGCACTTTACTCAATTTACTACATACTACATTTCTGTACTAAAGCGCTTTACCTGAATGTGTGGCACAGTTGACGGTTCTTATTAATCACTCATTCTGGTGTTCAACGCCGGGTAACACAGTTACTTGTGGCTTAACTCTGCGTTTCAACAGAGTGTATCCTGTGTCATGATTAATTTGTTAACGTTTACTGCAACTTATTCTGCAAAATAAAATAATATTGACTAATTTTTTTTGCTATGACTGGGTAACAACGGGTTGTAAACTGTGCTAAAAGGGTATTAAGCATAAACATGTGCAACACGGTTAACTGTACTAAGTGCTCAGTCCAATGTTAACGACGGGCTGTTTCCTGTGTTTATGTTAAACCAAAGTTGTGATAAAGTTTTTTTTGGAAAAAGGTATTGTACCTACATGAATGCGCAACATTGTTTACCTGCACTAAGCGCGCTGCCTGGAGTAACATTCCTTTTTGAACTTTGATGTATACCTGTACTAGAGTGCTCCACTTGAATGTGTGGCACAGTTTACTTATTAATTGCGCCACAGGGTTTTTAAATGCTGGGTAAGACATTTACTTGTGGCTTACCCCGGCGTGCGACGCCGGGTCCCCGGCTAGTTATATAGTATTAGGGACTTTACGAAATGACGACGAGAACGGCAACCGCGACTTCTAAAGCGCAAAAGGAGCTTATGCGCATGCGCAAACAGGGTGATTCCCCTTTTTTTACGTTTTCGTGTAGCGGGACCGACGTGAAAAATGATATTTTGGCGTTCTGGGAAAACGTGAGAAGAAAATGGCTGGCAGAGTGTGTTTATATTTGATAAACATGCAGAATCATCACCTTTTCACAGGTGAATGATGCAGAAGAGTTGGATATTTTAGCATTATTTTGAATATCAGGTCGAAAGTCATTAATCTCTATGCTTGTGTGTGTGTGTGTTTGGATTTTTTAAAGGTTTGTTATCAAAAATATTTGGTCAGTTGTTGAGCTCTAGCTAGCTAGCTGGCTACGCTACATGTATATACTAAAGCCTTACTTCCTTTATGAAAATTATTTATTTCTTCGATTTAGTAGAATAATAAAGTGTGGCTAGCTAGGAATGGGTGAAAAAAATGTTGATAAAAAAGCAAGGTTAGTAATTTTGTTACAATGTTAGCCTGTTTAGGAAAAACTTTATATATATATAGTAAGAAATTTAGCTTTCTACTTTGTCTCTAAAAATGTTGTTTTATTATCATCAATGACATCGTTCATTTGTCAGAATGCATGCTATTACATGTAAAAACAAATGTATGAGAAATTCAAATATTCTTTAAATTGTATATATATATTTTGCAATTTAGTGCAATGAGATGGACCGCAGAACACGATTTGACATTGTTAAAAGAAATGTTATTACAAGAACCATATAAATACAAGCATGGATCACCTGAACGTGGCCAGGTATGGGATATTATGGCCCAAACTTTGAACTACATGGAGGACTTATACTTTAAAGTTTCTCAACGATCAGTACGAGACCGTTTCAAAACAATTTCTGATAATTTCAAGCGACGTATCAGAGAAGAAGAGTCTGTTTCTGGAATCACCCCAGATTACACTGAACTTGATCAAGCGCTACATGATGTAATAGAGCGATTTAAAGTGGCCGACGAAGACCATAAGAACTTGTCTGCTTCTAAAAAAGCTAAAATTGATGAAGAAGTTGAAAAGGCCTCTGAAATGAGAAAAGGTCACTTGAAACCTTCAAGGAAACTAACGACCGTTTGGAAAATAGTGATGATGCTGAGTGTGGAACAAAGATGACTCCTAAACGTAATAGAAATAGTGGATCTGAAACGCTCCAATATCTCAGAAGTAAAAGTGAGACTGAAAGTGCCTTGAGGACACAAGAACTGCAGTTGAAACAACAACAACAAAATACTATGCTAACCATGATGAACCAAATGCAGCAAACGCAGACTCAAATGCTGCAGCAATTCAGCGAAACTATGAAACAGCAAAAGGAGCAATCCATTGCCATGATGCAGGCTCAACGATCATTATTGTTAAAATTGCTGGAAAAAAAAGATTGACATTTCCCTATAAACACGTGTTACATCTTCATAAACATTTTCTATTAGCTGTTGATATATAAACAGTGTTTTCTGTTGATAAACATTTTATATTCTGTTGATATATTTATTTTATACATTTTTTTTCTGTTGATATATATATATATACATTTTTTTCTTTCTGTTGATATACTGTTTTATTTATACATTTTTTATTCTGTTGATATTGTTTACATCATGTATACAAATGTTACAAATGTTACAATCTGCTTTTAATTAAAAGGGTATATTTGCTTAATGTGTGAAGTATTCCTCAATGATAGGTGGTTCACAATCAAAGAAATTCGAAGTAATTGACCCATAGAAACAGCATCTTGCATTGTGTAACAATGCACACACAATATACATTTTAGCCACAGGGCTCATCCCAATCTTCAGATTTTTTTTGAAGTCCATGAATTTGAAAAAATTAATTATGTCTCCAAACACCCACTCAACTGACACTCTAACTGAGCTCATTCTTGTGTTCCACAATTTTTGGTCCTGAGTAATATTAGCACCTTTGAAACCTGATTGCAGGTGAACTCTCAGGGGATATGCTGGATCACCATAAATACATAGAGGCTGGTTATTTCTATCGAATGAATGTTGACGAAGTTGATTAAATAAGCCAGAATCTGCTAACATACCACTGTCGTGCCTCCTCCCCTCAACAGGACCATAAAGGTTTGCTACGAGACCATTGGGTGCAACCACGGACTGGAATTTAATGCAATGGTATCTTTTGTGACCATTATACAGCACTCTTTGTTGTTGCCCAGGGCGACTTACAGGTCTTGTAGTCCCATCTACGAATCCCCAGCAGTTATCAAGTGGAGCTCCTTTTTCATGGACAATGTTGGCAAATAACTCCAGGTTCTGTCTAGAGAGCCAATTTTGCTGCATATTCGAAAGCAAAAAGCCCCAATTCTCATAAATGACATTCAGAATATGATTTGATATCATGCATATTTGAGGGACTGGCCTTCCAAACCTAAACATAACATCTTGGTACCTACAAGGGTATGCAAATCTCTTCAAAAATATGCAAAGAGCTTCTTCTTTTTGCACAACCACTCCATTGTAGCATCTGACTTTGTCAGGCAGTTCAAAAACGTCGCAAAGGCGGTATATGTCCCCTTTACAAAATCTGAATTCACTTTTACAGTCATCTTCATTCAGTAAATCCAAATCAAATTTTTCGTAGTTGTTATAGCGAAGGTCAAGATTCGAAGATCTGTTTAGGTCATAGAGGAGTAAACATTCGTCATCATCTATCAAACGGTTAGCATGGGCTAAGAGAATTACTTCTCGAACTGTCTTGAGTTTTGGCATATTTCGATAAAGTAAACAAACAGTCTGGTTCCCGCCAAGAAAAAACGTAATGTAAGTTTTACGGAAGTCGAGAGCGGCGACGGCAACGGTTGAAAAAACTTGTGTTCCCGTTGCCGTTCCGGTTTTCGTCGTCATTTCGTAAAGTCCCTATTTATCATGGTTAACGGCTGAAATATAAACATTCTTCTTCTCCTCGTAAAAACGGCCTTAAGGCCGGTTTCCATACAGCTGCATTTTGCGCCCAGTCGTAAAATGCGCCGCGACTTTTATCACATATACCGAACCATTTCCATTTAGCGATTTTTGCTCACGTGTTTTTTGCAAAACATGGCTGATGTGAACAGACGATATTTGTTGCTGCAAAATTTGAGATTAGTCTTAGCATTATTTTTATGGCGTAGAAATAAACAACGTTGTAAAATACGTAAGAAAAACATGTGGATGAGACGACTTTCCATAGAAAGAAGAATCAAAGGACTATACAACGTTTTGCTTAAGGATTTAATGTTGTCAGATCCCGAGTAGTTATTTTAAGTTTGTTTACAACGTTGTTTCTTTGTGCCTCCACAGACTCAATAATGTTATTTTGTTTTCCATCTACTTCACTGGATTGATATATATTCTGATTCTCTACATTCATTTGGCTTTGACAAAAATTTAACACAGAAACGAGATGTTGTTAGCCATCTTGAAATGATCTAATTAAAAATTATTTCGTAATTTATGTAGATTTCTACCTTTTGATTGGCTGTTAAGCTGAAGCGCAAAATGTAGCTCGCAAAAAGTAGAGCCTGTTCAACTTTTTTTAAATCGCCCCAGCGCATGCAAAAGCGCGAGGTCAGCGGCATTATTCTGATAATGCGCATGCGTAGATCAAAAGTCACGGCGCTTTGCACGACTGGGCGCAAAATGCAGTTGTATGGAAACCGGCCTTTAAGAGATTACTTTAGAATAAACAAATCGTGTAGCAAACCTAATTGTCCGTTCCAGTATGCCTGTGAGTTGCTTTAACCCTATGAAATGAATGGAATGAATGAATGAAATATCTTTTCTATCTCAAGTAATAAAATAAAGTAATAAATACAAGTTGATTTTATATTAACTTAGGGAAAGCTAGAGATAAGGACCGTCATATAGTACAACTAATCTCGCGATGGCCCTGAATGGAACATTTATTATCAACAAAGAAAAATTGGCGATGAGTTAGAAGGCTCAATGAACTAAGCCACCACACCCCCCCCCCCCCCAGAAATAAAATAAGACAAAAAAAAATAACATGAAAAAAATAAAATAAAAATGAAAAATAAAAAAAAGACAAAAACTATGTACATTAACGTAGTTTACAATAAAAATATGATATCTTTATCTAAATATGTAAATATCTCTATCTATATTTATAAATATATCTAAATCTAACAGAATGTATTGAAAATATAACTATAAGAGTAGAACAAGATACTACATTTTATACGGACGAAACAGCACCTGCTGGGCAGTTAGAGATTACTAAGGTGTAATTTAATAGCCTTGGATAGGCAGGATTTTTTTATGGGCCAATTATTTAAATTAATTATGCCAAGGTTAACGAGATTGTTCCGTACACTTATACATTGATTTCTTATTGAACAAGTACCGTATTTAGTAGTCCTGACATTCTTGCGAGTCAGACAAAGGACGTTTCGGGTGGCATGACCATGAGCATCTCTTCTTAATGTAAAGAAACCAATCAGAGGTTGAGGTACAGTACCAGACAAAACAGAGTTTACAAAAAGAGCATTTTGTAGTTGGATATGTGATCTGAATTTGGGGATGCTTAATTGACTGTAAAGGGGGTTACTTGGAGATCTGAAATTTGAGAAGGTAAGCAAACGCATGGCTGAGTTTTGTAAGGAGATAATTTTATCGACAAGAGAGTTACCCTTCTGACCCCATACACTGCAGCAGTATGTCAAGTGAGACTCAAATATGCTAAAATATACTGCGCGTAATATACTTAATGGCAAAAAGTGCCTAATTTTTGAGATCATGCCATTAGCTCTTCTGAGTTTTTTGACAAGTTGGATAGTGTGGGACTTGAAGGATAGAAATTCATCTAAAAATACTCCTAGATACTTGACACTTTGAGAAGGGTATAACTTTTTACTGTCAAGTTTAAGCTTCATAGTATGACATTGAGCTTTATTTGGATGTCTGAAATATAGGACTTCAGTTTTAGTAACATTTAGGGCAATTTTATTAGCTTTTAGCCAGTTACATAGTGAACGAAGGTCTTGATTCAAGAGTATATTAAGATGTTTTATGGAGTCGTTAATGTGGAGAAGATTAGTGTCATCAGCGAAAAGATGGACAATAGAGTTTTTTATGGCAATGTGTAGGTTATTAATATAGATTAGAAAAAGCAAGAGACCTAGGACTGAACCCTGAGGGACACCTATGCTGATGTCTAAAACGTCAGAGTCATAAGCATTAATTGAAACAAACTATTTTCTATCAGTCAGATAGGATCTGAACCAGTTATTTGATATACCTCTTATTCCATAATGTTCAAGTTTTTTAAGTAAAAAGCTGTGGTCAACAGTGTCAAAAGTTTTTTTAAGATCAATAAAAACTCCACAGACATGTTTTTTGTTGTCAAAAGATTCTCGAATACGTTCAGTTAGGCTGGTAAGAGCATGACAAGTCGAGTGTTTCTCTCTAAAGCCAAATTGCCTCTCAAAAAAACTTCCCTGTTGAGATAAAAAGTTGTATATGCGTTTGTACATTAGTTGTTTAAAAACTGTTTCAAAGAAATCATCCAAGTCACAAGCAACTTCGAGTCCTTTAAGGACACGAATCCCCAGGGCGTAACAAAGAGCTCCACTACCTTGCCTGCACAAGAATCACTACGCACGCACTACTAAATTTGGGCAACACATGTTACTTAAATTCCATTTTGCAATGTTTTAATGTGTTACCCCAGTCACCACAGCCATCTCTGCAAATGATTCCAATATGGCGATAGGTAGAAGTTTTGTAAGTATTCTACGCAAATTATCCTCCTCCAAGGTTCCAGTGAACCCTTCTTCATTTCTAACTGCATTAAAAGGCCATGTTTCTAATGCAAGGGGCGCTGCTTTTAATCCGTTCTCTCAGCAAGATGTCCTAGAGATTCTTGAGTTTCTCATACCAGAGTTGTCTTTAGCCTTTCCCTTCTTTGGTAGACTATTCAACACTCGTGTGAAAATCTGCACTACTCGAAACGCTTGCAATAATATTAGCACCTGTGAGCAAGTAAGTCCAATTCTTCATGTTTCTTTGACAAAAATGTTATATATTCCAATCTCTGTGGAGGTTTTCGTTTTCTCGTTGATGTTCTTAGTCCTATATTATTAAATGGTTCAGAACCAAACAAACTTGGGCCTTCTCGTAAGTAATCTTTCTTTCAGGATGTTTTATTATGTTGCCTCGAATAGAACAAACATTTCTTCAAATACAGCAAGCTATTGGTATATTAAGTAAGCTTGGATATCTTCTTCCTTATAAATGTTTCAAGTCATTATACTAATTGCTTCATTCAATCCAATCTTCAATATTGCATTACCTCATGGGGGTGCCTATTAATTCAGTTTGAATTGCCTAATTGTTTTGTTTGTTGTCTTTTTATGTTTATTAGTATTTTGTGCTTTACCACTGTTTTACGCGTCCTGTTTAATGGTCAATGTATTTTTTCTGACAGAATCCTTGTTAAAAGGGAGGGTTTTGCTATTATGCAGAATCTTCAGAGGGTTACAACCTCTAATAATTAACCAGCCGTCATTAGACAAGCTATATCACAACAGCCAGCTGTTTTGTCACTTCATCATCAAACCAGGTTTAGGTACACTGAGCGAAAAAAATGTTATGTTGATGTAGAAAAGCAGTAACTTTCCCAAGGTTCTGGTAAAGCCCACATATGTTTTTGATGAAATATTTCCAGTCCATTTCCACGCAATAGGTCTTTCAAACTAGCATTAGTATCTTGGTGGTCAGGACCGGGGCGTCTCTACGTCTGCACAAAGTAGTAGTAATCAAAACATTAAACTTTTCTTTCTGTTGGATGATGCATATGAATATCTTTTGTGTGTGTTTTGTAACAAATAACGATGAGTATTTGTGAGTATATGTGGTAACATTATCAGGATACAACAAAATAATACTAATCCCATCAGGTTTAACAAAAACTACGGTTTCTCACAAAAAATACCGCTATGAACAATTAACATCTGGAGGAGCGTAGATAAGACGTCCGTCTTCCGTGTTGCCATCTTTTTAGACGATGTAATAAACTTGGAAGAATTTTGTGAAGCTATAAGTGTTCCTTTGCTCTTCCCTTTCCCTTGCTCTTCCTTTTCCCCTTAATTTTGTGAACTTGCGTTTCGGAAACTTGTGTTTTCAATATCTGTTTCTTTGACAAAAATGTTGTATATTCCAACCTCTGTGGAGGTTTTCGTTTTCTCGTTGATGTTCTTAGTCCCATATTATCAGATGGTTCAGAATCAAACAAACTTTGGGCCTTCTCATAAGTAATCTTTCTTTCGTGATGTTTTATTATGCTGCCTCGATTAGAACAAACATTTCTTCAAATAAAGCAAGCTACTGGTATATTAAGTAAGCTTGGATATCTTCTTCCTTATAAATGTTTCAAGTCATTATACTATTGCTTCATTCAATCCAATCTTCAATATTGCATTAGCTCATGGGGCACACCTCGTACACCAGGTTTAGGTACACTGAGTGAAAAAATGTTAACATTTTTATGTTGATGTAGAAAAGCAGTAACTTTCCCAAGGTTCTGGTAAAGCCCACATATGTTTTTGATGAAATATATCCAGTCCATTTCCACGCAATAGGTCTCTTAAACTATTAGTATCTTGGTGGTCAGGACTGGGGCATGTCTCTACGTCTCCACAAAGTAGTAGTAATAAAAACATTAAACTTTTCTTTCCGTTGGATGATGAATATGAATATCTTTTGTGTGTTTTTGTAACAAATAATGATGAGTAGATGTGAGTATATGTGGTAACATTATCAAGATACAACAAGGTAATGCTAATCCCATCACGTTTATCAAAAAACACCACTATAACAATTAACATCAGCAGGAGCGTAGAAAAGACGTCCGTCTTCCGTGTTGCCATCTTTTTAGACGATGTAGTAAACTTGGAAGAATTTTGTGAAGCTATAAGTGTTCCTTTGCTCTTCCTTTGACCTTAACTTTGCCAACTTGCGTTTCGGAAACTTGTGTTTTCAATATCTGTTTCTTTGACAAAAATGTTATATATTCCAATCTCTGTGGAGGTTTTCGTTTTCTCGTTGATGTTCTTAGTCCTATATTATCAAATGGTTCAGAACCAAACAAACTTGGGCCTTCTCGTAAGTAATCTTTCTTTCGGGATGTTTTATTATGTTGCCTCGAATAGAACAAACATTTCTTCAAATACAGCAAGCTATTGGTATATTAAGTAAGCTTGGATATCTTCTTCCTTATAAATGTTTCAAGTCATCATACTAATTGCTTCATTCAATCCAATCTTCAATATTGCATTAGCTCATGGGGCACACCTTGTACACCAGGTTTAGGTACACTGAGCGAAAAAATGTTATGTTGATGTAGAAAAGCAGTAACTTTCCCAAGGTTCTGGTAAAGCCCACATATGTTTTTGATGAAATATTTCCAGTCCATTTCCACGCAATAGGTCTTTCAAACTAGCATTAGTATCTTGGTGGTCAGGACCGGGGCATGTCTCTACGTCTGCACAAAGTAGTAGTAATCAAAACATTAAACCTTTCTTTCTGTTGGATGATGCATATGAATATCTTTTGTGTGTGTTTTGTAACAAATAACGATGAGTATATGTGAGTATATGTGGTAACATTATCAGGATACAACAAAGTAATACTAATCCCATCAGGTTTAACAAAAACTACAGTTTCTCACAAAAAATACCGCTATGAACAATTAACATCTGGAGGAGCGTAGATAAGACGTCCGTCTTCCGTGTTGCCATCTTTTTAGACGATGTAATAAACTTGGAAGAATTTTGTGAAGCTATAAGTGTTCCCTTGCTCTTCCTTTTCCCTTGCTCTTCCTTTTCCCCTTAATTTTGTGAACTTGCGTTTCGGAAACTTGTGTTTTCAATATCTGTTTCTTTGACAAAAATGTTGTATACTCCAACCTCTGTGGAGGTTTTCGTTTTCTCGTTGATGTTCTTAGTCCCATATTATCAGATGGTTCAGAATCAAACAAACTGTGGGCCTTCTCATAAGTAATCTTTCTTTCGTGATGTTTTATTATGCTGCCTCGAATAGAACAAACATTTCTTCAAATAAAGCAAGCTACTGGTACATTAAGTAAGCTTGGATATCTTCTTCCTTATAAATGTTTCAAGTCATTATACTATTGCTTCATTCAGTCCAATCTTCAATATTGCATTAGCTCATGGGGCACACCTCGTAAACCAGGTTTAGGTACACTGAACAAAAAAATGTTAACATTTTTATGTTGATGTAGAAAAGCAGTAACTTTCCCAAGGTTCTGGTAAAGCCCACATATGTTTTTGATGAAATATTTCCAGTCCATTTCCACGCAATAGGTCTTTTAAACTAACATTAGTATCTTGGTGGTCAGGACCGGGGAATGTCTCTACGTCTGCACAAAGTAGTAGTAATCAAAACATTAAACTTTTCTTTCTGTTGGATGATGCATATGAATATCTTTTGTGTGTGTTTTGTAACAAATAACGATGAGTAGATGTGAGTATATGTGGTAACATTATCAGGATATAACAAAAGTAATACTTGTTTTTTGATTGGTGTCCCTACTCTCCAGTGGAGGATTCGAAGTATCGTATGTAGAGAAAGGATGTTGTGTGGGTAAAGGGATGACCTAAGAAACAAGGGCTTCATCAGACGCACAGGCCTTGCTTCTTATACCGCTTTCTGCTCGGGTAGTGAAATTGATCCGTGATAGAATCAAAACAACCCGACCTGGCGTAAGCGGTCGGTCATTTTGAAGGGTCTGTTAATAACGGAAGGGTTACCTCTATATATTTCTTTCTCGATTTGTTTGTTGGCCATGGTTAGCAGATTTGGTAAGTAATCGATGACAAACCACGTGCGATGATTAGCGAGGTGAAAAAGGAAAGGGAAAAATGTGCTTTCTCGTTGCTAAAGAAGACTGAGTCACGTGATTTCATGGGTAATGTACAGTTTGTGAGTAGTGAATATACAACAAGGTAGAGGGGTAGTGCTAGAGACGTGGAACACGCGCGCCTGGGGGTAATCTTGATGAATAGAAAACTAGGCTAACGGCCGAGCTAGCGTGTATGTACAGTGCTAAAAGCCGTTAAATGTGCACAACGTTAGTCTTCACTGTAAAGGGATAAGGATAAAGGATAAGGAAATGGTGAAGGTACTCACGACCCGGAGGATGAGGAGGATAACCTCTTCAGCCCATGTGTTGCCAAAGGCAATGAAGCATCTGCTGCCCTTCCCAAGTTAGGACCCTCTGATATGTCCCCCAATTTTACCACCACTAACGAGCTCCCACCTCTAAGTCCATCAGAGGAAGATGATCTCTTGAGGGGGCGAAGTCCTACAGTTACACCAGGGGGAAAGCAACTTTACCTTGACAAGTGATCCTTCCTCTGAGAAAGAGTTCAGTAGTATAGCTATCAGTGCTATCACTGCTGCTTCTGAAGTAGGTACCACTCCTGCTCAAAACAAACAGCCTGCCACCTCTAATAATGACTCTACACCACTCCCACACACTTACAGAAATGCACAATCCCTTTACAATACCTTACACTCAACCATGGACTATCACATTAACTAACTTAAAACCCTAACCTTAACCAAACGTATTGACCTAATACCTGAAGGACTCACAGTGAAACCTGATGACCACATGGAATGACATATTACATAACGCATCCACGCAACTGAGAGATACTATGCTGGAGTATCACAAAACACAAACCAACAAATTTAGACAGAAAATAGACACATTGACAAACAGCCTATCTAGCCCACATATAACTGAAAAACTAAAAGAAAATTATGTAACTATAAATTCCTCACAACAACTTAAACGACCACCATCCTCTCCAAGACCGAAACCATACGTAACAAAAAACACACGACAACAAACTCCAAAACGACCAGCTACCACAACAAGACCTCGACCTGACATGACAAAAAAGATTAAACTAACTGAGCAACAAAATACTAACAACTATCCACATACTACACATCATAGCCAAGAAAGATTCCATATGCCACACCACAGACCTCTCATAAGCACCAGACAACAACAGAGCCATTTCAACAATAGACGTAATTCCACTCCTACCCGTCCACCAACACATAACAATATACAACACAGAACTACAAACAGACAAAAACCACAACCACTGCTTGACATCCACTTTGACCATAAGGAACGCAAGAAATACTCAGCCATGTGACTAAGCACAAATAGAAATTGTAAGAAAAAAACAAAAAATAAAATTAATCAAAATAATTTCCTAAAACGACTAACTACAAATTTATCCTCTTACAAATTATCACATTTGGAGGAGAATATCCTTATCAAAGGATTAAAATTTATACCCACCACATCCACTTTTTTAATTGATCATTCACAACCCCTAAATAAATTTATAAGGTCTATGAGCCTAGGATATTACTTTCGCTCATGCAACTCAAGCCTAACAAGGTTAAAAAATCCTCCAACTGGAGTCCGCCTCCTACCCAACATCCTAATCTTCAGGAATATTTCCATAGAATTATTATTATTATTATTATTATTATTTACCCAGGATAGCCTCTTCAGTTTATATAGGAACTGTTATCAATGAGGGTCCTGCGAAGGGAGTCCTAGTGCATTTAAAGCTCCCATTTGAGCTACGGAAGGCATGCTTGACAACAACCGCTCAACTAGACAGCTGCCTAAGATATCAATCCTATTCTCATGCTGAACGTTAATCAGAAAGGATCGATTCACACTTTTATAGTCTCTGGCATGACTCGGTCGGGGTTTGAACCCAAGACCTTCCGCACAGGAGGCGAACGCTCTACCACAAGGCCTCCAGTCCTACCCAATATCTGGCCTGACTCTCCCATTATTGCAACTATGCGGCATAAAAATATCAAGGATTTACTTGTCAAGGCAAGGGTTGTATAAGCTCCCGACCGTAAGGTTAACTGGGTCTCACTAGTCCTCACAAAACCAAAATGATTTTAAGACTTAATATAAACCTGAAAATTTTCAAGATCATTATTTACCATAACAACATTATTATACCATATCTTCTGTAAGGAACATCCCTCTCTCTCTTTTTAGGCCCCCGTCCCAACACGTTGTTTGCCTCTGAATCGCTGATATGGATCCCTCGACATTGGCACATACATCTTCGTTACCAATCGAATTAAAAAATGTGATGCAAAAAAGCTACTATCATGTTAGTAAAAATAAACAATGACGTAACAATAATGGTGGAATATGGTAAATCCAATCACCTACTGTTCGATAATGACGTTTGTTTTGCTATACCAGTATCAAATAAGTTCTTACGACACTAGACAACAATACGAAAACCCTATTAGGAAACACGTGGGAAACAGCAATATTTTTATACTAAAACGACATGAGAATGTAACCTAGCTAATCGTCATCACTGTTGATGTTTTACTGAAGTAACCTACTGCGATACCGGCTGTATCCTTATGAAATAGAATGTATTACAAACAATTACCACTACCACGTGGTACGGATCAAATATAATGGATATTATTCTATTTGTAACGAATTAACATGTTATGCATAATACTTGTATTATATAACACGACTGTCAATATAACTCTTGTTATTTCATCAATTTTTGATATCAAACCCCTTATGTTTTTAGTCTTATTTTCGATTTTAATTGCTCCTTTGGCTATTTTATTTCAGTTCGCCCGGCCCTTTGTTGCGCACTTGGCCCTGAACAGACCCTACTCGCCGCGTAGTTCACCAATCAAAAAATTTTTTTTACTACAGCAAATACAGCCAGGTATGCGGTGGACCCACGTTTCGAGACTCCGTATACACGGGAGGGAAGGGTGTATGAGTACCTTCACCATTTCCTTTATCCCTTTACAGTGAAGACTAACGTTGTGCACATTTAACGGCTTTTAGCACTGTACATACACGCTAGCTCGGCTGTTAGCCTAGTTTTCTATTCATCCAGATTACCCACAGGCGCGCGTGTTCCACGTCTCTAGCACTGCCCCTCTACCTTGTTGTATATTCGCTACTCACGAACTGTACATTACGTCACTTACCCAAGGCGCAGTGGTGCTCTCAACCAATTAAAATCTCACCATTACAGGTGCCTTTCACCTACCAATTATATTTACCCATGAAATCATGTGACTCAGTCTTCTTTAGCAACGAGAAAGCACATTTTTCCCTTTCCTTTTTCACCTCGCTAATCATCGCACGTGGTTTGTTATCGATTACTTACCAAATCTGTTAATCATGGCCAACAAGCAAATCGAGAAAGAAATATATAGAGGTAACCCTTCCGTTATAAACAGACCCTTCAAAATGACCGACCGCTTACGCCAGGTCGGGTTGTTTTGATTCTATCACGGATCAATCAATTACCCGAGCAGAAAGCGGCATAAGAAACAAGGCCTGTGCGTCTGATGAAGCCCTTGTTTTTTGGGTCATCCCTTTACCCACACAACATCCTTTCTCTACATACGATGCTTTGAATCCTCCACTGGAGAGTAGGGACACCCAATCAAAAAACAATTACCATCAGGAGGAGCGTAGATAAGACGTCCGCCTTCCGTGCTGCCATCTTTTTAGACGATGTAGTAAATTTAGCTATAAGTGTTCCTTCGCTCTTCCTTTGGCCTTAACTTTGCCAACTTGCGTTTCGGAAACTTGTGTTTTCAATATCTGTTTCTTTGACAAAAATGTTGTATATTCCAATCTCTGTAGAGGTTTTCGTTTTCTCGTTGACGTTCTTAGTCCCATATTATCAGATGGTTCAGAATCAAACAAACTTTGGGCCTCATATGTAATCTTTCTTTCGGGATGTTTTATTATGCTGCCTCAAATAGAACAAACATTTCTTCAAATAAAGCAAGCTACTGGTATATTAAGTAAGCTTGGATATCTTCTCATTAGCTCATGGGGCACACCTCGTAAACCAGGTTTAGGTACACTGAGCGAAAAAATGTTAACATTTTTATGTTGATGTAGAAAAGCGGTAACTTTCCCAAGGTTCTGGTAAAGCCCATATATGTTTTTGATGAAATATTTCCAGTCCATTTCCACGCAATAGGTCTTTTAAACTGGCATCAGTATCTTGGTGTGCAGGACCGGGGAATGTCTCTACGTCTCCACAAAGTAGTAGTAATAAAAACATTAAACTTTTCTTTCTGTTGGATGATGCATATGAATATCTTTTGTGTGTGTTTTGTAACAAATAACGATGAGTAGATGTGAGTATATGTGGTAACATTATCAGGATATAACAAAGTAATACTAATCCCATCAGGTTTAACAAAAACTACGGTTTCTCACAAAAAATACGACTATAAACAATTAACATCAGGAGGAGCGTAGATAAGACGTCCGTCTTCCGTGTTGCAATCTTTTTAGACGATGTAATAAACTTGGAAGAATTTTGTGAAGCTCTAAGTGTTCCTTTGCTCTTCCTTTTGCCCTTAACTTTGTGAACTTGCGTTTCGGAAACTTGTGTTTTCAATATCTGTTTATTTGACAAAAATGTTGTATAATCCAACCTCTGTGGAGGTTTCCGTTTTCTCGTTGATATTCTTAGTCCCATGTTATCAGATGGTTCAGAATCAAACAAACTTTGGGCCTTCTCATAAGTAATCTTTCTTTCGTGATGTTTTATTATGCTGCCTCGAATAGAACAAACATTTCTTCAAATAAAGCAAGCTACTGGTATATTAAGTAAGCTTGGATATCTTCTTCCTTATAAATGTTTCAAGTCATTATACTATTGCTTCATTCAATCCAATCTTGAATATTGCATTAGCTTATGGGGCACACCTCGTAAACCAGGTTTAGGTACACTGAGCGAACAAATGTTAACATTTTTATGTTGATGTAGAAAAGCAGTGACTTTCCCAAGGTTCTGGTAAAGCCCACATATGTTTTTGATGAAATATTTCCAGTCCATTTCCACGCAATAGGTCTTTTAAACTATCATTAGTGTCTTGGTGGTCAGGACCGGGGCATGTCTCTACGTCTCCACAAAGTAGTAGTAATAAAAACATTAAACTTTTCTTTCTGTTGGATGATGCATATGAATATCTTTTGTGTGTTTTTGTAACAAATAACGATGAGTAGATGTGAGTATATGTGGTAACATTATCAGGATACAACAAAGTAATACTAATCCCATGAGGTTTAACAAAAACTACGGTTTCTCACAAAAAATACCGCTATGAACGGGATTACTTTTGCAGTTTTAAGCATACTGGGAAACATACCAAGTTCAAATGATTTATTAAAAAGCTGTGTCAGTGGGTCTCATAATGTATAAGCTCCTAATTTTAGTAACTTAGGGGATATATCATAGATATCTGCAGATTTAGAAACGTCCAATTTTAAAAAGCAGTTTTGCTATTTCACTTGGTTCTTCTTCATTTAGGAATATAGTGTGTTTATTAGGGTTTTTTAAGTTATCTTGAAATTTGGTATTTGGATTTGGTAGTTTTTCAACTAACTTGTTAGCAATGTCACCAAAGAATTGATTAAATTTATTTGCTACTTTTATTTGATCTGTGATAATATTACCATTGTCATTAAGAAAGATTTCACTATTCTTGCTACTTTTTTTGTGTATAATTTTATTCATTCCCGCCCAAATCTTTTTGGAGTTGTTTAGATGTTTCTGAAAGTAGTTTAAGTAGTGTATTTTTTTACCGGCTTTAATGAGGGTTTTCACTGAATGACGATAAAATTTATACCTGTGAAATCTGTTCTTAATCACAATGGATTTTTGTATACCTTTTGAGATCCACGGTTTTCGTAACCATTTACTTTCCTGGCTAGAGTAGGTCTTAAAGGCGTGAGTATACAAAAAAGGTGTGATATTTTAAAATGCTTTTAATTCACCAAAACTTTATTTTGATATATTAATGTATATATTTTTAGAAAGCCTATATGATTACCTATATAATGGTATAAAAATTATTAAGAAAAAATAAAATTGAAGGTTTAATAGACACGAAAAAAATGACCCCTCTCTTACAAATGCGATCTCTTTTACAAAACTACTAATTTCTCAAGTTTGCTGTTTGCTTTTTTGTGATCACAAGACATTGATCTAAAAACGTTTTTTTAATTTTTTCTTAATGTTTTTTACTTTTGGAGTTATTTAGTATTAAAATTTTTTCCACAATTTTTAACCTCTAATTGTCAGAAAACTCATCATAACTCGCGTTCTGCTCATTCTCAAGAAATAAAAAAAAAGCGTTTTTAGACTAAACATTCCTCTCCAGGCTAAGCGTGCTCTCCACCCCACATTAAATTGATTTAAAAAAGAGCTTCTAAGTTTCTTACAGAAATCTTATACTTCTGCATAATAATTGATCACTATGGTAACGACTATTTGTTAACAGGGTTTTTTCACATCTTCTGTTTATGCTGCACGTGTTCGCTCACATTCGCAATTATACACAGTTGACAATGGGTAAAACAAAAACAAACTCTAGAAACAAAAATCACGAAAAACCTGAACTTGAAAGGAAAAAAAGAAGTATGTTAACGGAGAATTCTCTTTCTTTATTTTTTATTAAAATTATTTTGTTAACTTTTCTAGTTATGATGGCACACTCTTCGTTAGCAGCCTTGAAGACTCGATTTCTTCGAGGAAAAAAAGAGGAAAAGAAAATAAACAAATTCGTTATTTTCATTATTGTTTATGATCAAGATGTATGTACAGAAAAGAGATAGGTCCGTGTGAGGCCCAGTATGCTTACCCTAAAACAGTGTTGGACTTCATTCGAGAATTGCTCCTGGTGATATAACGGGAGAAATACCGGAAGACGCATATGAAGTTACAATGAAAGAATTTTGTGACAGTTTAAACATACCTTTTGTAGAAGAATAAAAACATAAACAAAATATGTAAAATAAAAGACTTATAAAAGTTATTTTTGTTGTGTCGGGTGAAACCCCTGTGGCTTATATTGTGCACCTTCGTTCTTTTGGAAGGCGTCTTGTCGCTTTATTTCTCTGTATTTCCTTTTTTTCCTTCTCAGTTTGCTTTCTGCACGAACTGCACTATCTCCGCTTTCCACTCGTTCTTTATCCATTTGATGCCACTGACTGATTGAGGATGTGTGAGGTTGGATGTTTGCTAATCCCAAAAGATTGGATAAGGTATATTTCAATCCGGAATTATATGAGCAAACACTCAAACTCAAACCCAGTGACATCTCCATCGGCGAGATATACTGTTCTTTTGGACAGATATTCCAAAGAACACTATTAAAACACTCGTTTGCGTTCTGGTTACATACATTTTTACACCCTTCTAAAAAAGTAACGTTTGCCAATCTCTTAAAAATAGGTGTCACACATTCCACTAAAGCTTTGGAGAAAGGAGATTTAAATGGTTTATAAGTGTTTGTCCCATTAGCTATGTCACGTTGATAGCTGCACCAGCTGCTCTCCCCCGTAGGGCAATTTTCGTGTTGCAGATGTTCCAGAGTGCTTGCGTAATGTTTTAAAATTGCCCAAGTTTCAGTGGACATTTTTTCGGCGTTTCCTTTATTACGAATAGTTCGTCCATAAAAATTCTGCATCGCGTCGATTCTAGCTAGTGTAAGTCGACCTTCTCCACCAATACCTTTACCGTCGTCTAACTTTTTTCCTTTCATGTCTTTCACAAGCTTTCGTAAATTAGTCCCCATTCTCTTTGTAGCATGGTTGACACACTCCTCCTCTGGAGACACTGGGAAAGACTAGTGACACTTGGAAAGACCAGGACACTGTTTGCAATTGGACTGATAGACCGTTTTAAGGATTCGTTTTGATATACTGATTTTGTTTTTGATTTTAACTGGACCCTAATCCAATGGGTTAATTAGTCGCTAGTGAAACCTCACAGTTTTGGCGACGCTGTGAAAATTATAGCCTTACCCTGTGCGCCAGGCAACGCAGGGCTGACTGTCTATATCCTGTGCGTAATCAACCCCTATAGTTATGACTTCTTTTGTATCCAACCTTGAAAAGAATCATTGCAAAAAACAAAGTAATACGGTACACCAAAAGCACTTATTGAAAAGTTGTAAAGTTGTTCTGGAGGATGTGTGTTCTCTTAGTGTTGCTGGAAAGCTTAAGACCACAGTTTCTGCTTCGGTTAAAATCCACAAAAGTAAATTGTGTCGCACAGAGAAATCACAACTTCAGAATTTGGAACGAACACACGTTGGAGCGAATTGGACAGTGCTGTGCATAGCAAGTTAAATACTTCTAAGCATCTATCTATTACTGAGAAAGTAAAAACACTTCAAAACTTGATTTATGAAGAAGGTTCAAAAAAATTTGGTTGTCAATCTTCAAAACAAACCAAAAACCTCTCCAATATTAACAGGCATGCAATTCGTTCTATAAATTTAATGAAGGAGAAGAATATTATTTTAGCGCAGATCTCTTCGTCATCCATCAAGGAAGAACTATCTGCCTTGCAACAACTTTTACATCATGTTAGAATAAAAATTAGGGTAATGCGTCGAGGTGAAAAACGAAGGTGAAGAAAGTGTAGTTTTAAAAATGCCCAAAAATTATTCAGGAAGGATCCCTACCAAGCAGGAAAAGACCTACTCAACCCTAAATCTTATGTTCATCTTTGTGTCGAACAGTCTATTTTGGACAACCAAAAATTATGCAACTTGAGTGACGATCTTCACGACTCTCCTCTGCCGGTTCTTCAAGGTCTTCCACCACCTCCGCAAATCAAAAAACCTTTCTCATCTGCAACTTTCAAAGTTTCTGACTTTGCAAGTGATTTACATAGACATAGAAACGCTTCAGTCCCCGGGCTGAACGGCATATCGTACAAAGTGTACAAAAAATGTTCAAAGATTTCATCCTTCTTGTTTAATGTATTTAAATGTTGTTTAAAAAAATGTATTGTCCCTATCCAATGGCGTCATGCCCAAGAAATTTACATACCTAAGTCAAAAACTCCTACGTCGACCAACCTAAAAGACTTTCGACCTATAGCTCTTCTAAATGTGGAAGTTAAATTATATTTTAGTATTCTGTAAAAGCGTCTGGAAACGCATATCATCCACAACGACAAGTTATTCAATACTTCCATTCAAAAAGGGTGCATGGAGAAAGTTCCTGGCTGCTGGAAACACATGTTTTTTGCTCTGGAAAGATATGGCATATCCCCAAGTTGGATTACCATTGTGAAGAAATACTACTCTGGTATGTACAGCAAATCATTTTCTAAATCTGCTCCAAGCAAATGGCACCAACACCATAAAGGCATCTTTGCAGGTTGTACATTGTCCATCATTCTGTCCTGTCTGGTATAAATGTTGTCTTAGAATATACACTGGCAACATCAGTCTCTTGCTACATTACATCAGGCAAAGTTTCCTTACCTCTGATAAGAGCCTTCATTGACGACATTAACCTTATGTCTTCTTCAGTTGCCGGCACAAAGATACTACTTGACAGGTGCGTCACAGCTCTTAGCTGGGCAAAAATGGACTTCCGTGCAGAAAAATCCCACAGTTTCGTCATCATTAAGGGTAGATCAATTAACAGCGCACCCTTCAGCGTTATTAGACCTGACAACGAAACTGACTTTTCTCCCTTTATTCCGTCAATTCATAACCAACCTGTACGTTTTTTAGGAAGGATTCATTGATGGACTGTCTGTTATTAACAAGTACACCGGTCCCCAAAAACTTTGGATCCTGCAACACCTTTTAATTCCAAGAATTCAATGACCATTTTTAATATATGAAGTTTCCATCTCAACTGCTGCCCGCCTTGAACAAAAAGTCTCACGTTTTATTCGAAAATGGTTAAATTTGCACCACTCCCTTACCAACATAGCTTATATGCCGAATCATCCCCATGTCCTTTACCCATAAAGAGTCTCACTTCCATATTAAAATCTGCAAAAATCAGCGGTCACTTACTATTGCGCCATTCGAAAGATCCCATTCTGTCTGCACTTAATCCCACTGTAAAGTCTGGTACCTGGCGAGCGAACGAGGCAGTTCACACGGTTGTAAGTGAATTAAATTACAAAGCGATGAGAGGTCACATCCAATATGGAAAGGCCGGAATTGGAGTTACGAAGAGAGATGTTATACCACCTAGGGACACCTATGGGTATAGGAAATTGGTTTCCAAAACATCAAATGAAATTGAAGAAGAAAGTTACCTTTCCAGAGCATTGCAGATTCAAATTCAAGGCCAGTGGACTAGGTGGGGGAACTATGTTAAATTCGATCTTTCTTGGAAAGACATACTAGCTACCCCGCCAAACCTTTTATCTTTCTGTGTCCAGTCTACATATGATGTCTTACCATCCCCGAATAATCTAAAACGTTGGAAAATAATTACGGAATCATCTTGTTTTTTGTGCCACAAAGAAATCTGCACCTCTGCTCACACTCTGGGTGCATGTAAAATAGCTCTAGTTCAGGGAAGGTGTACGTTTAGGCACGATTCGGTGCTAGTGCACTTGGTTGACACTTTAAAGCAATTCCTGTCGGCACTTCCACTTACCGTCTCTAGGAAATGTAATTCTATGACTTTTGTTAAGGCAGGTGCTTATGTTAAGGTTACAGGTATATTGCATCTCACCAACGATTGGATAGTTGTTGTTGACACTAGTCCAAACTTTGTTTTTCCAGGCCACATTGCTGTGTCACAACTGAGACCTGATGTAGTTATCTGTTCAAATAAGCTTAAACGAGTTATAATTATCGAACTCACTTGCCCTTGCGAAGAAAATATAAACTATTGGCACTCCACCAAAGTCGCTAAATATTCTTGCTTGGTTAACGTAATTCTGTCCAGTGGTTGGCAAGTTGATTTTTTTGCTGTAGAAGTAGGGGCAAGAGGTTATTGCGCGAGAACAACCACGTCGTGTCTTAAAAGGCTGGGTTTTCCAACAAAATGGCATATACCACCGCAAAAAACCTTGGTAAAATCAGTATGATTGAATTGAAACTCAAATTTCTAATTGCGGCGACTTCCTGTTGTACAATTGTTAAGATACACATTAGTAAATGGGTCTTCTTTTAAAGACAAGTTAGTCAATTGCTTGCCTAAAAAACATCATGTCTAAAGTACTGTCTCACTCAGCTGACGATGTGTCTTTCAACAACAAGTACAACTTGTTTGCTACCATTAACCACTCAGGTACATTAAAAGCAGGTCATTACTGGGCCTTCATTAAGGACCAACAAAACACCTGGTTCAAATGCAACGATCGCTGTATTCCTCAAGTAGACACATTTCACTTGAGTAATAACCTAAGTAATAGCTAGGGATATTCATGTTATGATAAGTTATATTTATCTCATGTTTACCTATTTAATTCATTGTCAATTGCTTTAATATTTGTTGTTTGTGTTGTGTTCTGTCGCTGTTGTATTTTTCTGATTTTTACGGTCAATGTTTTTAGGAAATCCTTGCAACAGGTCAGATTTGCTTTTTTGAAAAATCTTTAGAGGGTTGCAACCTCTAACAATAGTATAACCAGCTCTCATTAAACAGGTAATATCATTGCAGCTAGCTGTTTTTTCACATCATCATCACAGTATCCATAAATATAAAGAAAATAGTTAAAGAAAATACAATTGGCACATATATTTTATTGTGCGCTACTGTTCAAAACTTGTCAATGTCTTGGGGTCGTCCCACATTTGCCATGCTTCACCAACAAAATTTCTGAACGCTATTTTACTTTCTTTGCAAGAATTGTATTTTCTTGCCATTGCCTTTACGATAGAGCGAATGGACTCCCATCGCATTTTCTTGATGTCGTCATACCACGGCCAATCCAAGAACCGTAGATGCTCTAAAGTATCCATTAGGGATGGATTGCCTACAAGGTCATCTTTGACAATATATGCAATCGCCGCATTTTTCACGTCGCTCGAAAATTCATTTGCTATATCAATCAAAATAAACGCATTGTTTATATTTGGATTGGAATTCAGGCAAATAAGCAAAAAGCGAATTACTAACTTTCAGGACATCCAGATGTTGTAAGGGTGGATGTTTCATTTAAAAAGGCTTTTCTTCTAAAAAAAACGTTGTACTATGTATTTTACAATTAACAAGAAAAATCAAGTTGAGCTCGACAATTACTAAGTAACTTACATGTTGACTTTGCAGATTTGATTCCGCTATAAATGTACATGATGTGGCCTGTTATGTACATCATTGCGTTTCCACATTGAAAACCAAATCGGGAAAATTGGTTTCTACCTCAATAGCTTTATCCTCAACGATTTTGTAGGGTACATCTGAGGAGTCGGTATCTTGTGAATTGTGTATAAGAGTGGTGTGCTTTCCGTAAAACCTCAATCATTTGTGCGTTCGAAACACACTCAGCAACACGAAAAAACACGTTCACTTGCTCATTGATGGAATCTTTGACAAATTTGTACGAACAATTCCGTTTCAACAAAAGATCTGGTAAATTCCCACGCGCTACCTAAATTGATATCGTAAAAGCGTGAGAAGAAATCTCGCAAGTAAAAACAAGAAGTCAGGTATAATTAGTACGCTAGCAATTCCACAAACCGATTGATTTTCCTCGGTTTAACATAGGAGTGATGTCTTTCGTATAAGGAGCATTCTGTTGTCCTATAAATTCACATGGAATAATGTTATAAGGAGATGTTTAATTTTTATGCAAGATTTGTGAAAAAGCATCGCATTATTAACAAATATATATCGACACGGTTTATAGTTTACTAACCTATGCATACATGTCCAGTCTTCTTAGCGTCACTCTCTTGGTTCCCTGCATAAGCAAATCCAATGCATGAATCTATATTGGTTAATTTTTAAAGAGTTCACTGAAGAGGTTAAGAAAACGTTAAACATTATTATTATTATTATTATTATTATTATTATTATTATTATCAGAATATTTAAACAGGATACAAAGCGTCAGCTACGTAAAATTTTATATAAAATTTACTACTGTTATCAATGCTAGTCCTGTGAACATAAAAGTATAAAGTAATAAAGTATAAAGTAAAACTTAAAAGGTTAGTGGGTAAAAACCAACCCTGCTCTCAGGGCCATTTTCCTCTTGAGATCTAGAGTAAGTGGGAAAAGGATCCTGGGATAGAGGATGGTAGCTATGGATAAAAACAATCTAAAAATTTATTAACATATACATACAAAATCAGTTAAAATGTTTTCTTATTTCAATTGTAAATTGACTATAAGATTCCACTTTTCTAATACCTAGTGGAAGATCGTTGAATATTTTAGCTCCTGCATAAGCAAAAGACTGTTTTCCTAATTCAAGTTTGACTTTAGGTAACTTCAGAAGATAACCAGAGTTTCTTGTCTTCCTGGAATGATTATTGATTTCGAAATAATCGTTAAAACTTGAACACAGAGTCTTATCCAGGGACTTCTTGACGAGACAGCACGCTTCCTTGTTGATAGCACTGATTATACACAGAACCTTTCGACCAACAATACGTTCAGCACGATTCATTAACGATTTCAATCTCTTTTGTTGGGTGTTAGTGTAGAGAAGCTTCACAGTGCTGCGGTACGTCAGGATTGGTTGCACCATCATTGTAAATATATAATATGCAGAATCCGTCGTTAAGTAGTGTCGTAGGCGTTTTAATAACTTCAGACGTCAACTGGCTTTCTTGTACACATGGTCAAAATTACTGTTGAAGTTCAGGTACTGGTCAACGATATTGCCGAGGTATTTGTATTGTGGAACATTGCTGATTGACTGTCCACGGTAGGAAACGTCAAGATGATTGTCAGTTGTTGATAATCTTTTTCCGGTTCCAAATATCATTGCCTCCGTCTTTCCTTTTTTCAGGTTGATAATTAGTTCGTTTTTCTCGAAGTAGACTGCAATCTTCTCCAGATCTTCTTCCAGATGTTGTTCAATTTTTGCTTTATTTTTGTCAGTGACGTAAATAACCGTGTCATCCGCATACATGACAATTCTGCTGTTTGTAAGACATTCTGGAAAGTCATTAAAAAACAATATGAACAACAGTGGTCCAAGAATTGAACCTTGTGGAACTCCTGACAATAATGGCTGTTTAGTTGAGTACGTCCCTTCTACACATACGACTTGTTCTCGATTAAAAAGATAATTAGTAATCCATTCTTGTTCATTTCCTTCGATCCCATACTCATAAAGTTTGTTTAACAGTATTCCATGTCCTACGGTGACGAATGCTTTGGTTAAGTCTATGTAAACAGCTCCCACCATATTCCCCTTGTCGATAGAATTTCTGATGTTGTCACAAAGTAGAGTTGATGCTAACTTTGTAGATCTATTACGTCTGTATCCAAACTGGAATTCTGTTAGTAATTCGTAATTTTCGAGATACTGTGAGAGTTGTGTATGTAGGGCTCTCTCCAAAATCTTTGAGAATATTGAAAGAACTGATATTGGTCTATAGTTTTCAGGTTTTTTAGTGTCACCGCTTTTATGTATCGGAGTAACCTTTGCATGTTTCCAGATAGAGGGTACAATCCCACTTTTCAAAGATAGATTGATTATGTAAGTCAAGGGCTGCGAGATTTCATTTCGACAATCCTTAATCATCCCAGGTGGTAACTCATCAGTACCAGATGCTTTTCTTCTCTTCAATGATTTAAGCTGCCTCTCGACGAAGCACCTCGATACGTAGGAAAATCGGAAAGTGTGATTGGTTCGTCTGTTTCGTTTGGTATGATGTCTCCATATATAATTTGATAATGTAACGATTTTTGATTTGAGATCGGTGACAACGTTCCTGAAGTACTTTGAGAAAGTGTTTGCGAGTGTCTGGTTTTCCGATGTTTTCGATGATGAATTTACTGATGCTTTTGATTTCGAGGGAAACACCACTTTGATAGCATCCCAAAACTTCCGTGGGTTCGACTTATTTTCCTCGATTAGGCCCCGATGGTACTTTCGTTTTGCTTCTTTGACTTTCGCGTTGCATTTGTTACGTGCACGTCTGTATTCCTCCCAGTCTTGGTCGTTGTTGGTTTTAGGAGCTTTTCTTAAACATCTGTCTTTAGTGTCTATATACCTTTTGAAGTCTCCTTTCAGCCAAGCCGCTGGTTTTCCCTTCAAGGTTTTCGTCCTAATTGGAGCGTGTGCGTCAAAAACCTTTTTCAGGGAGTCTGTGAAATAATTTGTTGCGGACTCGACGTCATTACATTGGTATAATGGTTTCCAGTTTATATTTTTAACATCATCAGTCAGTTTTTCTGGGTTGTAATTTTTATAATCTCTAAATCGCGTTGTTTTTTATTCATATTTAATGTGATTGAGTTTTCGTATGCATCCGATAAGTTCGTGGTCCCCGAGGGAGAGTGGTTCGACAATTACCTTTGAGATTGTTGACGGGTTATTAGTCGCAATTATATCGATAAGTGTCTCTGTTGTTTGTGTGATACGGGTAGGTTTCTTGACGAGTTGATCAAAACCATTTGTTTCGATAATGGTTTTAAGTTCTTTACAATCGTCTCTTTTTAAGTAATTCGCATTCAAGTCTCCCAGTAGAATTATTTCTTTCTGCTCTCATTGTGCCGCAATTAAACTGTCATTAAATGTAATGTTAAAATCTTTTGATAAATATTTCGATGTGTTTGGCGGTCTATAATAGCACGCTATAAAGAAAGATTTTGAGTGTTTGACAAAAAATTCGAGCCAAATACATTCGGTTGATTTATGTTCAAAATCCATCCTTCTTTTCCAGTTTAAACCATTTTTAACGTATACACCGACCCCTCCTCCTGAACCATTCTCACGATGTCTGGAAATATACTCATATCCTGTGATCTCATAAACGTTCGCGTTAGCAGTATTTTCATCGATATGCGTTTCAGTTAACCCAAAAATATCAGCTTGTTTATATGTATGAAGTAAATGTTGTAACGATGGAAAGTTGCACATTAAACCGCGAATGTTCTGATGTAGTATCTTCAAACCTCTATTTTTAAAATAGTCATCTAAACAAGGCATACAATATTCAGCTTCTGATCCAGTTCCAGGTGTGCAAAAAATTAACAGCAAAAAGAGCATGACTGCTCGCCACGACGCCATCTTAGAAAGCCGCATACATGTATTCGCATACATGAACAAAACAAAGACACACCGTTTTTCAACCTTGCCAACATGGATGTAGTTGACGTGCGTTGAATGTCTGTGGATATACTAAGAACAGAATAACTAGTCTTTTGGTTTGTTGACAGAGTAATCTGTTACACTCCTTTCAAAATTGACAACTAAGAAATATTTAACTGTTATTTATTCTTTGAGCCAAGTTTCGTTACTGAAACCTAAACTGAACAAAAGTTACAGCCCGCGGGCACTTTATGCCCCCCCCCCCCCCCATACTTACAAGGGTCAAAAAGCCTATACCAAATAGGGTTAAATGATTCCGCACGAAATCTTCCAATGAAGCCCAATTTCTACCTTCAAGAACTGGTTTTTTTATATTAATTGGAGGCATTCAGACCTATCAGGTAATCTGTTTTTTATTCTTAGATGGTGGAATTCTTTGAGCACTAAAATGGTTTTTTTTTTTTGACCAGACGTTCCAATTCCTGCCATATTTTAACTTCTGAATAGTTGCTCTCGTCCCTCCATGGTATAACGAACTCAGAGATTCTACTTGACGTCATGCATAAATAAACTATATAGATTGTAATGCCTATTGTCGATCCGTCCGTGGATGTGTACATATTACATATTATAATTTCTAGTCTCATTATTCATAGAATTTCCTATACAAAATTTACAAAATGCGAAATATACTAAATAATATCTTATAAATCGTTCCAACTTGGTCATTATGGCAAGGATTTCTTTCTGCCGTGTGTGTTAGTTTCTTGATTTTCTCTGCTTACTAAAGTTTCTTAACAGTTTTTTGATTTTAGCGTTTCTAAGCCATATGTTTTTTTATAAAAACAGCCTGTGCTACAATTTTAAACTTTTTGATGACTCAGATTTATTACGAAAATTTTTACTAAATTAAAAAATAATATGAGTACCTAACCTGCTTTATTCATTTGACATTGTTGTTGTCAAGATGTGTTCTGGCCACCTATTTTGCCATCTAGAAAAGTCCACAAATACAATGAAAGTTCAATTACCTTGAATCTACAGACTACCCTTGCAAAAAGGGAGATCTTGCACTGCGTTTTGATCTTTAGAGGGTGTAACAATTTTAACTTCAAGGGTCGTTAGACCAGTTCCATCATCACAGCTTGCTGTCTTGTTATCTCATATTCATTAAACAATTCTGCAGCAACGTTTAAAAGGCAAAGTAACTGAAAAACGCATACAACCTGAGGAAGCTGTTACTGTTGTTTGAAAAGTGTATTTTTTGTCCAATGTTATAAAAGAAGCTTCAATGTTCTTAAAAAAATATAAACAAAATATAATTAAACTTCAACAGCAATTACCGTTTGTTTTGTGAAATATTAAATTTATAATGCGGGCAGTAAAAGCTCGTAGGGAATTATATCGGCAACAATTAATTAACGTTTACCTGTATTTTCCTGTTCTTCGCCTTCATTGACAGAAGGGATGTCTAATGGAGATGATATAATGATGCATGTGAGTAACTTTCAAAGAAAAAACTGTCAGACAAATATTGTAAATGTAAGTTGGGTCTTAAAACAGTAGTAAACATATTTTAGGAAATATCCTTGTTTCCTTGTCAAAGTACTAGTCTTTTTGAAGTATCAAACTTTAAAATTTTGACTCTTACACTTCGTGTAAAACAGAAATAAACCAGAGCTTTAAATTAAGATGTGATAGACGACAACCCTATCCCCAGGGCATCTTATATTTTTTCTGACATCGGGACAGCGATACGAACGTGTCGGTCTCGCTTTGTTCGTTTTGCCATCACGATTTGAGAAAAAAGACATCATACGCTGAGAACGATGTTGGATGGCGAGAGTTTTAAAGGAGAATTGAGGTCGAAATTGGAGATACAATGTTACAAAGTCATTCGGTGATGACGTCACAAGTGCGAGTGCGGCTAAAGCGCACAAAACACAAAGTTGATGTTTATATTGAAAGAGTGCAGCACGACAGAAGGATGTCTGAAACGCAGAAATATTGTTATACTTGTGTGTTTGCTTAGATTTGTCTTTCACCTAACCTAATTTTTTATTTGTATATATTTAATATATCTTCTGAATCAAGGGATTTGGATTTTTTCTTACTAACTCGAGCAAATAAAATAAAAAAGAATAAATATCTGTCCTATGCCATTTTTTTGGTTGTTTTATAAAAATTATCTGTCTTTCAGACCTAATAATAATTCAATTGTGGACGTAAAATGCCAAGTTGTCAGGCAAACAGTTGATAAGAACCAGGTCTTCTATTTCTATGTTTGAAGAATTGTGCATGGTTCGGCTGATGTTTTTGTTTTTATATTCGAAACGGATAAAAACATGCATTTACATTATTACTTAAAAAAGCGTTATGTTATGAGTAAAACTACCTTGCATTCTTTTTTTTTTACTTCGGTGAATTTTTTTTTTTTTATCGACGGTGTCTGATGAAAGAAGTTTCGCGATGTTTTGTTATGCATCCAGAATCAAGTTTATCACCAAGTAAAGTTTCGTATTCTGTGCAGCATTTACATTCTATAAATGTCGGCATAATCGTACAAAACGTACATTTGCACCAATGCAGATTTTCTGTACTACTTGAGTTAAACTCGTCTTCATCGTCGCTATCGTCACTGCTAGAAGAAAACTTTCTTTTTTCAGTCCTTCTTTGCTATATTCGGGCTCTCCAACATATCCACACAAATAATCTATATTACTACCAACGGGAACTATCAGAGCTATCTTCGCAAATATCATCAAAAGAGCATAAAGAAACTATGTCGCTGTCTGAGGACGCCATCGCTAAATTAATGTTTAAACCTGCGGCTTGAAACTGTCTCGCACTACTGACGTCACATTTTTAATCACGTGACCTTGAAAAACTGCTAATTTACGGCTATATATAAACTTTTAAGAATTTTTATGTGCACCAATACATTCAGGAAGATAAAACGCTCATTTTTAAGCTAAGGTTGTTTTTTGACCTCAATTCTCCCTTAATTGATGTTATACTTCCTAAACAATTAAAAACTGACCTTTCAGGGTAATTTCTTGTAATTGCTTTCCTGCAAGTTCTTTCACAAGGCCAGCATATCGACAGCCAAAAGAAGCTTGCTAACCTTCATCGAGCCGATAGTATTTATGGTAAACACTAACATCGTGTCCCATTTGGTTATCCATCCATTCGTTTTCATTGTTTTGCAGCTCGGCAATTTGAGCTACTGTAGTGCTTCGTACTTCGAATAAGCTCAGGCTTTTCAAGTGATGGAATGCGCTGCACTACAGAGCTTACACATGGTCTGTTAATGGTTTTCTTGAGTTCCTAGATGGCGTTGCAAAAAGGCAAATGTTGTCATTCGACACACCAACATTATTTCATGCTGCAACTAATGCATCAATAGCATCCACATCTTGTTTACTTAAAAGGACCGGCACTTGTCGTTCTCTTTTCCCACGAACATGAACTAAATCAAGCCTAAAAGTAGTCAGATATAAAATTTTATTGCAAACAAAAAAAGAACAAATTAAGTGCAACAGGGGCATAATAAGACAGTGAATAGCTCCAATAGAAACTGGCTTTTCGTTAATGTCTTTTCTGTGAAAAGGCCGGAGCCTAAAGAAGTATTTTTAAGGCTATTAACAACAACACAATTACATTAAAACTACAATAAAATTGTTTACAGCCTATCTAAATGTTAAACTACACCTCAGTTATATCATAGGCAATCGCACTACTGTTTCGGCAACTGCATTAGTCTATGGAGCTATAACTTTTTAGTTAAAAGTGATTCAACTTAACCTTAACCATGAGTTTGAAAGGCAGCCTCATAATTTAGATATTGAATTTAGCACATACGCATTAGCCGCAGAAAATTGCACGGTGGATGTCCGTTGTTATAATGGAAATTTCGATAACAACCTCCCTGATATTTATATTAGCTTTTAAGAGCAAGTTTTAGAATATAGTCCAGTTGTTAGTCTATGGAATATCCATACATAGATTTTTATTGTGCTGTTGTTATGTTCGAAAGACAAAATTTTATACGCCGTGGATTTAAAAATGGTGCGCTCTGTCAAAATTACGCAGCCAGTTTCTTACAAACTCGAAACATTAATTATGTTAATGATATGAATAGCACACTTAGTATACAATGCTATATAACTAAAATGTTGTTCCCCATATAGATTTAGTTTAAGAAAAACAAGAAAAGCAATTACCATTGTACCTATTATTTTTATAACTCAAATACTCAACGTACTACTTCTTTATTTATCTACTGTTTCCTCAATCCATCCTGTTCTACACTTTTTATCACGTAAGATATTGCCACTTCATCATGGTCGATTTTAGCTCTCTACCTGCGATCCTAAAATATGAATAAAAACTCATAACATACTGTGGCGTCAGAGGCTTATCTATAATGTGAATATATAAATATAACATGCCTAACCTTTTTACAAGCCATTGTATGAAAAATAAAAGATTTTTTCTTTGAATAATTATAGTTTAGTTCTTTTCTTTTTTTCACTGATTTTTTTTTTAATTAAGAAACCATTTCCAAACAAAATATACATTATTAAAATTGTTTTTAAGGCTTGATTCGAAATATATCGTTCAAAAAATATAGGATTTTAATTGTTTTCAAGCTACAAAAAATTGTTAGGTAGATAAGCTATCTGGGCCAATTATTTTGAGCATTTGATTTTTAAACCTACTATCATTAGTAAGTTTGACAAGGACTTGCAAATTGAATTGCATTATAATGTTAACTTTGCTGCTTAACACTTGAGACGAAAAAGATCTTCTTTGTACGCATTGCACACAGACTGAGCTTTGTGCAGTTTATTAATACAGCTTTAGAAACTACTATATCTACATACTAAATGAATTATAAAGTTGGATGACATATCATTTAACAACAAATATTCGTTAGTTGCCACTATTAATCATTTGGGCACCCTAGGAGCAGGCCACTATTGGGCATTCATTAAAGATCGCAGCTGTGGCTCATGGTTAAGATGTGACGATAAAGCAGTTGTTAGAGTTGCACCATCCGATTTAAACAACTCTTCTGTCTATGTGTTGTTTTTTGTGAAAATGTAAAAATTGTCTGGTTAACATTCACAAAAAAGGGGAAGGGTTATCTTTCCCTAGCGGTTTTGTATTACCCCGGCTGTTTCTGTCACAAGCAGTCTACTGTGAATATAGAGTTTGCTCACTCTTCACTCTCTTATAGAGTAATCATAAGAAGCTTAGCAAGGGGGTTTGAATGTCTTGTCTTTGGGTGCGACGACCCCACTTTTTACCCCAGTCCAGTAGGGAGGCCAAGTTTACTCACGTGGTCTACAGGGTTAACGATCCTGCTGTACCCATAGTTATTCTTGTAAGAAGCTCTGCAAGGGTGTGTGAAATTTCTCTTTCATGTCGTCCTGACCAAGGCTGGTCCTAAGTATCAATCACCTATGTAAGGCTGAGTGTTGGGATCCCGTAACACGTGTAAAGCTACAGCCAGGTTGACAAGGCCTGGCGCATAGGTAGTTGTTTGCTTCCTTTTTATCGTTTCTATTTATTTTGTATATATATATACGTTTTATGTCAATATATGTTTCTTTGTTGCGATGTCATTCGTTTTACAGTGTTTCTTTAATATTGTTGTGTGCACATTATTTGTATTGTCCAGAGGGTTACTTTTTCAATTAACTTGGTTGTACAGACTATCCTTGTAAAAGGGAGATCTCGCTTTGCATAGAGATCTTTAGAGGGTTTAACCTCTACCACTTAAAATAAGAGTCATTAGACTAGTCAAATCACTACAGCTTGCTGTTTTGTTATCTCATAATCATTTTTGAGGTGTCCCTGCATTGAAATTATATTTTTATCTAGCGAATAATAAAAAGTTGTTAATCAAGTCTTTTAGATTTTTAAAAAAATCTTTTATCATTGTCAAATTATAGAATTTTGATGTCCAAAATGCTTGAACTTATATTAAAAGTCTGTTTTTAAAAAAAGCTGACCTGACATTACATTTCTACTTATAATTTAAGATGAGATTATTTATAAACTACAAACTTTACATGTCAAGATTCCATCAAGTTTTGATTAAGTTGGCAAGATATTATAAGTATGCATTCATACTTACCATATTATTACATTATTGATCTAATTACATCATCTTGAAAGCTAAATATCTTAAGAAGGGTAAACAACTTTTTACCTTTTAAGAAGAATCAATATTTTAGTTATTTGGAAAATTTGGGTGTGGTGGCAATGAGACACATACCAATTGTTGGCCAATTGAGACAGTCGTAGCAGTTTGTCTATCTTACCTATTTTCTGCCATATTTGTGCATCTTTAACACCTTTTGTGGTTTTGACACACTGTAAAACAAAAACAAATGTGTTATATTTTCTAAACATATTGTTATAAACAATTTTATAACAGAAAGTGAGAGAGAGATAGAGAGATGTGCATATTTTACATCTACCCTCACAAATATTGAGGGATATACCCTGTCTATTATTTCCAGGAGAGGCCATGCCTTAGATGGGGAGTCCTAAGATTATTTAAACCTCATTTTGAGCTATGCATGTGTGTTATCTCCCCAATTACCCTCACATGGCTTGGGTTATTGTAACATTCACTCGCCCATATTGATTTTAACCCTGGTCTCACGCACAATGTGCGAAAGTTATAACAGCTAAGCTACGGCGCCACATGTTAGCTACAAAGAAAGAAAAAGTTACAGCCTGTTGTTTATATTTTTTGCGTGTGCATGTCCGTTATCAGTATCCAAAGTTCAAGCGAATCAACTGCAGGTGAAATATTTTACTGAAATTAAATTTTACGGTTAAACTAATAAAGTAATAAGTTAGCTAGAAATGAAAAAAACCCTTGCAGTTTATTGTTTATATTTTTTTCCTATGGATATGCATGCACATGTCTGTTGTTCTGTGAAGCAAAATCAAAGCATTTCTTCATGACACAACTCATCTATCAGTAACCAAATTTTCAGGTGGAAATGTACTTATGGTATTCAGAATTTTCTATCTTTTTAATATTTATAGCTACAACTTCTGCTGAATTCTTGCTGATAACTATATCTCTAGCGTCATGAAGTTAAATAAGGCATTTGTCTTGTAAAAGCTTAGTATTAGCAGCTAGAGTAGTTAAAATTGGCAGGAGCAAAAGGAAGACTGTAGCAGTTTTGTTACCAAGCCCCTGAACCATCTATAAAAGGATAGCAAAGAAGAGACGTATGTGGTGCGATTGAACTCTTTTATGATCTGAAAAATTATTACGTTATCATCAAGTTACTCGATAATGTCAGTGTCATCGGAGATAAACACTCCATAATAATCAACTTTGATCACGTGATATGTTTTCAAAATATGCGCCAGTTATTTCACAGAACAGTGGTAAAAAACAATACACGTGCAGACCAGAGTTTTTTTTAACATGGACTGTAATTACACTTTAGTGTCAAGTAACGCTGAGAATGTATCGTGCGAAGGCCAGTTCAGTCTGGCTCTAAATAGTTGTGGTAAAAATCTCATGTTCATAATTGATTTTTGGAAGATTTGAGTACTCCTTCTAATGTATTTCAGTTATTCATGTTCCAAGGCATATGGAGACCTGTATAAATTGCCAGGGACGCCAGTAAAAACTATTCGCTATAACAGCAACACAATTTGGTGGGCTAAAGCCGTCGAAACGTCAAAACAACCCGGAAAGCTAAGATATGGGTTAGGAGAAGTCACGATGTCAACCCACATGTTTTTGTCAATTTACATTTTAATATACGGTATAACTTCCGTAACACAAAGCCCTAAAGTAAATCTCCAGTGACCTATTTCTTCACAGCTCGTTTAATCTTTGTTTGGAAAATTATAACTGGAAGTCCGGAAACTATACGTCAAACCGTTTTGTCGACCACTTTCAAAGATATTAAAAAGTTAACCTATTGGATGTTGGAACGATAACATCCAAGCTGGAATTCTAAGTGCGGTCAATTAGACAAAAAACTTTGTAAGTTAACTTTATTCCCAGAATTCGCAAAATTTAACATACTAGAAACGATAAGGATTTACGAATTTAGTTGTATCAACGCGTTGGAGTTTTATCTACACAAATCGCGGCAAGTAAACCTAACAAAATTGTTTCTCAAAACAATCATTAGACTGGGGTATACAAATAAAAGAGTCAACTGATTAAATTCATATAAAATAAGCACTCTTTCTCGTTTTATTAATACGAAATACGATACTAAATTCAATATAGCCTTTCAAACTTTAGGTAATTGTTAGACATACTATTTCTTAACATTTTGTCCTGCCATACAAAACAGCTAACCTAATTTTCGTAGCGTTCACAGAAACTATGTGCTCAAAAAACAAAGAAACAAAAAAAAGCAAAAGATATCGTTCCCTTTGACTGAAATGTTTCTACCGTTTTTTGTATTCTGTACATTCGGCGTTCGTATTTCAGCCTGGTCGGTAAAACCTTTTTATTTTTGGATTTTATTGCTTTCAATGGCTTCAAACCATTTCTGCTGACCGGAAGGATTAGACAATGTTGTTGTTGGTATTAGGGATAGACCAACAGTTGTCATGCTCAGATTTGTCATAAAATGATTGATCGACGGGAGGTGAAAGTTTAAGAGCAGCTGCGATCTCTTTCTCGAGGTATTGCAACACTTGCCTCATCGTCTTTACTGCACTTGTTTGGTTTGGATGGTGGTTGGTCTTTCGAAGACAGAATTGATAACGTTTATTCCTGCAACTGCTTGCTTTTCACGCTCTCTAAGATACACTTTCTTAGCTGTGGACAACGAATGTGCAAGCAAATAAGGTACAGGCTGTGCGCTATCTGATTGCTGATCATGGACGCGAGTTGTGATGTATTTGCGTATTATCGAGGTGTTTATGTTTCCTTTTGGCATTTTCAAACTATCGTAAATTTCAGAGCGTGTGTCCAAATGGAGTGAATTTGCTTACTGACATTGCCAGATTCCAACGGTTTTCCATTCCAAAAAAAAAACACCAACACCTATGTCTCTGTTGTCTTAATCCACCACACTTGTAGACCCTTCCGCCTCTCTCAGAGCATTACAACGTAAAATATCCAACGCTAGGAACAACCCATTCAATATTAACACACAGCAGGATGTTCCTGAGATTCTACCTCATGTATTGAACGACTTAACAGGGCCATCAGTTATTGCAAACAATATCAGTACCAACAAAGTAACTCAACGATATCATGTAATTTATGCCTCTTGTCTTTCAGTAGGGAGGAATGTCCATTGTGCCACTCCCTATCTCAAACAACATAACAGGTTCCATTAATTGTTTTTTGCAACCAGAATATATGTCTGGAAATGACAGATGGATGTGTGCACAGTGCCCTTCCCATCAAGACAGTACCCAGGAAACTGTCTTCACCCAGTGTGGAAATATACTGATCATCCAACTGAAGAGGTTTAACTGTCTCCAAGGAAGATCTGTGAAAAATAATAAATTTGTTTCTTGCCTTGCCCAAGGTGACGACGCCCTGAAAGTTCATTCCCATCCTGTGGATGATATATCATTAACAAACCAATATAAACAAGAAGCCGACCGGCTTTAACAATTTCCGCCACTCATAAGCTCTTGTGAGGTTTCCGTTTTTCCTAGGTCCGTCTGTTGGAGATACAGAAGTGGGTACGCAGGTTCCTCGTGCCTGCTTATGTTGCTTTCAAGTGAACAGGAAAGTAAAAAAACGTCAACAAAAGTTTTATAAAATGCATTTTGGAATGAACATTGAAACAACAGCTAGCAATCTCGGTCCCCGGTCCTATGAGCAACATCTTCATCGCTCACATTTACCCTTATAAATTCCATTTCATATCTCCTTGCGTGCGTACCAGCGTATGTGTCTAGAATGTAACTTGTCAAATGTTCAGCCTTTTAAAATTTTAGCAAAGCTGAATTACCTAAATTTGACATGTTCCCGCTTTCGTTGTGCACATGCGAGTCAAACAGAAAATAGTCACGTTTAGACCACAAGATTGCAAATGTGAACGCATTTACAAGCATCAACACCCCATCTCCGCTGTCAAAATTATCTTCTACGCGCAGAAAACTGATATCAGTAGCATCAAGGATACCCATGCTTGTATTCAAACGTGTAACTGACAAAAATGTTTTTTTCAACACATTCCGGAAGTTCGTTCAGACATAGGCAACGATTTTTCGCTAGTTTGCTAAAAGTTGTGTTTCTTATTTCGAGTATATTGCCGAGATCAGGTGTTTTCCAAATAGTAACTCGCCTAATCTTTAACCAACAGACACCTATTAAAGCATTACATGTACATTGTATGCCAGCAGAATCCCCGAAACGTTCGTCTGCTTGATTAAACGACCCAAGGATTACTTTATCAACAGGCCCAGGATTAGATTCTACATCACCATCTAAAAGGAGTCTGTCTTTATTCCGGAAAAAAGTTGCTGAATGAAATATTAGGCATTTTGAGGCAGACTTTTGCAATCGAAACACAGAGTAATCGAACTGGCAAATATCCTCGCACGTGTATACAACCCAACCGAGGTTACAACTTGCGCAAACCATGCTTGGGATCACAAAAGAACAAACTATGCAGAATTGAACGTCAATTATTTATACGAAGGGTATAAATGAAAACGCTGCGCAAATAATATTTTAATCAATTCAATTATATATTTCAGGTTCAAAACAACAAGTACGGGTATTTGAGTATTTGAGCTTTTTAGTTTTTAGTTTTCAGTATTCAAGTTTCAAGTTTTCAGTATTCAAGTTTGAGTTTTCAGTATTCAAGTTTTGAGCTTTGAGTATTAGTTTTTCAGTACTTCTGAGCGTTTCTCAGACACCACCTATCACCTAAAAGAAATAGAAAATCGATTAAATTGATGACAACATCATACACTGGAAAATGCAATTGACACTGTTACAATTTAGAGAAAGTTAAAATACTAAAAATGAGGCGATAAAAACATAACCACTTTAATTTCTGGCAAAATTTTATAGGATAAAAAAATACCTCAATAAACTGCTTGAATGCCGAAATGAACAATTATTGTATCCAATTCTGTACTAAAACCAAAATACATAAAAATTAAAATATGATGAAGAGAGAATAGCCAAACAATTAGGGGTGACTCACAAATCGAAAAGGAAGTGAAAAACTTCGAAGTTTAAATATTTTATACCGTAAAACATGAATTTTCAAAATATGTCGGATTGGCGTTCAGCATACACATTTTGATTTGTGAGTCATCCCATATACAAAACTACATCTGAATTTTTATTTTTTATCGGCCAAGATGTTGACTCCTCCCTCAGACAAATGCCAATAAAAAAGACCAACATCTTTTAGGAGAATTAGTCTGTAATAGGATATAGTAAGCCAAAACAATTTTTTGCCTGTCAGGTATGGTTTCTCATATATAGCAATATTCAACGAGTCATTATATTCGAGTAATTTGTTCAACGATTGTGATATTATATGTTCAACCAGTCATTTATATGTTCAACCAGTCATATATGTTCAATGAATAATATACAAGCAACGAAATATTTTCAAAATATCTGCTTTTTTCTTACTTGAAATGCAATACACATGTCTATTTCGCCTTCTTTGAGCTTTCAGAAAGTAGTGCCTATAATATTTTTGCATGATTATGTTTTGTGAGGAGTCGTTAAATATAAATATGGACGGTTAACATATATGAGTCGTTGCACACATAAGAGTCATTAAACATTTACAATAAACCACGTCTGATTTGTTGAACATATCACAATTGTTCACAATTGAACACAAATATTCAATTTGTTGAATATTGCTACGTGTGGGCAATCATAGGTCAGGATGTGTGCACATGTATTGAACTTTATAAACATTTGCAACTTTGTTTTGATTTGGGAATGTATATGCTCTGTCACTGTTAAATCTGAGAAAGGGCTTAAATTTTCTGCAGATTTTCAGATCAGAGTAAGTAAATTCGGCTTAGGCTGAAGAAATTGGTACCTCAGTTTATCATCGTCTCCATTTCAGGGAGTACCATGCAGGAAATTTTCATTATTCATTATTTTAAAGCCGTCACAATCCCTTCATTGCGCATGCCACAAAGCCACCATTTTTCTGTTTACAGTACATTGTCTCGCTCGGCCAAAATAAATAAATAAAAGGCCCTGGAACTAATGCCTAAAAGACATGTGCAGCAAGAACGAGTGTACGATTGATCAGTATTTTATCAAAATAGAGCAAAAAAACGAAAAATGTTGGTTGTCGTCGGTATGTGCGAAGCATGTCAGAAGGCTTTTTGAGATATTCTTTTGGTAATTTACCTCATACTTTTCTTCTTGTGAAGGGAAAGTAAAGCCAATAATAATGAAATTTTTTGAAATAATGAAATTGTTCATGGCGGTGGTAAATATAGATGCGGGCTGCCTGACAGTAAACTGAGGTACGACTTTCTTCGGCCTTAGTGCCACTCAATCTCGTCCCAAGGGCTTTTCTACGCATTTTATTAACATATCGTAGGCGTTTAGAAATTCTGCCAGACGAGTTTGGGTGCCACTGAAAAAATTGTTAAGTTGACATGATATATATATTATTGGTTATTCCAGACTGTCATGACATGCAGGATGCTTGGTATAGCTTGTCTACATATCTAAACAAATCAAATTTTGAAACCAAACCTTTGGTATGCTTAACAAACTTTTATTTTCAGGCAAGCTTATAGCTCCAAACAACGTGCAGGTTTTCGCTACCCTTTTTTACACAACAACGAAATTCCCTCACCTTTGAAGTGTCAAGCAGTTGATGCTAAGTATAAACGAATAAAAACTATTTCCAGTATAGTATATTAAAGCACAAAACTGTGTCTAGCCTAGCTAGTGTAAAGTAAAGTACTTTGGCTTAGAGAGCGAGCAAGCAAGAACTGCATACGGTCAACAACAGTCAAAATGGCCGACAATATTGCCAACGTGGCTTGTACAGGAACCAAAATTTTCAGGACCGAGGATTTAAAGCAAATTGGGCTACATAGATTAAAATTTTCTGAAAAAGATTTTGGAGAATTAATACAATAAGACACAAAGTTATAAATCTAGTTAGAAAACAAAATAATTTCACGAAAAATAAAAAATAGAACAGTACGATCGTAAGTCTGTGGTTTATCGAGATTTGCAAAAAGTGCCGGACGATAGAATGTGGAAACCAAACAATTTCCTCGCAGAGCGCGGAAATTGAATTAACTGTCACTGTTATTCATTCAGGCACACTGGCAGCTGGTCACTATTGGGCTTACATAAAAGATCAGAGTGTCAATACATGGTTAAAATGTGATGATAGGGCAGTGATTAGTGTCAAACCATCTGATCTAAATAACTCCACAGTGTATGTGAAATTATATCAATAGGAGGAGGGATCTCTTTTTTTCTAGCGGTTTTAAATTACCCCTGCTGTGTGTTTCGGATACAATTTACCGTTAATCACGAGTTGGCCCACTCGCCACTTTCCTAGAAAGTAATCTAGGAAGCTTAGCGACGGGGGCTTGACAATTGCCTTGTCTTTGGGTGTAACGACGCCAATAATGTTAAGATTGGAATGGCTGGCGGCTCACTGTTAGTTTGTAGGATGTGTAGTTGGTAACGCTATACATAAGTGTATTGCCAGTGGCAATGTCAATACATGGTAATGTTTATCAATACCTTGTTGTTTTAATTCTGATCTTTGTCAACATATACATGGTATTTATGGATTAGTCTTGTATTCAAAGAAATCATGTTGTAGTGGTTGGTAGCTCTCCACTAGTATGTATGAAATGTTAGATGTAGCGCTCCACATAGCGCACAAATAGTGGCAGTGTTTGTGTTAAGTTCAAGTCTTATGATATGTTTTTACTGCTTGTACACATTTGTTTTATTATTCTGATCAGTAGGTTTAACGTATTTTTTAACAGATTTCTATAACTATCTTGATTATAACCCCATTTTTGTAGGGAGGCTAAGTTCGTCCACTTAGTCTACAGGGTTAACGATCCTGCTATACCAGATGTTAGTAAGAAGCTCTATAAGGGTTTTCATTTTTATCTTTCTTGTTTCTGTGACATTACATCCACGAAGATTACCCCACTGACTTTAGGCTGGCCATGACCTACAGTTGGTCCGACGCAAACGGCTGGTCCGACACGAACGGCTGGTCCAAAGAAAATGGCTGGTTCAAAGCAAATGGCTGGTCCAAAGCGCCAACTACCCGTGTAAGACTGAGTGTTGGGATCCCGTAGCACATGTTGAAAGCTACTGCCAGGTTCACAAGTCCTGGCGCATAGGTGGTCTTTAGAGAGTGTAACCTCTACAATTTTAACCAGCAGGGTCATTAGACCAGTTTTATAATCACAGCTTGCTGCCTTGTTATCTGATAATCAATACGAATTCACACTAGTTAATGTTGGAGAATACGGTAGACAGAGTGATAGCTGGGTTTACACTAGCAGCAAACTAGGATATACCATCTGTCACAATTTGCTCGTCATACTGACACCAAGATGTTGCTGATGAATTAATCGCACTGAAAACATTCGTGATGCAGCCATATCCACGTAGAAATGCCCTTGATTTATCACAAACAATTTACAACTATTGTTTATCACCTGCCAGGAGAATAATAGAAAATTGATTTCGAATTTTGGCAAGCTGTTTCAGAGTTCTCCGAGGACTGATAATTGCAAATGCTGACAACGTAAAGTTCATTACGAAAGCTGCAATAGCACTTCATAATTTTCTTATGAAAATTCAATCAGCTACTAATCATATATTTTGTCCTCCTGGGCTATTTGATCAGGAAACTGTAAGATTTCTAAGACCTGGTCAGTGCCGGTCTGACATAGCTGAAGGTAGTGCCCTTGCACATTTTGTATTGCAGGGGTCTCACAACTTCACCAGGGATGCAAAAACAGTGCGAGAAGATTTCAAAGTGTATTTCAATTCAAATGAAGGTGCTGTAAGTTGGCAAGAAGAAATGGTAAAAAGCACAACAAATCCTCTCGATGAAGAATATTGAACATAAATAAATAACTGATAATTCATTTCATAAAACATGTGAACGTAAATGTACCAGTATGTTAAAAATATTGTTGCATCACTTATGGTACCGAAAGTATGTAATAATACGAGATGTACAGTGATCTGTAAATAAAATAACAACATCATTCACATTTTTGGTACATCTGCAGGTCTGCTCCGAACTCTACTTGAAAAAGAATTTCTTTGATTTTTAATCAAGAAGGCTTTTTAATAAAGAAATTAAAGCCATACAAAACAAAGAGTCTGCGTTATTTTTTTCGTTCCTGGCATTGGTTGATGGAGTCTCAAGAGGTTTACTCATGTTATTGCATACGGCGCTAACATCTTTCAAGGAATTTATTAACATAACATCCACATCTGCAGCCAATTTTATTTTTTTTCGTTTCGTTGCAATGGGCTTCAGGGCTTGTTAAAGATTCATCTGTGATATTAAAATTAACATTACTTTGACTTTCATTTGATGACACAGTACTGCGTAGAAACCAACTTCGAAATGTCTACATCTAGCAAGCTTTAAGTCAGCTGCCCCTGATTTAGTCTGCTCTTCTTGTTTGTGAAGTTAAAATATATATATATATATATTATAATAAAGTTTGTTGCACGTAAAATCATTTCAACATAACTTTGGAATGTTCATGTTCAAACAATGTTAACCTGTTCTCAAATTATACCCAAGATGAACACTAAAAGATATTCAATAACACTTAAAAGTAGGGATTAACTGAAGTACCATTTAACGATGCAGAAATAATCTCCCAGGCTTTTTTCTTTTTTAATTGATCCCTGTAAACATTCAATTTAGTATTCCATAAACATGTGTATTGTCGCACCAGTTCAACCAATACCTCAGGAGCTACTACTACTGTTCTGGAAACATTATTTGGTGCTCCTATGTTTTGCTGTCGTTGTTGCACGGTTTCGCTATTCTGTGCTTCTCTGCACAATTAATTGACATATCTCCAAATATTTTCTATCAATTGATCTGTCGCTGCACTGTTGTAAGAGCTTTCTTCATCAACAAAAGCTTCATCATTAACATTACCATATTCTTCAATTTGTTGTTGTTGTTGTTGCTGTTGTTGTTGTTGCTGTAAGTTGTTAAGGCGAATATTGATGTTGTTCCACCCAATTTTGTCGTAAGCTCCTGGCAGCTGCTCTTATAACAAAAACACTTCCCCTTTCTTTTCTCAGCAGTTGTTGTTGAACAGGAACTTGCTGCTGTTGTTGATGGTGGTAAAAGCGTGTCACAGAACTTGGAAAAGATCCAGACGCCATTTTGATTAGTTTTTTCCTGTCAGAGGTGAAATTTGATTGATTTAAGAAAACGGTCTTTAGGGGCACACCAATCATTTAAAATTTATATCTTTTAATTTCTCCAAACACTAACACAAACAGTATTTTCAGTAACATTATCTGGGAAAAAATGTCCAAGTATTTAAATTATCTGAAAACATGAATCAGAACTGTGATTAGCAAAAATATTTTATGTATGAATGCAATGATGAAGCCGTGTCACATGCTGAGATCGATGCATTATCGCTGATCAGGGCTTCATTTTCATTAATCATGGCTTTAGGTTCGTGTACTGTTAATGCTAAAAGTTTAATTTTCAAATTTAATTATGCACTATTTTCAAAGTTATTTGCTTCAATTTTCTTTTTAAAAACTATTTACAACAGGGTTGTATCTGGATGTGTATTATTTAAGTATAATTGACATACATATTTTATTGCAACACCTTTTATTTTTATCTTAAACATGTATGAAAAGCAAGTTTAACGCGTCACTCACAAAATATTTAAGAAATTGAAAAAGTTAGTTTATATATTGACAGAAAACATGATGAAAAGCAATGTGAAGTTAGTACACTGCGCCTCCCCTGTTACCCCAGGGCGGCTGGCGGCCGTTATCATTTTTGAAAGGCTATATTTCAGAATCTAGTGACTCTAGTGACTGCACACTCTTTCTAAAAGCAGAATAAATTTTCTACAAGATTAAGTTTCACGTGCCGCGCGAGGCGACGCAGCGAAAATTATAAATTACTTTTTTTAGAAAATACACGATTCTTTGAGAAATGGTTAATAGTAGTAAATTTTCAGTAAAAAAAGCTTCCCAAGAATGTATGTTTTTCCTAAAAACATGAAACTTGTTATAATGTAATACACAGAAAGAATAGGGTAAATTAAATTTTATTTGCGTAATCAGGTTAAAATTTTGATCAAGAAACTAACATCAATTTGTGTTAGGTCTCGAAACGATCAATGTTATAAATATATAGTTTCTCCGGACTTAAATGAAAATTATGATGATTTAAATTATTACCTTTATCTGTTCCTTTTGTTTTCGACGTGATGAAGTAACGAATTTTATCTCGTAATTGTAACGAAGGTCAGATTTATAAAGCTTGGATGGAATGTTGATTTTTCTTTTACAACAGTCGAAGTGATTTTACCACCACTTATTTCTTTCGAAAAATGCGTTTTTATGGCATCCTCCAGAGACACTTCCATGTTCTTCTCTGTTTGGCGTAAAACAGATCTTAGCTCCTTGCTTGTTTCTGCGGCATTTTTTGACTTCTCTTGCAGAAAATATGACCTTCTGGCTGTTAGCATTGAGTGACACATTAACTTTGCCAACTGGTGCTCCAACTCTGGTTTCAGAGAATGGGTTTTAGTGGCATACGACGTTGCGTTCCGTTAAGGCGTGGTCGCAACAAACTCCTTCCCTCAGCTTTATTCCAGAATGAATTCAGCTGAAGATGACATTTTATTTCTGCTCAAGCTAAAAACACTAACAATATATCTTTAATTTTCCATTTCCCCCCTCGTGAACTCTTTAGTTGTCATATTGGCCAAAGCACCAGTCCTTGACACGTTATCAGAGATAAGTTAGTATATAATCTCGAACAGAGGTGAACTGTTTGAATGATGGAATTTTGCCAGTTGCCAACACTTCTTCAATATTCCTGCAACAATTGAATATGATCCATGTGTTGACCTCTTCAGCTGTTTAAGCTGATCTAACCGCTCCAAATCTTTCATCTATTTGTCACCTTTTTTTTTTTGGTACTCCGCAATCCAATGCTCCATAATGACTATCATGCTTGGACAGTTTTTGACAAAATCTTTGTAGAGTACAGGTGTATCACTTTAAAAATGGCATAAGGAATGAAGATAACTTTTTATAGTTCCAGCTTTTCGTACTTTCTCGAAATTCAGTAACCATTGATTCCTTTGACTTCGTACGGTCAAAAGAAAGGATATGTCGTAAGAATTTCGGCTATTCTTCCTTAATACTAATTGAACTTGTCTGGAGTGTTGTTTCGCAGGACCGCTAACCCGCCACAATTCAAATTTGTCAAAATTCATCCTCTTCATCTTCATCTTAAATTCCGTCAAAGTCTTCACTTCTATATTCTAAAAGGCAAATACTTTTAAACTAGAACCTGCTCTTACAACATTAAGCATATAAAATAGAAACTGTGCCGATTTATTGCCTGAAGAAGTTAATTACCTTAATAAAAAAGACCACACACGCATATTTTTGAAAGCCAAGCTATTGAATGGCTAAAATAATATAATACTATGCATTTTTTTACTAACAAAGTCCTTACGGCTCAACAAATTTAAGTATTTACCAATTTACTTACGTAAAAAAAATTTTGTGAAAAAATTAAAGGTAGGAAGAACCACAATTCATTTAAATATTTCAAATTTTTTTTTTAAATTAAAACACCACGCTCCAATATATGCTCAATCCTTAATCGACACCCTTGGTACGCAACTTCAAAAGAGAAGGAATTTCGTCCTGGGAGGTTGTTTCCGTCAACCCAAGCCAAAGCTTACGTACCTAATGCCTCGTTGTTGCTTGGAAAATTTAACAATGTACTACAGATAGGTTTTATAAAGTAACAAATTAAAGTTAGAATACGTCACAGAAAATACATTAAAGTCTTCTTTTATCAAAAGTAAACCGTTGTTTCTGGTGTTTAATTATAAGACAGGATGATGAAGTGAAAAATTATACCTATTCCTTTTTTTTCCTATATACGGGTCAACAGTATTGTTGTAGCAACATTTCATTCTTTTAATCTTTTTTAAAGTACTTGGTCCACGTAGGAACAGTGTTTAGTTGCAATGCTATGTAGAAGTTAAGTAATGTAAACAAATCAACACAACGTAAATTCGAACAAAACCATAAAGGCCAATCAGAATTGTTTACACTATAATAATAAAAATAAGCTTCTGATATGAACAATAGAAACCTAAAATTTTTAATTTCGTTTTTGTGAAAGTTGGTAGTTTATTAAAAAAATTCACAGAAGTCCGCCGTCGTACTAAAGTTGCATTTGCTATTTCCTGTTTCTAGCACCACTTTTTTGCCCAAGCACGTACGGTTATTATTAATATAGATATATTTACGACCTATAACAAAATTATTTTCTGCTTTTTATGTATCTGACGACAAGATTAATGTCCAACGTTTTCGCTGGCGGAATTATATTATTCCAAAAGATTTGGCATCTATCACCACTTTAATCAACACCAACACTATCCCTGCTAAACCATATTTCATCGACTTTTCTAGGGCTTATAACGTTTAGTCCCAACATCCAAAATCGTTCCTCGTCATCTGACTCAATGTAAACAACCCCAATACCTCTCACCCTTAATTTATCTTCTGCTATGGGTTAACCCTTTTATAGTTGTTCCGATGTCGTTCGTTTTACAGTGTTTCTTTAATATTGTTGTGTGCACACTATTTGTATTGTCCAGAGGGTTGCTTTTTCAATTACCTTTGTGGTACAGACCATCCTTGCGGAGATCTTCCTCTGCATAGAGATCTTTAGAAGATTTAACCTCTACCACTTGAAATAATAGAGTCTAATCAAATAACTACAGGTTGCTGTTTTGTTATCTCATAATCAAGATAATAGTTAGTGGATTATTTTCACTAGGGGCCAATTCACTCGCATTAGATCAGGCTGTCATAAGCTAATCAGGTAAGATCATCGAAGAATTATTAGATAGCGCTGAATAATAAATATTGAAACAAAAACCGACGTTGTTGCACAATGGCGATAAGGTTTTTGTATTAATAAGAGTATTGATGCCACTACTTAAATATGAGATTGATATCGATTCAGCCATGTTTAGTTGTTTGCTCGTGCTTCTTATATAGAGACTTCTGTCTCAACCCGTCCCATGATGCATTTAATATAATAAAAACTCCCATTACTACCTGGGCACTTTATACTTTTCAAATTTTATTATAATCATGATGTCTTGGATATCGTGTGGATGCTTTGAAGAATCCATAACAAAATACAACGTTTGTAACTAACTGTCCAAACAATAAAATGCAAATGAATACATTTTCAAACAAAAAATTTTGGACAGGCTTTAAAAATAAGACATGTTCGACCTGAAAGAGCAACAGCATAAATATTCTAAAACTCCGTCCAAAAATTAATTCACAGAAAATTGAAATAGGAATAAAAAAATATATATTTAAACAACGTCATAGACAATAAGTTGCGCAAGTAGAAATAAAATCTCAATACAAAATGTTGGTAAGTTATTCATGCTACGTCCATGTTCCTAATTCATTCATGTTATGTTCATGTTCTAGTAACTGCCCCATTAATTCAACATAGCATTCATATGTAATTTCGACCACAAGCATTGGCTATTGTTCGACCAACGCCATCATTCGTTTATACATTACACAATTTACACAATTCTTAATAACATGTAACAGAACGAATAAATGGTTTTAAGTCACTGTCCTTCAAACTTTTGACAATTTTCCTTAAATATCCAAAATGCCCCTTCTGCGTTACTGTTAGCATTGTCTGCGGATAATTTCAAATTTTTTTGGAAAACTGTCTTCGTTCAGTACAGCCTAAATCCATTAGCTTTCCGATCATCCCTGTAAAAGGGAGAAAATAGACGTTTTACAGCGGCTTCTTATTCTTTGGAGAAAAACCTCCATATCTCTTATCAAACGTTTTGTCTTGAAAGACCAGTTATATCTATGTTGCGATGTAGTTACTCCTATTATCCTTGGTTAAATTAGGAATGCAAATATCGCTATTATTAAATATCGATTTCCATCCTTCACGTATGTAACTGGGAACTTGTATCAATTAATTTGCGCTATTTCTATAATCAGTACTTCGATGTATTTTGATAGTTTTTACACTTTTTACACTCACCATTTCATTTTTGTGCATGTGCATGTCCATTGTAAAATTCATCCCAAAATGCAGAAAAAATAACACTAACGCACCTCTTAAACCCCTTCCTCTTCCCCTTGCATTTTTTTCAATGATAGTTAAGCCAATAACACTATCGATTTTGAAAGCTCTAACCAGATCTGGACACACCTGCATCCTTCTTATAGCCAACGCCATTACTTCTGGATTTTTGTTTCTAAGTATAGAGTGTAAATTACTTATGCACAATGTTATGCTATGATCTTTATTAGACAGATAAAAGTTTATAAATGTATATCCTAAAAATTGTTGAAACATGGATAGTTACTAAATTTTTACAACTAAGGTTTAATTGCTGACAACGCGCAGGGAAAAAAACAACCCCCAATTTCCCCACACCACCAAACTTGACAAACTATAACAAAAATGAGGATATGTGATGGTTCCACCCACGAGCACCACCAAACTAGACAAACTATAACAAAAATTAAAAAGGTTTGTGATGGTTCCACCCACGAGGATAGACTTCGAGAAAGGCCAATGACCCGTGCATCATCAAGATGTATATAGCGTCTTTAGGCATCACTAGTCCACCTGTCTAATATCTGAATAGTGCTGTCAGGCACCCCTGCTGACGCTGGCGCAGAGGCACTACCAATACGGAAATAATGTGTATTGGTGTCTGGCATATTAGGCAAACGCGAAGCCAGGATTAACTATATCCTGACGGGTCAAACAATTAAAGTCCTGGGAAGTAAATAATGGCCACCCTGGGCCTGGATAAACGGCTAAGAAACGGCTCATACACTGAACCGGGCGAACTATGTTGTTGGTTGCGGCAACCCTAATCTGACAACCAACACGAGATGGATCAGTTTTAGACGACCGGATATGAACTAGCATGACCGAATTGTCTGCGGAAATTTGGATGTCCCCGATCAATAAATCGGTGGATGGGTCGAAGTGACGACTGGATTGATAGGTGTATTCAGAGCAGTGCAACAAGCCAAAGAACGCTAAAGAGATAGCAACTTTGAAAAGTAGACGTTCATAGACTGTAGCTTGTAGAAATTGAATGCAGTAATGAATTAAACACAAATTCTAGTACGTAATTGGATGCCCGCGCGGCCCAGTAAGACAAGCACTTTGGACTCTTTGATTCCACGTAGAGTGTAAAACAATCGACTCATGTCTGCTGTTCGAGCATAATTGCCGGCCATGATGGAGTGATATTGCAAGCCTACTGGAAATGTAGCGAATTAGAATATCCTTGTTCAACGGCCAGGGAGGATGAGACCACCTATAACAAAATCGCTTATATGAGGCAAGGTCAGTCGAATACGTGGACCTAGTGGTGGGTGTCAAAGCTTGAGATTGTAAGTACGGTGAGGCTATTCTAATATGGTCCAGATGGCTGGTTCGATTAGTATGGGTGACTCGTCTGCGGACTGAAGGCGTTGTTTGAATCGACGAACCTGTAACCGAGAGAGAAGATCAGCTGCATATATATTAGTGTGTCCAGGAATATGCTGAAGCAAAATATTAATGTGTTTACCCGCAATGTGCCTGAACGCCACACATGGACTATAGACGCATTGTCCGTGTATATGATAATCTGTTGATTGCGCTATTCGCGACCCCATGTCCTGACCGCTGCTACAATTGCGAAAAGCTCCAAAATATTAATATGAAAATAATGATATGCTATGGGCCACGGACCACAAAATCAACTATCCGTAAAGAGGCTAAGTGAACCAGCTGTGATAGGGTCGCCCTGTATGAAACAGACACCCTTCCAGCTAGGTAGAAAATCCACCCACTTTTGAATGTTTAAGCGTGCTTCCCCATTTAATGTAATATGATGATTCAGTGATTCAACTGTGGTAGACAAATCTGTCAACATACGGAGGAACATTCTGCCTGGCTTTACCACTTTGGCAGCAAAAGATAGTGAGCCAATCAAGGAAGCAATTCTCGTTTAGTGCACCTCTTCCCACCAGACCAGGCCAATAAAGGTTCGTGTAACTTCCTGTACTTTTCCGCTGGCAAGCGAATGATCTGTTCCTCAATGCCCAGGTAGGTTAAAGTTTGTAAGGGTCCTGTGGTTTTGTCCTCCGCAATAGGAACACTTAATTAAGTGCACATCGATTGAATAGATTCCATGTAACTATTGACGTCTGCTGCAGACCTCCTACAAATGAAGAAATCGTCTAAGTAATGAGTCACAAATGGAATAGCTAGCACAGTGAGGAAAATACAACATAACAAATCTGCAAAACAGTTAAACAAGAAGAGTGATGACATTGGCAAGACACAGGCAGTGGAGTTGGTTTAATATTTACGGAAAACGGGGCATTGTGAGGCAGGATGGGAGTCACCGCTGTGTTTACATTGGTGTGCAAAGCCACATTGTCAGTTTGTACCGTGACCCTGTGCATTGAAGTATCAACAAGTGGCGACGATGTCTGCCTGTCCGACTGCACCTGTGTCAGACCTACTAAGGGTCTGTGGGGCACGGGGCACGAAAGCGCAGTGAGGCGCGAAAAGGCTGGGGGGGGCACGAAAAGGCTGCCCACTATATGCGTAGTTGGAAGACGCTGATCCGTTACAGGCTGATGACTCATTGCGGAGGGGGCAACTTGATGCAAGATGTCCATAATTCCGGCATCGAAAACACATGAACTGCAGTAGGGCACTCCGGAGATAACTGTTATGAAGATCGTCATTTACACGGTTTCCAGACAAACCTGAATCGACGGCCATTTGGTACCTAAACATGCAATCGTATGTCGACCATGCTATAAACATAACTGCCAGGCGAAGTCGCAAATGATGGACTGATAATGCAAAAGCTCTGCTGCACGATGTGGGAAGAAAAAAGTAAAACACCGCATAAAATTTTCCTATACTAGCATCCAAGATGAGAAGTCACTAACCTTGAGGGCACTAATGCAACTGACGGGCTAGACCCCTGGTTGCGACCGAAATCCCAACCTGGGCTGGACGAGGAATACTCTGTTAAAACTCATCCCCTCAGAAAAAGGTTCAGGAGTGTCAACAACAGAGTTTGTATTATAAGTTTCACCTGTCTTCTCGCGATTCGTTCTCCCTCGTGTCCTTCAAAGAATTGACATAATTCTACTCTGATCAGGTCTGTAACAACAGCTGTTTTGATTATAGGCGACTCGGAAACGTCGGTGGTTGAAGTAGATGATAACCGACCAGTGAAGACAATGGGTGACTTGATGGTGTTTGATTCGACGCCCGTTGCTGTGTTGGTCTGTTGGCCACGTGTGCGGGGTCTGGTCGACCTTGTGGCCACGTTGGTTGATGTAATTGGTGCTATACATGTAGTGGTTACCGACGTAGCTGCCACCAAATTGGGAGGATTATAAAACAAAAATAGGCGACGAGCTAGTATTTGGGGTGACCCCGAGTCGATCAGATTTAGCGCATTACACACTAGCCGTAATGTTTGCGATGGTAACGTTGCCCATTCCGCCAGACTCTTTGTGTCCGCGTCTACCACTGGCAAGGCTACTCCAGAGCGTCGTCGAACAGCGACCCAAAGAACTATCGTTAGTGAAAGGTACATAAATCTAGCCATCAATATTTTCCGTCACGTAATTGATTTTCTGTTTTAACAATTAATAGATAACAAAAGATTAAATGAACCGATTAAAACCACAACTACTGCTGGCTAGCACGAGCGAAAGAGGAACCGTGGAGCGACGCTGTGACTAAAAGAGCCGAACGAACAAAGTGAAGATTGGAGCCCAGGCCGAGAAATTAAAGTGGCAACCACAGCTACGCGCTACCGAAACTAACGCCAGTCCATGTCGTTTAACAATTAATTAAAGTTAAGTAAACTTAATTACCTATATATACAGACTGTTGGTCCATTAGAAGACTTTCTTCAAGTATACCTATCTTGTTTTTTGGTCTAATTTGGGAAGAAAGAATAGGAAGTAAGAAACAACTATATTATCTATATTATAATATTATCTATATTATAATACCCCTATACGTCTGTCTATCTCGCAAAATATTAGTAAAAAGTTATACCAATTTAATTACCAACTGACATATTTGTGTCTTCGAACATGATAGGTGAATACCATGATGCATGTAATATCTCGTGAAAAGGAACACGTGTCTTATAATAACAAAATATTTTCTGAACCGGATAAAATCAAAACGTGTACATAATAAGTGTTTTCGTAGCACGTGAATAAATACATAAATAATTAACTCTCTAGTTTTAACATCATTGTGTATAAGAACAACATTGTTTTCTTCAATCTCGTAAGGCGACTGTAGCTTCTTTTTATTCTGTTTGTGGAATTTGCGTAAATCAACAACTTAATCATGTAACCAACTTTACCAAAAATGATCGCGCACATTTTAATGTACTTTATGCGAGCAGTCAAATCTTCACTTTTTTCGCCATCGTGTTCTTTATTGTCGATAGTAACGTTTTTTTCCGTACACTAATTGATTCCAAGTTAATGGACTTTTACGGTGGCCCACAACTACAAACACGTTGCGAAAAAGTACTGACAAGTTGCAAAATAATGCGGACAAGTTGTAAAATAATGCGGTCATGTTGCAAAAAAAGCGAACTTAAAGTATGGCGTTTATTGAGTAAAAAAACAAAGTTGACATTATTCCTGGGAAAAACATCCAAGCCCGCCAACTTCGTTCCCAGCGTATTCATCCCGCTTTCCACAATCTTATTGATGTGAAACTTATAGTTCAGAGTACAAAAAATAAAAGAAACTACGAAATTTTGAAAATATCGCAGATATACAATTTTGATAAGTAGTTATCGAGAATATGAGAGTTAGAACTACCAAAGACATGAGCCTCAATACAGGAGTAATTATCATTATGATTTCTTCTCATGTAGCACTGCATTAAACTGACAACTACGTTTTCCGTACTATAGTCAGATCTTATTATCTGCGGGATTTTGTTAGGTATGTCGTTCAGAGCATTTAAATAACATTTTGCTACAGTGTATGGATTATTATTTGAAGATAACAATTCTAACCAGATTATTTTCAAACTAAAGCCATCTATGCACCAACACCCATTAATCTATTAAAAAGTTTCCTTTCGCTTGTATGCCATGAAATTATTCGAGAAATTTAACGATAATTTTGTAAGAATACCCATACCCGAAATAGCTCCTTACTAACGATTCTAGGAGAGTAGATGGTGTTGTAACAGTGACTGAATCATTACATCAAATCAGTTCATCCATGGATTTTTATTACTAAAAACAAAATTTTACAACTCATAAAAGCAGTAAAAATAAAAAAGCACCCCAAATACAATGTTAACAAAAGCATCTGCATCAACAGATGACAGATGGTAATCAATCATAATAAAGAACATAAAATTAAAAATTAAACAAGATTAAACAATTAAAAAATTTGTACAAGTATATAAAACAGTGGTAAAAATTTTTTCGATCACGAATGGAATCCGAATAAAAAAATCTTTCAAATAAGAACGACAACAAAAAGTACGGTAGAAACGATATAAATACGATTTAAAAACGTTAAGTCAGACAAGAAATGTCAATTCAACAAAAAAATGTCACACAAAGAATGGAAGACAAAGTATCATAAAACTTATTGCATAACATGTAATATGCAACTTCCACAGTTGACAAAAACAAAAAGGTGAACAAAACGAACATTGAAAAAAATATTGAAAATCTGCTAGAAATGAAAATTGCACAACGTTTGAAAACAAAACATAAAAGTTAAAAGTCAACATACAAATCAGTTCAAACTAAATCAAAGATATTGTTGAACAAAACTTTAATGCTTTTAAAACGTTCTCTTTTGTACAAATTACAGGCAAATACAATGATTTTGCACAAGTATATTGATGATTCAGCTAAGCAGTCTGAATCTTTGAAGTAAACATCAATTTTCTAGTCAAATCCAAATGGTGGGATGCGATCTCAAAGCACGTCACAAATATAAGAAAGTTTGATAAAGTTATGTCTTCACTCTCGTTTCGTTCCAAATCTGATAACAGGAATTCTGACTCTAGCATTGCATCATCTTGTTTCAAGCGTTCATTTGAACCAACTTCTCCATTCTTATACACCAGCTTACGGTCCAAAAATTTACAAGCAAAGTTTGTGTTATATCTAAGCATTTTTTTAGGACCATTTTTCTTGACAGTGAATGCGTCATCATTGGTTGAAACTTGCAAGGGGATGCTAAATCCACCTCTTGGGTTTAAAGTACCATCTTCTTTCACTAGCATTTCCTTGACCGTAATCATTGTGTTCTCAACTTTCCTTTTATTAACTTTTAAAAACCTTTTCCTTTTCATTCGCTCCTTGTTGAGAGATCGAAATTGATTAAATGTATTTATTTATTTATTTATTTCCGAATTTATATACAGGATGAGTATATCAGTAAAAAATACTGTTATAAATATACGTCCTGTTTATGCATACGTTAAAGTCTAGTTAGTAATATATATTTAAAATGCAAAGAAAGGTATCAAACTGAAAAAAATAAGATTTTTAAAAAGTCATGGGAAACGCAAAATTAGCCAAAACGTGCGAAAAAGTAACGACCAAAAGAAACAGTGGCAGGAAAGAAGTAGTTGCCACCGAAAAGAAATTTAAAAACTAGTTTACACATACACACAATCACACAAATAAATCAATATAACCAAAAACTAAAAATTCGGCGAACTATCTCGGCAAGTGTAACTCAGAACAAGTCGCCATGAACAATCTAAAAGGTGTATTACGAGAAAACTTAAAGTATAAAAAATACTTAAAATTTATCTAAACTCAAAATTTAGTAACTTGTTACAAAATTCATGTCCACTCTGCCGGATCTCCTTGGGCAAGGAGTTGAAAAGCCTAGATCCTTGAAAGAAGAAACCCGACCGAGCAAACTCAAGTTTTATTTTAGGAATTTTTAAAAGAAAATTTTGATTTCTAATTGATAAATTATGGGAGTTTAAAGTAAAATAATTATCAAAATTCGAGCAACAATCACCATCCAAACATTTTTTTACCAACTTAACAGCATGTTTTTTAATCATGTCTGATGTGTTGATACTCGCATCTTTTGTTATCGTTATTGCTCGTCTATCCAACGATCGTAATTTTTGTGATTGTGTTGCTGTTAAATTTAAAAATGACAATTATATCGAATAACAGATTGTATGATAGATCAATAAACACGTCTGATAGCTTCTTCGTTCAAGAAATAATTGAGTTTACACAACAACCTTAACTTTGACCAGGACTTTTTGTACATACTATGAAATTGCGGACCAATATTAAGAGTGTGATCGATTACTGTACCAAGATATTTATAAGATGTAGCCACATTGATTGGTACTCCGTCAAAAAGCAATGCAAAGTCAGCTTTTGACATTGCTAATCTTTTTGCTGTCCCAAATAGCACGCACTCAGTCTTTCCAGGTTTTAAATTAATCACAAGTTCATTTTCACGAAAGTATGAGCTGATGTTCTTTAAATCATTATTTAACAATTCTTCTATCTGAGAAATTTTGTTTGAAGAAACGTAGATAACAGTATCATCAGCGAATTCCACAACGTCAGCTTTTTTCAGAATGTCCGGAAAATCGTTAAAGAAAATTAAAAACAGTAGAAGTCCAAGGATAGAACCTTGTGGCACCCCACACAAAACCGGATAAGGATCGGATAACTCATCGTCAAAACCAACCATTTGTTTTCTGTCAAACAAATAGCTCTCAAACCACTGAAGTGTGACATTGCTTACCCCATATTGTTTTAACTTTGCTAGAAGGGTTGCGTGCCCAAGGGTATCGAAAGCTTTCGATAAGTCAATGAATATCGCGCCAGTAATTTTTCCTTTGTCTGCAGCTTTTCTTATATCATCTAACAATAATGCTTTTGCAAGCTTGGTCGATCTCTTTTTACGGTAGCCAAATTGCTTCTCTGACAGTAAATTGTTGGATTAATGGCATCTTGGGTTTTTCAAGAGAATCGATTTTACTGCCACATTCTGGGCAAAATGTTCCTTGCCCATGGAGAATATGGTCACATTCTGTGCAAATCTTCTGTTTTAGGGAGCCTTTGGTTTCTTCTTTACCTTTATTTCCACAATTGGAGCAAAATTTGCCAACAAAAAAGTCTACATCTATACAAAACATTGCTTCCACTACACAAACGGAGCCAGAAGCAGTGAGTAGGTATCCTGTTTGTTTTTACCCGCTTTTACCGCATATCGCACTTGCTTTTTCCCTATAGTGCCGGTATCCGAAAATCTGCAATTTTTTTCAACTTGTTTGTATTTTTTTTGCAACATGTCTGCATTTTTTTGCAACATGTCCGCATTATTTTACAACTTGTCCGCATTATTTTACAACTTGTTCGTAACTTTTCTGGCAACGTGTTTGCAGTTGTTGTCCACCGTAGACTTTCGTTAAATGGGAACAGAAGTTTGGGAGAGAAAAAAATATTATTTCAAAAAATAATGTATATTGAGCAAAATACAAGCATATAAAATTTTTTGAGCTCAGTTCATTTTTTGACGTAATAGTTGCGTATCGGTAGTGTCGTTTTAATGAAATCACATATCATATGGAAGCTAAACGTGCTGTGTCTTTTCGTATTCTTACTGTTGTATGAATATGATCAATTTATTATATATAAATATACCTCAGGGTCAACATCTCAAAGTTCCCGGTAACCTACTAGCTTTGGTCAATTATTCTATTCCAATCGATTCCAATGTTAGTGAAGGCAAAGTTCAACGATAAATGAAAAGCAGGTAACGCAGAAGTACTTGGGTGACCAATCGATTTACTTTCATATCTTTTGAACAACGCACAGGTACGTGATAAATTTTTAACAACATGTCGGAGACGCGGTATCCAAAATCGTTTACGCACATGACAAAGAATGTCACGCAGTCCGTTAAGACCTACAGCATAATGTGCATCCCGAACAATAAAAGGCAAGAAACTCACATTGCGTAGATAAAAAGATAATAAATGCTGAGTGCCTATGGTAAAGGTGAATTTTGTACACAACCTTGTGTGCACTCGTTTTCACGTAAAGTTAGAAAACCTTGACCCCCAAACCGGAGACTCCCAGAGCTTACAGAACCTCTGGAACTTAAATCGGCAGGATTATCATTAGTACCAACCAATTTCCAGTAATTTACATCAAATAATCTTCTTAGCTCTGTCAATTTATTTTGTACAAGACATTTTTTATTTTGTCACTGTTTTTAATCAAAAAATACACTAGAATCGATTGGATAAACATTTTTTTAAGCATGGGAGACCCATCCAAAAGTCTTGCTAACATTAAAGCTCCCGTTAATACTAACCGAGGTATGGTTTGAGACTTAATTGGAGCAACACACGATGAGCTCGATATTAGCAAATTCTTTTTTAACTCGGATAAACAGGACATCCGTGTGCTACTTCAGAGGCAACAATAAAACCCTGTAATTGGACAGACTTATTACGGATTATTCTCGTCAATAAATTCATTTGAGAAGAGGTAGCTTCATGTAACTCGTGCACAATACCTGACCATATTGTTAGATGTTCTTCCGATAAGGGAAAATCCCACTTTACATTCTTAATACATAAATCTTGAAAAATGTTTCATTTTAAGGACAATTGGATTCATTAATCCAAGTGGCTCAAAAATTGACGCTATTGCGTTGCGTTTTGTTGTATTAGCCTTCGCATTAAATTTCCTACTTATCCTCTCGATAAGCTTTTGAGCCACCGTAATCCCAAAATTTTGTCTTGTGTACTTAATGGTTTACCTCGAGAGGCCCTCTGTAACGTTCGATAACAGGGACTTCGAGTTCCGGAGCATGGGACTAAAATTTACGCATATTAAACTTTGCTTTTGCTAAACAATCTTTAACATTTTTAGAGCCGCCGTTTAAATCATCGACATGTAATCGTTTGGTAAACTTAGGATCGATGTCATCATAATTTTTAATATGCTTTGAAAGCGTTGCGTTCAGCAAAAATGGTAAGGCTGTTAAACCAAATAAAACTCTACAAAATAAAATAGTATCAATGTTCCTAAACTAAAATCTTAAGTTCATTGAAGGATACATAATCTTCGGTATGAAAGAAATTATACAATGTATTACGTTTGTCACTGGTGCAGATCTTTAGTCCTCTAATTATCAACATTAGACCAACACACTAAAAACAAAGGCATGCATGAGCATTGTGGACCTTACGTATGTCCAAACCTAGAATGTCCTTGGCTAAAAGGACCAGCAACACATTTCAAACATTTACTTAAGTTAGGTCCAGGGTTACTTTCTATATACTGTCTACTTGGCTAAAAACTGATAAAAGCTATCTTTTTTCTGTTTCAAAATTTGTTAAAGAATTGTAAAAAAATTGTGGTGAGTACACCACAAGTTGTTATAATTTTTTGTAGGCAGAAGTCCTTCATGCGTCCTGAACAATTTAAGCTGTTTTTCAGATGAGTTTTTTGCACTAAAAAGTACAGTGCGCCACCAAAGCACTGTATAAGTAGTAGTATACAGTGACAAGTAGTATTATACAGCTAACACAAAAATAAAATAGTAAACAATGCAAGAGAATATTAGAAATAAACTACTTTAACTATGCTAAAGTTCTCAACGGGAATAACTAATAGTAAACTAGTAAGCGTTCATCATAATCAGCCAACATTCCACGGCAAAAACAGACACTCGCTTGACAAATAAAAACGGATTGGGTTCGGGTTCGGGCTACAAATAATTGATATCGTAAAAATACCGGGATGGAATCGGGGAAAGTAAACGACGTCTTGTTCTGTGAGACAAATCTTTAAATACACGCCAACAATTTTTATAATTTTGTTGAAAGTTACGAAATAATTACATTAAAATGTACTGAGATTATCATTATTACTAACGCATGCAAGTATACATCATCGAGAGCAGTTATTAGCAGGTTTTCTTCTGGTAAGCCGTTTGTAGTGTGATTCCGCATTACGCACGGATTCAACGATTTTCTTAGCGATAAGCAATAATATTTCCCTAACGATTTTTATTTTTGCTTTGCGGAGTTCTGTTAGTTGACTTATATTTCAACGTGTGATTGTATCCAGAATTTTTAAGTGCGGTTTCATTGTATGGGACAGGCTTATTATGGCTTCAGTAGATAATGGGATATGCTTCGAAATGATTAGCGAGTGGTGTGATTCTTGTATGTATGTATGTATGTATGTATGTATGTATGTATGTATGTATGTATGTATGTATGTATGTATGTATGTATGTATGTATGTATGTATGTATGTATGTATGTATGTATGTATGTATGTATGTATGTATGTATGTATGTATGTATGTATGTATGTATGTATGTATGTATGTATGTATGTATGTATGTATGTATGTATGTATGTATGTATGTATGTATGTATGTATGTATGTATGTATGTATGTATGTATGTATGTATGTATGTATGTATGTATGTATGTATGTATGTATGTATGTATGTATGTATGTATGTATGTATGTATGTATGTATGTATGTATGTATGTATGTATGTATGTATGTATGTATGTATGTATGTATGTATGTATGTATGTATGTATGTATGTATGTATGTATGTATGTATGTATGTATGTATGTATGTATGTATGTATGTATGTATGTATGTATGTATGTATGTATGTATGTATGTATGTATGTATGTATGTATGTATGTATGTATGTATGTATGTATGTATGTATGTATGTATGTATGTATGTATGTATGTATGTATGTATGTATGTATGTATGTATGTATGTATGTATGTATGTATGTATGTATGTATGTATGTATGTATGTATGTATGTATGTATGTATGTATGTATGTATGTATGTATGTATGTATGTATGTATGTATGTATGTATGTATGTATGTATGTATGTATGTATGTATGTATGTATGTATTCTTTATTTTAAGTTGGTTACAATGGGTAGCCTAGACTAATAAAAACCAACTAACCTAGTCACCAGGCGATCCAGCTTTATGCTTTCTTGTAAAGAAAGGCGAGAGAACCTGTGAACGAGGTTATATTAAATATTTATTTACAATTTTGTTTTAATTTATAAACAAATTAAACAACTACAATGGATAATTCCTTGTGACACAAGTTGCTTTTTAAATTCTTCGACCGTTTGGCATAATTTTACATTTTGCGGCAATTTATTCCATAGCCAACAACCTCTATATAAAACAGAGTTTGTACCAAAATAGGTCGATTTGGCAGGAGGGAGAGCTAACGTTCGTCCCGTTCTAAGTTCATAGTTTAAGGGTTTCGAGTCAAGATTAAAGTATGACCACATGAACTCAGGGTTCAGGTGCATTATTGACTTAAAAATTTCAATCGCTAGTGTTCGTAAATGTAGCTGGTGGATAGATATTTCGTTAAATGTGGCAAGTAAATCACCATATGATAAGTCAATGTTGTAAACTACTTTTAGTGTCCTACGATGAATTTTCTCAATTTTTTTATAAGGCGTTTTTCTACAAAACATCCAGATTATCGGAGCATAACTGAATTAACTTTTGATGAATGCAGAGGCTAAGACTTTAGCCTTATTCAGTGTTAAATATTGTCTTACTCTACGGAGAGCATGGAGTTTATAGTTAGCCGTAGAGCATATATTTTGAATATGGTCATTAAATAGTAACTTATTGTCAATAGTAATTCCTAACAACACCACACTATTTGTCTCTTTGATGGAAATTTGATCTATCTGTAATGTTATCGGCTGCCTCACTTTTTTGCTTAAAATCGTAAATTGAAATTTTTCAGGATTTGCTTTAAGTGAGTTAATTTTAAACCACTCCGGTAAATTTTTTGTATCGTGAAGCAGGCGGTTAATTACAACGGATAAAATTACATCGCAAGAATAAAGGGAGTTGTCATCAGCGAAGTTACATATATCAGTTTTTTCGACGAAAAAGAAAAGGTCGTTAATGTAGATTAAAAAGAGCAGGGGACCATATATAGACCCTTGTGGTACTCCGCGAAGTATTTGAAACCAATCACTCAAAGAAGCACCGATTTTTACTCTCTGTTTGCGAGAGGATAAATAATCAAGTATAAGTTGAAGGCTACTTTTACTTAGACCATAAGCTTCAAGTTTAGCTATGATTAAGTCATGGGGTAAGCAGTCGTAAGCTTTAGACAAATCCATTAGTATTGTCCCCACAAAGCCTCCATTATCTAATTCACGTTGCCAAGCTTGTAATAATTTAAAGAGAGCATGTTGTGTCGAATGCGCTTTCCTAAAACCAGTCTTGTTGTCAGCTTTGCGATACTGAAAGCAAGTTGAATCGTCATGGTTAAGTGTAACATCGAGATAGTAGTTCACAATGTCTCATCTTGCATTGAATGATAATATCCAGACCATTTTTTTAAAATAATTTTTGGATTTTTATTTATAATTTTTTACTCTCATAACTACTGATATTTGTAAAAACTGTAAGGTCATCGTCCCTATATAACCAGATGGTTTTCCTATCATACGTTTTAGCTAAAGTGTCCTAAAGAAAGCAACTCATGAACTCGCCAACTTCCGGCACCTATTGTGACATCAAAACTCCTTTTTTTCATCCAGACGCATCCTTTGTTATTTCTTGCATGATGAATAATGTCCGTTTATTTTCTTGTTAATCTTGATATAATGTTAGCGAAATTTATTACATCTTTCAGCAATGTTTCACTAAGGTAACTTTTACAAAAAACCTTCATGGTTTTCTAATATAGTGTAATAAACCTAATGTTTTCACCATTAATGGTAATTCTCTTCACAACATCGTCATCTTAAATAATTTCTTTGCCTTTATTATTTAAAACTGTGTTGATATTTTTTAATGGATTTACTTACTAATTCGTCGTACTCTTCTTTCGTAATTTTGTACATTTTTGATGTTTCGTTAGCTGATACGTATATTTTATTAGATTCCTTTACCGTTTTAATATTTTGTTTGCATTGAAAGTTATTCGTGCTCTTTTTGAATTTTATTTCATCCATAACAATAACCTCTTTCTCTAGGAAAATCATTTCCGAAAGTTGTCATGGTGTTTTGACATATTTCAATCCAAACTTTTTCTTGGTTCCGTTTTGACCAAAAAAAATATCGCTTTCCATTTCATTCACTTTATTACCGCAGAGTAAATTTCACAAATCCTCATATTTCCACATTCATAGGTGTTTGTTTCAGTACGACCGATATCCATTAGCTTTTCGATCATCCCTGTGAAGGAGAGAATATAGAAGTTTGGCTTCCTATTCTTTGGAGAGAAACCTCCTTTTTTTCATTAAAAGACTAGTTATATCTGCATTGCGATGTAGTTACTCCTTTCCTCTTCTTTTTCTAAATTAATTTAAATTAAAATTAATTGGTAATAAATAGCAAACAGAAATCGAAATTATTTTCTTATTCACTTTTTTAAACCTATAAGAAGAGCACGTATCGTCATTTGTCTAATATAACGCGGCAAATTAAATAATTGTTTTCGAGACCGCGGCAATAATTAGAGGGAAATTTTAGCCAATTTGCACTACATTAGAGGAAATTTTCAGCCAATCCGCACTAAATTAGAGGGCAAAAACTACAAATGGTTTTTCGCTATTTTTTATTTTTATTTTCTTTCTTTTTTCAAACTACTTTCTATCCCTCCTTTTCTTCTTTCTTCAAAATTCTTTATCTCCTACGATGTTCTCTTTCTCATTTGGTCACTGAGCTCCTTTTTCTGTGTTCTATAAAAAAATTCTGCTGGAATTTCCATGCCTCCTTTAGGCAGATTATAAGAATATCTTCTTTACCCTGTAATTTTGACTGTCAAAGTACATCCGTGTTTCAAAAAGAAGAAGGTTAATTTTCACAAAAATTTAGGAACATGTCCGATAGTTCGATTGTATGTTACAATGGCAATAGCATGATTGTCTTCAACAAGAGTACCTGGTCTATTTTCCGGCTCAGCTGTTAAAATTTAATCAATTTAAGCAGTCCATTGCGTCCATCTGTAGATATCATAACCTCTAATAGAGGAGGCTACTGAAAACTCTCTCTCCAAAATGATTGGAATTTCCAAATCTTGGTAAGAAGTACTTGAGTTAGGTTTTCAGCCATTATAAGTCCAATAATCATTGGAACGCAGCGTTATGTGTAAGGGTCTGTTGTTGTCCCACCACAAATAATTAAGCGAACCCATTGCATTGCCATTATCATTCCAGGTAAGTAAAAACATTATTTCATTGTCGTAGTATTACACAACTTGACAAATTCGAACACAACACACGTTAGCTGATTTGTTTACTATATCTATGTCGACTTTTCTTTTCCAAAGTTTAACAAAAATTATTGGTTTTGGTGGACGGTGCCAATGAATGTGGCTGGTGTCTTGCAGGAGGCAGGGGATGCTTACTCAAGGGCCCGCACCAGATCCCAAGCATGAGTGAATTTCACCAATTCTCATTCCACATTCATAGGTGTTTGTTTCAGTACAGTCGAAATCCATTAGCTTTCCGATTATCCCTGTAAAGGGGAGAATGCAGAAGTTCTCCAGCGGCTTCTTATTCTTTGGAGAGAAACCTCCTTTTTTTTCATTAAACTTTCCGTCTTAAAAGACTAGTTTTATCTGCATTTCGATGTAGTTACTCCTATTCTCTTAACATCTTTAAAGGTTATGTCAACCCAAACGAATTTACTTGGTTAGTTTGGCAAAAAAATATCACAAGAAAAAGAAAATGTCCAACCTGCATCACTTCCTTTCTAGCTGCTGAAGGTGGAGAAGTCGACGACGATGTTGTTTATTTCAGAAGTAAGTAAAACCTCTTTCTTGCTGAAATGGAATTTAAGATATGAGACGAGTGGTTATAATAAATTAGCCAATTTTTTCTTTTTATTTCCTGCTTTTCGTATTTTTAGGTAAGCCTGTACCACCTCCCCAAAAGCCAGTTGGTAGATCATTCAACCCTTTTCCAATGAGCAGATCAATCGTATGGTTGAACAAAACCATGACTTTAAGGATTTTGAACAATGGTGTGGGCTTTCCGATTCGAAAATTATCAACTTCTACTTACATGACGAAAAGGTGAACTTCGATGGAAACGTACGGATCCGGGAGCACTACTTACTTACGCAAAATTATGCAACTACAGTCACAGCATTTGGAATAAATGTATCGACTGTCCGAACCATTTTAAAAACTCCTACGCGAAATGGCAAATTGAACGATATAGGGAACCGTTCCACCAGTAACTATACTCGCTTCTCGTACTTAGAGACTTACATGTTCCAGTATTTGTACTGGCTTTGCAAGAAAAGGCAAAGTGTATTGTGCGCCCTCACAATCCTACATTTAGCCCAAGCCGTGCCTGGTTTGAAACGTTTATCGCAAGACATCTATTATTCCTGCTCAGTCGAAGATCAGTAAGTCAAAAACTCCCAAAGCAATTAGAAGCGTCGATAACGAAATTTTATGCAGATGCTGGACGCTATATGCCAATAAGGAAATATCCTCGTTCACTTGTTGCAAATATGTACGAGACACCAGCATTTTTCGACATGATCCCAGCAAAGAGCATTTGCAGAACTGGTTCAAGAGAGTGTATAGTTCGGACATATGGCAGTGAGGAAAAACATGTAACCGTTGTACTTTCAGCTGCCGCCGACCGAACCATGCTTCCACCTAGTTGATTTTTTAAGGAAAGACAGATAAAACGATCAAGAATCTGCGTATCGTCAAACCACAAGAGAAGTCTTGGATGGATGAAGGATTAATGGATGTCTGGCTAGAAGAAATTTGGCTGAAATATGTCAAAGAAATTTCACAGGAACCTTTGATGTGCGTTCAGCCCATAAAATGTGTGTTCAGCCCATAAAACGGAAAGCAAACTGGTGGAAAACAAGTCCGATGTTCTAATGACCCCCTCCTGGTTGCACATCCAAATGCCAGCCAATGGACGTGTCTGTATCAATAATAAGCAGTTCTTTGCAAATGCTGGATTGAACATATACTCATTTTATTATTAAAATGACATCATTCAAAATTTTCATGGAATCGAGGCATCCTATGCTAAACATTTTGATTGGGAAGGCGGCGAGAAAGACATAATGCAAACGACATGAATTTGTTTTAACGGAGATAATATCATCTCCCATTTAATTTCTCCCGTGTCTCCACTATAAAATGGTGTAATCATTGATCTCCACTCAGTTTATAACAAAACATTGCGAAAGCAGTAAGCTTCGATTCTTTTTCACGAAGGAAGCAGTATTGTTGTTAGCTATACATGTCAATAAAATCATACATATTATAATCACGTTCAAATGCAGCTAGCTCTTACATGTCAAACATGGTGCGACTTTGTTTTTTATACTTCAAAAGGTCATGGTAATTGATAGAGTTCAATTTGATGCAGTGTATTGCGAAAAGTTACAATCATCTATTTTGTCATTTTATTTTAAGTACGTACTAGCAGAAATTGCATCAAAAGAGAAAAAGTGAAGGACAGAATTTTTGTGTATATAAATTTAATTTACATCTTTTAAAATAGCGTCTTGAAAGTTTGATAATAATGCTGCTAAAGTTATGATTTGATTTAAAGAATCAGCCATGTTAAGTGGCATTCCACGGTCGAATATGGGATAACCTTTTAAGCGCTGTATCATTCGTTCAACATAAATTCGTTCACGAGCAATTTGTTGACTTTTTACCATTTCAAGTTCTGTAAACTGTTCACGTCCTTGTGAAAATGAGGATATGTTCAACTCCACGTTCATTAGTTTCAAATATTCTGAAATAGTGAATCCTCTATCGGCCATAACAGCGTCTCCTTCTTGCCACAACTCGGATCTCAAAAATCCGCTTTTAACAACAATGTTTTTGTCCGAAATGCCACCCGGGTATGCAGAAGAGATGAATGTGAAGCCTCCACCCGGTGCTATCCCAACTAAGATTTTAACTTTTATAATCAGAATAAAACCTTTTGTGCAGCCTTAGTGATGTTGGGACAGCTACTTTGATTTCTAAACAATCGATTACACACCGTGTGTTGGCAAAGTGCTGCTTCATAGATTCAGGTACCTTATCGGACAAAACTTAGTCGGACAAAAGTGACTAGATTTTGTGGAGGTGACTAAAATTATGTCCGACTAATATTTTTGTCCGACTAAAATTTTGTCCGACTAATTATTATGTCCGACTAAATATTTTGTCCAAATCAAGTTTTTCAAAATTATTTTTCAGTGCGGAATTTTACATGATTTTGTAAAAATCTTTTTCTTCTTGCTCACCAACGAATACAAATATTTTTGGATAAACAAACGACTTAGTCATAAAAAACAATTTTAACAAAGTGGCTAAAATAAGTCTTGATAAAATAATATAAACGGTCTTGTTCATGATGTTATTTCCTCACTTAAGGGATTCTTGACCCTTTCGTAAACGGATTGCGCGTTATTGATAGCCTCACTTATTCCTGCTTTACTGAATCCTTTTTCGATGAGTTCGGCTTCTTCCTGCATGTGGTTAAACATATTTACAATTCAGCCGGCATGAAGTGGCTTCAGGTCGGACAATTTGGACGAAATAGTTATGTCTGCCAGAGAAATCTCTTTTTTGAGCTGACGCTCGACCTGATCCGAGAACCAATCATTATATTGATTTTGGATAAAAGCTTTTGCTGCTTTGTTAACACTTAAATCCAATGGTTGGAACTTATTCGTTAAGTTATGAGGCACTATCACAAGTTCACACCTATTTGTAGAACAGAATTCTTTGAGTATGTCGATATCTTGCCCTTTAAATGTGTCCATAATGACAAGTGAATGCTGGTCATTAGGCAATCCATTTTCCTCTTCCTTCTTCTCCAGATAAGGAAAAATAATTTCGTCAAAAAACTCCAGGGATTTGTCAGTGTTTGACCGATGGTTTGCAGTAAATCCGACGGAAAATGATACTGGAAATTCATATCTGGGTAAAGAGCGTTTGGTTTTACCACCGTAGATCAACTGCATCGGTAGAAATTCGCCTGTTGAGCTTACAGCGAATGTTGCAGTTATAACTTCTTTGGTTGCAGGAGAAACTATTTTTGTGACAACGATTTCTTCTGCTTGTTCATTTTTTTTGCCTTTCTTTTTAAAATAATTGAGAAACTTTTCTTTGTTCATTTTTCTGACTACTATTGCTTTACACGATGACTTGTTTGAACTGACTGAAATCAGCCACATCACAGGTAATAATAAGAGACTCCCTCTTACTTTCCTTTTCTTTATTGTACAACACTAACATACTTTCAAAAGAAAAAAGATCACCTGGGAGAAGAGCATCTAATCATCACAACAATGAAATCTACAACGTTCGAAATCTACAACATTCGAAATCTACAACGTCCCATGAGATACAGTTGTTGTTTTTTCTTTCGACATCGTGAACTCGACAACTAAAAATTCTTCAAAGACAAAAGTTCTTAAAATGGCTTACAGTTTTAATGCCACGGTTGCTGCACGTGGTTACCACGTTTACAAGAGCACTACATGGGTTGAAGCAAAGACCGGTGACAAAGTTCGTGTGGAAATTGAAACAGACGAAGAGTCCAAAAAGATTGATCCATATTGCTGCGCTATTAAACCATCAGTCGATCAACAAGTCAAAACGGTTGGACATATATCACGAGAAATATCTCGACATGTTTACTTTTTCCTCAAAGAAGAGAATGGCAGCATTGATGGGTCCGTGAAATCGATCCAGTACAAATACCCTTAACTTTGACTTTTAAAAGTCCTCGCTACGTTACGCATCTAAAAATGAAAGAATTTGTATCAACGCTATATTCTTTCGAATATGATGTAAAAAATGGCAGCAATGAGTCAGAATCGGATGAGGATGTTGATGAGGAAATCAACATATGCATTCAAGAGTCTGATGAATCTTCAGAAGCGAGTGACAGTGAAGTCTTAAGGAATCCGCGTGACAAGAGAAAAGCACCGGTAATTACAGAAACTTCCGATGAAAGTGACAGTGAAGTTATTCAAAAGAAAAAGAAGAAGACAGCAGTAATAGAAGAAACACCCGGAAGCAATGCGGGAAGCAACATAGATCAGGAATATGACATTTAAATTGAAAAATAGAATTATGCCATCCAAGTAAATAAAGTATTGTATTGTTTTTTTGTCTCCCAAACCAAAATTAAGCAAATTAATGAAATTTAAAAAAAGGAAAAAAATATTAGTCGGACAAAATAATTAGTCGGACAAAAGTGACTAAATTTTTTGGAAGTGACTAAAATTATGTGCGACTAATATTTTCGTCCCACTAAAATTTTGTCCGACTAAGTTTTGTCCAATTATTATTTTGTGAGCCTGTTCTCTTGTTGGCCATATACATATGCTACCAAGTCTGATGTACATAAAGTTTATCCATGTATTGAATGTATTGCTTATCGTACCTTCTGATGCATTGAATATGTATGAGAAATGAATAATTCCAAAATTCCGTCTCAATTTTACAAGTGTCAACATGAAACTTTCCAATGGTGAGAAACACCTTCTACGAGCGCGTGCATCTTTCTTCCATTCTTTATAGTTGTACAAAACAATCTTTTGACCAGTTTCACCAGCATCCAAAAAAATGAGAACATCTTGAAATATTTTCAGTGATGGAAAACCTGTATAATAATTACAGGATTCATCTGATTTCAATACATGCTCCATAAATTCACTTTTTACAGATTCTGAAGTTCAAGATCTCTTATAAAACATTTCTGATCATTATTTTGTGTTTCAAGGAGTTTTTTATTTTATCTGATTGTTCACTAATCAACTCATTGTATCTTTGACTTTGTTGAGTATTATATTGTTTCAAAAAAGTATTTTCATCTTTTATTTGTTGCAGTTCTGCTTAATAATATCCAATTCAGAGGGCTCGTTTTTGGTTCTCGAAACTTTTTCTTCAGAGATGGTCTAAATGTTGGTTCTTTTAGAGCTTTTTTTGTCCCATCATTCCAAGCATGAATCTTTGGATTAACATCTCGTAGCAATTGTTTCTTCGTACCTCCTGGAGGCCTATAAATCATTTGTTCTTAAAAGTGTTTTTCGCATACTACAGTGTTCTTTGTGACCTTGAAACCATCCCTGCCATCTTGACGTTTTATCAAGCTGCACCAGACTCGTTTTCGGCTTGATTCACTGGGAAATGATAAGAAGGTGGTATCGGAACGCATCTTTTCTCCATTTTCGAAGTAAGTCACGAGCAGAGCAGTCTTAAGCTGCACATTCACTTCCAAGTGATGAGCATGACCCGCGACTCCTATTACGCTCGGCCATATTGAAATGACTTTAGCATAGGTTGTCTCGTTTTCACGCCGTAGAAGATTATGTCATTTTATTAATGAAAAGAAGTGCCAATGCCGACAACAGATGATTTCGAGCTTCCACCGCCGACTAGACAAGACATGGTAGACTGGGTAGAAGAAGCGTACGAATCAATAACGGCGGATAAAGATATGGTGATGCATATGTTCGATGTATGTGGTATGAAAACGTCAGATCCTGTAAAAGTCAGAAGTGTATCATGGTGCATGGCGAATGCCAAATCTTTAATAGAAGAAAATGAATTAGAGGATGAAGATCCATTTGTTTTGTGAAAATGTAAATGTGTTTTTGTATTATGCAGAAAATAAATTGTGAAAATAAAAAGATTTTTGTTGGATGAATTATTGTTCTACCCGCGCTATAATTAGAGGAAAATTTAACCTTTGCCGCGCGTATATAATTAGAGGGGAAATATTACTTCACTTTTGTCAAAATAATTAATCCGGGTTAATTAGAGAACGCGTTCAATTAGGGAAATGACGGTAATCTTAGGGCGCTATTCGAGAAATAAAATTTAATGTGGAGTGAGCTTCGGTATTCTGTGCTTGAAAGTAGGGGTCATAACGTCTAAGATACAGAAAGCAAAGTACTTATGTTATCCTCAACCATCTTTTGCCTCGTCTGACGTCCAACGTCCATGTAGCTTGAACAAGCGATCATTAACTTAACTGTTAACGGCTGCCGATAAACAGCCTGAACGAAGGCTGTGTGAGCCAAAATTTCTTCTCGAAACATTAGTAAATACTGCTTAGGATTAACTGGACACATGTACTTCAGTTTTGCTTTTGCTAATGAAACGTTTCGTGTACGTATGAGAGAAGATGATGTCAAATCGACTTAGTCAGTAATTTTATTAAATCTTCAAAATCCACTAAATCCTATCATGCATACCACTAGTGTTCTTAAATTTTTTAAATGGGCATTTTCGCCTCCCAAATAAAATCGAATGCTACCGTTATAGAAAATTTCTTCTTTACTTGCTTCTTCATTCTCCTTACAGCCTCAAGCATGTTTTTAACGATAGAAGTTTCTCAAGGATCACGACATGACGTGATGTTGTGGTGAAATGTTTGCATACTAACGGACGCATCAGCGACAGAAATAATGACACCTGAAATTCGTCGGGAAACATTTTACCGACTGCCGCTCAGCCCAATCTTTCCACAGGTTAAAATAACATGTATACTTCTTCAGAGTAGTTGGTTCTCAACATTTGTCCAAAACACTTAGAATTTCATCAGCTAGTAATTGAAACTCTTTTTTGCATTTGCAAGAGTGTTTGAACGTAGGACGTGACAAAGTCTAAACATCATGTAGTTACACTCATCTTTCAGTACAATCTCTACTGTTTTCTGCAACTCTGCTAACGTACTTGTTAACCTTAGCAAATCAGATAATTTTCCGTACGCATTTTTTCGCAATCTTGCTAATGCTATTACTTTTTGCACACACAGCGAAATGTAATCCAAATAGTCATTTTAATGCCCAGTAGACATCTACAATCCTGCTGATTCGACCTTCCTTATAATCTTGAGTTAAGCGACCTAAAGTGTAAATCCAGTAGCCATCTGCGCTCCTGCTAACGCTGCCTTCCTCTTAAACTGGGCTTTTGTTACCCATCTGTTTACACTTTTCACGATGGAGTTACCACAGCAGTAGTAAATTGCAATACTGTAGACCTTACATATTTCGTAAAAATTCATGATGTAAAATTACCTGTATCCGTCCTACCATGAATTATTGTCCCGGTGTCACGGTAAATTTAGACACGTGAAATTAAGACTTTTAAGTTCTTATTTCCCGGGAAATATAAACTTTTCGGGTTTTAATTTCCCGGTAAATTAGGATCTAAGAGGGTAATTAGGACTCTGTAAAACCAGAATGAATTTTTTTTTATTATAAGAATTTCGATTGTAATCAGACCCCCTGCAATTATGAACACAAGAGTAGAGCACAAGAATATAAATATACACTTAAAGTATCATGATTTACGGAAAAAGCCTCAATGCAATATTCCCAATAGTCATGATATAGTAAACCCAGTCAGTGACCTTGTTCTTTCGTCAATGGGGATAAAATAATTGCAAAATCTGAATTTCTTTCACTGGGAATAATTGTTCTTCGTTTAAAAAAATAGCGATCTGGAATTTCTATGAGGATAAAAAATTGTTGATGTTTTTCAATGGTACGTAAATGAAAAGAGCAGAGCAAAAATTGAATCATTTTTTTCCATGACACAATATTTTTTCCATAACACAACATTGTCTGTACGTCTATCAAATGTGTGTAAAAATAAAAAACAAATTTCAAGTAATTTTAATAAAAGTTATCCTGCAAGAAACTCATCGGACAAACTTGAGTCTTGATAGTTCGGCAAAAAGAATTTCGCATATCATATATGAACCAAAATGTTTGAGTAGCCTAAGAATAAGAAGAGTCGGGAAATATAAGGAGCTGTATAAAAACCTATGTTTAAAAAAATGATAAAATAAACTTCAAAGTGTAAAAGTCCCTAAGATCTACAAAAAATGTTCACTTTTTTATTTTTTAAGTTGTTACGATTCAAACTTTGCCCGTTGTTGCCCTTTCGGAGGCTGGGAAAGGTAATAAATTACATTCGTTCAAGCAATGAATTAAATGATTCCTCATTTCATCCACCTTGAAAATGTAGTCACTAGGAGACCGCCCATCTCGAATAACACTGGCAAATGCTAGTGCAAACAAACCACAATTTACTCCGTCTTTCTGCTTATCGGTAGGTAAGAATGTAACTTGAAGTTTTTCATTTCTCGTCAAAGGCTCTCGTCAATAGGGACTTGAAACTATTTTTGGTAACAGCAGAGAGATTAGAACGAAGGCTATCACATACTTGAACTCGACCGCCTGAACTGAATGCCAAAAGCCAGTGACAGCCACCACTGTGTAGCAATTGAATGTGATCTATTGACACGGGAAAGTACGGTGCTTGCTCCTGTTTTTGACAATTTAAAACACTTTGATATGCTTCAAGATTTCCAACTGCATTGCAGATAAGCTTTTGACCAGCGTCCATAAGTTGATCATTGAGGAGACCATCGGATGATTCTAATAATTTTCTGTCCGAAACGGTTAAACGGTAAATATCATTGCTAAGCCAAAGTGATTTTGGATTTTTCCAAAATATGCGCTCGATGGCAAACCATGAATGCTTTTCAAGTTTTAAGAGGGGCCATAACGATTTCCAATTTTTACGGCCAATTTTATTTGATAATTGCATTGCTAGACCACTCGATGCTCCGAAGGTGCGATTTAAATTTCGAGTGATTATGCACATTTTTCCATTGTACATCTCACCGAGAGTTTTCCACGTACTAATGTATATTCTTGGAAGAGCTTTTTGTGTTTCTTTTGATTCGAGAATACGAGCCCACCTTCGACAAGTTTGTCTCATATTGATAATTGTTTCGCATTTATGGCCTGGAAACGAATAAGGAGATTGCTTTATAGCCATAACCAAAATCATCTCAACAATCTCACCTGGCGCAATATTCCAAAACCTTGAAGCATCTTTGCTTGTTGACAATGTCATCTTTTTCTCTGCTTTCTCCGAGTCATAAGCTATCGAACTTCGTATATCTGCTGCTGACCTTAGAACAGCATCAAAAACTTCAGTGTCAAATGGTTCGTCCAGTCCATTTTCATTTTCCTTTACAAGGTTGTGTTTTACATCAATTGGCACAATTGGCTCGCGGTTGTAATGCTGTCTAAGACTTTCACCAAAGCGTTTTTGATTGTTCGATTTTGACGCTCCACTAAGCCATTACCTTGAAGGTGATAGGCTGACGTGATTCTTTGCTCCACACCCGTCAACCTATGAAGCTCTGTAGAAACGTCATTTACGAATTCTCTGCCCTGATCATTGATTTGCACTTGGCAGCAACCATGGCGACACATCACTTCGTGTAAGAAAAGAGCAACAGTTGCAGCTTTTCGAACCTTGGGAAAATAATCGATTAAAACAATGACGTGGTGATACCCATCGACGTCGGGTAAGTTGCAAATATCAACCCCTACTTGCTTCATTACTTTAGATGGCACTGGTATGGGTTTGAGCTCTGCTTTAGGAGATTTTAAATCACCTTGTTTTTTGGCATTGTTCGCATGTTCGGATAAAATCTGTGACATCGGCTGTGATGTACCAAAAAAATATTACAGATATTTTCTCATACGTTGAATTCTTGCCTCTGTAAGACGATAATGTCTTTGCATGTTCTGAATCTCCGATACCTCGGTGGACATCACGTACGATTTCAAGTTGTCGAGAACGATCTTTTATCACGAGCTTGTTATTTTTGAAAAGATGAGAATCTTTGATTGAAAACTTCACCTCAGCTCTTCTGAAATTTGACTTTAATCAATAGTTCTCTTGCTCTATGCTGTCAGGATACTTAATCTTCAATTTCTTGGAGACTGAAGTGGTTCCTGCTTCTTTTCGCCATCTTTGATTTGATGTATAAAATCATGCGTGTCGTGTACCATTCACAAAGACTGTCAACAAAACATTCGAATGTCAACACGACGCGTTCGAAAGTTCTAAAGATGGCAGAATGAGCTGCGACAGTAAAATAATGTTTACAATGGAAGGACTGCTTTTCCAAATGCAGAAGTCATCTTTTACTGGGAATTTCGGACTTTACCTTTCGTATTTCAGCCTTTTTGCGTCGAGGAGTCTTAATTTCCCTCTTTGATCAAAATTTCCCGGGAAATTACGACCCTTGAAGTCAAAATATACCAGGAAATTAGGACTACATTAGAAACAAAAATTTTCGGACGGAAAAACTTTCGGATTTTTCCTGTCCGAAATTTTTTCCGTTCGAAATTTGTGTCTGCCGAAAAAAATTTTGTTCGAAAATTTTGTTTTTTCTAATTTTTTTTAAAAAGGACCAGTGCATAGAAATTATATATAGGGTAATCAGAAAATCAATAAAAATTGCAGTTTTTGAACTTATCATTTTCGTTATTTTCACATTTGGCTAAGGCTCTGTCTATAAAGATGGATCCTGAAGACCCTTTTTTGGATCTTCATTGAATATATGTACACTTTAAATGCTTCTAGCCTTCTTTTTGTGTCATTTCCCGTAATCAATAATTTTGAAATTTGATTAAAATTCGTTCAAAAGACTTACCCATACATTTTTTGACTTTATAAATCTTGTCCGAAAAATTTTCCGCTGAAACAAAAAATTGTGTCCGATAGTTTTTCCGCCGAAAATTTTAGATCTTAATGTATAGAGTTCTAATTTTCTGGGGTTTTAATTTACCGTTACACTGGTTTTATGAAAATGCTCTTCGTAACGCAATCATTGGAATTTTAAAAGCAGGTTACCACAATTTTCTTACGACCTTCCTTCTATACTTCTTAATAGTAACACAATTTTCAAGAATGAAGTAAAGTAGAACTTTAAATGAAAATAAAAACGACAAGATTCATCGTCACATTATTTATTTAGAACTTCTACCATTTTCAATGTACAGTCGTATAAATTTCAACAAGTTTTATATAGAACGTTACAATCAAGTAATTAAATAAAATTAAGTTCTTTAGACCAAATATGGTGAAAGCACGAAAAGATTTAATGATCAGAATCCGCATACCCTCGTAGGCAGTATTCCCAGAGAGATGATCATTGAAACTTATCAAAAAGGTACAAAGGAGATGATGATATGTTTTTGTTAAGAACAGGTTTGTCTCTATATCATTAAACCTTTTTTTTAATTCTAATAAGAAATTATTACGTGCAGATGTAATGACCGTAAAATCATCAAGGGAACGAGAAGCTCCACAAAAGAGTAAATGATCCTTAACTGATGTAGGCTGAGCAGTCTTAACAGGTTTACCCGTTAAGGAAAATACGCCCATATGTTCTGAAGCTCTGACTGTCGACAGGTCTTTCCGTAATAAGAAGCACTGCAGCTACTACACTTAAAATGATAGACAACATTTGAAAATAAAGACTTAGGTACTTTGTCTTTGAACTTGAAAAAAGATGACTTTCGAACGGGTGAATTAAAAATGACTCTAAGACTGTAACCAGTCAGAGACTTGTTAACAGAGTTGACCAACCTAGTTCTTAATTGTAATGATAACTTTCCCAAAAAAGGTAAAAATATTCATAACGCTGTTTTATCTGACTCACGGTAGATTTTTCTCAACGTGTAGTCTAATTAAAGAAACATTTAATAGATTTGTCAACGAAATAATTCGGATATTCATTCTTAGATAAGATGTTTTTGAGTTTCATAAGCTCTATATGGAATTATTCAAAATTAGAGACTATGGAAAAAATACGAAAAATCAAGTTATAATTTAGACCATATTCGTCCGCTATGAAACTGTTAAAATTAGAGTAGACACCACTTAAAGTGTTTTTTTATAAACTGACGTAATAAAAGAATTGTCAATACGACTAACCATCAAGAAACGAAAAAGTGTCACTTAATTCAGTTTCAGAAGTAAAAGAGATGTTGGCATGTTGATTATTCAGATAATTCTGAAACAACTGCACATGTTCAGGTGAATTGAACAAAGCCAACACATCATCTTCTATAATAGGCAGGTTTGAATTCCAATTGAAAGTTATCAAGCCAGATTTTTTCATAATGACAAGGAAAATTATTGGCAAGGCTTGGGCCGAGAGGCGAATTCCATCAACCTTCTGATTTTATGTTGTCTGTTTTTGTGTCGCGACCGTTAGTTGTACGTATTGTATTGTGTAGAGAGGGTTGTTTGGTTCAATAGAATCTGCAGACTATCCTTGCAAAAAGGGAGATCTTGCACTGCGTTTCGATCTTTAGAGGGTGTAACCTCTACAATTTTCAGTTTCAACATCACAGCCTGCTGTCTTGTAATCTCATAATCATTGTTGATTATTTTAATCATTCTAATGTCAATCAATAAATTAAACATCACAACGTCACTTCTAAGTGATGAAGAAAGATAAAGGGAACGTAGACGCAAAAGATTCTGGGTACGCACAATTTTTTAGAAAAAAAAACAGGAAGGTGCTTACCATACATTGGTAAAAGAAGCAATGCTCTTTAATCATGAATACTTTTTTTAAATGTTTTGTATGTTCCCTACAATGTTTGAACATTTTTTGACATTGGTAGGAGCTAAACTAGAAGGTGATAATACTCGAAGAGAAGCGATAAAACCAACAGAAAAACTTTATGTCACTTTGCGGTACCTTGCATCTGGAGATTCTTCTACATCAATTGACAGTACTTATCGCATGAGTAGTGTTACTGTTGGACGAATTGTTAAAGACACATGCAAAGTTATATGGGAATCTTTGAAAGAGAAGTATTTAAAGGCCCCTGAGATTGATCAGGAGTGGAAAAGAATAGCAATTGATTATAAAAGAAAATGGAATTTGCCAAATTCTATAGGAGCCATTGATGGTTAACATGTTGCTATTTTATGCCCTTTTAGAGGTGGCTCCCTATATTTTATTTATAAAAAATTCCACAGTTTTGTTTTTATGATTATCGTTAATGCGAACTACGAATTTATTATGGTTGTGGGAGATTATGGACGAATGAGCGATGGTAGCCTCTTTAGTTCATGTAATGTGGATGTCGCTATCAACAAAAACTTGCCTAATCCGCCGGAACCACGCCAATTGACTACAAATGGTGAAAAATTTCAATATTTTTTTTGGAGATGATGCATTTCCCCTTAAAATATGCTTACTCTAGGGGTACAATGATCGAAAAAGGGAAAAAAATAATTATCGTCTTTCTCGAGGAAGAAGGATTGTGGAAAACGCTTTTGGTATAGCAGCTTCACGGTTTCGGATTTTACGCAGATCTATTGTAGCTGGAGTGTAATTTTCTTATGTTCAATCGCACCTTCGCAAATAGTAATGGTTATTGTCCTGCAGATTTTGTGGATAGATTATTCCAAGGAAATATTGTTCTTGGAGAATGGAAAAAGGAGGGAACAGGAACTGGGTTATCCGATATTCATGATACACGTTGTAATAACTTTTCAAGAGATGCTAAAAAGGTTCGAGATTCCTATAGAGACTATTTTGTACTCTGTGTTAGGTTCTGTGCAATGGCAGCTAGATGTAGTCAGAAGTACAAGTGAAATTGTGATCAATGATAAACGTTGAGAACAAATGTATAAATAAAGCTGTGTTGTTGGTAAAAATATATATACATAAGGATAAAATATCTGCAACAAACATTTTATTTTTATAACTCGTACTCTGTTAAAATTTTCATTATATCAATCTAGCCAATCTGTTTCTTTTACCGTGCAAGTTTTTCAAGGTCGGGAGCAGACGTTTAAGTAATAACATGTCGTAATCATCAAAACGTTTGCGAATGTTCTTCTTAAAAGAGCTTGACAGGGACTGTACCAGGAAAAAGTCAATTTTATTTGTTTGTGTCCCTGTCATTAACACGTGTCCTTTTGCCTTTAAATACTGATGGTTTTCGTGTTTGTTTATCGGTCGAAATACTTGACGGAAAAAAACGTGACTCTAGTTCACTAATAATATTAGCTTCTTCGTTGGTTTCACTTGTCTTGCTTCATATTGTTCCGTACATTGCTCTGAAGCTAAATTAATATTGCTGCTTGCGGTTTTGTTTGACGCATGCTCTCGAAAAAATAACAGCATATTAAAGTATTGACATGTTGGTGTCTTGGATGCTCCTGCGCCGGATTTAGAAACAGCTTCCAAATTTTTAGAGCATTTCACAAATCCATTTTTTCCGATTTCGAATGAGAACTTTAAGAGGAATTGTAAGTTAGTCAGTCGAAAAATTTTGAAAATAAAAAACAATGCCTTAAATAAAACATTAATATACCTTCGGCAACCTCTATTTTTGTTGCAATCGTGTGGCAAGCCTTATTTTTTTTTATAGTGTCTTTGTACCCTGTGTTGCCTGTTTTCGAAATTATTGGATGATTTCTAAATAGTTTCTATGGTTGTGGTATCTGAAGTGACATCTCCGTTGAGTTAGTATACTGCAACATAATGGATTCATTTCATTATCCATAAGCGATACTATTGATGTTCATCATTGGAATACCCTCTAGTGGGCAATAGGGTGATGTTCTCAGAAAGCGCAATTGTAGATGTGTTCTCTTGTCTTATTTCAGCTGATGGAACCAGAAACCTCACTTGATCTGAATTTCGACGCAATTTATATGGTATATATTCCATATTATTGTTAATCATGAGGTTTTCTCTAGCTTCAAAGGACTCAGTGTCAAAAGTGTCTTCTTCCGCCATTTTGTTTCTTTATTCTGAAGAAACATGAATGTAAAGCAACCTTATTGGTTAAAACGTTAAAATTACGTCATTGTCTGTCAGCGCTCTCGAAAGATTATCCAAAATTTCAAAATTATTTTGACTCCTTGGTTCGACCAATAGCGCTCTGAAATTATTGCGCAATATCAAACGCTGTGAGCCGTGCGCTATGATCGTCGTTCTAAAAATTTGAAGTGGGCTTCCGGCTTTACAATCTTTTTAAGAATCCCTTTTCCAATATGCCACAGGTCAAATTAATGATGAATTTTGTGAAACCTGGTTTTAATATTAAAAATAACAACTTACCATTGATCTCATGACTTTCTTAATTGAGACGTGCCTATCGGTTAATACGAGGGAAATTTGAAGATTGATAGAGCTTTATATGGTGTTAGGGTTAGTGTTAAAGGCTTCTTTTTCCATTGCCGGAGAACTGGAAACTCCCTAAAAAAGATAATGTCCTTGGGAAAAAGTCCTGGGTTTTGAAATTTCCATCACAGACATTCGTTACTGTAGCACTCACGTACTATCCTTAATGTGAACAATGTTGAAATTTACTATTTTATTGCTGTTAACATACATAGCAGACACAGTGTTGTATGTGGCATTATACCCAGGCGAATCGCACTGACCATTAACAGCAAGCTGTAAATCTTTTCCTGGATATTTAAGAATTTCTACAAGTTCCTTCTGTTCCTTCCTCTATGCATGGTCTATTTCAGAAAAAACAAAATTCGAGCGATATTCGAAGTACCTTCGTTTTGAACTGAACTTTATGTTTTAAGTAAATAGCGAAATTTTATTGAATAAGATAGAAGATAACTGTGCAGCAGCAGCGATCACAGCACCTCTGATTAAGTTCAACGACGGCTCTGTAGACCACCTGTATTCACTGCTTTACGATAATTAATTAAATCCTTAACTTTTAAACAATTAAACTTCAGAGTTAATGTGCTTCCTATGTTGTAAACTTCAGTTGTACAAAATTGATCTAAACGAGCACCACATGTTATGCGATAACGCATCAACTGTCAAAGCTGCTCTTCATAAAGCAAAAACACATTTTTCTTGTGCAAGGGTTTATTTGTTGATAGAGGTGCGCTATTTTCACTTTCACAATCTGATTCGGTATCTTCTGGAAGCTGAAAGTGATTGTATTATCATCACTATTATCGTCCTCTGTATTATCATCACTATTATCATCGTTTTTTTCTGATGTAAATGTAAACACCTATTTAAAATACAGAAAGGATCAGAAGACTCCATCTGACCAAGTTACCTCTCTAAAGACTTGGGAATCTGCTCATTCTCATCTCTGATATCATTTTCAACAAAGCTTTTGTCGTTAATGTGCATGCATGATGGAACAGTCAACTTTGGATTTTTAGTGAAAAGTTATTTTAACACCCAGGCAATTGAGAACGTCTTCTACTTCTCTTGCGTTGTTTAACACGATAAAACTGTTCGTTACAGCATTAAGCATATGTTCCTCCTCTGCTTCATCTAAGTCGTCCTGTGTATTATCATCACTATCCTCGCTGTCGTCGTTGTATTCTGGAAGAAGTAACAAGCAACATAAGTAACTCTCCACTTTTAATAGTAAGGGAGTTAAAAAAAAGAAGATTTGACCCACCTTCAGAAACAATCTTCTGTTTGGACGCAGGATCTTGAAAAACCAACGATGTTACTTCTTTTTCTTTTCAACACAAGGAATTAGCAACGTCTGATCTAACTTGAACACCAACCAATGCTTTTGTTGATACTTTCTCTTTTTCTGTGTGTACACCTATATAAATCTTTCATTCGTAATGACAAAGTCAACAGCCAATGAATTATTAGGCTCCTGATTTAAAGAAGTCTCTTGAAACGCTGCTTCAACGTCCTTTAAAATAAACATTGCAAAAAATGAAAACGGTTTTATCAACAGCATCGCATCAATTCTATTATTTTAATGCTTCGAAAAACGGTGACCAAGAAAGGTATTTTAATGATAGTAATAATAAAAGTAATAATAACAATATACCTTGTTTTGAATTATTTTTCAGCTCTCTACTTAGAAGTTGCCCGCTTTTTTGTTGTTGCTTGTGGAGGTGTCGCGATGGTATTACACATTTCACGAGACGTCGTTTAACACGGTTCGATGTGTTGTACAGTCTTTCCTGCATTTCCCAACTTAGCTCGAAATCTTTCTCCCCGTCAAAATGATTATAACGAAATGATGAAGAATATGTGTTTTGGTAAACGGCATGTAAAAAAACTTAAGGCCTATTTTCACGATCGATTGTTTTCTGTACAAATCTCTACGTCAGGCGGAACATATTACAATAGCCTCGTATGCGTTTTCAAAATCATATGTAAAGAGTAGCGATCGTTAAAGGTGAGTGAGTTTGGAAGCTTGAACTTTATCAAATAATATTGTTACCTCTGATGATTATTTAACAAATTAGGACAGGAAATTTGCAATCATTATATTTTTATGCTTAAGCAAGTTAATTATTAGTTTTTAGCAGACCCTACCTTTAAGTCTTCCATCGTACATAGATTACCTATTAACAATCAATTCCATGTTAGTTTACTTATTTTATTTTTGGTCTTGCTTAATAGCCCAGCCGACACAAAGACGTCTAAAAGACGCATCCGTCTTAACGTCTAAAACTGGTCTATTATGTCCGCTTTTAAGACGTTTTTTTAGACATCTTGCCCAGACGTTTTAAAGACATCTTGCTGTAGACCTATTTTAGACGTCTAAAAAGCAGTCAAAATAGACGTGATTTAGATGTTTTTTAGACGTCTTTCTTGGACGTTTTTAAGACGTCTTGTTGTAGACCTGTTTTAGACGATTTCTAGACGTCTTTCTTAAAGATTTTAAAGGCGTTGTATTGCAGACATTTTATGCCGTACACGTTTTGTATGTCATGGCACAGTGTGCGTATTTTCAACATTAAAATGTAATTTTGTTATAAGGATTTTAAAGTTATTCCCTTATCACTGGGCAAAGATCTTTCTTACTTCGCAAAAAAACACCCTGTCCAGTATTTTACGCGGGGACGATTTATTTACAACAATTTATTCCATTATTATTATTGTTATTATTAAACATATATTTGGCATCCATCAAAATACAAATGGTTCTTCCGCCTAGTTAAAATAAAAGTATAAAATCTACATTCATGTTAAAAACTATAAAATCACAAAAAATGCTCGTGGCGAACAAATAGAGTGGGATGTGAGGGAAGTACAAATTGTAAATAAAATGCACAAGATAAACTAAAGGTAAAAAGAGGGAGAACAAGCAGAATGAAAAAATATACTATTAAATATATCTATAAATGTGCATAATAGGGACGTTCTAACCAAACTAATTACTGAAATTGATTAGCTTTTATTTTGCTCAAGGCACTGTCATATAAAAACAATTTAACTGTTCTGATAAACTCTTTGTCGTTGACTTCAGAACGAATAGTTTCAGCCAGATCATTGAACACTATTGAAGAACGATCCATAAAAGCGATATACATCACTTTTCAATTTACACACATTATCTGCATTTGATCTCAATTGTCGTACATTCCCATGCCATTTCAATTTGAGATATTTAGGCGAACTATCATCATAGAGCACCTTGTGTGTGAGCTTTAGCAGTGCCATACCTGAGCGTTCTTGAACTGGGAGCCATTTAAGTGTTGATAAAACATTCGTCGAAACGAACTTTCGAAGAACAAAGCTGGCAGCAACATTTTGGGCCCTTTTGGGTATTTTCACTTTGTACTGAGGAATGTTGTTAAAGATAATATTCCCGTAGTCCATCTTTTATAAAACGAGTGCCTCAGCCAGATTTTTTCTCATTCGAAAAGGTGCTAATCGCTTCAATCGTTTCAATGTTGAAATGGTTGCATATGATGATCGGATGATATTACTAGTGTGTGTAGACCATGTTCATCAAACCTTATTCCCAAAATTTTCATGTTTGGTACTCGCTCAATTTCAATATTGTCACTATAGAGCTTGAATATGTCACAGCAGTTTAGATTGGTCATGCGACTCAATTGACTTGTTGAAAACATTATTGCCTTGGTTTTCTTTGCACTGAATACCAAATTGTTTGATATGGACCATTCTATTACTTTATTGATATCACGTTGTAAAATAGCTGCTGCATTATAACTTTACTTTGCAATGAATGTTGAGGTTGGTGTCATCTGTCAGCATATTGGGTAGAATTAGACGATGCGTTTGAAGATAACTCAGACACGTAGATATTAAATAAGACTGTGCCAAAAATGGATCTCTAACTCATCAGTATATCTTGGTATAAATCAGTCCTGATTTTATCGCCACCGATCAAATCGATGTTGAAATCTCAAGTTATAATGATAATACCATCCCATTTAGTTGAAACCTGACGTAATAAAATGTCAAAGCGTTTCAACCAATCTCTTTTCGCTCTTTCTACAGAAGACGGATGATAGAAAGTTCCTACCAGATAAGAATAATTTTTGTTTCTACCATTCACTTCTATCCACATATGTTCAATAGTGCTGTCTAATCTGGTGATATCATCCCTAATTTTGTAGTTAAGGTTGTTTTTTTGACATATATGAGTTGACTTCAAGCATGAGAGAGAACTCGTCAAAGGTACTCGGTAAAGACTGCGTATTAAGATGACAGATTTTCGTGTGTTTTGGGTTGAAAACTGATGTGAGCTAACTCTTCACTGTCACTGTTATGACTCTAAAGGAAAGTGTATAATGCATTAATATCTCGAACATTTGAGAAAGGAAGTATGGTAAAATGGCAATTGGACCACGTCCACTGTTTCGGAATTCTACAGTTAAGTACTAAACTTGACATATTTAAACAAGAAGCATGCGTGGTTTCCCAACAGGTATCACAAATTAAACGTCTTTGAGAACATTTAACACACTTCTCACAAACTGAACAAGATGGAGCTTTCAATCTGTGTTTGAGAGCAGTACCCGGATTGCTTTCGATGTCACCACTCTTCACAAATTGTTGTGCAGCGCAATGATTACCGTAATACACCACTCAAGATTTACATCGCTTTATTTTACAACCAGGAGAAAATTGCGATACCTATCAGGATAATTAACTGTTAATAAAATTAGTAAAATCTTGAAAAACATAATCTCCATCGTGGTTGATGGAGATTAAAAAATGTATCATGTACTTTTTGTTCCTAAAACATATATCTCATCCAAGAAATGTCAGACTTCAATCACTAACAGTCTGTCCAATAAAACTAAATCTCAACAATATTATTATTGTTACCAGTAACGTTGTGAGTAAGTAATAAATTATCGATTTAACAAAATTCAAATTCTTGTAAAAACACGTCCGTACTCGCCGGAAGCTCGCGTCAACATCCATTATAAACAATGTCCGTCGCAACAATATTAATTTCACAACAATAATTTAATGATAATGTTTTATGCACAATTCCTATCTTTTCCTACCACAAATGAGGAGAAAAGTAGGTAAAAATCACATTCTCTTCCAACATTTAGAAAGAAAATGTTCTAAAGAACCTGTCAACGTATTTGATTAAAATTTTATGATATAAATCTAAAAATGTGCTTGAAAATCTGGGTACTAATAAATAAATAAATAACTAACAAATGCAAACTAATTGTTTTTCCGACCCACTCCACTTTTGACGCTGGGAGCATTTTTTAATTTCACAGCAGTAACTTGCCGCAGAAGTTTTTCGTCCGTGCCGTATTTTTCTTTCACCGCATCTATTACAACAAATAATTTATTAAGTCCAACATCATATATCTTTAATGTAAGACCATAATTGCAAATCAATGTTAAAATAAATGAGTAACGCTTACTAATAATCAACTTAAAAATAGCTTTTTCTTCAAGTGCAGTCTTTCCACCATTCCCTTTTAAATTGCACTTCCTCATAAAGTTTGTAGTAAATACTCTAATAAAAATAAGAAAGTTAAGAATTAGAAAGTAATAAAAAAGCATTTTTTTAAAATCGAAGGCATATAGATATTAAAGTTACCTTTCCATGATTAATTTTGTTGCTTCTTTGAACTGATACGCCTTGAAGTTACAAATAAAACAGTATATGTATAACATAAATAGACCTTTAAAACAGTGCAAGCCTAAATGAAGCTGGTAATGAATTTACGAATAACTTTGATCTTTTTTTCTTTTTTTATATGTGAAATCAGACGTAAACAATTTTGAAGTTTTAATACCATAATAACTATGTCGATGGTGGAGATGGCTAAACGTGGAGCATAATTAAAAATTGGTTGCTGGATAAGTTTTTGGTCCAGCTTAACCAAAATCTTCATAATTTTTTTATTGCCGGTCTATTACGGTTCTCATTATGTCTAAATATGCAATAAAAAATATTCCAGGATCCATATAAAAATCAGGAACACCAAAGGCCCTCAGTTCATTATTGGACTATTGTGTGAAAAATTGATCTCTATTGATTATATAAACCTCAAAATAATTTTGAAGAACAGAAATGAAGCACACTTCACATCTTACCAATCTATCCATTCGTGCTCCTGCACCAGTCTTGTCGCTGCAGGGTGTTGATTCAACTTGCACAGTAATTTGTTTAAGAGTAACAGGAAAATTCGCATACTTAAGTTTACAAATACGTTTGTTCACTTACCTATTGGTATCTAATTGACTAGCATAGTTTCTATAAAAACAATAATAAAAATTTGATTTATCTTTTCAATTTACGAATAAAAATATAGAAATAAACATAAACTTTTGCAAATATACCTGGATTGAATAAACTTTCTTTTCAGTGAAATATTTGGTGGTGATGACAATTGTGGTGGTGGTGGAGGTGGAGAGTCTGGTAATGATGGCAGCCTATATTATTAAATATTAAAGTCATACATAGAGGACTCTGTAATAATAATTTCTGCTCCTGTACAATCGTAGATAATGATTTAAAAACATAAATGATGAAATTTTGCCTTCGTACATTTCATTTAAATATGAATTGATGGGTGATGCCAATTTTTGAAGAATTTTTCCTTTCCACTAAACAAAATAAATAATATATATAAGAAAAAAATTGATTGTGGTTATGGTTATAAGGTTGTGTGTAGATATGACAACAAATATAGCAAACCAATAAAAATATATAGTGGTGAAAATGCCGTATACAAATTTATGGAAAAGATGTTGAGGGAAGTTAGATATTGCACAAGAATTAAGAACAAACATTTTAAACAGGATATGATTATGACTAAGCAGGATAAGGTGGACCACAAAAAAGCCAAAAAATTTCACATCTGTAATAAGGAATATATTGATACAGATTATGCGGAAAATAATATTGTACGTGACCATTGCCATGTAACAGGAAAATATAGAGGATCAGCACATACGGATTGTAATTTAAATTATAGATTAACCGATAAAGTTCCAGTTATATTCCATAATTTGAGAGGATATGATAGCCATTTCATAATGCAGAAAATTGGTAAAATTGTTGAAAAACATTCCTATAAAACCAAATATGGAGAATTGAAAGAAATGGATATTAATGTTATACCAAATAATATGGAAAAATATATGGTATTCATGTTGGATAAACATCTTAAATTCATTGATAGTTTCCAATTTATGAGCTCTAGTTTGGAAAAATTGGTTGATAATCTACCTAAAACAGCATTTAAATATAAAAAAGAGGAATTCGATAATAAAAAGAAATTTGAACTTATGACTAAAAAAGGTGTATATCCCTACGATTATATGGATTCATTTGAGAAATTCAATGAAAACAAATTACCATACCAAAAAGATTTTTACAGTTTATTATTGGATTAAAATATCACAGATGATGATTACAAACATGCTAAAAGGGTATGGAAGAAATTTTAATTGAAAACAATGGGTGAATACCATGATTTATACCTAAAATCCGATGTGCTATTATTAGCTGATGTTTTTGAAAACTTTAGAAGTACATGTTTAGAATATTATAAATTAGATCGAGCACATTATTACACATCACCAGGATTATCATGGGACGCTATGTTAAAAATGACTGATGTGGAATTAGAATTGATGACAGATGTTGACATGTTTCTGTTCATTGAAAAGAGTCTAAGGGGCGGTGTATCATATATTTCCAACAGATATGCGAAATCCAATAATAAGTACACTGATGATTTTAATCCGGATGAAAAATCAAAGTATATAATGTATTTGGATGCCAACAATCTATATGGGTATGGAATGTCACAATATCTACCAACTGGTGGATTTAGATGGTTTACCGAAAATGAAATAAAAAAATGTGATTTGGCTAAATATGAGACTGTTAGTAAAAAAGGGTTAATATTTGAAGTTGATTTTGAATATCCAAAGGAACTACATGATATACATAATGATTATCCACTAGCACCAGGAAGAATGAATGTTACCAAAAATATGCTATCAAACTATTGTAAAAAAATCCAGAAAAGTATAATATATCAATTGGTGATGTAAAAAAATTAATCCCAACATTGGACAAAAAAGAGAAATACGTAGTGCACTACGGAAACTTACAATTATATGTATCATTAGGATTAAAAGTTAAAAAAGTACATAGAATATTAGAATTTGATCAATCCCCATGGTTGAAAAAATATATTGATTTCAATACAAATAAACGAACATTTTGTAAAAACGCATTTGAAAAGGATTTCTTCAAACTTATGAATAACAGTGTATTTGAAAAAACTATGGAAAATATTAGAAAACATGTAAATGTCGAACTTGTAACCAATAAGAAAAAACTAATGAAATTAACATCAAAACCAACATTCGAATCATCAAAAATATTCAACGAAAATCTTGTTGCTGTTCACAAAATTAAGGAAACATTAACATTAAACAGACCTGCATACGTTGGAATGTGCATTCTAGATTTATCCAAAACATTAATGTACGATTTTCACTATAATTATATCAAGCGGAAGTATAAAAATGATGCTAAACTATTATTCACAGATACAGATTCCCTAACATATGAAATTACAACTGATGATGCATATATGGATTTCTGGGGTGATAGGGATAAATTGGACAATAGTGACTACCCAGAATCATCACAATTTTATAATACAGAAAATAAGAAAATTATTGGGAAAATGAAAGATGAAGCTGCAGGTGTACCAATACTCGAATTTGTGGGATTGAAATCCAAAATGTGCAGCTATATTAAAGATAATGGTAAATCAGGAAAAACAGCGAAGGGTGTTAAGAAAAACATTATTAAGAATACAATAAAACATGAAGATTATAGGAAAACATTATTTGAAAATAAACAGATGATACATAAAATGAGAACCATTAGAAGTGAAAAACATATATTGGGAAGTATGAGATTAACAAAATATCACTCAGCTGTTTTGATGACAAAAGATAAATCCATGATAATGATATAACAAGTTATGCATATGGACATTACAAAATATGTTAACTTTTTCTATTCCTTATATTGCAGATACATCAAAATAATCCAAAAAAATGGCACATCCAATGTATTTACTCAGCCTTAAAAGTATACAATTCCCAGGCATTGGCAACACTATAAACATACACTTGTAGACCCTCTCAAATGGTAAAATATAGCCTTCTGACAGTATGTGTGGTATAGTAAACCCTAAATATGGATCCCCCATTCCTTTCCATGTTTGAGGATTATTCACCCCACAACATATGATGGGGGCATGAGCACAGTTTTTCATGTGGTTTCATAAGGCGAAGCCAAAGGGTGTACAAGTAGTCATAGGTATGGGGGGTTCTAGCACAGTTTTAGTACTAAAACTGTGCTAGAACCCCCATACCTATAACTACTATCGGCTGTACAAATCGAAGTAGCGATAATAAAAAGACAGAAAAAAATAAGGTGAGCGAGGAAAATAAGGAGGTAGAGAACGAAAAGCTGACGAAAGACGAAGAGAATAATGAAAGAAACAATCGGGTAGTCTCTTATCAGATTCCCAGTGCGAAAAAAATAAAGGGCTTCGAAGAAAATGGCTACATAATATAAAAAGAAGTGGCACCTTGCCGAAAGACTCTGGATTTTATATTTGTTCTCAAAATTTTGAACCAGAATGCTTCGAAAGTTTTTTTAGCTATGTTTGTTAGTTATGTTTGTTAGCTATGTTTCAAACAGCCAAACATTTGTTTTTCTCGTATTTAGAAAAGTTCAACACAATTTCATTTATTATAGCCATTTCCAAAGGAAAACCATGTCAAAAAAATTATTATATTTTCTTCCCATGTCCCATTTTTATATTTCCTTCCCATGTTCTTTCCCCAGCGCTGAATTTTTTTTTTTTCACATGTAAAATGTTTCAAGAACATGTACTTTCGTAAGACGGGGGTAATAAATATTTTGGTCTTGTCTACTACCGAGTGCATTGCATCGCCAATTAAATTATTGAGGGCAGACATTGTAGTGGTTAGTACTGGTTTACAAAGACAAACCATTCCAAAAATTTCGGCTTCAGTTATACATTGTTTTTCTAAAAAGAAAAACCTTTAAAATAACCCCCGTCTCAAGTTTCGATTTGTAAAGCTGAATAGAATAAAACAACCACCGTTGTGTTTTTTGTGATGTTGTTTTGGCGGTAGCAAATAATACTGAATAAAATATATGCGAATGATTTGGAGATAAAACTCATGTTAGGTTTTGAGTCAGTTGTGGTGCTCGTAGGCATATTTTTTTATCAACGCGAAGACTAATATCTAAAGGGAATATGTAGAGTTTTGTTATGGTTTTAAACACGAACTAGAGCCTTATGGCGCGAACACGGTTGCAGCACGCACATGATCTTCTTTGGCCCGTTCAGCATTTGGTATAACTTTTGACCAAAATCGCAGTGTGTGGCGAAAGATTTTGAACTTATGTGCCTACGCAAGTGATGCATTGCACATATTTGCGAAAACGAATCCACGCAAACTTCCAAAATATCCCGATCCGCCAAAAGTTAAATCTGAGCAAAACACGGCAAAAATTTACTTTGAGCATTCGCAAAAAGTTAGTGCACTTGTCCAAATATGGTCATGCGCACAATAACAAGCCTGTAGAAGTGTTTATCGTGCGTGTGACCATTTTTGGACATTTGAATTAAATTTTGAAAAACGTCATAGATGACCTGGTTAAGATTTGCCCGAGTCAATTGTGTGCGATAAATAAAAGCCCCGGGCGTGATTTAGAGGTGTTACCGTGCTATCAAATCCGGTTTTAAATTTACGGACCGACTTATGTTAGAGCCAGACCAGGACCACCAATTTTGTATAGGCGTTAGCATTGCGACATCTAAAAGCCCATTAATGTAAATAATAAGAACTGGGGAAAAATTAGGAGATTTCGCAGGGTTTTTTTTAAAGAGGAAATGTATTTACTATTATATATTATATTTTCTTAAAAGGCCTACTTTTGTGATTTATTATGAAATTGTTCATTGGTACACAAATTATTTTGCTTTCTCTAACTTCAGTTATTTACCTAAAAGTACCATGGCAAACTTTGTTTTAAAAATAAATGGACAAAAGCTCAATAATTTTTCACGAAGTGCACCACGAGAAGGTAAGTCAAAGGGCTTAGCACTTCACCTAAAAAGACATAAAGAAAAACCTTTATGATTCTACCATTTTTAGGCTTGCACAACATTAAAGGTATCAAGATCTTCACATTGCACTTGCCTAGACAGTTATTTACACATGCTTTCCAACTACCACAGCCAAATGAAGGCTATAGTAGGTGGTCTCACAAATGAAACACTGTTTGCATTTTACAGTACATGTGCTTAATAACAGTTGGTGAAGATTGAAATGCAATTTAGGACAGATTATTAAAGTGAAATGTTATTGGATAATTTTGGAGAAACTATAGTATACATTTGTTTGATTGTTTGAACTTATCAGCAGGTTCAATCATAGTGTGTCCCATCTGTAAGCAAAAATTATTTCAAAATCCACCTATGTGCAATTTTAAAAGATTTCTGCATTGAAATGATATTTTTATATGTTGTGGAGAAAAAAACGTTATTTAAGATAAAATCTAGGAACTTTTTATAAGTAAGTTTTTAAAATGTGATAAGTTAATTTTAAATAAATTTTGACAAAGTAAATCATGAAGCAGAGCATATCAAGAAGAAAATTAAACTATTTATCCTCTTAATCTACAAAAAAATTATTTTCAACACAGGAATCCCTTTTCATCAAATGTTATTCACAGAAATCTTATTGCAAGAATCATCATCCTGCACAGGAATCATCTCATCCTGTCTTGACTGTGAAATAACATGATACTTTATTCAGAAAAAAAACAATGTGAAATAAATTCTCTGCACAGTATTTTTTATGAATTGGTATATAAAATTTTATTACATAAAATGAAGTAAATTTTTTTTATTTGTCATCTTTAAAAGAACGTGCACGTAAAAATGCAACATACAATTTTCCATGAGAAAAGCATGGTCTATGAAGAAAAATTCCAATTTCGGCATCAATTAAATTTTGCGTTAACTGTTCTACTATTAATCTATTGCCATTACTTAATCCTTGTTTTAAATCTAGATTTCGAAGAAGCATTATTACTGCACCCACTTTTACTTGCAGGATGTGTGGTGGCATACCAGAAGGTGTAATTGAATTTAGAACCTCGACTGGATAAAGTGCAATTTCTTCAGAATCGTCTGAAACTACAGAGTCAGCACTGTTATATGTTACTACTTCCCCTGGAATTTTATTTAATATCTTGTTAATAATATCAAGGGCAACATCATTTGTAGGTGTCAGAATAATCCTACTGGCAATATATGCCAAGTTACCATCTCCAAATACTGCATCAATATGTGATTGATCATCTTGCTCACGTATAATGCAAGTTTCTGGTATTTCAATGCTATTCGTAAATGTTGATGTTGCTTTTGCAGGTAAAATACCATCACCAAGTTGTAAAAGCCAGTTTGAAGAAATCTGCTGATTCTGTCCAGCTCTCATATTGTATGAGCTTAAATACCTGAACAGTTGGCCAAATATAAGAGCTTTTAAGACGTTTTTCTACAATTCCAGCAGGTCTGGGTCTCTTTACTACTGGCAAAATTTGTCGAACATCTCCCCCTAGAAGAATGGCTTTTCCTCCAAATAAGTTGTCAACATTAGAAATATCTCTAAACATGCTCTCGATAGCTTGAAGGGCATGCTTAGGGATCATTGAAGCTTAGTCAAAAATGTATACGTCTGTTGCATCATGAATGTGGCATGATTACTGGTAGGAGGAACATTGCAAGTATTTGTCTCCACAAGGCAATCTAAAAAGACTACGAACAGTCCTCCCTCATCTAAAAGTGTTGCTGCAATGGTCCAAGCAGACGTACCTACTTTCATTCCTCTGCGCTTTAATTCTTTTATGATGTCATTATAAGTGTATGTTTTGCCTGTTTCACCAACCCATCAATAAAAAATAACCGGTTATTTTGAGGAGAGTTATTATGGACATTCATAACAGCCCCAATGATTGTATCAGCTGCTTCTAATTGTTCAGGATTTAATGTGGGACGAATATTATCAGCTTCTTGACCAAGATAAATTAAATCAGCTGGAGGTTCTACTGGTGCTTCTTCTGTTTCAGGAAGACCAAAGTCTGAAAGTCTTTTGCCTGACTGATTAATAATACCAGCTATAAACCCTAACGCAGCCTGTTCCGCCTAGTACGAAGAAGGTCTTCTATCATACTATTTCTGTGGGTAAGCCATAACGTCAAAGGATCGTTGACCTCACAATGACTTAAAATAAATGAGAATGTCTGCCGAAGTTGCCAAGGTGTGCTTATTGTGGCAACTTGTAAAAGAGTACCATTCCATTCATTATCATCTTGGAGAAGTCACCTAGCTAAACATGCCTCGCGAAAGGCTGGGAATAACTCTCCATTAAATGTTCTTAATGACTCAAAGGAGGTAGCTCCTGGAACATGAAGTAATATTCTTAAATAAAATCTCTCACCCTCACTGGGTTGAGCAGAATATAATCTACTGACAATTTTTTCACCACCTTGTTGCCTAACCAAGCATGTTCTTTAAACACAAAGTGATATGGGATATTGGCATATAGATGCTCCCGAGCAGCAACATTCCGCTGATTTAATCTAAACCAAGCTGTTAGGTGGGTATCCTGTTCATGTTACCTCTTAAGTGCCGCTGCTTCATTACTAAAATACACTTCTTGTTGTTCAGGAAGGTGCATTGATAAGCGAAAAATAGTGTGTGACTGCTTATGTAGCTCAAAAGAAAATAGACGCCAGGCAGCTTCGGGAGCTGAAACATACCTAGCATCTAAAAATGTTGTGATTTCATCATAGTCAAGTTTCTCTTGTATTTCTGTATTTGCACAGGCATGACCTTGATAAATATACTTATAGAGGTACTTAACAGATTTTATAGAAACAAAGGCCTCAACGTTAATATGTGCCTGTTATTTTTCTGTTAAGTAGGGATTGTATGGAACAATCCACCTATCATCAAGTTCCATGTATGAATTTGAAATGTTCTACCATTATTCCTTTTTCGATACAGTGGATATCCATTAGCATTTAAAATTGTGAGATTAGAAAATTCTTTTGCAAAATTCTTAGAACAATTGCCCTCTTTCATACAAGATGAGTTAGGATTAAGATACCCACATGGACCATGAACGATAGTAGACTTAACAATTTCATAAAGATTTTGATTGCTCGCTGGATCTGGTATTTCAGCACAAATAGAAATGTCAATATCATTAGCTGAGCTGTACGTAATTTATCCTCATTACATAAATTAATAAGCATATGGTAGTGAGGGAGTCCTCGCTTTTGAAATTCTATTACATGAACATGCCACTGTACGTCCTAAAACATGATTCTTATAAATATCTTCAACCAACTGATTTAATTTTAAATTAAAAACCCTAGAGACCAGGTTAGGGCGATCACATGCATAAAGACCAGGAAGTAGGTTTTCAGTTATTTCAGGCCATTTGGGGTTTGCATGTAAAAGTCAAAAAGAGGTCTGGTTTTCCAAATTTAGAAACAATTGCCATATCATCTGAATAGTTCTGATGCATATTTCTAGGGGAACCAGGAAAAGTTGATGGTAAAATATGCAAAACTAATAACGTGTGAAACAATACAAAATTCCTTCCTATACAACAAAGAATGACAATTTTTTCCAAATTTGCAGAGAAGTGTTTCAAAATATCCTTCCTCGTCAACTAAATAGATCATAATGGCCAAAGATTTTAATACCTGTCCCAATTTGTAATAACAGAGCTGCTCCAAGTTATAAAAACACTTGCCTCAATTCGTAATAACTCAAAGCTGCCCCAATTTGTAATAACATAAAAAATAATATAATTACTGTACCGTTTTAACGAGCCAAATTGAAAGGACACACTGTTTGACAAGAATCTTTTTAATGTAGAAAACGCGTTTGCAAAGGTATAATAAGGGGGGGGGGGGAGTTTCTTTTTGATAAAAAATGAACAAGTACGAATATATATACAAATGTAAAAATGTTCAATCAATTCTCTTTTTGCCAAATGATAAGCAAAATTGCGTACCATTCATGCGTCAAGGCTTTTAACGCTAATACAGCTTCATCCAATCTTCTCATTCTACCAGTTCTGCATTTCCGTAGCCAAGGGTCGTTCGATAGAATTTCTTCTAACTACAGTTCAATACCACTGCATATTCCACCACTGGCATTAATCTAATTGTTTCGCGCTGACTATTGAAGGTGGTATTTGACTTTTAACCCTCTCGATATAATTTCTGGAACATTATCAAGCATTCCATTTTCATTCAACACCTCTTCACTTTCATCTCCCTCATCAACCAACCCATTAAACACCTCACCGCTATCATCTCCCACATCAACCAATCCCCTATCATCTTCTTTATGTAATATTTCATTCCATCAGGTGACATAATGAATACCTTGTTGCTCGGCGAAATGTCCCAGTGTTACCTCGTGGGTTGGAACAACTCTTACGTTGACATTATATATATTTGCAAAAGCACGAAGTGCTAGCTCGTCACCATTCCGGCCATGTTTTGAATGTATTTGGACCAAGGAATTGCTACGTAGAGTTCTAAAGGCCAGCCATCTACGTCCACATCATTCATCCGTACGTGATTGAAAACATCTTTTGGTTGCAAAAAAACACCGACAATTTCCATCACCCGGTGAATTATATGTTTTTTGTAGTACTCGATGAGACGTTTCAACTTTTGCCTGTGCTTTGGGGTGGTACGGCCGCGATCTTATCATTGTTATCATTTCATCAGGACAGTATCTTGCAATTTCTTTCTTAAACTCGCCTCCATTGTCACTGAAGATGACTTGGTTCGCTATGGATAGAATAGATATTTTGGATCTGTTTTTCACATGTCGTGATAGTTTTCGTTCCAGTGGAACTAGCCAATGAAATCTTAAAAATACGTCCATTAGTGCAAGTATGTGGCGATAGGTTTTCCCGTTATGTCCAATTTTCAATTTGCTCAAATAAACTAAATCAATGTGCGTGGACGTCTTTCACACTAACAGGTCGAGTCTCGCTTTGTTCGTGAACCGAACCCTGAACTGTCTATACTTTCCATCATCGCCAGTTACCTTGAATATTTTCTTGTTGCTCAGTCCAGCATAGCCATCAGCCGTTCGAGTTTGTAGTTTTTCATATCCACCAGATTAACTATCGTGAAATTTCTTCGAAACTACTTTTTTACGTCACTTTTCTTTACAACCTGATAAAAAAATCAACAGTATTTAAAATTCCATCATCCACGCTTATGCAACGTCGTTTGACCTTAGTGTGATATAAATACTTTCTGAGAATATTACAGGAGAATGAATATACAGAGCTTGTGAAAGAGATTACTGTCTTTTGTTTTGTTTTACGTGCTTATGCAAAAAGCTGATGAGAACCAGGTTGTGTGGTAAAAAAAACGTGTCTAGGCATTATTCAGTCATTTTTTTTTAAAAAAACTGTCTCATAAAAACAAACGAAAAACGATAAAGTGTGCAACAAACAACAACACTGTCTGAACGACTTTTTTGTAAAAACGATGCACGCAAACTAACCAAATATCTTTGACAACAAGAATTGTTCATATTAGTAATAAAAGCAACTGTGGTTTTGAGTTGAAGGTTTTTCAACCTGTTTATTTATTTTCAATGCTATTAGCGTTTTCAAAAAATTATTCATGTTAACCCTATTCGGTCCGGGGTTTTTCGAACATATTATGACCGTCATCAAAAGCTTGAAATTTGTTCAAAACGCCGACATCTGCTTAAAATTCAATTACTTTAGTTATAGAGCGAATTTTTACATTCTGTTTGAAGTTTCTGAAAGCTAAATAAAAGTTATTTAACATATTTTCCGGTTTTTACATAGATCGTATGAAAAGTTGCCAAAAATTGCCCGAAAATCCGTTGTTTTTTTTTTCGATTTTCGGGTAAAAATCGGGAAATCGGATTAACACGTGTCCAAAACATGGAAAATGATTCTTCTTGATGAAACAAAGATGTGTTGTAAGTTTCAAGTTCTAAGGATAGTCCTAACAAGAGTTATTATATTTTCCCTATTATAAGGATTTCATAGAGATTTTTAGGGGTAGTTTCGACTAATAGCCAATATCAATGTCGCTGACAGGCATGGGACCTAAAAATGTGGCAAGCAGGTGTCTAATAGATAAATATTGAAACTCAGTGAGTATCATAGCCATGCAGCAGAGCGTTAGGAGTTATTAAAAAAAAACCGTCAGGGGGGGGGGGCGCCCGGACCGAATAGGGTTAAATAATGATTCCATACCTTCCTATTGTCATATAACAAAACATGTCCAGTTTCATTTACCGTGAAACTTCCCTTCGATCTCAAATTTCGCAACAGTGCTTTTTTTAATCCTTGGTCTATCTTTTACAGGCGTGTTAAATCTACCAGTTGCAAGTTTGACAATCGCCGCATATTCCTTGTTACCAACTGGGTGTATATAATCTTTTTTCCATAATGTTAAAGGGAAAAAAAAAGTACCTTCATCATTAATGTTATTGTTTACGCCAATCTCACTATATGCTGTCTGAAATTATTCGGGGCAATTATTACAAATTGAAAAATTAAAAACTGAGTTAACAAGGGTATTTTGCTATCAATATATGCAAATACACTTAGAAGTTGATGATTGAAATCGTATGAAAATCCTCGTCTTGAGGTTTGGTTAATTCTCAAACGGCCAAATAGAATCACTTGGACAGTACTCCGCAGCCGTTTTGCTGCAGAATGTTAGGTGTTGCACTTCCCACAATATCCGCATTAAGGAACAATTCGAACTCCAAGACCTGGAAAGATTCGAAAGAAAGAATTCAGTCTAGAAAAAAGTACCGTCCAAGATTTTGGACGTAATCAAATACCCCAATAGTTTGTGAACACTGACAAGTCAATTTTAGAGTGCGTGTTACTTAGATAGAAACGGCGTTCTTAATACACCGTTCTCACAACTTATTTCGGAATGTTTTGATTTACGTGAAAACGAGCCGGGAGATGAAGCTTTAAACAAATTCAAAATGGGCAGAGTGGAAGAACCTTCTGACTTGAATTCTCTATTGCTTAACAACCAAGAAATGCCAATCGATGTAGCCTTAACTAACGAGAATATTTAGGGAAAATGTCGCATAGACTTTAGTGTCACACCTTCGTTTAAGTTATTCGAAGCTGAAGGAAAAGCTACCTCTGTTTACCATGAAAGAGATCGAGACTTCCCAGTGGTAAAACCGCTAGCCAAGATATCATAGAGATGTTGAGAAGATGAGGAAAAAAGTTTAAAAATGAGTTAGAATCCATTTATGCAAAATGGGATAACGAAACCATTTCTGTGAAAGCTCAATGTCACAAGGATACACAACGAGAAAAAATTCTATTCAATTTTCTATTGTATTACGAAACAATTAAACATGTGCGCGTTTACTAGATCCAGTGTTTTTTGCGTTTGTCGGTATATTTTTAACGAGAACGATCATTAAAGATAATCACCGACAATTTAGCAGGAGTTTCCTCTTACTGATAGGGCTTTCCCCTACAGTAATTACTACAATTTCATTGGCGTTAAAGACATCCGGGATCTCTTATTCTGAACAAAAAATATTCGGCGCGCAATGTAAAGAATAACACAAAATTTTAATGTTTTCGTGAGGCATGGTTCATGTCACGCTGGATTTACTTGCCGTAGCACTGGTAGTATTTTGCGAAAACTACAGCTGTTCAAAGCTATTCTGAGATTTTGTAAGTAGATTAATATTTATTTTATCTATTGGCGTAAGCAATTTTATCAGAATTAAGGTCTAGCCTAAAATATAAGACTTTTAAAGTTTGTTTACATTTTTTCAAAATAATACCGAAAACTGAAATAATTAAAAGCACCGAGTATCACAATCACTTTTTCGTTTGTTAGAAATCATGCTGAACTGCGTAATCAGTAGTGCGTCATATGAGCGATATACACATGGTGTTTATTGTTTAGAGTTTGCGAGTATTGTTGAACTTAAAGGGGAAGTAACCTCTAATTTTTTATTTAAAAAAACAGTAGCCGCAACAAAAAAAACTTGAAATACCTATTTCTTTTCATATAAAAGTTTCACTAACTTAGTAAAAAGTTGTGTTTACTACGCGTGAAATCGCTTCGTTATTCTGACCCCTTTGCGATTTTAAAAGGATTGGGTCGAGTTGAAATTATGACGTTTTTTAGTTCAGAAAGTGTAGTGTGCTGGCGGTGGTAGTAGTATTAGTTGTTAATTTACTTAAACATTCGAGTTTAACTGCTTGAAAACATGCCAAATTGCGCCGCCATCAACTGCACTAACAGAACTGGTAATAATAAATCAAAAGAAAATGTTGACGATGTTGTAGTTTTTTTCAAAATTCCCAGCGCAGAGAAAAAAAACGAGCTTCGAAAAAGATGGTCACATAACATTAGAAGAACTGGTCCCTTGCCTAAGGATTCAGGATTTTATATATGTTCCACGCACTTTGAGCCAGACTGCTCTGAAAGAGATCTTCAGGCAATTACCTGATTACGTAAATCATTTGATTTTGTATGTATCAACCAAACACATGCTTCTTTCGTATTTGTTTATCAAAATAAAAAGATACAAGCTCGGTATAAACTTCGTGTTGGTAACCAACAATTACATACCAAGCAAACAAAAATTATATTTTACACAATGATAATTCTTTCTTTTAACATTAATGATTTCCTACTAATAACTTCGTCTCATTGATTCATTTTTTTGCAAACTTACTTTGACTTTCAAGTTCAAAAATTATGTACCTCACAACAAGTAAATGTTTTCTTCGTCGCATGCATGCCTAGACAGACGGGGGTAATGAAAACAATTCGGAAATATCTATCGGCTTTAGAGTATTTATTGCGGATTGCCCATAAAGCACACGATGGTATGTCTTTTTGAACATCTTTTTCTAATCGATTATGTACCCATCAAATCTGTAATACATGTTTTTCCTAAAATGGGAAATTTAAAATTTACCCCCTGTTCACGTACACTCATTCAGAGCACATCTCACTATTGTATTTCTTTATTAGAACACATCTTCGGTATTCTATTTTTTTTTAATCCCTTCATCATTGTTGCTTTCCTGGCCTTCTTCATTGAATTTCAAAGATGCAGTTGCATAAAATATTTCGGATGGAGAGCAAGATGTTTTTTTTTCACAAAAGATTTTGTTGAAAAGTTTATTCTTGGTGAGAAACTTTTTATCATGTTGTGCGTATGGAGAATGTATTTCCTTTTATATCGGACTTTTTATTTTTAACACGATTCAATTTAACAATTTCAATTATTTGAAGACAGAAGGATGTTAAAGATATAAAATGGATATCACTTCAGTCATGATTATAAATATGAAAGACTTTATATTTGGCCAAATTATTTGTACTTTCGAAGCAGTCGTCAGGAATTTCATTATTATCTTTGCAGCACAAACTTTCAGAGAATGAACTCATAGGTCTACAGTGACCACCTCATTTACACCAATTATTGTTTCCAATTCGATTGCCTTCTTTTTGTATAACTTCGTCTTCATGGTTTGAACTTAAAAATTTATCTTGATCTTCCAACGACATTTCAGACTCAAAACTAAATGACTTTAGAGCCGAAATGTCTGGAACAGTGTTTTCTTCGTCACTGGACAAGAAACTATGATGCATTTTTTTGTTTCTTATTCGAAAGTCTTGCATTATAAGCATCAACATAGGGCTTCGTCTAGCTAGCGCAATGTTTTGAACTATAAAACGTCATATTAAAATTAGAACCCAGTCTTTTTTATTTTGACGCGCTTTTATCAAAAACGAAGTTTTTGCGGAGATATGAACAGGGAATATAGGTATTTAGAGATAAATTCTTGTGTTTATGTGTTATTTTTCGGATTTTATAAGTTCAAATACAAATACGTAGTCGAAAAAAAAAAATTCACATTTTTGAGGTTACTTCCCCTTTAAATTTTTACGAAACGAATTTTTTGAAAGTTCTGAAGGAGAGTTATGAGAAGAAGGACAAGAAGTTTTTAAGGAAAAAAATGAAATTTTTGAGAATTTGAATTATTTTGAGTCAATATACGAGAAATTGGGACTGAAATTTAATTTAGTTCTTTTGATTATATTCATATAAATCATCGGAATTTTTAAGAGCTATTAAGAAGGAATTTTAAGAACTTGTGTGACGGATTGTTATTTACTACCAAAGAATCAAAGATAGAGGTATTGTCGTTAGTAACATTATTTATCCATAAACATTTTCAAAATAAAACTTTTGTTCGTATAAAAACTGTTGTTTTGTCTTTCTGTCCCGGGTCCCTTGAGGTTATGTGTTCTTGGAATAACCTCACTTAAACTTTCCAACGAATATATCTACAATTTATTTCATTATTTGTAGGTACTTCTTGAATAATGAAATGACATTCATGTGAAAAAGTTGGAATCTTTGCGTAGAATTTGTGGAATCGAATCGAATTTAATTGGAGACCTGTGAGGACACCTCTGAAAGACCAGACACTCGGCCAACAATTGACGTACATGACACGAGACTACCAAGACGGAAGAAGAATAAAAAAAATGACTTTTTTGCTTTTGTATACTTGTGTATTTTTATAACGATTTTACACTAAAAAATAGTATGTTGATAGTCTCGTAGTCTTAGATTATATGTGATTTCTTTTACAGCTTTTATAAAAGTAGAAAGGCCAATCTCCATTCCACAGCCTTTATTGGCTTGTGAAAAAAGTCTATAAGAAACCTTAATAATGTCAATGTGGATGTCATCAGACATTTTAATCTCAAAACATTTACATTCATTGCCATTTTGAAGCAAAATTATATTGTTTTCTTTTTGTAACAAACTGAATTGTCGTGAAAAAAGCGGCAAATAATTATTACTTACGCACGTGTTAGAACTACGCTCCCATTGGCTTATGCTATTAAATATGCCATTTATGAACAATCGGGTTTATTGTTATAAAAACAATCCTAGTTAATTTATTCAATTCCTTTGAAATTGAATTGAATAGAGTAAACACGCATAGTACAATAGATCTGTTGGCGTTGTGTATCCTTCTCTTTTCGTACATCCATGATGCCACGCAAGCATGAAGAAACAAAAACGGTCTGTTTTTTGTTTGTCTCTGTATAGCAACATATGTAGAATATGTAGAAGTATATTCATAGTTATATAAATGTTTACTTTGATGATCATAACCTTCTGATTTCTACCTGAGGATCAAGTTCAAAATGTGTAACTGTTAAAATGTCATTCAGATGAGCACATTCAACTTTCTGTCCTGTGAAGGTGAATTTTCCTTTGCAGATTCCCTATTCACCGGAGTTCAGAGCATTATACTTTGTACTAGCTACTTCTGTGTCTGGATTTTACGAGTATATCTTCTATCTTGAAGTGAATTTCACAAACAAAGTATTTTTACCCTTTTTTCATGGATAGCATTAATCCACTTACGCCTGTCGTTAGCTTTAATTGGAAATATAAATAATATTATTCTGTCTTTACTCATTTTCCTTCTCGTTTGGTAAAAAAAGCACTTTTAGAGTCAGGAATACAGCGATAATCGCCATATCCAGCGCTGAAGTCTTGAGGCAATAATAAACTTGTATCGTGAGACACGGTTGCAAAACTGGTTCCGATTACGAGCTTGTGTATACACGTAGGAAATTTTGTATTGTAAAGCATCAGCTGTTGTTTTAGCTTCCTCATGCCTGAGGTGCTAGTAGTAGCTGGTACCGTTATTGGTAACATTAAAAAATGTTGTTTGTTTTTGTGAAAAACTTCGCTTGTTTTTGTGAAAAACTTCGTTTGTTTTTGTGACCACCATGTACCACCTCGTGTTTATTCCGACCTTAGCATTACGTCATAAGTTACGAAAAGAGTGTATTGCTTGTGGAATAAGGCTTGATTTTATCAGCTAAGAACATTTTTTATAAGAAACAACTACTCTCCGTCTTACACGTTTTTTTATAAGAAACCTAAGCATTTGGTTGAGTCTGAAGTTTCTTGAAATTTCGATAATTTGAGCCTGAAATGTTTCTTAATTTTCCTTATTTGAGCCTGAAAGGTTCCTTAAAAATGTAGAACTTAAACTGTTTATCAATCAAAAAACAACAACAACAGAGATTAACAGGGATTAACTACAATAAAGTGAGACAATTGTGAATGTATTTCAATATTTATAAACTCTTGCTGTTTCTGCCAATATCAGGCTTCATCAGCATGACTAGGTGAATCAGATGATTACACCAGCCATGGACAGCACAATAAAACACAAACATAACAAAAACAATAACCAATTACATGGAAAAATAGGGTTATGAAAAAGTTAGCCTTTGGTTGCTCATTGTATACCGATCTAACAGCATCTATGTTAGGCATGATTTCCTTATGGATGTACATGAGCGCAGTTCCATTTAAACGATCCTGAACCATGGTGCTCCTAGTGCAGTCTTAAAGTCTACGTAAAGAAGAAAAGGAACGTTCACATTCACAGGATGTGACGGTAAAGTGGCTAAAATTCTTAATGCTACCTTGATGTTTTCCAAGCCATCGAATTTGACAGCTTTAATAACATTGTCTGGTAAGCAACCATCATAATCAGACCAATATTGTTGCCATAACTTTATTTCACCCTCTATAGTGCGAGACGATTTGGCAAATCATTCCTGTAAAATTCAGCAAATTATTATTAATTTTTCGTTTTATTACTGTTGACAAGGCAAGTATTAACAAAAAAGGCGACCATGTCTTGGGGCTACAGTTGTTGATTGCTTCTGCTTTAACTGCCTCCTCGGGAGAAAGAGTCATGTCACAAACAATATGGGACAGGGAAAATCTGAATAAACCTTTTTTAGATATACTATAAAAATATTTTCCCTTTGGTTTTTAAAAGCATATTGAAAACAAGGATGCTTGAAATAAAAAGAAAGATGTGAGAAAAGTTAAATGGATGTCAAGATTCTCAAAACATTAACAAAAGAATTATCACCTACCAATAACAATGATGCTGAGCTGTGTAAAATAATATATTGTTTACCGTGACTTTCCACTCAACAAACTTTGTTTCCTATTAGCCCTTTGAAGAGTTGTTTATTTAAATCACCGACCTTACTTATCCAGATGTTCAGTTCTTGCTTCTTAGAACAACACAAATATTAGTTGAGAAAGAACTCCTCCACAATGACGAAAAATCTGTTCAATGAGCTCATATTACAAAAACAAATAGCCAGCTAGCTATAGCTAATAGCTCAACAACTAGCTTTTCGTAGCTAATACTGAAAACCTTCAAAATAAGTTAAGGTGTTTTGGAGAGTAGAAAACATACTTCTCACCTTAAAGCAATAATTCCTTTTATCTTCACACCTCGCCTTAATGGAAAGTATATAGCTAGCTATCTCCACCTGAATTTTACCAACCAAGGGATAAATATCTCCAGAAAAGAAAAATGTCCCAGAATGGACACTTTCTAAAAGTTCTTTTTGCATTTCACGAAGAGGTTCAACATTAGTACACTTTAAATCAGGATCAGGCCATGTTAGTACGAACGAATGCAAGCCAAAAGGCGTGAGTCTTTGACTGATCTTGACGGATGGGAGTTAAAACTATAGCCTAACAGGTTATAAGTAACCACGCAGTACGGAACCTAAGTTTTCTACGCCGCTACAGGCCACATATTGTTGGACTACGCATAGAGTGTAAAAATTAAGTCACGATTTTGACGTCATATGCCTCTAAAGTGAGATGGGGAGGGTTGCGGGCCATAGCTATTTGATTTTTGACTGACTGAGTGATTGATTAGTTAAAGCGAATCAATCAAAATCTGTAAGCTATAATTTGCAACCCTCTCAGTCTATATGGTAGCGACGTCACAACTTTGATGTCAACATCGCCATAGGCGAAATGGAGAGGGTTGTGAACAGTGGCTTTTCGGCACAATAAAATGAGAATCTGAACGGAATTTTTAACGCGCTCCGTTTGCAACACCCGTATCGTGTAATCCCCAGAACGTCGACATCATTCGCTTGGCTTACATTTTTCGTCAAATTTACACTTAGTCACGCGACTTATCTGACTAACCCTGGATCCGCGCCTGGTTAAACAATGATGTCTTCATAAGGGGTGTCATATGGGGTGTTTCACAAATATCGTCTTTATGTAGGACATTTAGTCGATAACTATCTTCTTATCCCATCATCATGCCCGTATTTGATTCATTTGATGCAACTAATGAATTTAAAAAGCAATAGAGAAACTTGGGTTAGAAGATATTAGGGGGAAAAAGGAAACACAATCTTTTTTTAAATGGTTTTAATAAAAATAAAAGCGCTTGTGAAGCATACTGAGAATGATGGCTTGTTTTATAGCTTTTCACCCATTTCTGTATGTATATCTGGTCTTAGTTTCTGGTCGTTACGTCACAGACATGTATCGCATATGCTAGCGAATTCAAAACAAGCCGTTTTGGCGATCTTTATAGCTCACTCTTGGGTATAATTATGTTATTTTTATTTTTAAATATCTAGAGAAATATTAGGCGGGACAGGGAATATTTTCTCCCATCGTTTTATAATAATGCTGTGGGCAAATAGCCACCGAGGTTGTGACATCGTGAGCCGAACTTAATGGGGATCGTGCAAACAACCGAGGTATAACCATTGGATTAACTGATGGAAAAGAATTTTTTTCGAAAAAAAATAAAAACATTAATAGTTCTATTCGCAAAGTTCTACGCATTACCTTTTTCCTCCTGTAGGAATAGTAAATAACATAATTTACCATTCTAACATAGTTACTGCAATATGAAGTAAACAGCCGTTAGATTATAAGTAACACTTTATTTCCTCCTAAGTTTAACTAAAATCTTCTAAAATTTGACATTGAAACCTTCTAAATTTAGGTTGAATTTTAGCAAAAGATAATATCGTCAAAGACAATGGTTACATGAAGACATTTTTTAAAAAGCTTATTTAATGCCTTTTAAGTGGGTGGATCTTTTAAGAACTTATAATTCGTAAATAGTAGAGTATTTAGCTGGTTAGCGACATGTTTGACTAATGTAATGTTATTTCGAAGTAGCTATATCAACATTTGCAACAACGTTTCTTCAACATGACATGTGACAATGAAAAATGAAAACTCGCTGATAACTACCCAGTTTTAACAGTCTGGACGATTTTTGTTTCTTAGATGAATATTTTAATATTTGGCAGTAACTTCTTTTACAGTAAAAAGCAGCATTCACTACGGTTTCTAGATATCAAAAAATGATAAAAAATAAACTATTAAACAAAAATATAATACAACAAAAATTTGGTAAATAAAATATACTAGAAGACTCTTAACAATCCTATTCTAAAAAGTTTTTAGGCAAATGAAACAATTTTTTGCGCTTAAACACTTTCAAAAGACTTCTGCAAAACACATCTTTTCATGAAAAATTTTTAATACAGATTAAGTGAGGAGGATTAAACGAAGCATTAAATTTGCAGCAGATCTAGACGGTAAAAAACATATGTATCAGACGCTAAAAACATCATATCTTCGTCGTTGCAATCCATACCTGAAAAAACAAAGATGCTATAATCAAGAAATTATTTTTATTGAATGCTGTACAAAATAGGAGCAACAATATGGTGTTGTTTTAGTCTTTTATTTTTTGAACAACAAATATGGCATCGTGTTGTTGCCAAGTTAGTCTTATTTTTGCCTAAATACCTATAATAAACGCAACTGTATGATATAGACATGAAATCTTTATGTCTATCTCTTTCGAATTGCACTTTTTGTGAGAAGATTTCATTCATAAAACTCAAAATAACGTCCTAGACTGTGAATTAAATGCAACACGGAGTTGTGGTAATTGACAAGCCACCATGTTCCCTACGCTCTGTTTTCCTTATTTGTATATCTAGGTTGTTATAATAACTGTTACAAATTGTGTACAAATTGTGTGTAAAATTACTTGTTCAATTAGCAAAGAATACAAGAAAACGCCCAAAGACCAGTTGTACCATTTTCAATGGCCAAGAAATTTAACGACGTGGTCGCAATGGATTTTAAGGTTGTGAAAAACGGTGAACAATATTTCATTTTTTTATCAACTCGTTCACATCATTTTCGAAATCAAGAGTTTTATAAAAAAAAAACGGTTTTAGTGAAAGCGTTTATTGTAACCTTGATTGATTCAGGTTTCTGAGCCCCCAACTTGTTTTAACAACAATGGTGAATTTGATAATCCAGAATACCTCGATGCAATGGACCAGTATAATATTGAGGTATGTGGAACGGGAGCTGAATCTTTATAAAGGAACGATGTTGCGAAAGAAATCACGCTGTTGTTTATTTAATGAATGGAAAGACGATGTTAGAAGACAAATCTTTGAAACTGGAAGAGACTCTTGCACATGCGGTGAGTGCCATGTATGCATTACAAAACCACAATAGTTGCGCTCCAATTCAATTTGTTACTAGTGTATTGTCCAATTTGTCATCTGTTTTCGTAGATAGCCACAATACGAAACACCATTTAGAAAAAATGTACTCTGTGAGAAGGGCGTTCGTGAAAACTGAGTTCGAGCATACGAAACAACATGTACAAACAGTAAACGATTGTATTACAAGTGAGCGTCTGACAACAAGTAAAGAGACCCGCGTAAAATAATTGGTCATCTTGCGACAGAGGTTTTCAAGAATGTTGAGGTATTCTTCTTCAAGAGTTCCTCTGATAAACAGGACAATCCAAATTATCAAATTGGTCAAAAATGATGCTCAAAAAGATTAATCTTAAGAACATGAAAATAACTTGTCAGACAGTGAACTTTCCATCAGTGCTTTTATACCTCTGCCAATGTTGAAATGTCTGACGACGAAGCTGATGAAGGTGTCGATTCGAAAGATAAAACGATACAAGATTCAGCAAATGCAATTCAGTTATTGTGGATCAGTTCTAAAACACGTCCAGATTTAAGTTTTGATGCACTTGAATTTAGTGTATCGCGAAATCATGCTTCGCAGAAAACCTTAAAAAGATGTCTCAAAGTAATCAAGAAAGCGAGAAAACAATCGCCGCAACCATTGTTTCGACCTGTTGGAGAGAATATTACACCACATATGTTTCCAGATGCTGGCTTCTGAAATCTTCCAGATGGATGTCTAGTACAGTAGACTTTGTGATTCTGTTGGTTGGTGATAACGAAAGATTCCAACTCGATTGGGGTTCTTCGAAGATTAAACAGAAGGTAGAAAGCACACTTGAAGCAGAAATACTTGTATTAAAAGAATCATTTAATAATGCGATTTACCGTGGACCACTCTTGGCAGAGCTTATGTTTAATGATTTTGTTCGAAACCAAATATCGATCGTAGCTTTTACAGATAATAAACCTATTTAACAAAATAGTCGATCTACGAAGCATTAACAGATAGTGAAATTAAAGATGTGAAATTAAAGATGCGAAGTGGGTTTCTACAAACGATGGACATTTCGCGCAGAGACAGACAAAATGCGGATATTATTAATATAGAGGCGGCTATTTATCTCTATAATAATACGAAGACTCTGTCTGTCTGTCTGTCTGTGTGTCTGTCTGTCTGTCTGTGTGTCTGTCTGTCTGTCTGTCTGTCTGTCTGTCTGTCTGTCTGTCTGTCTGTCTGTCTGTCTGTCTGTCTGTCTGTCTGTCTGTCTGTCTGTCTGTCTGTCTGTCTGTCTGTCTGTCTGTCTGTCTGTCTGTCTGTCTGTCTGTCTGTCTGTCTGTCTGTCTGTCTGTCTGTCTGTCTGTCTGTCTGTCTGTCTGTCTGTCTGTCTGTCTGTCTGTCTGTCTGTCTGTCTGTCTGTCTGTCTGTCTGTCTGTCTGTCTGCCTGCCTGCCTGCCTGCCTGCCTGCCTGCCTGCCTGCCTGCCTGCCTGCCTGCCTGCCTGCCTGCCTGCCTGCCTGCCTGCCTGCCTGCCTGCCTGCCTGTGTCTGTAAGAGGCAACGTAGATGTGTACATTTTCCTTTGATCTAGCCGAAAAAATAAGTCGTATTTTTTAATTTTATGATGTTACGGCACGACGTTTATGAATTAGATTGTCGTCAATAGCGTTTTTAAAATTAGTAAAGCCAATACATTGCACATTTATCAACATTGATTATTTCAAATAGTTTGGCCGAAACTGTTAAAACCTTGCTTCTAAATGCAATCTACGAGAATGGTAATTTTTGGCCGTCTAGAATTCGAGTTGACTATAGCTTAGAAAATATGTCAATTTGCGATGAATCAGTTAATCGTCGTGGCTCGAATCTAAATAGTTTTCTTGCTGTTCCATCTACGAGAAATCAAAGAATTGAACGATTATGGAGAGATGTATTCGGTTGTGTGTCAGCGATATATATATTACACATTTTACGCAATGGAATAAACTGGCATATTAAATTTGGACAACGAACTACACTTATTCGTACTTCATCACGTATTTCTAACAAGAATTTATTTTAGCCTTTCCGAATTTAAAGCACTCTTCAATAATCACCGTCTCTCAACAGAAAACAACTGGACTCCAAATCAGAATTGGTGTAACGAAATGCTTAATCCGTATAACCCTATCTCGTTCCCAGCTGGTTTAGATAAAAAAATTAGCGACCCAGATTATGTTGGAGAAGATCCCACTGCTCCTTTCCCCTGTTCTGAAGAAAATAATGTAACCATCGAGCCGATAGATGTAACAAACCAAGACGAACTAGGTGAATTTATCAACCATAGGTTAGATGTAAATAGACCCTCTTCAGAAATGGAAGTAGATGTTTAAGTTAAGGCTTTACAGCATTTAAAACAAGAATTTGATTATGTTGAAGTGTAACAAAATATCAAAATGTAAAAATACAGTCTGACAACATGAGTAAGTCAAAATACTTAATTTCAAGATGTATATAATGGGTGTAAGCTATACCGACCTTTGTAACTAAAAATGTTTAACAACAAAGCAACGACAAAATACAAATAAGGTGTCAGAAGTAACTGGAGGAATAACCTTTTAAAAGCATGAATGTTTTTATTTATTACCAAAGTACTTTTGTCCAAAGAAATTATCGTAAATCTCAAACAGTTTGTCCTCTGTTGGAATTTGATCCTGTACACTACCACGTGGCAATATCAATATATTGGAACACATCTGAGTTGTCGGGTAAAACGAAGACAAACTGTATAGATGGTTCAATTACAAAACCAAGAACAGGCCCCTTGGAAGCACCAGTGACAAATTTAAGGATATTCCCAAGTTTTAATTTGGTGTTAGTTGTTTCACCTCTACCTGCGAAGACCTCTCTAAAAGTAGTTATTAAATAAACCATATACTTCCATTTCCTTCAAAAGGGCATTTGAACCAATCTCTGAGAATTTAGGCGTTAACAAAGATTTCAGTTTTGCAACATTGACCTTTTTTGAGCGCCAGGTCTGAAAAAATGTAAGATGATGGGTAATCCTTGTTTTTATTGTAGCCAGTCCTGTTACTTCAAGACCTTCGTTTCTTAAGTTTCTTAACGCGTCGATTTGTGTCACTGTTTTGGCTGACATTTTCTAAAATATTCTCTGGAATATATGTTGGCATTTGGGCATTTTGCGATACAGCGACTGCAACCATCGCACCAACATTAAAATATTTATCAAATAATAAGTCTCGTAGACCATGTTCAAAATATTATTGAGCGTGTATTTCCTTGATCATCAGAGTGAGCCATTCGAGGACCTCCTAGATCAACAACTCTTCCCGCATGAAATCAATTTCAAATGTCTTCCGGAATTTGTGTATGTACTGAAACTTGCACTAAACGTTGTGTCCATAATTGCATCTCTGTCAACAGATATATGGTTTGTTTTTCCAGCATTCACTTCATCTATTTCAGTGAGATCTAATACTCTACTCTACTCATTACAATTTCTTTTTGGAGAAACGGTAATAACTCCACTGGGTTTAGAAATTGTTCTTTTTTTGCTTTTGCAACAATCTTTTGTATGTCAAAAATTGATTGTTCTTTATTTTCGTCATCATCAATAACAGGAATGCTGTCAATGATAACTGTGTTGTATCAGCAGTTGGCAGTGGTGGTGACAATGATGGTTGTGACGTAACATAGTTCGGAGGAAATGCTACAGGCAACTCATTCTCTATATCATCTTCGTTATTGTCATCTTCACCTTTTAACATGACCTGAAACTCTTCCCTCATCTTTACGTATAACAATTGTATCAAAACAACGTATTGTATAAACCTAAAAGGTTACTACATATATACAAAGTATCTGTGAAAAAAATCTCAAAATGCCTTATCAGAGAAAATTAATTAGGACAAAATTTTCTTTTGACAAAAAACAAATTTTTTTAATCACATATAGCAACACTTCTAGCCTTATACCTTGCCCTGCCAACTTCTTTATAATCGCAAATGAGTACTCCATTCCTGGAGCTAAACTCATTTTTGATATTTGTTTTCGTCTTGCTTTGATAAAATCGAAATCATTAGGTCCCAGTAAAGGAAGTGACCCTTAAACGACTTCTTAATTTTTGATCTAAGAACAGCTTCACTGTCATTCTCAACAATCATAACAATCCCCTTAGCTACAACACTAGTCCATTTCATATTCTAAGTGTCTTCTTCTTCGGAAAAAAGTAGAGCAAACTCAATGGGTTTTACAATTAATACAATACAATACAATTTGTGTTATTTCTGATGCTCGTGTTGTAAGTTGCAACTGCTCTTAGCATGTTATTTCTATTTATGCGATCGAAGATTTCACTTGAAGAACTTTGCTGCAATATAGCTGCTGCACGTTGGACTGTTGAGTTTATACTATAGCCTTCTTCATTTGAAAGAAGTTGATTAGCTTCTACGAGAAGCTGTGCAACTTTTATGTTGTTGTTAGACGCCATGTTTGATAAATTTTTGTCATCTCATTATTGATTGAAAAGCATTTTCGTAGGCTCTTTTCCCCCAAATTTGGTTACAACAATCTCTGTCCCATCGCAGTTGAAATGTTTGAGAAAGAATAAAGAATATATTTAGCTTTAGAAATTTTCAAGACTAGTGTTTGTGCTCTCCCACACAGAGTTCCGAGTGCATTCGTTGCCATTTATCTGGTCCTGGTTATTCTGTTCGTTCGCTATTGGTTCTACCATCACTATAAAAAAATAGTTTCAGGGTGAACAAATTATAGCTTAGTTTAAGAAGTCAACCAGGATGCATGGTCCTCGCAATGTGCACGTTAAGAACAAGGACTCGATCAAGTTGGTTATCCTAACTGCAGAAATTGTAACATCAAGACAGACTCATTAATTATTGATAGTAGCCAATATACTGATCATCAAAAGCAGCCTCTACTAGGGAGTCTTGTTAGCCGTGAAGTTAGGCAAGCCTGGTGTAAAGCATTACTCTATATTTCAATAAAATGGATTTGAAGCCTTTTTGTTTTCATGTAACGATTTACAAAAAAATTGTCTTTTAAACACCAAAAGGTGCCATGTTAGGTCGATGAAAACACATAATCAAAGCATTTGAGTAAGTTATGATGTCCGAGAACTGCCACATTAAGAATTGCGTTTTTTATTTATTTATTTATTTATCCACCTTTTTTATTACCTTTTTAATTTCTACTTGCATTTAAATTTATTTTTCATTTGCTTTTCGCATTTTTTTTATTTTTTTTTAAAAATCGACTTCGTTTAATCTTTTATTTCAAATTTAATTTAAAGCAATGGCAATAGCTTTACTTTTACTTTAATTTTTTTAAACTAAAAAAATTAAATTAATAACCGACCTTGACCAAAAGTTGCGATAGTATGCCATAATGCATTTCGTCGTTGACTTGTGCGCGCTTGTGACATTTTGAGAGGTGATAAAACCAGCCCTGTAGTGAAGTTTTGCAACATGTGCACAGGGATAACCCAAGAATACTAACTTTAGAAGCAATACGCAACAAGAGACGAATAAATAATTAATCTCCGTAAATCTATTTTTTGGCAATGTATTAAATGCGTAGTTTGGGTAAGCACCTGATTGGTGAGTACAGGTTCGGTTCTTATTCATTACACATCGAAAGCATTTCAACGATAGGTATATGTCGTTGAAAACGATTTTCTGACCTTTAAAGATAAAACATCATTACAAATTTATTTGAAAGGTCCTTTCGAATTTTATTCAAAATAATTTGGCGAGGTCTACAAATATGTAAAAAAAAAACTTGGGCGGTAAAATAAAAATCAAATTGAAAATAAAAATAAGTATAAAGTAAAGTTAAATTTTAAAAAAGAATTTAAATAAAAAGTAATAGTAAAAGTAAATTGAATTGAAAGTAGTAAAAAATAACAGTAAATAGGAAAAAAAGAAATTAAAAAAGATTTACAAACAAAAATTAATCAAATAAAATCGCAATTTTAAACAGCTTTTATGTGGCAGTTCTCGTCCATTGTTGTCGAGAATTGCCACATAAAGCCGCCATATATTTTGTATAGTCGTTTACAACTTCGCTTATAGATCTTCTTTTTTACAGCTCTAATACATCTCCTATTAGCGAGCTGGATTCGATGCGCGGTCCCCTGAACGAACGAACGAACCCGCTATACCCCTTGCGGCAGTATATTAGCGACTCGCGAAGATAACTAATCTGGATGTTGGGTATATGTAAATAATTAATATACAACTTGACCTATATGCAACACAACTTTGATATACAACTTGTAATAACACAAGAATGTGATGGCCCGGGTGGTTGAAAATTGCTAATCTCCGAACACGTCTACGGTGTAGTAGACTAACACAAAAAAAACAAAATAAAAACATATAAATATTGCCTCTCTCGAGCATATTAGATAATTTGTTCCAACAAAGAGGATTGTATAATCTTGCTATCGGAATGTGGTACAATTTTTAAAACATTTGTTTTAGAATATAGAAAGCAATCACATATCTAAGTCGATTTTGTCATTGTCGGGAACCACTGTACATCACCTTCCCTTTGTTTTATAATATAAATTGTGTTATATGCTGTAACAGGTGCAAAAAGTATCACAATGACAGCAGAACCTGTGATAACTGTCATCTCTCTGTGAGATTTTGTGGAGAAAGAGTAACCTCCATACAGTGGTTACCTAGAATCAATGATGAAACGGCCATTTAATACGGTCCCAATGCCTAATGCTAAAAATGCAAGGCAAAATGCCTTTTTTTCGATTTAGAAAATTAATCTATATCATGCTGTCTGTCTGTAAGCCAATTTAAAAACTGGAGGATTTTTTTAAAAAAATGGGTGATAATCGCGCCTATAATCATAGTAATAACCCCCGTCCAAATAGGTTTCATTACTTTATGTTAATATATGACAAGAATGCGATGCGGGAAATATGTACCCTAGGCGTACCCCGTCAAATTTTCCACGAGCTAACGGCTAGTATTTTTAAAAATCAATAACTTTTATCTTTTAAAAGTTTTGCGAAGGCCACTACCCTTGGTGGCTATAGTTAGAACTGTTATAAAAGTTCCACTGTACTTACGTTTTTAAGTGACACATTTTTCTTCACAATAAATGTAGACATTTTTCTGTGTTTTAGCCGACATTGAGTGAAGGAAATTGGTCCCTGTACAAAAAGAAAGGTAACATTACGATTTTTTGTAACAACAAACACGAGAAACATTTTTTGACTTCTTACCACTCCAACTAGCCCAAATTGTATTTGGCAATTCCCGTGATTGCAATCCATCATTGCTTTGTTGGTAGGTCTAAATAAAAGACGACATAGGACCTTGATTTCCATTTTTTATTATTTTATTATAACATTTACACAATTCCTTTGTATTACACTTTTTTTATAAGAATCAGGAAATTTGAGATCGGCACAAAATTGTTCTTATTTAATTCTTATATTTCGAACATTTATTCATTTGTTTAACACACAGTCACACAATGTGACTATGTTTTACAGTACATTACACATTTTTGGGACCAAGTACAAAATTACAACAACCGATTCCTTGAAAAAATTCTTCTTTCAGTAAATTTGCCCTAAATTTTTTAAAAATTAGGATATCATCCCTTTTAGTTTAACGACCATCTTGCCTCACTAAGTTAAATTAACATCCTAATTCTGAAATCACAAATGTGTAAAAAGTACCCTCGCTTAGGAAAAAACACCGACAAGGTCAACTATTATTTGAAAAGCACTGTCAGTAAGCCTGGCTAATGTTATTTTTACAGATGTTGTTTGAGAAATAATTTACACTATATAACAGGGAACACAGAATATATACCAGCGACATCACCAATCTTTGTAATCAGCTTGAAATTTCACGTTTTTTTTAAACAGGTCAGCTAACCAGCTGGCTACTCATATAATGATATTTAAAGCCAGCTAATATCTAGCTCATTTAACACCAAGAATGATAAACAAAAGCACAGAACGGCCTATTATTCCATATTATCACCGAATGTTAATAACAATCTGTATGACAAATAATTTTGCAAATATCAGGGGCGGGGGGGCTAGGGGGCTTCAGTTCCCCCAATTTTTTGCTAAGTAATAATTTTTTATTTTCTGCCAATAAACAAAGCTTTTTTGAAGTCCAAGGTATAGCCGTTTTACGTGTTTTAGGACTCTAAAAATGCATTGGACCCCACCAGGGGGCTTACAGCGCCCCCTGGACCCTAGCTGTTTCAGTAACTCTATTCGCTAGTTGTTTGTCAATAAAATCTTAAAATCTCCCACTATGCCTAAGCCCCCCCCCCCCACATTGAAAATTGTGGCGCCGCCCCTGAATATTGCAAGTAAAAAAACCATATCTGCACCACTTCGCTGCAAACTGAACATTTGCTCATAACAAACCTCGTTTTTATGTTATTCGATATTTTCGTACGTATATTCCGCGGAACGAAAGTGGATATGGAATTAGGTCTATTCCATTTGTTGTTTTGTTTTCTTTTAGTAAATCTATGTTTCTGCTAAAAGAGACATCTGTTTATAAAAGAACAGCATTGTTTTGAGCACATTTTTAAACCTGCTTTTTTCTCATTAAAAACTCATAACACAACAGTTCTTCGAACTTCGGATGGGGTTGGGAGAGCCAGGACCGGGAAATCGGATAGTTTAGGTTGGAAAAATTACGGTGGGGTAGTAAACGAATTTTCTGCAGTCGGAATACTGACCGCACTTTTTGATTGGTCACTTCTATTGCTCTTCCCTCACGTGGACATTGTCGGGAATTTTTTTGTTTTAAGCGCGAATGACCTCACTCACCCGAATAAATATTAAAGAGGGTAAAATGCGACCACGCTGGCTTTGAGTTCATTTGTTATGATCTTAATTCGAAGTTTACTCTAAGAAATTTCTGGTGTATTGTGGCCGAGAACTGCCACACGAAAAAACTCTGTTTAATTGCGTTTTTAATTGATTTATTTATTTAATTTCTGTTTTTTGTTTTTTATTAACTTTTATTTTACTTCCACTTTCAATTTAATTTATTTTTAATTTGCTTTTGCTATTTAAATTTATTTCACTTTGCATAAAAAATCAGTTTACTTCTTTTTTTTTATTCTTTTTTTATTTAATTTTAATTTAAACTTGTTTTGCATTTAATTTTAAGTTTTTAATTTAAAAAAATAAATTGAATTTAAAAAATTAAATTTCAAATTTGGCTTGGCCGGGAGCTGCCATAGTATACCATGATGCAATTCGAACACCTGTTTTTTATATTGTCATAAGGACATGTAGTGTTAGACATCTTGTTGCTTTATTGTCATTAGCAAGTACACCTGGTTTCTATATTGTCATAAGCTCTTGTATTGTTAGACACGGACGTAACTTCGTGCTTAGGTCCTTACCTTACTCAGACGCTATTTCAAGAGTGGCGTGGTTAAGGTCTGTACACAAGAATAGTCTAAATAACGTATCGGTTAATGTATTTTACATATAACAACACACAATACAAACATTTCACCACCGTAGTTTTTCTATAACTTTTTTGTAAGCTTCGCTGAATTCCTTTGCTTTCAGATCGAGAGGATCCTTCAAATACGTTTGTAGTGATGTTCTTTCTTCAATGGTCAGTCAATCATCTTCCACGACATCAAGACCTGATTGCATCATAACTTCTTCAATTTGAAGTGTTCTAATAAATAAAAACAATATTTTACTTTCATATCAAGCAGGTAGATCCTTAACCGAGTCAGTTATTGACGTATCACATTGAGTAAGACCGCATTTTTCAGGAAACTCGTATATATGTTCCGGGACTCCAGAAGGCAGGAATGTATCTGTCTGCTGTCTTATTCTGTGCTTTGGCATTTATTTTTGGGTTTCGTTGTGCTAGTGCTTTAGGATTTTTGTCGTACATCATGTCATATACAAGATCTCTTGGTACCTTCAAATTTTATGTTTGTCTCAGTTTTTGTGCAAGTGCTCTGTAACCCAGTTTTTGTACAATTCACGTTCCACACATACCCTAACTTCATTCATTGGAGTTCTATAATCAATATATTTGATGGAGAAAAAATTTAACCTTCTGTCTAATGTATACTCCATGCATAATTGCCATAATTTCTTTTCATGTAATCTAGGATCTCAGACCGGGGTAATCGTTTTTTCACCAGGTTGGTTAAATCAGATTTTTATGAATCATCCTCCTTCCAGCTATCGTCTCTCATGTAATTTATTATTTGCTTTTCTAAATAAAAAGGGGAGACTAATTAAATATTTTAACACAGTCATGATAATGATAATTAGTGGGGTAAAATAGATAATTCAGAACATGGCTTTTAGAATCTCTTATTTATAACTTAGTTCTCAGGCCGTTTTTCTGTGGCAATAGATAAACTAACGGAATGATTATGTAATTGAACAAAAGAAAATAAATCGAACACAAACGCATGTTTACCGCCAGGATTTATATTATAGTCATTCATTACTTGTTTGTAAATACATATTTGATAAATTAAAAACCGCGTAAGAAACATTTGGTACTAAAATAATTAAGAAACCTAACCTTTGGTTTTCTACCTAAAAAATATTTTTCTTAAGCTTAAAAAAGATAAAAATCTTAATTCAATGATCTGCAGTTCTTTTTTTTGGCATACCAAGCATATACTTTTTTTTATAAGAATCAGGAAATTTTGCTTCAGCCTGAAGTGTTCTTATTTTTTTCACTTGTTCAGCCTGCAATTGTTCTTATTTTGTTCTAATATTTTAACATTTTTTATTATCTATAACACAACAACAACAAGTGAAGATTCTGTGAAAAATTCTGCTTTCAAAGATTTCTCCATATTTGCTGTGTTTTATCAGGAAAAAATAGAAAATCAATATAGTTTCGGCCTTGCCATTGTTCTTATTTTGTTCTTATTTTTTAGCAAATTTAAGCCTAATTGTTCTTATAAAATTTTTCTTATAAAAAAAAAGTGTATCCGATCACAATGTTTTCATTCTAAAGGTTTGACCAATAAAATCCTTACATGTTCTAATAAAAAAGAGGGAATCTGAACCTATATTCACCAATCAACCTCTGGTGCTTGCTCAAACTACGCATTTTATACATTATCATAAAATAGATTTACCTGGATTGTTTCTTCGTTTTGTTACGTCTTGCTTCCCGAGTTACTGTCACGAATTAGCTTCTCCGTGCGCACGTGCACTTTACTACTGGACTGGTTTCTATCCCCTTTCAAAATGTTTTCATTTGCGCACGTGATTTGAGAAATTATGTTAAAATAAAAAATAAAAAAAATAATCTCACAAAATAAAAACGCAAAGAAATAAAAGCAACTTATCACCCAACAAAAACGCATAATTACAGATAGTAACAAATGATTAATATTTTCTTTTGTTCTATGAAAGAAACAATAGTCACCGAAAACCGGTTCTATACCGAAAATTCAATAACTTTGAAGAAAAAATATGTACTAATATGCAATCCTTCCTGCAGTAATATTTTTATCAATCTTTTTACTGGCGCTGTGCTAGGAGGGGACATACAAAAAATATCTACAAAGTATAAAATTATAACATAACTCAGTGCAACAATTTACACAATACAAGCTCCAAATATCAGCTGAATCGTTTTGCAAGTGGAAAAGGTAAACTTTACCAGCATTAATTCTTATAGTTCAACAGAGCCATGTGTTTTATTTATGTTCGTTATAGTTCTTAATATGTTTTTTGAAAGTTCTGCTTTGTCGTTAAAACACTCGTCTCACTCTCGACATGTAAAAATACAGCATAAGCGGCGCAACAAATGGGTTTTAAAAGAGCGCGTAAACAAAAGAAGTTTGAACAGAATTTAAATGGACGTTGCTTAGATGTATCTCCTTCTCTTTTTAAATCTCCTTGGTCTAAGCTTTCGTTTGAGAGAAACTTAATTTCATGTCCTAGGAGAAAGTCTAGTTAACTAGGCTACGCTTGGAGAGTTTGGTTCTTTCTTTCCTCTTAGGGCGGAGTCATGCGCTATATGGCTACTTAATTACCTCGTACAATTTATGTAACACTCAAAACTGGCCATTTAGATATCTACAGTCATTGTCAAGTTTTTCAAGTGTTTTATTTTTATCATAGTTCTACAGCCGTCCAGTTTACTTGTTCACCTGAAAATCCACCTCGGTTAACTAGAATTTCTTTCAGGATAAGTTTTTTTTAAGAACATGACAATGAAATAAGTCCTGCATGTGCCAACTTTTCTTGCCTTTTTGCTCCAATATATTTGAAAAAGCTTTTGAAATGTTTCAGTAAACAGGGGCGGATCTAGCAAATTTTCTTAGTAGGTCATGATGCGCAGCATCATGACCTACTAAGAAAATTTGAATATACAGCTTGGGGTCTTGGGCGGAGCCCCAGAAGCTTTCGCTAAAACGGGCTTTGCGAACCCTGAAATAGGCTTAAACGGGGACAAAAAACAACCTCGTATGCAGACGTTTTAGACCTTGATAACAGAAACGAAACATTCTCATTATCGCCGCAGCTTCGCATAAACACTTCAAATAGAAAAAGAATGACAACTTAAATGTATTTCGTTAGCATAAATCATTTTTAGACTGTTTCGCCCAATGTCAGGGCTCGTCAGCATGCCTAGGACAAACGAAAAATAGATTGAAAATATAGTTCGTTAAGCCCGACATGGACAGTCATAATGCCGCTCCGGAAACCAGGTACTGTCGGCTGGAGTCAGGCCGAGCCCGGAATAAGGAAAATTTATTTATAGAAAGAAGTTATTGTTAAAGTGGAAGTAAAGAAATGGCTCTGTCAACTGCACGCACAGGAATTAATTATCATTGCAGCTAGCTGTTTTGTCACATCATCGTATGATGAATGTAAAATTCTCAGAGGGTTAAGTATTATCATTGCAGCTTGCTGTTTTGTCACATCATCGTATGATGATTGTAAAATTCTCAGAGGGTTAAGTATTATCATTGCAGCTTGCTGTTTCGTCACATCATCGCAAAAACAAATGTACTGTATATAACTACTGTAAGAAGGTAAATGAAAAAAACTAAAAAGAAGGTAATTGGATTCATAACGTTATCATCACCTTCATCACCACCACGTAAAATTTAAGCATTCGAGAAAGCTTAGAAGGAAAAAAAAGACTTAGTTACTCCTTGACCCAGGTACTGTCAGCGGAGCCTACTGAGCCCGGGGACAATTTTGAATCAATCAGGTTTGTCATCACCAAAAATGGGGAGGGGGGGAGAGGGGAGAGAGAAATATATTGAGTATGAAACTTATTACAGAAAGTAGTTTCTTAGGTATGGATTTGTACAAAAAATTATACTTTATTTTAAAATTTATTTATATTTATATATTTATTCAGAAAAGGAAGAAACAATATTATTTATTTTATTACTTGTTAATTTTAACTTTAGATATAAACAATATGAGTATATATTGAGGCTACATAGAAAAATAATTGATTTAAACATTTTACTTAAAATCCAATCTCCTGTTTTTAACAGCAAACTTATTGATGACTGATGAGGTGGATGGTACAAATTCTTTGTGTATATGTAACAAAGCTAAGCCATTCAACCTATCTGCCACCATTGTACTGCGATTGTAGTTCTTAAGCCTTCTCATTGCAGAGAAAGAGCGTTCACATTCGCAGGATGTCACTGGTAATGTGGCAAGAATTCTTAAGGCTACAGTCAAATTGTCAAATTGTAATGATGGAATTGCTTTAAGAGTGGCTGAAATATTATCAGGATAACTATCCTGCATCTCCCAGTACTTATGCCAGAGATCTAGCTCAGCATCAAGAGCTAAAAAGTTTGGCATGTCATCAGAATAAAAGCTACAAAAAGCTGTAAACTTGTCTTTCCATCCCAATAGACCATGTTTACTAACTAAAAACATCATCTTAGATGGAATAATTGACAAGCCCTGATAAGAAGTCACAGTAGATATGTCAAAACGTAACTTCAATTCAGAATTTAAATGGTCCAACATTGGAATAGTTTTGTCCTTTTAAAATAATCCGAAATGTTTTCAGCAGGAATGTTAGATCTGTTTTTTTGACGTCCACAAGTTCTAGGTTTTGTAGGAGTAACACATACTTTTTGAGCTAGAGATACAGCTTTCTCATACCACATTTCATGGTAGGCATCAACTGCATTTCGTGTAGCCATGGCTGCACTTTTAAGAGCATCAATCATATGAAGTCCCTCAAAAATATCGTTGGATTTGCTCTGAAGCATTCGTGTTACTGGCAGTGTTATATCAAATACAGACCGTGTAATTACCATTGTAATAATAAAATCAAAACTTGTAATTAATTTATATAAGGACAAGGCTTTTGAAAGGAACGCCCACTTTTTTTAGGAAAAATAAAAGATTTATCAGGCACAAAAACATTGGTGATTAGGTTGTGTACACCTTTATCATCTAGACCTGAAACTTTAGAAAGGAAAGAGGCAACGTCATATTGATGTTCAAAATTTAAAACAGTAGCAAAGGAAATATCATTTAAAGCTTTGTCATTGTTATTAAAATCTTCAGCAGATGTGCTATTATTGTTACTATCTTTATAATCTTCAGTTAGTTTATTGTTAAAGGAAGCTTTATTAGGAAAGAAATTAAACTGTTTATCTTTAATCACAGGTTTTACAAGAGATAATTTCCCTGTTGCCTGTGCATCCGGAAAAAACCTTGTTTGCCTTTTCACAGGAGGAGATAAAACTTTTGTGTCCGCAGCTGAACCTGACTTGTGTTTACGTATCTGCTTAAAAATAATTGGAACGAAATGATTAGGTGCAAAATTTTCTCTGGATGGAAGTAAGCCCTCATAGCAAAACAAAATGTGAATAGCAAAAGCAGAGCTTGGTTGTCTAGGCTCTATTAATTGGTTAAACAACATTTGAGCTTTTTTGCATCCATAATCTGGGTAATAAGAAAATATATTCCTGTTTGTGACAGATGACAGAGCAAGCATAGCAAGAAAGGAACAATATTTCCGATCTACTAAATTTAAAATGGCTACCTCCTTAACTAAGTCTTCTTGTTTTTTGTCTGTGTTAAATGCAGAATTGCAGACAGACATATTGAGAATATCTTCCATAGATTTAAAGAGACTTTCTGGAAGAGCAAGGACAGAAGAAAATAGAGGATGCTTACAGTAAAAGCTAGCATTCATCATTAGCTCCACTGACACAAGAATTCGTAAGTCGTCAACCATCACATTTTTCCCAAACAAACACAACGCCATAGAACTGTACAGGCAATTTCCATTGACCTGGGACCTGTAATAAAAATAGGTATTGCTAGCTATTCTAAAACTTTAACTACACATTTTGCCAAACTGCTGCCTATTAAAGGTTTGTTTATGAAATTCAACTTGCTCAATATATAAATAAACTAAGAATGCATCAACAAAAGAAACTGAACAAGCAAGACATATTTGAGATGACCTTTGCACATTTTAAAACAACAAAGATTATTCATAATCTTTTTAAGACAATATTCAGCTGCATAGTTAGTGGTCATAGTAACAAAAACGCATAGCTATTATAGAAACAACAAAAGATAAACATAAACAACTCACTTCAACGTAATTGCGCAACCATCCTTCTTTGCTTTCACATAGGCAGGAAGGTAGTATTCTGCATGGCAATTTCTTTGGATAAAACCAAAAGTAAGTTGTTTTTGCAACACGTCAGTAGATGGCAAAACAGAATTACATTTAAACTTTTTATTTAATTCGGCGTAAATTTGAGGTAGCTCATCAAAATTTTCGTTTTCAAAAACTAACTCCACACGCTCTCTCAAGCTCTTGCAAGCCATGTTGAGAACGGAAAGAATCTTCCGCATGCCTTACTTATATTTATACCAACATGCCTACAAATTTTGACAGGTTTGTTTAAACCTTTCTGACTAAAAATAGGTCAGGCCCACATAGGTTGATTCTAGTCCACGGTGAAAGCCTCACGGGATAACCTAGAGCCAAGACTGGCTGGCTTCAAAATTTCTGACTAAAAATAGGTCAGGCCAAAATAGGTTGACTCTAGTGTACGGTGAAAGCCTCACGGGATAACCTAGAGCCAAGACTGGCTGGCTTCAAAATTTCTGACTAAAAATAGGTCAGGCCAACATAGGTTGACTATAGTGCACGGTGAAAGCCTCGCGGGATAACCTAGAGCCAAGACTGGGCTGACTTCAAAATTTCTGACTCAAAATAGGTCAGGCCCACATAGGTTTGATTCTAGTCGACGGTAAAAGCCTCGCGGGATAACCTAGAGCCAAGACTGGCTAACACAGGTCAGGTCAACATAGGTTGATCCAATTCGCGTTATGAGAAAACAAGGAGAAATATTTCGATCTTCAGATTCTGGGTAAATTCGACAGAATTCGATTTCAATCCTCGGCATTTTTTTACTAGGTCGCGTGACAGGGTTGACCTAGTCTAAATCCGCGCCTGGTAAATCGTTTAAAGTTTAATTTTTTTAATAAATCTTATAAAAGAAAAACGGTGTAAAAGGTAGAAGTCCGGGGAACAAGTTGTTACATCCGTTGAGCATAGCACCCTCACGAAACAACTAAATTATACAGAGCTGAATATAGCTCTGCATAGTTTTCTGAAAGAAATATTAGCTCTCACAGGATTTTAAAAAATTGTGTTAAATTGCTAAATAATGTAGAATGGAATTTGGATATCAATTATTGATCCTACAAGGTACTTATGTTATTCTTTATTTCTGTAACGCATCTTATAGATGGAGAATTGATTAAACTCGTAATTTTTTTGTTTACTCTGTAAGACTTCCGGGCTAAAGTTCTTAAAAATAGTTTGTGTAATGTTTTTTTTTCAAAAGGGTTGGTGTTTACTTTGGTGTTTAAATCCAAAATCTTTGCATGCTAGATAGCAGTTTTAATAGAGAAATTTTCCAATTGCGGTTAGAGATAAAAGGCAATACAAGTACAGGAAATGCTAAACGGAACAGGGTATTTTGAGAGTTTTATTCTTACCTCAATATATATTTGTTTACACAGCCATAACATAAAGATAAAGACAAAACTAATCTTTGTGTTAGTTTTTATTGAAAAACACGATGTTAATTTCACACATAAAGGTTAACATACACACGCTGTTTTTCTATGGAAGCCTAACGAAGGGTTCACTTTTATAACTTTTTTCCCCCTTTTATTAAAAAAATTAATATGCTAAAAACTTTTAAAAAAGGTTTTTAGCGAAGTCAATTTTTGAAGTAGAATGTGCTTCGTTTATAAGCATTTTCGGCATCCCATGTTTTTATTTGTGTTACTCCGAAAAAATTTAATTAAATAAGATAAGTTTATGTGATAATTGTTGCAAAACTTTAAATGATATATTAAGAACCAAATATGTACCTGAAAGTTTGAGCGAACTTTTTTTCTTTATTCTCAACCAGAGATTTAATCTGTTTAAATTAATTGTACAAGAGGCGTTGCTGTTCTCATTATTTGTGCATAAGAACAACCGCTGCCGCTGGATGACCTTGTTGCAAACGTTATAACTGGTGGTACATACAAAAGACGTTGCCACAGGATTTTAGTTTGAGGGGCGAGATTTTTGTTTTGTATTTAAAGGAGAACGTACGAAAAAAAATACATATATGTTTTTTATGCAATAAAAACATTCTTACATATCACGAAAACAACATGGCATTACAATTGTTAAATTTTCGCATTTCTTTATGTCCAAATTTCGTCCCCAAAAAGCCATAATTACATTAACGGTCGCGCCATTATCGAAAAAAAGCCAACTTGGTTCGTACATATTTTGTTGATTTGTGACGTCAGACGGCGTACATAGCTTCAACCAGGACTTGTGACTATGCACTCACTTCTTGGTCTTCCAAAAAAGATTATAATTTATCGCCAGGTGTGAGCGATGAAGAATGCAATTTATATTTCCGTAAAAGAACATCATCGTAGAAAAAAATTCAACAATTTAACAACATCCGAAAGTAGGTCAACAGAGAAAAACGTAATGATCCGAACAAGCGCCCTGGGCGCTTATTAAATTTTTTGCATGGGCGCTTAATCGAGGGGGAGGCGCTTAAAAAATGCTAGGCGGTTATAAATTTCTAGCAAATTAAATGAAACACCTTGCATAATAAAGTTGAATACACCTATTACTAATAAAATTTTTTAAGTGATAATTTATGTCTAAAACTATATTTATAACGTTGAAACATTTTTTTATTCTGATGAAGATATTTATTTCGAAATATGATTAATAAAATTACTCTTAGACAATCACAGAAGGCACAGTTTAGCATTCCCTCGCTTTGTTTATTCAGAAGGCGTTTGTTTACATACCCATGGACTTACTTATCAAACAGAAAGTCCTAATCGAGATTGTCATAGCGGCAACCGTAGGACTACTTTGACCTTAAATATCCCGAAAGCTCATAAATATAAAAAAATACCACAGTTTATATTCACATTATAATGAACATTTTAAGCACATCTTTTTATCAATCGTTAGTTCTCCTTTAGCTGGGTCGACATGGATGACCACAATAGGCATATGTGGGTTCCACCTAGCGTTAAATCGCGTTAAATTTTTTGCGCCATTTCTTGTCCCAGAGTTAATCATATTAAGTATTTAGCGCGAGCACGTTTCTATTACAAACAAAATTAACGCGGAATTAAATCCTTTCGTTGAAGGAATTGTCTAATAACATTGAGGAGGACATTTTATTATGGTTTTTCATCAAGAGAATTAAAAGAAAAGGGAAAAAGCAAAACTTGTAAAACGAGGGCAGTATCTAGAATTTGACAATCCCGTAAAACAATAAATATATTATACATTTACATTTAAAAAAAAAAATTTTTTGACCGTCGTTTTAAATATAAAAGGTTTGTAGAATAGCTCTTCCACACATACTATGCTCAAATTTGTTATACAAAAGTGCGTTTGATATTTAGCACGCGCGCTAACCAGGTACGCTAAATATTCATCGACGTTTGTCACCTGCTAAGTTTCGATTTTATTTTAGTGCTCAATATAGTTTCGACAAATCGATTATACGGATCGTGTATAATCGCCTTCAGACGTTAAAAATAACTCCAATTATCGCACCTGCTTAACGTGAAATTGATTCAAACTAGCTTAAATGATAGGTTACCTCTCGCGCAAATTAATATAAACTAAAACAGTGTAGAATACTGTTTTATCAAACAAAATAATAATAATAATATTTTTTTGCTACATTATTGACTTACTCGTCAAAACAATTCTTAATTTACGCCCTCGAGCTTCCTATCCGAGCTCCTTCCTCGTTGGCCTTTTAAACACGATACAAAATGCTTATTCAGCGCTTTCAACGTGATCATGGAATAAGCTATGACAGCGATGTACAGACGCAGGCCAATTTACTGACTTTAACCCTTGTTTTGAAATCAATTTTGATAAATTTGTCCCCGAAAAAACAACAAATAATACTGAAGGAAAGACCTTTTTCATCTCACAATACTTCCTCTGATTTGATCACATAGAACACACCCTCTGGCGACTAACATGCGAATAAGCCTCGCCAAGACACTCCCAACGGGTTTTTCTTATAAAAATACAGAAGTTTAAAGGTTTGAGGCTCAGCAGAAAAACCTTTTATGAGATTTTAAGTAATTTTGAGCCTGGAATCATTTATATAATTTAAGGTAAAAGTCTTTCGTGGAAACAACTCCTTCCCCTTGTTAGGTTTTTCGTACGCTGGGTGACGAATTTATATTCTGAGATTATTAGTGCTCAAAGAAGTCATTTTAAAAACGCAGTTGGTAGCTGTCAAAGACAGTAGCATTGCCACTTTCAAACTTACTGCTTGTCTGATAAACAGGCGTTGTCTAAAATATTCCTCAGATATTTAAGAATCTGTTCAACATGCCAAATGAAAAAACATTTAGGTGTTGGAGGTATTTTAATAAGGACGCCATCCCTAAGCAATGACACTATAGGGTTTGACCGATGGTTCTGCCATCAATGGGTTCATGAAAAGCCGATATTGCAGATTTATGTGACCCTATGGCACTATACTGTAGCCCTTAATAAAAAAGATGAGCCAAAAATTCAATATATATACTATAGGACATTTACTGGAAAACGTTTGTTTTTCACTACACCAGTTATGCCATTTTCAGCAAGATCACTTGTAATGGCTGACAGTCTCTAACCTTTGGGCAGCCGTGATGAGAGTGGCAGCCCTTTCTAATATTTCTCTTTGACTCCAAACTTTACCTGACTTGTAACATGTCAGTAATTTCAGGTTGTTGTTTACTAATAGTGGATGATACTCTCCCCTCGGATTCCTCAACAGATACTTTCTCCACTATTATACGTTTTTCTACCTTCTTTTATCTATTTTGTAAGAATATACTCTGAACAATGGGTCAGAAGTTAAGAATATCCTAAGAAAATGTCCAACCTTGATTTTTTATTTTAAATAGAAAAAGAATTTGCCAATAGCTATAGCAACTTATAGCAAGCTTTATTTTATTAAGGCATTATATATTTTGAGTCCATGGCCATGCTAAGAATATATTAGGAACAATGACAATAGTATTTGTCAAAAAGTTAAGAACATTGAGGCTGAAACGAGAAAAAACACTATTCTTATAAAATACACGGTGTATATCGTAGAGAAGAATTTTATAAACTGTAAAAAGTATTTTTTTCCGTCGTTACTGTTTTTAACGCTAAGAAGTGGGTGATTCACTGTTGTTGTCATTATTCTACACAAAAAAATGTAAACAAACTTAAACCGATGTTTACATCTGTTACATTACAATCTTTTGAAATATATTCGATTCTTAAATTCGAAAACGCTGCATTGTTATCATGCATTGTTATCATGCACGGCACGTTTGCGTTGTTTTCTTGATACATAAAACCAAACTAATTGATTTTCTTGGTTATGAATTTGGGTCTGTTAGGCCAACTGTTCCTTTAATATTTTGGATTGAAATATTGCGGTAGATATGCAATATACAAAAATGATTCAAGTTTTTATTTTTCTATTTTATGAGTTGATAACTGTTGATTTCTTTTATTTTGTGTAAAACTTTGATAGGGTAGCTGTCTGCAATAGACTGAATATCTGATTTACAAACTAGAATGTTGCCGTATGTAATTAAGGCATATCACCGCCCGTGATTGTTACTTTACCCCCGGAAAGCAGCGCATATTAGGCTTTCACCGCCTCAATCTGAAGGTATTGCTGCAAAAAACAGAGCCATCTATTAGTCAATACAGCATAAATAGAGAACCTCATTGGTTTATTTTTAAGGGACCGTTACACTTTGTTACCAGGTAACACAGAGAAGGAACAAATAGATCAAAAAACAGATTGATGAAGCGCCAGGGGACGAAGACCTGTTTTTTTTTCTTTTTGATGCGAACAATACAGAGAGCCAAGTCTGCTAAGTATTTATTTCAGTTTGTTTTGGTGATCCTTATCGTTTTTTGTTTAATTTGGCTCTATTTATTTTGCTTCAACACCGTTTGCGTATCTAGCTAACTTCTTTAATTTAGTGTGAGAGTTGCTAGATATATCTATCTACGTTAATTTTTTTTCTTTATTGTGAGTTCATTAAAATGTCACTTGGATTTACAGTTGTTTTTAACGTGCTTGGAAGGTTTGTCATGCAGCGACCAGCAAATACACCTAATTACAATCATAGGAACGTTCCCATGCAAATTGAGCCTATTTAGCCAAATGATGCTGGTGATCAAAATGATGAGCGCCCTGCATCTGTTATTGCAAGAAGAACAAATGATGTTAACATCTGAGAAGAGCTAGTCACGCTGTTGCTGTCCGTGCTTCAGAGGACAACAAATTTGCTGATGCAAGGCGACAACAACATGCTAACCATATGCGTGAATTGCGAGTCAGGGCAAACAACGGAAAACAGGTAAATATTGCACGTCGAGTTAACGTCAGACCTCCTCAAGCAGCTACTCTAGGCGCAATGGATAAATTGTGTCTGCACTGCCAAGCACTCAAGTTTGTGGGGGAAAAACATTTTAAATGTTGCCAGTCCGGGAAAGTTCGGTTAGAACCTCTTTCTCCTTACCCTATGGAGTTCCACGATTTACTAACTGGCATAACCGCTGCTGCAAAGAATTTTCAAAGAGACCTGCCTCAATTATATATAGCTAACTGTAGCAAGGTGGTAAATTGGCAGGAGGATGAAGGCATCCAGTCCTATGATGGAGTTGTCCACAAATTCTAAAACATGGTGGGCCATTACCAATAGGTGGTCTTAAATCTGCACCAAAAGAAGCAAATGAAAAGGAATTATTATAATCTGAAAATCTATTGCCTGCTCTCAATGCATGTGATCGTCCTGAACTAGAAAGGGCTTTTAAACTTAAGTTGAAAAATGTGGTTGAAGATATTTATAAAATCATGTTTTAGGACGAACAGTGGCATATGTTCATGTCATTGAATTGCAAAAGCGTGAACTTCCTCACTGTCAATATCTTCAGCTGTGCGTAATTTATGCCCATTACATAAATTACGCACAGCTGAAGATATTGACCTTTCTATCTGTGCTAAAATACCAGATCCAGTGAGCAATTCAAATCTTTATACGGGTATCTTAATCCTAACTCACCTTGCATGGAATAGACTTCTTCAATCTCACAATTTTAAATGCTAATGGGTATCCACTGTATCACAGAAGGAATAATGGCAGAACTTTTCAAATTCGTAACATAGAACTTGATAATGGGTGGATTGTTCCATACAATCCCTACCTGACAGAAAAATATCAGGCACATATTAATGTTGAGGCATTTCTATAAAATCTGTAAGTATCTTTATAAGTATATTTATAAAGGGCATGACTGTGCTAACATAGAAACAAGAGAGACTTGACCATGATGAAATTAAAGCGTCTATTTTCCTGTGAGCTCCATAAACAGTCATGCACTTTTTTTTATATATAAATTTGATGAAGCATCGATGATCCCAAAGTATGCCCTTCAAGCTATTGAGAGCATGTTTAGGGATATATATAATGTTGATACCCTTTTTGGAGGAAAGGAGGGTGACTTTCGACAAATTTTGCCAGTTGTAAAGAGCTGAAATTGTAGAAACATGTCCATTGTTCAGGTATTCAAGCTTGCAAATAATATGAGCGCTGGGCAGAATCAGCGCATTTTTTCAAACTGGCTGTTACAACTTGGCAATGGCACTCTACCTGCAAAAGCATCAGCTCCTTTAAGAAATAGCATTAAAATACCACATACTTGAATCATACGTGAGCAAAACGACCAATCACATATTGATGCAGTATTTGGAGATGAAAACATTGATGGCTTTGCACGTGTAGTTATTCTGACACCTACAAATGATGTTGCCCTTGATATTAACAACAAGATACTAGATAAGATTCCAGGGCAAGTAGTAGCATATAACAGTGCTGACTCTGTTGTGTCAGATGACCCTAAAGAAATAGCACTTTATGCAGTTGAGTTTCTTAATTCAATAACACCTTCTGGAATGCCACCATACAACTTGCAATTGAAAGTGGGTACGGTTATAATGCTTCTTCGAAATCTAGATTTGAAACATGGATTATGTAATGGCACCAGATTAATAATACAACAATTAAGGCAAAACGTATTTGATGCAAAAATCATCACTGGTGTTGTTATTAGGAAAAGAGTGCTGATACGAAGAGTTCAATTGGCCCCTTCTGACACCGGTCTGCCTTTTCAATTAGGAAGACGGCAGTTTCCTATTCGATTGTCTTACGCTATGACAATTAATAAGTCTCAAGGACAAACTTTTAATAAGGTTGGGATTTATCTTCGTAGACCATGTTTCTCTCATGGACAATTATACGTTGCGTTTTCACGTGATTCATCAAACAGAAACACAAGGTTATGTCGAACATAAATGTTGCACATCAAACAGTCAACAGTTGTTTACAGTCAAGTGTTGTACTAATTGTTTGCATTTCTGGTTAGTATTATATAAGTTTTATTAACTGTATTTATATCCTTTAATCAGAGAAAACAATGATAAACAAATTTTGTTAAAAATTCATACAAAAATGTTATTCACTTATATTTTTGTCAAATTACTTTTTATATTTTCACATAACTTAATCAATTTACAAGATCTCATATTTTTAAGATTTTCCTCTATAATTTCTTACATTAAGTACTCTTCGTAAACTAAAATCCAAGGCATTTTAATTAAAAGTAAGAAACCTCAGAACTTAACTAAGAGTCACTGAGAAAACCGCGTTGTATTTTGCAAGATCTCTTATTTTTGTGATTTTCCTCTATAATTTCTCACATTAGAGTACTTTTCATGAACTAAAAGCCAAAGCATTTTAATTAAGAGTAAGAAACCTTAGAACTAAACTAAAAGTCAATGAGAAAATTGCGATGTAATTTGCAAGTAATTCAACAATTTCTTTTGTACGTATATAAACAATTATGTCTGAAAGATTACAATTGGAAGTTTTAGAATGTGAGATGGAGGAACTGAACGAGGATGTTTTAATGTCTGGACAAGAAAAGTAAGTACCCTTTTTATTGTGTAACAATAGCATGCACTGAAATCCTTTTTGAATTTTAAATGTTTATTATTTTTTAGGTTAGGAAATAATATAGGATAAGTATTAATATACATCTAAATATCCCAATGATTCCGAATAAATAATGTTTTAGCGTGTTTAATTTGCGAATACTATTACAAAATCTACGTCAGATCAAATTGCAGACAGTTTGCACGACTTTTTTGAATTTATTGAAAAATTAATAAAATATAGTATTCTTTATAGTTGCTGAACAAGACTAAGGCATAGCAAATTTAAAATTAATGTTGGAAAAATTGGAAGAGAAAACTAAGAATGAAGGTAAGTTGCTTACATAATATGACAAGATTTTTTTTATTCTTATTGTTAGTGTTTAAATGGCTATTGTCATCATATTTTTTAGTTGAAGAACATAAACGTACTGTTTTAAGTTTAAAGGGGGAATTAAAGACATTTAAAGAACATCAAAGGAGTGAAAGTAAATTCTATTTACTATTTGCTATTTAACAATTTAAGGAATAAAGGATGTGACAAATATCTAAAAGTATATGCCAAACATTAACAAGTAGAATTTTAGTTAATTTTTTATTATTCAAATTTGTTTCAGTTAAATTAATAATTTAAAGATTCATTCCTATCATAAACACTTTTTTCTTTTAAAAGAATATCAGGATGATTTTTCAGATTAAAAACAATAGGTCTATTGTTTAGAACAATGGAGTAATAACAATATTTACCACCCTGGTTAGAATTATGAAAAGGCAATACATGCATACACTTTCTGACTTTACCAAGCATCTTTTCTCGGAAAAGGAAAAAGGGGACATACAACTGTGGGAAAGATACAAGGAGTATCGAAAGAAACACCCTGGCCCAAAAGTCTTTCAAGTTTTGGCGACACAATGAATTCAAAGATACTGAAAAGTTTTCAATTTATTGGAAAAAAAAGTAGTGGATTCTTCCACGGGCATACAGCTAGTCTATTTATTATTCTCTTGCGTGAGTAACTATGTGAGTCCACGACAGGCAAATCACGGATCACTTTCTTATGACGTGGCGTTACACTAAAATTTACTAAAAAAATAAGTAAGCTGCCAAACGAGAGAACAGGGGGTCCATTTGTCATTTATGCTACAGCGCCGTTCGCGGCCGTAATGTGTTAAATAAGTTAATTTTACCCCCGGTTGTTTATCATGCGCGTGCCGTATCTCACGGAAACAAATTGTTTATCAACTGAAAAAAGAAAACCGAAGCGAAGAAGGTTGTCTCTTTTTCATATCTTTTGTACTCAATTCCTCAAAATTAAACGTGAAAAAGTTATTTCAAACAAAGCATTCTAATGTGTACTCATCATGAAGTTAGCTTAAAGTGTATTTGTTCTTCTATAATTTTTATATTTTTATTATAGGACCGAGGTTGCTTACTTTTATAGAAAATCTATCGGATTCGAATATGAATGTAATTCGAATCTAAAATGTAAAAAAAAAACTGTTGTTGTCGAACGAAAGTTAGTGTTGTTAGTTAGAAATATTTTTTAAAAAAGAAAAACATACGATGATATTACATCACAAAGAGAATTGATCGAAAATGTATCAAACAATTGTATACGCTTCCAATTCGTTCTCTTTAGGATGAAGCGAAGTTTAGTAATTGAAGTAAAAAACTGATTGGACTTTGATCCAGAGAACGCTAGCAAGCTACCTACTGAGAATGCGAAAAAAAAGCAGGTGTGTTGTTTAGATTATCTGGTAGGGAAATGAATTTATGTGTATAACGATTTTTTAACCGTCTTAACTTTTGGAGCTAAAGTTTCCCTTAAGCATTAAATTCCTTGTGGTGTCTTGAGCCGAAAAATATTTCCTTTAAGCACTTTTTTGTAAGAATAAACTCTGAACAATGGGTCAGAAGTTCACAATGTCCTTTCTAAATATAAAATTTTTTATGATGCACAAAATTGATCAGAGGTTTACTTTTTTATTGCATATCAAACAAACTTATTTCTGTCCAAAGCAGTGGGCCGTTATGGAACAGAATTTTCCATTAGCTATAGCAAGTTATAGCAGGCTTTATTTTATTAAGACATTATATATTTTCAGGCCATAGTCATGCTAAGAACATATTAAAAATAATGAGGATAGTATTTGTCAAAAAAGTTAAGAACATGGGGGCTGAAAGGAAAACACACTATTCTTATAAAAACAGCGTGTATATCCTAAAGAAGAATTTATATAAATTGTAAAAAATATTTTTCTGTTGTTACTGTTTTCAACACTACAGAGTGTGGTGATTCACTGTTGTTGTCTTATTCTAAAAAAAAAAAAATGTAAAAAAACTTTAATCGATGTTTACATCTGTTACGTTACGATCGTTTGAAATATATTCGATTCTTAAATTCGAAAACGCTGCATTGTTATCATGCACTGTCGTGCGCTGTTTTCTTCATACATAAAATCAAAATAATTGATTTTTTTAATTATGAGTTTGGGTCTGTTAGGCAAACTGTTCTTTTAATATTTTGGATTGAAATATTGCAGTAGATATACAATATACGGAAATGATTTAAGTTGATAACTGTTGTTTTCTTATGTAAAACTTTGAAAGGGTTGCTGTATGCAATAGACTGAGTATCTGATTTTGGTATGACGTTTTACAAACTGTACAGTGTGGGAATTTCGCAATTAACTTATTTGTATGACTTGGCAAAATATGTTGTTTTTTTGTAATGTCTGATATACTTTTTTCCCTGCTGTACTTCTGGCATGGCAAAGCAAGTATAAATTTTAGCAGATTTCGCTTTTTACGTAACGGTTGTTAGACGCCTTTGGTTTTGTTGGACATTTTGCATTTTCATTTTCATTTTTTTTTATTGTTGCACCTGCTTATATTTTCAAACGTTTTGGTTTTAACAGATATAAATATAAAGTAATGCTGACTGTGAGCAACCTCGATTCCATGCCTTTTTTCTCTTTTTGCCGTCCCGTTATAAAAAAGGGACATAGAGCCGAGGTTGGATTGTGAGTTTTAAAAATTCAAATTACTATGTTGTATGTTTTTCTTTGGTATCCCTTACATGCATTCAATGAGAGATTCAGTGGATTTTTCCACGGGAATTCGGCTTGTATTTTTATTACACTCTCAAAAATACAAAAATAGATACATAATATCTATTTTCGTAGTTTTGAGAAGTATTATTTTAATTAAGCTTGTAAGTACCATACATATAACTTTGGATTGTAAACTTTAAGATTCATTCTGATGATGATTGTTGATGCAATCGAAACATGTAGTAGATAATGAATGTTAATAGGTGGTAATAGATATTTTACACTGTTCAGCAACCACTGACGTTTCCCTTTGGTTAAATCCTACAAAGCTATAGAAGCCTCAAAGTGTTGTTTTCTCAACAACCCCTTAATCTGTTGCTCTTAAACGGGACTCTATTGTAAAGGGGCTGGAAATACTGCTACTTCACTCAAAGAGACTTTCCCAATGAGTTTGGACAGTTTTACTATTAATTTACCTAGGAGAGAGACTGGAATTTGTAGGAGTTCTGTGAAAATCAACAGGGCTTTGGAGAGTCTGAAACATATGCAGGGAGTTGGCCTTCCTAAAAAAAAAACATACAAACTTTTTTTAAATTTTTGACAGGACGTCGCAAAATAAGCTTCATTTAAGCCCAGTTTCCACATAAAGACCCTTGGACATTTCCTATAGTAGATGTAGTTCCTCAATTTTAAAATGAAAATAAGGAATGCTTTACTTTAGTTTCTTCAAGATTTTTACAGTTTGATGCCCACCGTCTTTTTTACCCACAAGAAAAATTTTACTGTTAAATTCACCCCGCACATAACTTGCTGCTTGGATAGCACTCTTTTTCAGCATACTTTGAACCTTCGTGTTCAGAAGGGATTTCTTTTCCCGACTGATGGAAAAAGGAGGTGCATCAATTCTCCGTTTTTTTTGTACAATCTTTAACATTGTCTGATTGTTAGTCAGCCTTTTCCAATTCTCCGCAAAGAATTAAGTCCTTCCTGCAGCAAGTAGGTGGGGAATAGGCATTGGAAAAATTCTTTCTTAAAAGGGTGTACATTTGGGAAGTCCCTTATGTCCGAAGGTTCTACTACGCTAAGAATAGGCACCTCTGATATTGAATTAAAACATACCGCTGTTTCTTCTGCTGTCGTGACCCGATGCGGTGAAAAAACCCTTGCTCCCTACCTCTGGTCTGAAATAAAGGGCCTCTTTAAAAGGTTTGACCAGCATCTTCATATTATTTCATATTATTTAGTTTTGAGGGCACAAAACTTGGTGCCATTTCCTTCAACATGCTTTTTACTTTCTTTCCATCCAGAATGAAGGACATCAGCACATTGAACCTTCTCAAGTAGGAGCAAGAATTGTACGCCTGTCCCAGAAGTAGGATAGTCTGATTAAATACATTCAGTTGACTTTGGTCGTTGTCTGGCGAGTCCGTTAGAAGGCCTTTTCTGCTTCCATGAATGACCAAAGGCGGTATAGAGGCCCTATCGCTAAGCTAGTCGCTGTTGAATGATTTTGACTTTGCGATCTTGAATTTTTTAATCAGGATTTTAGAATTCGTTGTAACTAAATTAACTGAATTTTAAGCAGATAGTGGTATTGCAGACAAATTTTAAGTTTCGATGACGTCACAGAAAAGGCGCTAGAGCAAAAAATCCCAAAGCCTATCAAAATTCTCACCGTATACTTCACATACTTGAGAATCAAGCATTTTAAGGGGCTAACCTCCCAAAAATATTGAAATTTTTGAATTTATAAAAAATATCTTTCTAAGTAATTTGAATATTCAGAATTCTTATTTTCAAGTGGTTTTTATTAAAAAAGCACTAGAAAATCGATATTTTAGGTTCTTCCAGGATCGAGGTTAAAAACAATTCCATAGCAACGCCCTTAACAACACACTTTTCGACCTCTAAAAATGCCCATAACTTCAAAAATATGAATGGAGACATGTGTATTAAGTTGTTCATAGCATCCGTGAATATCTGGGACAAGCAAGACAAACTGAGAGTACAAAGATTGCAGCCAGAAAATGTTTTTTATTAACATTGAAAATTTGGTACAATATTTTGTAGTCATGCCAAAAACTTGTCAAAGTACTTACTAAAAGAAACAGAAAGAGAAAGGGATTTAATGGAAATAAAAGAAAAAAGGATGCTAATGGAGATGGTGAGATCAGTGGTGTAAATAATAGTGAAAGTAGTGGTGCAAATAGTGGTGTAAATAGTGGAACTGACTGTAGTAGCCCTATTGTATATATTCAAAATTCTGTGAACGATGAATTTGCTGATAGTATAAATCCAGACACATCTATGTTATCTGTGAATACTTCAACTGCTTCTGGGAGAAAAGTAGAAACCATAGAAGTTTCCACACCAAACTGCCCTAATTCTGTAACAGGAAACAGAATTATTGACATGGAGATTCTCAGTTCTATAATGAAAATGTTGGCGTGCCCATCATGCACAACCGTTGGTTTGAAATTTACCGAACATTATGCGAAGAAAAAAGGACTTGCTTCCTTTTTAATGCTTCAATGCAATAAATGTAGTTATTTTATTGAAACATACACATCTCGGTCACTTGATAACTCCTTTGATATCAATTCAAGGGCTGTATATAGCATGAGAGCTTGCGGTCAGGGATACGCTGGGTTAGATACATTTTTATCGTTGATGAACCTTCCCAAACCAATGACAGCGAACAATTATGACAAAATTGTGAAAAGGATCACCTTAGCAGCAAAAGATGTTGCAGAAACAACAATGCAAGATGCATGTGAAGAATTACGGTGAAAGTTTTAACGCAATGATATGGGATCGTGTTCCGAAATCACGTTATGTATCGTTCTCTCAACTCCAACTTGGTGTATGTGATGCGGTAGCCAACTTCAATATTGGAAGGAAAGCTAGCATATTAATATATGAGAAACTTAAAATGATTTCAGGGAAGTACACTCTGAAGGGATGCCAGAGTATTGATTCAAAACGCTTATTTTCATCGTCATACGACAATCGCAACACCACAAAGAGCGGGGACCCTAATTGGATCAGATCCAATTAGGGTCCCCGCTCTACCAAACAACTCCCTGTAGCATCCAACAGCCCACATATTGTGTCATCTCCCCAATTTCTCTCACATGGCTTAGGTTAACCCGGGGCTATGGTAGCATTCACTCACCAATATTGAATTGCCGCCAAGGGGAATCGAACCCCGTTCTCACGCACAAAATGCCAGAGTTATAACCACCAAGCTATGGCGCCATTGAAAACGGCTAACTATTCTGTTACTGGCTAATTATCAGTTCTCCTTGTGCCTAATTTGCTTGAAAATCTTTCTTGAACTCACCCAAAGTATCACAAAATATTTTTCTAAGATTTCTTAGATACTTGATTTTTAAAAATCTCACGAAAAGGACCATCGATTTTTCAAATCCGCAAATTTATTGTGTGTGTATATGCCCTTTTATGTTTCAACTTGTTGAATTCAATTTGTCAATTTGTCAAACAAAACAATGACCAATCAGTTTCCTCAAAATGAAAACTTGCAACTAATCCGACTCCCCGAAAGAAATTCAAATTTGAGAATTCGAATCAAAAAAGAATAATAAAAAATCAGTTGAATTCAATAAATCGATTTCAAAAAAATAAATCCTGTATTGTCCACAGGTTTCAAAATCATGCATCGCTTGCTTAATATGTTACTTGTTTAACAAAGATGTCAAAAGCCGGCCTGATTAAATTTATATACATATTTATATATATAATATACATGTGCATCACATCGCATGGATTTGTATCTTTGTATTAAATTCCCTTTTTAAAGCAAAGAGGCAAAGAGAGGTTAAAGAGACAATATTTAAACAACCTGGTTTTAATTCAGTTTATGGTAAAATTGTATTCTTGTTTCTTATTTTTAAAACGTACTTTCTTTTTCAGATCAGCTGTTATCAAACCATGCACCATCAGCATTTTCAAAAAATTTTCAACAAGAGAGTAAATTTTGAAGGCCTAAATACTGAAATATTCAAATGCTAATATGTATTTATTCCTGAATTAATAAACAATGAACTACTTCATCATTCAAATTGAGCTCGTTCAGAAGTTATTATATTCGAATCGTCAAGTTTCTACATAGCAAGATTTGTATTCTGGAATTTCCAGAATTTTCCTGATCACTTTTAAAAATATCCAGTTGAAGTTTTAACTGTTATTTTAGAATACTTCATATTAGCTATGTAAAATTTTTATTTATTGAGTTGTATTTTAACATTGCAGGTTAGTTACAAAAATAGTTGAGAATTGTGATACTCGTGATTTGTTTACCCCATAATTCTCCGTTTTCAAGGTCTACTTTAAATTTCAAAATCTTTCAGGCTAATGACGGAAATCTTAAAGCCGCAGGGCTTCTTGTTTGATTTAAATTCGGACTTAAAAAACAAACCAAGATGCCCATTTTAGTACTTGGAGTATGTTTGAATGATGTGATATTTTTACGATAGCCTGTAAATGCATGTACCTTTTGATTCGAGGGACGGCAACTCGATGATGTTCGATAATTTTTTACATTTTCTCAGTTTATTATTTGATGAAAAAAACAGCATTATTCGGTACAAAATTTACCCGAATTTCAAAAAAAAACAAACTAAAATATATATATTTTTATATAATTTAACTTCACTATCTTAATACGGCATTCTTAACAGACGTCCTTGTAAACATTGCGGCTCCTTCCTTTGATGAGCATTATTTGAAGTTCTGATAACCTTGAAAAAACGTTTGCAGCACAATGTGAGTCACGGTAGACATTTTGATGGTTTCTTTTTGTCCCTTTTCAACTTTCTATATTGGTATTATTTTTTTACGGTTCTTATCTTTGCACAGGTTAGGATGATTATTTTTTTATCCATGTATAAATCTAAAACGAACTTAGTGTAACATTGCAACTTAATACGTAGCAAGCTAGCTTCATCATGAAATACAGCGTAAGCCATAGACAGCTAACTGCGAGTATTTATTTTCTTCTGTTAAGGCTTTAATTAGTTTGGTATCAGTTAAATTATGATAACACCGAGAATGATTTGCTCCGATCAGACCTCCAATCATAATGGACAAGTATAATCAATGCAATCAAATTAAAGTAGAGCTGCTTCGGATTTCATAAGGTTAAAACTTGCAAAAATTAGACCAGCAGTAGATGATGAATGTTTAATAATGTTTAATAATGTTTAATAAGTCGAAACTCGTACGTTGGCAAATTCGTTTGCACTGGTTGCACTGTGTTGAACAATTTCTCTTTTGAGAATAACTTTTTGTTCCTATTAATTTATTGAAACCTTTTTATTTCCGCGAATTTCTAACCGTTCTGCAATAATTCTTATCCAGAATGTTAAGAAAAATAAAACATGTGACCATGCAGACTGTATACCTAAAGCATACCTTCCATTGCATTTCCTGAATGTTTACAAACGCATAAATCGGTCGAAACTTAACATTAACTCGAAATAAAAAGAGAAAAACTGGAGAAAACTGTATGTTTTACGTAAAGCCTGTGTTTATAACTTGCAGTAATTTTAGTACTATGAACATTTTTTGTTGCCACTCGTACAAAAAATTTTTTAAAAATAAACACGTCTAGCTTTAGCTGGAAAAAATAGCTTTCAAGTAGACCGTTCTTTTTACCAAAATACCAAAACCACCACCAACAACAACAACAACAACGTTTTAGTGGTGAAAGAAAGATGGCGGCACACAAGACGGACGTGTTATGTGTTTCTCTTGTGTTTATTTTTATTTTATATCAATTTGTTAGTGGTTTAAATAATTCAAGTGTTACAACGAAATATTCTAGTTCGTTAAAGAGAGAAAATAGTTTAATGTTACCGTTATTGAGAAATGGAAACAGAGGTTTTAGATTAAACATACCTTACATGTCCCGAAAATGTTTAATTTTTATGCTGCTTATTATGTGTGGAGATGTGAAAACATGTCCTGGACCCGATGCTATGGCAGAATTTACTAACATGAATTGTATTAAGATCGTCCACCAAAATATAAGAGGGTTATTAAACAACATTGGAAGTTTATCGCAACTTTTGGAAAAATATAAGCATATCGACATTGTTACGTTATCAGAAACGCACATAACTCTAGACAGATGGAATGATAATTGTAAACTTTATGGTATTCCGGGTTATACATTTGTTCAAAGATGTCGAAAAAATGGAATGGGTGGTGGCGTAGGAATGTATATTTCAAACAACTTGAAATGGAAACAGTTAGAAATCGACAGTGACAAACTGGAAACAATTTGGATCGAAATTTGTATCAAAAACTCGAAAAACTTCCTTGTAAGCACTGTGTATAGACCCCCGGATACGTCCAAATATCTACCCTAAGATTTTAACGAAACTTTTGAGAAGGTTCTAATCACGGCAAGCAAATGTTGTCAAGAGATAATTTTCCTTGGGATATAAACGTTAATTTTCTCGTTAAATCAGACAACAAAGAACTAAAAAATATCATTGCTAGAAATGGTTTAAAACGATTAATAACGAGTCCTACAAGGGTTACGAATAACTCAGCCCTTTGATAGATGTAGTTTTATCTAGCAACGATAAAAACATTTCAAAAACTATAACAGCTGCTTTAAGCCTAAGTGATCATGATCTTATTGGTTGTATACAAAAACTAAATCATAATCGTGTCAGCCCTAGAACCATAATATGCAGAAATTATAGACTGTATGATCCAAATGCACTAAAAGCAGATCTTCCGTCATGCGATTTCGAACCTTTGCATCAAACGAAAGATGTAAACAACTCTTGGAAATATTTAGGAACTATTTTGACAACGTTTTTCAACAAACACGCACCCATTATAACAAAGCGAGTCAAGGGTTCTTTATGCCCCTGGTTGTCAGCTGATATTAAGAAGAATATGAATGTTCTTGATCAACTTCTTCGTAAATTCCAGAGATCGAAAAGTTCTACCGATTGGGATTCTTACAAACAGCTAAGAAACACTTGTACATACCAAATACGAAAAGCGAGAAATGATTACCATCAAAATCTTTTAACCGAAAACAGGAACAACCCACAGAAATTTTGGAAAACCATCAAAAAAATATTTCCGGGAAAGAGTACCTGTATACCTGATTCATCTATCCCTTTTATAACAGGAGAACACGTCAAAGAAAATACTACTTCTAACTCGAACACTTTTTGCAAGTTTTTTGCCACAGTAGCAAGCAAACTAAAGAAAATCGCGTTTCCGTTGAAAGAATTTGTATGGACTGTTCCGCGTCCCAGTAATATTAAAACAAAAACTGTTTTTGCCTTTGGGTATGTTTCGAATTTATTCGTACAGAAAGAGTTAAAAAACCTGAAACGTAAAAAAGCTACCGGCATAGATGATTTGCCGAATAGGATGTTAAAGGATTGTAGGGAAGAAATAGCAACACCTTTAATATACATCGTCAACCTTTCCCTCAAAACAGCAACTGTACCCAAAGATTGGAAAACGGCGCAAATAACTCCAGTACACAAAAGTTGAAACGTTACTGATGGAAATAATTATAGACCTATATCTATACTCCCCGTTGTTTCTAAAATACTAGAAAACACCAACTTATGAACTACCTGGAAGAAAATAACTCCTTACAGATAAACAGTTCGGTTACAGGAGAAAGCGTTCAACGGTGTCAATATATATATTGACACCATCAGAAAAGCAGGCGACAAAGGACTATTATCAGGTGCTGTTTTTATTGATTTATCCAAGGCGTTTGATACGTTGGGTCATGACAACTTATTATGGAAATTAGAAAATCATGCAATAAAAGGACTTGCTCTAAAATGGTTTGCTAACTACCTGTTTGAACGTCATCAAGTAGTAAAATTTCAAAATGAAATGTCAGACCAGTTGCCACTGTTATGCGGCGTTCCGCAAGGATCAATACTAGGACCAATTTTATTCCTTATAATTTTTAATGACTTTGAAGACTGCCTGATCAATTGCAACGCCATTAAATTTGCTGATGATACTGTAGTGTTGGTTTCTGCAAAAACGACAGAAGAAGTGCAGAAATTGTTAAACGAAGATCTAGAAGGAATTGCATCGTACTTCGAAGCAAACGAATTAGTTATAAATTTAAAGAAGAATAAAACAGAATGCATGCTCCTTGGAACTGCAAAACGTATCGCTAGTGGGCCTAAGAAAATTGATATTTTTTACAACAGAACTAAAATTAACTGCACAGATCCATACAAGTATCTCGGTACTTGTATCGACCAATACCTTAACCTTGGAACGAACTTTGATGTTAAACTGAAAAAAGCCACATCTAAACTTTACCTTCTGAAAATGTTGAGACAGTTATTAACACCAGAAGCTACTGTTGCAATCTACACGAGCATAATTTTATGAGCATTAAGATATAACTGTATTGTTCAATTGAACTTGACATCGACTCAGAAGAAAAGCGGATAAGATCATGGCGATAAAAACGGTTTCTATACAAAATGACTTATATAGGTATGTAATCAAGCTTGTAAGAAAATGCATTGAAATAAACGTATGTTCGAATTTTCAAGATTATTTTAAAGTAAACCGTCATAGAAAAACGACAAGAAACAAAGATATTCTACTTGTTGTGCCTAAGGTCAGGCTGGAGTTTGCGAAGTCAGGCTTTTTCGCCATGGGAGCAAAGGTTTATAACTTGTTACCTATAGAGATCCGATTGGCCGAAAAGGATTTTTTCAAAATGTAAATAATTGAAAACGTGAAGGGTACACTCATTTTTTTTAAATTCAAAACCGAAATACTGGCTTTAAAATTTCACATTTAGGCCATTTTTAATATTTAACTCTTAACTTTATAGTATATGTTAACACTGATGATGGAATAATATTAACAAGGCGTCTGCTTATTTTAACACTCCTCTGTGTACGAGAAAGTGTATTGGATTACTCAAATTTCCGGATTTTTGTTTAACAACTCTGGCGGAACGGAGGAACAGAGGAAGCCGTTTCATGTTATTTGTTTTTAATTTTTTACATGCAAAAGATTAGAAAAACTACTTATTGAAGAAGCTGCTTTAAGCATCAAGACACATTATGTAAGATAATGCAAACTTGAAGTTGCGGTCGTACGATATGTTTTGAAGTTTTGTTTCGTATCTGTAAAAGGTTACCTAGCTACAATCTTTCACAGCGGATTTAGGATGTTAGGTTATTTGTATAAAGCAGCGTAAAGTTCAAATTTTCTAAAGTCACCCTATCAAAAATCCAGGTGAATAAAGCTGAAAGAGAGAATGATTATTTGTTAATTTACTCGTCGAATTACAAGACGATAAATAGTAAGTATGTCCTAACTTAAGAGAGGATAAAACGTTATATAAAAAATTTTCTAAAAGCCGTATTTCGGGTCAAAATATGAATGCTTGCGCACAATGCGCTGATTCAAGTTTTTACCATTTTTTACTCCATCCATTAAAAAAGGTGGTTTTAATGTCACAAGTTTAAAAAACTCTAGCTCCTTTACATGTTTTAATAGAATTATGTCAAAGTCGGCTGTTTTACTTTTGTATATTGTAGGAGAAAGCGCATGGGCGTAAGAAAACTAATTATAAATATAGTCACTGTCATAACAAAGGAGATAATAAACGGAAAAATCACTTTCCTGTTCAACTTTACGTTTTGATATATACATATTGCGCATTGTAGGAACTTTATGCTTTGGTCATTATAAAGAGACTATATTTTGGCTTGGTGACTATTTTTTACCGATTAAAACGTTTCTACTGATTAGTCATTTTTACGGACTTCATTTTTAGCTTTTTAGACTATTTTGCTGATTATTTTGTATATACCACATTAAAAACCGAAATATCTCGAAAATAAGAGGATACAAAGATTTTATACTGTCGTATATTGTAGCTATATTTCCGTATTTTCGGTTGACATTTTGAGTGCGCACAACTTACAACGAAATACTTTATTAATAAACTTAAATAAGAACTAATTCTCCGAAAAATTAGTCAGCATAAGTAACCATGACTATGCTGACGATGTCACCATTTTAGTAGGAATTGATCAGCATAAGGTGCCGCATTTGTACAATTGACTGATATTTTTATCAACTTAGGATTTTATCATACTTTTTGAGTGTACTTTTTTTAAACAAAAAGGTAGCCTTCTGTTTATTGGCTGTGACGTGTGTCTGACAAAAAGCTTTTAATGTGTATTCTATGTAATAGCATTTGATTTTTGTGGGATGATGATCCCTATAAATATGCCAGTCGAACTTCAGTTTTTTTACAGCTGCTCTTCGTTCGGTATTTGCTAAGTAGAATAGCATTGTGAAAAATGCTGTCCTCAAATGCTCGCACCGCTTAACTCGTGCGTCAAATGGCTTAAGGTATAGTTATCATAAGTGACCGAGCCGTCACTTAATTAAGTGCTATTCGGCGATGACTATTCCGAGAGCCTCTTATTTTTGTCCAGTTTATATGAGTTTCACATTCATATATTCAGGGTGAGGAAAAGAGGCTTTTGGGTATTTTTTAGAAAAACATTGCATGTTCATTCAAATATATGTGTTCTAACTTTTCATGTTGTTATTTTTGTTCTCTTTGTCCCTAGTTGTTGTTGTTGTTGTTGATGTTGTTGTTGTTGATGTTGTTGTTGTTGATGTTGTTGTTGTTGATGTTGTTGTTGTTGATGTTGTTGTTGTTGAACTCCGCATTTCCTGCTACATTTTCGAAATTTGCATAGCTACTTTTAAAAATTGTAAAAAAAATGTATAAAATGGTATGAAATTGAAATTAAAATTAAAATTTAAAGCTGAATAAGTTTTGTATATAAACAAGTGATTAAATGAAGGTATATTTTGTGTGTGATATTAATTTGTGCCTTCAAGTATACAATTTTAATTGAATATTCTCTTCCTGCAGCGTGAAGAAGATGACGGGTGGAAAAATCGTTTTACCCTTATGAGAGAAACGTACAAGTTTTCACAAGAGTGCTAAATATTTTAATTTTTTTACTGGAATGCACAACTCCAATATTCTATTGAATTAAAAACCTTAATAAAATCTTAAAAACAACGAAACTGTAATTCTACAAGGCTGCAATTTTTCATCATTTTATAATTACCACGCAATACAACATAAAAAGAAACAAATGACACTGCACGAAAAGGAATTCGATTTTTCTGTATAATTGTGTCCCGATTCCAGTTTATATCACCTATATTATAATACCCGTATACGTCTGTCTGTCACGCAAAAGGGTAACCGCGGTAGCGAGACATACAAAATGCGGCATATAAAAAGAGAGCGAGCCTGTGGATTTACCCACGGGCCACCGACTAGTGTTTGATATAATCTAAGATAATTTCATAGATTCGCGGATTATAAGAAATTTTCTCTATAATACATCTCGTATTTTGTTTGTCTGTCTGCAAAAGACACGTCCTGTTACGGAAACACGAAATGCAGAACACGATTTTTACCGGATTTGTTTTTTATAACGCTAGAGCGTCGTTTACCAATCACGGAGCCATTCAGCAAGTTTTTCGCGGCTCCAACATGCTGAAAAAAGAAATATAAAACAATCTGAGTAGTGTTATTACGTCCATTTTCAAAACTGTGTGGCGTGACGTTGGTCAGTTTGTTTTTGTCTTCTGAGAGCTACTTATTTTTGTTTTTTATATGTTTTTACATGTTGGGGTAACCATATTGTTACGTTTTTTAGCCACATACAAATCTTGAACAACTAATTACTAAGCTGCAACTGGGGGCTATTTACCTAGCTGTTTACTACCCCTGGTTATGAATATGCAGTTTGGTAGCTACACCTTTACCATAACTTTGCCATACGTCTAAAGTTTTTTAATTCAATGAGCGAACAATCTCCATCATTAACCTGTGTTTTTTTTAACTGTAATTAATTTTGAAATCACAGCCTGTATATGCTGTTAGTTTTAAACTTGATTGACCTTCTAAACGTTTTTTTAAGCTCACATATTTGTCACGTAACTACTGTCACTTTACAGTGCGAGCAAACACCGTGTATAACGCCACCTGATTGCAGTTCTCCAACATCTTGCCAATAACATTTTCATCAGCCATATTTTCTAAAAGGAATAGCTAACGTAATCAAAAAAGTGTTAGAACCACTCACTGATCTCTAAGAGATAATTTGGTAGGTTTATGGAGACGTTGCAATGCACACAAAAACTCACAAAATGCTGCTTTGAGTCGAATTTGTTTTGATTTTGGATTGTATTTGAGTAAAGTTCTACTCGAGCACTTCAGGCAATGTGTTGCACTTAACGCTATAAATTTTTGTAGGGTTAAAGAAATACATTTCAATTAATTGATGAAAAATTCCATTTTTGGGTATAAGAACTCTCGATAGAACGTACTTTTCTTCGCTTCCCTTCCCAGTTCGTTAAACCGAGAGTCTACTGTATATATTATTGTTGCACATATATATTTTTGTGTTACATATATATTAAAATTGCTGCAAATAAACAACCATAGTTCCCAACTTATATTATTTTGTTCTTAATCTATAAATGAATTCAGTCTAAATACGTTTAAACATGTTTTTATTTTTTAATAAAATCTCAGCGTTAACGTTCTAATCGTTCTTATAAAATAACACGTCAACGGAAATTTGACACTATTTATGTTACATATTGCTAGTTAAAAACGTTTGTTACACGAGCCATACCGAAAATGGTTGGTAAAAATTTAAAATAAGTTCCATACACTTTAGGGTTCACGCCAAACAAACAACAATTTTATCCAGCTATTATCTATTTGTGCTTTGAGTTAACGTTTAGTTTCGACAGCATTTAAGTGTTATTGCGAAATGTTCAATATTTAAATATGAAATGTGCATGACGACATCTTTCGTTATTTCTTCAAATTTACTAATCAAGAATTATTGTAGTTTTTTAAAGCTTAAGAAACTTTACAGCTGTAAAAATGGTTTCGATAAAATATTATCAAAAAGAAGCTGTTTATTCTCAGATTCAGGCATTGTGCAAAGAAGTGCAAAGGAATTTGCCAAAGTATACGTGTTTCGACTTATGAAACATTACACCATGTAGACTATTCTAAATCTCTCTCTTATATATATATATATATATTTCTTTCTTCGTTGAAAGAAATGTTTCGTCAGTTTGTCAAGATGATTGAAGAAAAGAGACTTGGTGTAATATATCTTGTCGTATGTTTTATCTGTCTGACAAGTACAGGTAATTATTGCATCTATCATTCATATTTTTGTTTAACGGATACACGACTTTACCAAAGTGGTATGAAAAGTTCAGTCGTAAGATGATACACATTGTGTGGAATCTTTTTTATGCATGTTTTTCTTTAAAATCATTCTTTTTAAACGCAAAAATGCTTTTCCTTTAGGCTCTTGTCAGTGTGGTGTGCTTAAAGGTCTTTACAAATATTAACATGGTCAAAGACATCACCTTTTGTAACTACTATTGGCCTTTTTTATGATGAAGAGTTTGTCGTACACTTACTAGTTGCATTATGCAGACGCAGGCTAAATTTTAGTAATACCAATTTCGCCCAATGTCCCACTGCCTTGTTTTTAGAAAAAGTCTAGCGTTATAAAAAATATTGATCCACAAAATTTCTTTCAGATTGTGTTAAGGCTTATTTTGATACTCCACTTCCACTACCTTTTAGAAATGAAAAGAAATTTTTGAGACTAGGTTGTTTGAAATATTTTATCGTTTTTATCATCTAAAAAAGATTAATCATGTCAGGGTCTTTTTACAGCACGATCATTCGCAGAACAACCGTTCGAAGTGATAGCTATTATTGTTCTGTTACTTTCTTTTTGTGAGTGAAAAATAACTAAATAGATTGTTTTTACTGTTACGTGGCTTTGTGAATGACCTGAAGTTTGATTTAGTGTGAAAATTTCGAACTTTTTGTTGATGTTGCATAATATGTTTGCGTATGAAAGAAATAGTAAAGTTTCTGAGTAAATAGACGTTTCGTTGATATGTCATTTTTCTGACGACAGCAAAGTATTTGTTTTCATTGTAAACAAGAACTTTACGGTGTTAATATTTCTACTGTGACAGCCTGACTTTATAATTTATAAGCAATATAATTCGCGAAATGTCCTACCCAAAAGCCTTCATGTTGAAAATGTCCGACGTAATTCTTGTTTTTGTCCGAATTGTAATGTTACCTTTCTGTGACTTTTTTTCTTTTTCGCTATGTTAAATGTGCAGGACTTATCATTCCCCTTTTTAGTTTAAAAATTAAAAAGAAGACTCCTTTTCAAAATTGACATAGTAAACAAAAGCATACCGAAAATGATGTTTCATGAAAATCTACATCTTTCGCCACCTAAATACTGTTTTAGGTCACCATTGGCTTCATTTTTGACAGAATATATTACAAGACAGTTTAGCCCTTTTTGCCCAACTTTTTACCAAAGCAAAAATTAGAGTTTTGAAAAACAAACATTCACTCTTCGGTTCACTTTCTTTACCAACACAAGCAAGGGTGTGTTTATTGAAAACAAAGAAATATTTACAAAAGCAACACTGGCAGTTATTTGAGAGGCACATTAGATCAAATTGCTTTGTTTAAAAAAATCTCTTATTACACTCTTCCGTTTGCCAAGGAGTGCATTGATTTGGTCGTTTTGCGTCGAACAAGAAAATGTGATTATTCGTTTACAGGTGTATTAAAAAAAATTCACGGGTCAGCAAATTAACTAATTTGCTGATCCGTGAATGTTTCCTATTCTCTATAATAATAGCCTTATTCTTTTCAAAATAGTTGCACCGCAGTATTGTTCAGACCCCTCACAGAATAGTTTAATTATTTCATGCTAACAGGCGATGAAAGATGCAGGAATTACCAATGAAGAAAATATGCACAACGGGCGATAATCTGAGGATCGGCGGAACCATGGATTTTTTCACGGGCACAACTAGTTCCTATAATACACAATTTTCCGCCTGTGAGCAAAATATCAAAGCCGCAAATTGCGGCTGCCGAATTCCCGGGATTTCTCTTACTGGTGAATTGCCGTGGATTTCCATATGACTAGTTGTAAATAAAACACCGATGTAGAATTTCTAGGACAACAACCGTGGGGAAAACAGAGCAAAACTGAATTAACCTAAGGATTTCCTACGAAGCACCTAAAGATCTCTGGGAACAAAAATGGAATTATTAGGGATAGGATATTCTCAAATCTTGTAATTCGAGAAGTTTTATTGATGAATCGTGTGATGCTACATACATTGGTTAAACAGCGGGGAGGCTAAATGTAAGAATGATAGATCACCAAAAGCGCGATAAGAACTCTCACATCCTGAGACATTCAGTCACTGAGAATCACCCGCCTGCTGAACAAAAGAACTTCAGAATTTTAATAGATAATGTTTACCAATATAAAAAAAGAAAAATAGCTGAGGCCATGTATATTCGTGAAAGCAGTCCCACGCTAAATGTGCAGGAATTATCTGTTCCATTGAAATTGTTTTGAATTGAATATTATTTATAGACAACAAGGTGAGGAGCGCATTTGTGCTCCGAGCTGTCTACGTTACCCTTACCAACTGTATATAGACTTTGAGTTTATATACCCTTGGGTTTACCGTTTTGTGTTATATGTTTTGTTAAGTATTGTTTTACGTCTTCTGTGTATTGTGGAGTTCGTTGTAAATTATATTATATAAACTTGTAAGATACTTATGTATTTTCAAAAAAAAACTTTATTTAAAAATTAAAAATGTACGAAGCTTTTCGTAAAAGGGTTACATTATCAAGTGAAGAAATATTTCTAAGGGTATTAATTTCAAATCTTTATCTTATCACTGGCTCGCTTATCGGAAACCTTTTACTACAAAAGCTCAAATCACACTTACATGAAGAGAATCTCGCACAACTACAGACAAAGACCAAAAAGCTGAAATGGCTGGCATACAAACAGGGAATGACTTACAAGAACAACTACCAAGTACCGATTGTAAATTTATCGACAACACCTGACCTGGACGTAAGTTGTTTGAAATACGGACTCCACCACAGCTACATCGACAAGAAAAGGTTCGTGTCTTGGCGGAGGAGAAAGAAAAATTCCACGAATACTTGAGAAAGACTACCAACGAACTTTCGAAAAACATCCAATTCGCGAATGACAGCACTTTCAACGACGCAAAACATTTACGGAACAATCAAAACATTGTTTTACTGTCAGGAGAGAAAGACACGACGTGGCCATAATGGACAAGGAAGACTACAAGCAGAGAGCACAAAAGATAATCGATGAAGGTGTCGTACAAGGAAAATACATCACAACTGATGATTCGACAATTTCTGACTTGAATAGCTTTCAGAGTTTCTTGCACAGACATTTCAAAGACCATCCTGATTACCAGAACACGAGTCCTTCAAGCAACCAATCAGCCCGCTTCTTCGCTGCAGCAAAAACACATAAATTCAAAGACCTCAGTTATCGGTGCAACTATAATGGCGTTTTGGATTACAAAACCCCCGGATTTTAAATTGTTCTACAGACGGAAAACAGCGAGTATTATAATACAAAAGTTTTATCACAAACACCACTCGCCACCATATCATCACCATATCATCACCTGGATTTGATACCTTTAAACAAGTAGAAGACAATTACACAAATTTAACGATTTCTTTCTAGATGAACCCCATTAACGCAGTCAACGACTTAGAGTCGCTGACTTAATAGAGAACGAAAAAAAAAAGTAATTAAACAGAGCAATCTTATATTCCTTGATGGGACTTCACTTAATTTATAAATAATTTTAATGTTTAGGGGGGGGGGGTTGTGTCATTGCCACTTGAAGGTTGTATATAATGGACTTTCACTGTACTCGTCAATAAAAGTAACAATGTTTTAAATTCCATTTCAGGTTTACATTCCAAGCATGTACATATTTCAACGGATGGTGAAGACAGAGTGACATGCGGTACCCAGAATGCAAAATGCAATTCAGTTGAGTACGCCATTTCCCAAGTTGTCAAGAATGGAGATGTTATTGAGCTAGAAGGTGGGACGTCAAGACAATCTGTTTTCTTCATTAAAAACACAATTCTCTTATCAATAGATTTATCAATTATTGGGTCTGCTGAAAGCAGTTTCCGTCCTGTTGTTACAAGCTTAAATGCCACCACATATATGTTTATGTCAACTGAAAATTTTACTGCGAATCTACGTTTTCTGGAATTTAAAAACATTAATCTTATTCGAATTGAAAGTCATAACATTTTTTGCAACATTGCATTATGGGATACATTGGTTTTTCAGTCAGAAGAGGAAGTTATCCGAAATCGCGCATTTATTAGCATTTATGATAGTTCTCGTTCTAATTTCAGTTATAAAGGCTCTAACTTTACGACTGATTGGCTAACACCTAGCATGGCACCAACATCTGGAATGCATTACATATCCATTACCAGTTCAGTAATTCACACATGGATGTTACTTTCTGCACGAACAACTTCAGCTCTGTCCTTCGCAATTCAAAATTCATCAGCTTTTTCCAGAAGCTCTATTGACGTAGCTTGCTCAAGACCGTCTTACTCCAAAACAAAGAGTTTTATGTCCCTGCATAATGTGAGTTTTCATAGTCAGACAGCAAGACCTGGTCTGGTGGTTAAAGATTGCTTCACAAGGGTCGAAATATCACAGTCAAAATTTCAATCCTATGGAATAAAGTTAGATAGCGTACAGGAAGTTAAAGTTAGAGCTTGTGTTTTTGCGAATCTCCAAAATTTAACATACCTTCATGTTAGAAATGTATCAAGAACTAGCATTCATGGGAACATTTTCCGACATAACATCAATAGTATATCACTTATACAGCTACACATTTCTGTTTCAGTTTTGACATCAAATATCTTCGAAAGGAATTTATTTGGCTTCGGTATATTTGTTACAGGTAGCATTGTTACAATTCAAGACCTAAAATTTCATGGAAACATAGGGATTACAGGATTACTCATTCACTCTAGTGTTGCCAGCATAGAGTTCGCAGAATTTACACGGAATGATGATATTAAAGGGATTTACATGCAATTGTGCAATAAGATGAGTCTTAGAAACATTTCATTTACCTATACTAAATTCATCAGGGAAGCTCAGCTCATATCTATTTATAAATGTAACATTCAACTTTTTGGAATATCGTTCTCACAGAATTCTGCAACCAAACTGTTTCCAACTTATGTTAACATGTTTATAACAGCATCACATAGTGATGTTACAGCATCTTCAATGGCATTTATCCAGAACGTCGGCGAGTTTATTGGCATTTCGATGAAATCCGGCCAAGTGATGCTAAACGGTGTTCTATTCTCAAAAAACAAGATTCGATTCCCAATGGTTGTTACGGGTTGCGTAAAATCGAAACTTTACAACGTTTTATATTCATCAAATGTTTTTGCAAAACGGACCTCATATATCTCAATTGAATCCAGTCAAGTCTTTCTGCAAAACATATCATTTCGTGACAACAACGTTTTATCTCGAAGTCAAAATAACTCAGGCATAAAATCATAAGAAGTTTTTTGCGTCGTTGTGTCCCTTTTTATAAAAAATAATCATGGAATCTTCGATGCAATTCAATTTGAACAAAGCATGGTACATATTGAAAATGCGACCATTCTCGACAACGAAGTAAATGTAATTATATATGGACTTTTCGGAAAGTTTAATTCCGTAATCAAATCAGTAACAGTAGCTAACAGCAAATTTGTTAACGGGATTCTATTAACCGCTTTTCCAAAAATACAAGTTAATAATTTTATTATTAAGAACAGTACAGGATATATAGGAATTGGCATACAAAACTGTACGGTTGACATGTCCTCGGTGGCTATAACGAGTACAAACCTAACAAGTGCTATTTCCCTAGCGGACAGTAAAGCGGTATTAACTAATGTCAATATAAGCAAAAACAGTTTTGATATGACAGGATTAAAGATAGCAGATTGCAATGCAACGATATCATTAGTAAACATGGATAAAGTCAAAGGAGATTTGATTCTAATTTCAACGGGTTACCCAGCTATATCTTTTATTCAAATGTGGTCTATCTCTCTGCAGCCAATTGACAATACAAAAAATGCACTAAGAGTCCTAAGTTCTCGCAATCTTGGTAAACTAGAGATATTTGACGTTCATATATCGCCATTAACAACACAATATGGTAGTTCAATTGCTCTATTGGAACTATTCGCATTTAACAATTATTCATCGATACTAGACAATAAAGAAACAAATATAAGCTTTTATATGAAATGTCCAGTAAATTACAATCCTGTAAGAGAAAGAAGCAGCGGTTCTTTAATGAAATACCAGTATTTCTGTCGCAAATGCAAAAGAGGGTTGTATTCTATCCAAAATGGAAACATCACAACTCATTTATTCATGAGTAAATACAAACCAATGAAAGAGGGCTCCAATGTCACTCTTTCAAAATGTTACAACTGTCCAAGTGGCGGAGACTGCACGGATGGTCTAGTAAGCAAGGATAATTTTTGGGGTTACGCTGAAGATAAAAATATAATATTATTTTTGCCATGTCCTGAAGGATATTGCTGCACCAAAGACACTACACCATGTGCTTCTTACAACACGTGCAACAAATATAGAACTGGAACTTTATGTGGTAAGTGCAGATTGGGGTATTTTGCAGATTTCTTCTCCAATGCTTGTATCAAAAAAGAGAATTGCAATCAAGTAACGCCATTTTGGGTTGTTCTCCTTTGCTATGGTTTTCTGTACACAAGCATTATTGCGTTTCTGGATGACTTACCCGCATGGGCAAAAAAGGCCTGGTCATATATCCGGCAAAAATCATTTGTGGTCACATTAAAACTGAAAAATATATGTATCAAGAGTCCTAATAACGATTCAATGCAGATTCCTTTGCCCATTGCATATTATGTCAATACAGGGTGCCTTGAAACAACGATTGGTGATAATATAACTGAAGTCATCGATGATGAATGTTTAACCAGCATGGAAAGTAATAATTCCGCTGAATGTACCTTGACTCGCAAAAGTTCAAAAAATAAAAGTCTAGAAGTTGTAGGAAAATTGAACCTTAGCGCAATTGGGAATCCATCGGTTGATAAAAAAAATAATGGACAGATTTCAGGGATTATCAGTGTATTAATTGCGTTCTATCAAATCAAAAAACTAATCACGGTTAAAATTGATGCTCAACATATAAATTTGTACCACGAAAATTTCCTAACATCAATATTTAACTTTGAACTTTTCGAAATCGGTGCAAAACTTTGTCCGACCTACAGCTTGGATGACGTGCAGAAAATTGCCATAAGAAATGGTTTATTTCCCGTCTTACTTCTGTTGATAACGATAACAGCATATGGAGTTGCATTGCTTGTTTTAAATTTCAAAAGTTGTTGGAAAAGTATGTTGGTGAAGAGAAACAAGTTAGGTTTACGGATGAGTATTTGTATCATACGTATCATTTTATGGAATTATGTCAACATTGTTATGTTGACACTTACATTGATCAACTGCAGACGTATAAACAATGAGAAAGTGTTGTACATCAATGGTAATATGCAATGTTTCGTTTGGTGGCAGTATTTATGTTTTATTTCCTTATCACTCTGGGTTATACCGTTCTGTCCGTCCGTGTATATTGCTGTAAAACTGTTGCGTACCAATTGTTTAAGTTTAGGCGAATTTCATCAATGTTTCTTAATCCCTTTTCTGACACCATTTTACTACATAAAGAGTAAAACTAGAAAGACTGTATATTTAGAAAAAAATACAAAGGATAACGTTCAAGCACTATTAAATTTGTTCGAGAATCCTTTTCGTGGAAACAAAAATGGAAATGTAATTATTTGGGAAGTTTGGAGACTTAGTCAACGATTTCTGATTGTTGTCTTTGCTGTATTTTTCATCAATCCATTAGAGCGTATCAGTTACATTGCTGGAATTATGTTGATACTGCAAGTTATTCATATTCGAGTAAAACCATACAAAGAAAAGTTGGTCAATTGGTTAGAGACAGCTTCCCTAACATGTTTATGTTTATTGGTGACAATGAACCTTCTTCGAGCGTATTTGTATGTGTACAGCATTCCAAATCAGGAGCCAATGACAACAATATTGAGAGTGTTTTCAATACTGGAGTTGATTTTCTCGCCAGTTATGATGTTATGTTTCTTCTATGTTTTCAACTTTGTTAAATTTTGTTTTGCACGTTTAAGAAAACTCTTTCACAATTTCCTTATATAAGAAAGGATAGATAGATGTATATCAATTTACGGGAATGTTTGTTGAAGAAACTTTTTGCGGTTTAACTTTACCGCAAATTTCTTTTTACATTTTGCAAGAAAATTCGCGATTGTACAAAATTAGTTTTTAGTTTCGACTAGTTCTGAACGAATTTTGCGATTTCATTTCTAATACACCTTTCCCGAGACCATGAGTCATACTTTTTGTAAACTCGTAAAATATGAATACAATATTTGAATTCAGTATAGTTTGTTTAGTTTATGTGTAAAAGTTTAACTTGGTACGCCAACCAGAAGTGCTATGTTGAGGAGATATATATCACAGTTAAAGTCTTCTTAATGCTCAAGTTACCATGTCCCGCCTCGTTTTCAAAAAGAGGTTGGACATGCCGCAAATCTTTAAATTAGAATAGCAGGTTGTTTACTTGCTGCATTGTTTCGCAATTTTCTTTGCTTATCACATTTTTGACAAGGAATTCAAATCTGTTGTCCGTTTTTCATAAAACTCAACATAAAAAGTTGCGGCACATCAAAGGAATAAGTCTCGGGAAAGGTGTATTGAAACATTTTGTTTGACGATTCATAACGCAGAAAGCATGCATTCTGTTTTAAACGATTTCTCGCATTAGTTTATAGAAAGGTATATAGTCTTTACGCTATTCTTAGTATTTCTATAGAATGTGATTTCTTCTTATATTGCTACTTGTTTTGGCGTACTAAAGAATTTGTGCTGTCTTCAAAACTCTGCCAAGGGCGTTGATTTTCTTATTCATTAGACCTGTCAAGTCCAAAGATTTTGGATGTGGGGCAAAACTTGATATACTGTACACTGTGTTTAGTGACACCCGCAGGGACCAGAATTTTTTTTTGAAAATTGAGCCCTCTAGATTGGCTAAAACGGCATCTAATTTTGACAAAATTAAAAGAAATTATAATTTTGGTAATGACTGAAAGCTGTATCTAAATCAATTAGGACGCCAGACTAGACCCTTTGAAAAATTGCCAAACTGAAATTATCTGTACTAATAAATATGTAATATAAAAAAAGAAGAAAAATATTAAAAATATAAGTATAAAACTATGTATATCAACAGTGTAGAAAAGTATTACTGAAATAACAAAATACAAAAGCTATTCATGATAAAACTCAACAAAATAATATCAAATGTGCTTACTATACATAGTAGACATTTCACTTAATAGTTTAGAAAGTTTACTAAACGAAAAAGTCTACCATTTTGAATCCGATAAAAAATCGGGATATTTAACGGGTCTGCCAGTGAGGAACATATCATAATTTTAATGTAATAACAACCTCTCCAGTCACCAATTTCTCTGTAAAATGGAGTACAAGTCATTTATTATCCAAAATGATTAAAACATTTTAATATTCAAGCCAATATTTCAAACAATTAAGAAATTTTTTGAAGAGAGATATGAATACCGAAATGCGGGATATTCTTTGGATTTCTGGGATGCGGGCGGGATGCGGGACAGAGGAATTTAACTAGATCATCTGTTGTAGAATTGTTAAAAAAAGCTGACGTGAGTAAAAAAATAATTATGTTAATTTATTTATAACACAATTTTTTAACCTTTCGATCACTATCATAGTCCTGTTAGTACTTGCATGAAGATGTTTAAATATTTCTATCACAGCCTCGTCCGAGGGCTCTTTTTTCCTTTCTGACAATCTTGGACAGTGAGAAAAATTAGAGAAAAAGAGCCCTGGGGAAGAGGTTGATTTTGGTTGGTGTCTATAGACCACTTTCCACGTGACGTAGTTGTTTTGATTTTATTTTGAGAACATTGGGCATGCGCGCACTTTTGTGTAGGTAAAAAAGCAGGACTCGCACAGGGTAAAATGGTTATTAATGAAGATTAAAGATTTTTTTGGGTAGCATAAGATCCAAGAGGAACTGGAATTAAATTTTAACTATATTCTTCTAATTCTTCTTAAAAAAATTCATTATTTTGAGCGAATATTTCTTTTTTGGATGGATTTCTTTGATTACTCTGGTCTGTTGTTTATATTTTCTGCCTACAGAAATGCTCGCGCATGTGCAAAAAAACTTTTTAACTTTTGTAAACATTGGCAAGTTATCTATTGTGTTTGTTAACTATTTTATTGCCTACAAAATGTTTGCATAAATTATGTTAAGAAAAAACGTTTATATCAATGTAGGAAATCTGATGATGGCTAAGCGAAATATCACCCAAACAAAAAATATTATGTATTCTCTTCTTTGTTATTATATCATGAAGAACACTTTTTACAACGAAGAGCAGATCCCTTCTCCGTATCGCAGTATGTTTCATAGCGTGTCAGTTGAATATGCCACACAAACAGTAAATTTGTTTCTGCGTGTACTATCTTAGCCCAATCAAAGCACGGACGACGTGTCAAAAAATTGTTTTGCTTGTAAACAAGAAGTCCGTAATTCACCTAGGCACGTAAATAAAGTTTTTTCCCTATCTTGGTATCATCAGTTTTATTGAAATAGGCAAGCGGGAAGACATTGTTTACGTGAGAGAGTGTTAAATATGAATTGTATTTACAATGTTTTGTGTGCATTCATTCTTTTGCGCATTCAGCAAAATGTAAGTAATTTTCTCATTCTGTGTGACGTTTTTATTGTTTCAACCGTCACGGAATGCCTGCGTGTGACATTAAAAGCATAAGACACACAAGTTTAAGAAAATGCTCATTTGGCCGATAATATTGTTAAGGCAATAAAACCAACCACGTACCCAGGACTATTTTTTTCTCAAGAATGCTGAGCTTTTTGATAGTTATAGAAAGGTACTGGTGTCGAGCTTGCACTAACACGAAAGAATAGCCATTAACAAACTTTTACTGGATATAAAGAAACTTGAGGTCAGAAAAAGTTGTGCGGGAGAATTAAAGACAATCTTTGTTTTAACTTATTCTAGTAACTTTAAGCATTCTTTTTATAACAATACTTTGGCACCTTCAAGAATTTTCTACGAAAGTATAACCACGCTCAATAACGTCACTGATTGCACAGTCAACCTGTACATCTAAACTGTTTGGCAATTTGATTATAAGAGACATGAAAATACAGCATCGACCACATATGTGGTGATTTAACTGATATTATCCTAAAAGAGAAACATCTACGAATATATTTACTTTTTTTAATTAAAAGTTTTAAAGTGAGAGCTTTTACAAACACGTTTAAGCGTGTTAAATATTTTAAAACAAAAACATGTAGTACGACATACAAGCCCGCACAAGTTTCTCACGTTTGTTTTTAAAGAAATTTGCCGGACGAAACTTGCGTCGTAATTTTTTAGTCTGCAACATATGTATTCATTTTATTCAATATGTTTTTTTGTTATTATTATTATTATTATTGAAGTGTGACGTCACACGGCGTAATAGCTCAACAGAGAATTAAATAAAAACTTTGAGACTATTTTTGTTTTGTTCTGTTTTCACAAAATCACTTCAAGTACACTTCATTGCGCATAATCATTTGAACTTTTACTTGCGAAACTAGTAAACTAAATGAAGCACCTGTTGTCTTTCAAGAGGTTCTAATACAAAAAATAACACAAGAAAAATTTCATAATAAATTCGAATACACGTTTTTTTCAAGTGATACTACGGTGGCCGAGAAGTGCACAAAAATAATCTTGGGCACACAAATTTAAAAAATACACAAAAATAATTGAAACTGCGCAAAAATAATCGAAACTACGCAAAAATAATTTTCATCCCCAACAACGATATTTTGTCAAGCATGCGGTGTGAAGAACAATTCAGTCCTGTCCCTGACCCTACCTCGAGCTTCAATAAATTTATTCGCTGATGTTCGCACGTATCAATTTTGCGCATCTAAATCTCGCCATCTCGCGCAGTTTTCAGGTGGCTCGTAATGAAACAATTGGAGCATGGAAGACAACTACTTATTTTCATGTAAAATTGTCTTTTAAAACATGAAGGTAGTATGGCCTCAGTGGTAGCAAAAAAAAATACAGATTTTGATTAAGACCACGATCCTTTTCGTAACAGGAGGAACAATTTTGCACACTACACGCTATTCTGACATTTCGGGACATTTGGGGACAGCGATAGTCCTGATAATAATAATGATTCTCCAGTCGTAGAGAGTCGTTGATGATCTTTTCTTAAAAAATCAACAAGATGCAGAAGCTGCATAAACTATCTCGCTAGGCAGGCAAAGGCAAAGTGGTGTATGCTACTTGGCCTGTGACCACAAACCTTGCTAGGTGTTGAAGCCTCTTAAATGACTCTGGTAAGATTCTAAAAAGTTAAGACGTCTAGATGTAGTCACTAAGTTTGCGCAAATTTAAAGAGGCTAAATGAGGCGACCAGTGATATTTCTAAAAAAATAATTTTTGAGGAGAAAATTTTAAAAATGTAATGGTTAATGGTACACACGCTTTTTTTATAAGAATATCAAAATCAAAATTCAAACCGGGCCTGGTCATTATTTTATTTCCTCAATTGTTTTTCATTTCTCTTTATTTTTCTAAACAATGGGCCTATTTTTTAACCTGAAATACCAGCAAATAAACCAGATTCTTATAAAAGCGTGATATATTATAACCAAAATAAACAAAGGGGCGGCGGTGGTTATCTAGACGAGTGTAAGGGTTGCTAAAAAAATGCAAAACGAGGAAAATGGTTGGGTAGGAAAACTTTAAATAAAGTGAGAAAAGGGTACATCTACATGCTTTTTCTTTATAAAAACATGCTTTATAAGAATACCAGGCTGGAATTTTTGGTTAAACAACAGAAAAATAAGAATAATGACCAGCCTGGTTAGAATTTTGATATTCTTATACATAAAGCATGTAATAGATTTCAAATGAAATATTTAGGGCGAGTTGATTTACTGCGTCTATGCCTTACGTTAGCTGGTATAAAGAAGGGAAGCTGGGAAGTTTAAGACTTTAATGTACCCGGTCAATGACCTGGACGTCGTGTTCAGTATTTTGAAGAAAAAATTAACACTTTGCGCTCGAGAAGTGGTAATCCACATGCGAAAGAATTGTCTGTTGTCAGACACCGCGATCATTAATCAACGCGAACATAAATCCATGTTGTTGAGGTATATTTTTTTACAATTAGGCAAAAATACATTTTGCAAAACCAAAGTAATGCTAATGTATACTTTCAGAAGCTTGTAATCCATTCACGGAAACTTTTGCACTACAAGCAATATTATGTATTAAATTGATACGTTTTAAAATAAGTTAAACTAGTGAAAAACTAGTGGAAAAACTAGTGAACTTGTGAACTAAGTAAAAAAACCTCCCAAGCTCAGTGCCTCCAAAAAGTTTGACTCTTATTTAGGTGAATCAGTCCCTGACAGCTTCTTTTGCAGAGTAACAAATGAAGAGGAAGTGAGAGACGTTATATCATCCCTAGATTCCAAAAAACTGAAGGCATATTCCAATTCCCCATTAAAAGTGTCAAAGATGTCAGCAATCAACTATCATTATCCCTAGTTCACGTAATAAATGAGTCCTTCTCATCTGGTATATTTCCACAAAAACTGAAGACAGCCAAGATAATGCCCCTATTCAAAGGAGGTGACCCATGTGAGACTAAAAATTATCGTCCTATATCAATTCTCCCGATATTTGATAAAATAATTAAGAGGTTGATGCACCAACGGTTGACTTCATTTTTACAGAAATACAATATTCTCAATCCATCTCAGTATGGTTTCCAAAAACATCGGTCAACCACACATGCTATTATTGAAGTGTTAAAACATATTTCAGATGCACATTCCCAAAGTGAATTGTCTTGTTGCATATTTCTAGATCTTGCCAAGGCATTTGATACAGTCAATCACACCATACTTTTAAAAAACCCGGAACACTATGGAGAACGGGGAGTAGTAAATGAATGGTTAAGGTCATACTTATCAAACAGACAACAATGTGTTTCAATTTTGCATTGCTTATCACCACAAGCAATAATTTTGCACACAGGAATTTTATTGCATTTTAAAAATGCTGAGATGGGCGAATACGCAATATTTTTAATGAAAAAATATTGCATGGGTTTTGCTTCGGTTATAAATAAAAGGAAATTCCCTGAATCCCCCCCCCCCCCCCACCCTCCTTCACCTTTATCAGAAAGCGTATTTTTAATCTTTTCCCTTTGAAGTTTACCGTTTTGTGATAAAAAATCTCATACTACGAAGATCGAAATTATTTTGCTCAAATAAATGCAACAGCGTAGTAAAAAAATAATGTTCTGTATTGATTAACACACCAGCCCAAAAGAGAAAAGACCGAAAAAGATAATGGTTAGCAACTTCAATTAAATATTAAATATTCACGGATTATTTCTGTCACGATAGCGCAGTTGCACTTAGATGCAATGTTCTGCTGCGGTGCTGATTCGAATCTCCCTAGGAGACGTTTTTCTAAAATAAAACTTTGCGCATGGAAGCTCGTTGATGACTTTGCAATTCAACATTTGGGACATAGTTAGTTACGAGTTGGAAACCAATACTATCCTCGCAGGCGAGATAGTAATTATCTATGTGTTATACATCCTTTCGACCACAGTTTTCAATTTTTTGATTGGGTCTTTGGTTTCAATTCTTTAAATTCATATTTCTTTTCATAAATAATGTGCAGGAACTAAAAAAAATTGAAGCAAGATTTATCAAGCTATGCTCTTTATAATTTTTTCAAAAGTCAAAAGGTTTGCGCATTCTATATTTGTGGTATTTTACGATCTTTTCCTAAAAAGATGAGAGTTACTAACCTTTATAAATCCTAAAAACAATTAGTTGAATGTTTACCTTTGAACTTCTTCTTAATAAAATTCATGACTCAGAAATCACTATGGCTTTAGGAATAAATTGTTATATTCTTTTCATTACAGGGTTGTCACGCGAAGGGACACATCTATTTTCGGTTAGACAAATTTGAAAACCCGTATGGATGGGATATTAGTAAAAGATTATGCGATCGTTGGATTTTTAGCAAGTGTGACACAGTAATCAAAGGGTGCTTGTCCTTCGTCACAGAACAACCAAGATCATTACAAGATTGCGAAGTTAAAAGCTTCCAAACGAACGAGTACATAAATAGAAATTCATTTGCTATTGGAAAAAACTTGGCGAATGGTCAATCAAATCCAATCGTTGTAGATATTAATGACAAATTTAAGGTATGTCTTATCCCTTAAGTTTTAATATCAAACATTATTTCCAAGTAGATAAAAGACAAAATATACAATAAATTTGGTAACCATAATTTTATTGATATAAGGACTTACCTTTTTATACGTCTTATACGGGTGGTGTTTATAACAGGTTTCACTGTATATGGTTGTAAATTGTGTATATAATTTCTTGCACTTTGACCTTTGGGGTGGTCTTTTTATTACGCACCATTCTTAAGGATTTGCGAGGATTCAGAGTAATATTATGACGAGGACCTTGTTGAACTATTTCTTAGCCGATTTAATTACCTGAACTAAATTTCAAGAGATTTTGTCAGGTTTTTAGAATTTCGTAGATCTAGAAATTTTTACACATTTTATCGAATTTAAATAGAATAACGAGGAAGTTCCTGAAATAGCTTTCGGCTGCAAACTGCTGTCAAGAACCAGTATCATAAAGTACCAGTTTGCTCTGTATATAAATACAAGTTTCCAGATCATTAAGAAAGACCAAATTATGTTACAAATGCTAAAACGTGCGAAGTTTTAATTAAATAATGGAGCTGGTGATAAGAAGGTTAAAAAAAAATTCGTAGCTTCTTCACGAAGCGTAGGGTATTGCATTTTTGGGACATGGGTAATTTTTTGGAATTTCGTAAACGATCGACGTTAATGTAAAAGTACTGTATGACGTTGTATTGGTTATGTACATATTTCTTTAATTTATGTTGGTTGCCAATGTGTTGATATATATGTGCTAGGAATAAATGCAGACCAGATTGGAAGGAATGACTGATTCACCAAAATGATAACGTTTAAATGTCGCATTATATAGATGTACCAAGTTTAATCACACGAGCATAAAAAATATTACTTGAAAAATGGGTTTTTTATGTCTTTATAGTTAAAATTAAAAACTTGGCCTGTTCTGTATATTTGATGTCATTTCTGATCCCTACGACATCATAACATTCATTTTTAGCTTAGAACGGGTTCGTCCTAGGACATAATATAACTGTGCCAAGTTTTAGCACTTGATTAGAAGTGTTTAAAGCCCGCGAGCAAAAATGTTTAGAAAGGCCAGATACCAAGGAATAAAACATCTAAACAATGAAGTAAAAGTCAAGCAGTGTTAAAAGTAGTAGAGATGAAACTAACAAAGTTCGTGAAACGCCACTCGAACACAGAAGTGACAAATTTGCCACTCTCTCAACTTCTACAAAGTCCAAAAATATAGGGCTCTCCTCCTTTTTTTGCAAATAAATTTCATGTCTAGTATTCATAAAGTTCAAGAGTTAAACAATAGAGAGAAAAAATCTACATAACGTTGGTAGTGTTTTTTTTTTAAAAAACAGAGAAGAAAATTGGTCAATGTGGGAACACACAATGAACCCATGGTGACACCATCAGTTTGTCTACAATATTCATTGTCAAACAAAACTTAGTTTTTGAACAATATAGATATTATCATGTCATGAATAAGAGAGTTTATTCTAGGCTACGTTGCGACAACTACAGCTGTCATGACGGCAATGTTCGTAATCATCTTTGGCTATTTATTAGTTTGGGAGATAATTAGAGGATCGAAATCAACCAATCAGATCACAGCAATTAAAGTAATTAACTTCTTAACGGACGTAGATGGAGGCAATAGATTAATTAAAATCTTTCCTTTTTCTAAAAGTTCGCTTTATATTACGTTCCTTTTCCTAAAAGTTCGCTGTAGCAGTCGAAACGTAGTCTAGAATAGACTGGGTTGTTCATGACATGACATTATTTATATTATTCAATGACTATTACTGAACAGATAAGTGGTAATATTTTTGAAAAATTTAGTTACTTGGCTACTTTGGGGCAAGTGTAAAATAATCGTTATGCATACCATTAACAGCTTCGTCAATGGTATATTAATGAAGTCTACATTGAGGCAGTCTACATTTAAACCAGGTTACGGTCTCAAGGTGAGAGACATTTGCGCGCGAAACTTGGTCAATTAACTTTCGCATTTAAGTGTTTTAAAACACTTTTGCGGGAATAAACTTTCGCGGTTTACGATTTTAACACCAACAAAAATCGAAGTGTGATGTGAAATTGTTCGGCAATATTTCCATGAAGTTCATCACGCGTGGAATTTAAAAAAGAAGAATTTGATAATAAAAAATAAGGAGCGTAATTATAAATTTTTTTGTTTCATTTATTACTCTAAAATAATCAAAACTCATCGAGGTCCTCACAGGGTATTACGTTAGAGGTGTCCACAGCTTTTGATCCCCTTAAATTTTTTCTTCGTCGAGATATATGAGCTTGTTAAGGCAACTTTACTGGAGTTGAAAAATAAGATATTTATGGGTCTTTTATTCAATCATACAGTTGCAGAGGTAAACAGACTAAAAAAGAAAGAGAAAAGCGGCAAAACAGTTTTAACAGAGACATATAGGCCATGGTTTAAAGGGATCCTAGTACTAAAAACAACATTTTCTAAAATAGTTAGGAATACGGAATAAAATTCCATGTCAGTAATTTTTTTTTGTAAACAGAAACTGTAAAAGCTGTCTTTACCCAACAACCAAAAACATATTCACTGTTTTCGGCTCCGTCCTGTTTTCAAATCTTGAAGTGAAATTTATCGCTAGAGTCCAGTCGTCGGATTCGTTGGGATGTAATAAGACAGTGGCGACCAAGTTAGCATTCATACTCTATCGCTATTTTTGGTAATTACTTCTGTGTTTTCGAGCTTTTTTTACCCGCTTGCATCTTTTCTCAGTTTAGTTTGTTTTTTGTGCCTGAATCGGCATGGACACTCTCCCACACATGTCATTGTTGAATTGTTGTCAAAACGCACAAAAAGCACTGCAACAAAGTACTTATTTGTTATCATTTCCTCCAAATTGCTTTCTGGAAACGCAACCATTATTTCTGGGAAAAAGTTAGTGAAGCCATCTGCCATTACAACAATATTTACAGCTTGATTAGTTATTTTTCAAAATAAAATCTTTGTTTGGAAAAGTGTTCTTATTTATTATATGTCTTACTATATTCAAACTATCATATGACGTCGGATGTTCAAAGAGACCTGGAACTAATTTCAGAGCGTTAGTCAAAGGAAGCTGAATAGCCATATTATGTATACTCATGTGTTTAAACAAGAGGAAGAAAATTTGTTTTTCTTGCGGGATGAACTTTCGCGTTTTATAAAAAAAATAGAAATTTCGCGGGAACAAAAATTCGAGGACGAATAACTTTTTAGTGTGTTTTACAGAAGAAATTTTTGCCGAGATCAAGGTTAAATGTCTGCAAAAGCTTTTAAAATAGAAATGTAAGCAAAAGAAAAAGGAGTCTTCTAAATTCTCACAGAATAGTTTTTAATCATAAAAAATAAAAAAAGTTTGAACATTTAAAATTCATCTGCATTTTGGTACAATTAAGAACATCGTCAGACTATTTAAACAACTCATAGTTTTTACGTGTTTATACATTCTACACCTTCGAGTCATGTTAAAGCTTACCTTCCTCAAATAAAAACAAGTTAATTTCATATGAAAAAACTTGAAATATTTTCTAGGAATTTAGGCAGAAGGACAATGAAGGACAATGGAAAAGATCCGCCATATAAATTTTAATGACGTCAGTAATTTTTTCAGTATATTGCATACTGCCCTATACCAAAAAAATTATCTGAAAAAGTCAAATCAATATAATTGGGTTACGTCCGACGAAACAGCTTTCCTATGTTTACCATGCGAAAGGAATTACAGTGGAGTCCCACTAGGTGAAAAAATGCAAATAGTAATAACAACAAATTTTGATTCGCATGTCAAAGGATATCATAAATATAAAGCATCTGGGCATCAAAAATTGGCGCGGTTTTATTGACAAAAAGGGAAACAGGAAATTTGGTTGACAAATATGCCGTTTGTGTTAAGAAAAATAATGAAATTGTTCACATCTTAACGCGTGCCGCTCCGAAAGCCTGCCGCTCCGAACGCCTGCCGCTCCGAACGCCTGCCGCTCCGAACGCCTGCCGCTCCGTACACCTGTCGCTCCGTACGCCTGCCGCTCGAGTTAAGAAGAAAGGACGTTTTTAATTGCTTCTGGTTACGAACTTTGAAATTATGCTCTAGTTTTCATTATATGTCCAAGGTTGTACCTACCTAGCTAGACCACATAATTATTTGTCCCATATTTAAAAGTTAAAAGGATAGCTGGCTGTATATACAGTACACTCCCGATAACTCGAACCTCCAAGGGACCAAAAAAATAGTTCGAGTTATCGAATGTTCGACTTATCGGGGCATTCCATAACTCGAACTTTGGCCGATAAGTGAAAATAGTTCGAGTTATTAAAAGTTTTTTTTCTTTTCTATTCTAACATGGAAGGTATACAGTCATAGTTATACATCACTGAAAAATTGCACAGCTAAAGTAACTGGAAAAAGAATAAACGTTCCGTGCATTCTACAATTTACAGGAGAAAAACAGTTTTTGTCAACTTTGGAAGAACAATTTATATTATTGAAAGAAAAGTAGTCACTTTTTACTGAGATTGTTTTCATTTTTCCTCTGAAGTTCGAGTTATCGGGGGAATTTCTGTCCAGGGGACAGGAAAAATGGAATGTTCGAGTTATCGGGGGTTCGAGTTATCGAGTGATTTTTGTGAGAAAGTCTTAGTGAAGGTTCAACAGGAATTCAAAAACAGTTCGAGTTACTGGAAGTTCGAGTTATTGGGGGTTCGAGTTATCGGGAGTGTACTGTACTTTAACTTTTAAACAAAAAAAATTGCATATAGCTAGCTAGGTTAACATCATAAATGTTAAAGGTGAGTAACAATAAAGTTTGCTTGCTAGGTGCCCAACCTTAGCTACTGTATTTAGCCAGAAAATGAAAGTACTTCCGTGGGTCTCATGTCAGGTTTATGGGTAACTAAAAACATTAAAATAAATATATGTTAAGACATACTAAAGTATTTCACAAAAAATAATCTAAAATGCCGAGTTTAATACCAATGCCTTACTTGCTAACGAAAATGAATGTCGCATATGAGTATAAAAGTGTAAGAAAATGGTCTCATTGATTCTTCGCTCGACGGTATACAAAGTCTTATGCGGTCGTCCTTGGCAAAAGACACGCCCTGAGGGGCGTAAAAGATGAGTTCGAGTTTGTAAAAACTGCTTTTATAAAACCTAAATGAAACGTAAAAATCTAAAAAAAGCAACAATTTTTAATTTATTTCGTTTTTTAAAACGAATTTTTGCCTGTTGGAGCTCCTTGTAAGCAAATAAAAATCTAACTTCGTAAAATTTAAAATAACTAAATAGATAACAAACGCCCGTTGTAGATTGGTAATGGCGAAACCAACTGAACATAAAATAATATTGCAAAATAATTTATTTGTAAAAATATTAGGTTTTTGTACCTTGTTCAACAGCGTAGTTCTGTTATCAACACTCAAAAACTAATAATTTAGGTACCTTCACACTAGCCTGGCGCCTTTCCGTGCTTCACGAGTCTAGTAAAAACGCTGAAAAAAGGAGCCCATTTTATTGTTTTACCGGCTTAAAATGCGTAAAACAAACATTTGTTCCCATTACAACACTTCGGCACATTTTCCCCCAAAAAATTTGGAAAATTAAAGCTAAATAAAATTGGGGAAAAGTAATAAAATATCAAGGTGTAACTATCAGCTCAATTAGATTTTGCACATAGAGGGGAGGGGAATGAAAACATTCAAAGTTTCGTCATATGCGCTCATGATGTTTGTGTATATGCTAGCGTGTACATACTATTAACCATCGTTTTTCGTTTCAGGGATATATTGGTTTATTCATTGTTGCTTATGACAAGGATCATCGTCCTTACCCTGATAAAATGATCGACAAATTTAGCAACAGACAAAGCGTACAACCAGCATATAACTCGTCAGTAACACAATACTTTACTTACTCCCAATCAGCTGTTGTATCGACAATATCCTACTCCGTAAAGGCTTACTGTCTATTGAATTATTACGGACCTTTGTGTCAAATATTTTGCCAGACTACAGCAAACACACACTTTAAATGCGCAGAGAATGGCAGCAAAATCTGCTTCAGCAATTGGTATGGAAAAACGTGTGACACATATTGCCAACAAAATGTTAACACAAAGTACACATGCAACAAAACAACTGGAGAAAAAGAATGCTTTGTTGATTATTACAGAGTTAACTGCACCAGATATTGTAGTACTTATAATGGAACAGCAAAATATATTTGCAACAAAATAACTGGTGAAAAAGAATGTTTTGCAGATTATTACGGATTGAACTGCACCAAATATTGTAGTACTTACAATGGAACAGCTAAATACATTTGCAACAAAATAACTGGAGAAAAAGAATGTTTTGTATATTATTATGGAGTGAACTGCACCAAATACTGTAGTACTTACAATGGAACAGCTAAGTATATTTGCAACAAAATAACTGGAGAAAAAGAATGTTTTGCTGATTATTACGGAGTGAACTGCACCAAATATTGTAGTACGTACAATGGAACAGCTAAGTATATTTGCAACAAAATAACTGGTGAAAAAGAATGTTTTGCTGATTATTATGGAGTGAATTGCACAAAATATTGTAGTACTTATAATGAAACAGCTAAATATATTTGCAACAAAATAACTGGAGAAAAAGAATGTTTTGCTGATTATTACGGAGTGAACTGCACCAAATATTGCAGTACTTACAATGGAAGAGCTAAATATATTTGCAACAAAATAACTGGAGAGCAAGAATGCTTTGTTGATTATTATGGAGTGAACTGCACCAAATATTGTAGTACGTACAATAGAACAACTAAATATATTTGCAACAAAATAACTGGAGAAAAAGAATGTTTTGCTGATTATTACGGAGTGAACTGCACCAAATATTGCAGTACTTACAATGGAAGAGCTAAATATATTTGCAACAAAATAACTGGAGAGCAAGAATGCTTTGTTGATTATTATGGAGTGAACTGCACCAAATATTGTAGTACGTACAATGGAACAACTAAATATATTTGCAACAAAATAACTGGAGAAAAAGAATGTTTTGCTGATTATTACGGAGTGAACTGCACCAAATATTGCAGTACTTACAATGGAAGAGCTAAATATATTTGCAACAAAATAACTGGAGAGCAAGAATGCTTTGTTGATTATTATGGAGTGAACTGCACCAAATATTGTAGTACGTACAATGGAACAGCTAAATATATTTGCAACAAAATAACTGGAGAAAAAGAATGTTTTGCTGATTATTATGGAGTGAACTGCACCAAATATTGTAGTACTTACAATGGAACAGCTAAGTATATTTGCAACAAAATAACTGGAGAGCAAGAATGCTTTGTTGATTATTATGGAGTGAACTGCACCAGATATTGTAGTACGTACAATGGAACAGCTAATTACATTTGCAACGAAGTAAATGGAGAAAAAGAGTGCTTTGTTGATTATTACGGATTGAATTGCACCAAATATTGTAGTAATTACAATGGAACAGCTAAATATATTTGCAACAAAATAACTGGAGAAAAAGAATGCTTTGCAGATTATTACGGAGTGAATTGCACCAAATATTGTAGTACTTACAATGGAACAGCTAAATATATTTGCAACAAAATAACTGGAGAGAAAGAATGCTTTGTTGATTATTATGGAGTGAACTGCACCAGATATTGTAGTACGTACAATGGAACAGCTAATTACATTTGCAACGAAGTAAATGGAGAAAAAGAGTGCTTTGTTGATTATTACGGATTGAATTGCACCAAATATTGTAGTAATTACAATGGAACAGCTAATTATATTTGCAACAAAATAACTGGAGAAAAAGAATGTTTTGCAGATTATTATGGAGTGAACTGCACCAAATATTGTAGTACTTATAATGGAACAGCTAAATATATTTGCAACATAATAACTGGAGAAAAAGAATGTTTTGTTGATTTTTATGGAATGAATTGCACCAAATTTTGTAGTACGTATAATGAAACAGCTAAGTATATTTGCAACAAAATAACTGGAGAAAAAGAATGCTTTGCAGATTATTACGGAGTGAATTGCACCAAATATTGTAGTACTTACAATGGAACAGCTAAATATATTTGCAACAAAATAACTGGAGAGAAAGAATGTTTTGCAGATTATTATGGAGTGAACTGCACCAAATATTGTAGTACTTATAATGGAACAGCTAAATATATTTGCAACATAATAACTGGAGAAAAAGAATGTTTTGTTGATCATTACGGAGTGAATTGCACCACGTATTGTAGTACTTACAATGGAACAGCTAAGTACATTTGCAATAAAATAACTGGAGAAAAAGAATGTTTTGCTGAATATTACGGAGTGAACTGCACCAAATATTGCAGTACTTACAATGGAACAGCTAACTATATTTGCAACAAAATAACTGGTAAAAAGGAGTGTTTTTCCGATTGGTCTGGACCAGATTGTACGACTAGGATCTCCGTTACGACAACTCCTTTGGTTCCAATAAAGGGAAGCTCTTCAACCAAGCCTTTAGTAATACATGGGAAAGAAAAAACGGTTGGAAATTGGTTAGCAAATACAACGGGAGGCAAAGTTACAATATCAATTATCATTGTTGTACTTTTTGTGTTTGCTTTTTTGCTAGCTATACTAATAGTGCGCCGATCCAGGTAAACATGTTTCTTTTCTAATGTTGAAAATTTATATCGCTTAAAATGTTTTTCTCTTTATTTTTCGCGCTAGATTGTTAAGTATTAAATTGATTGGCTATCGTAAACATTCTTTCACCTCTGATTGGCATGTTTTGTATATGGTGTGATCTTCTTTGTTTACGGCGAAAAATAAAACTGCAAGGAATGTCTACCTAACCTTTTGATATAACTTGCGATACTGCATTTGTTTTTAATTTTTTCTATTTATTTTATGAACTTCATTTATAGGAAGAACAAAGAGTTTCAAATGGATTATACTGTTTGCAATGAGCAAAATGTTGAGGAAACAACAGAAAACGAAATTCTCACGCAAAACATTGAAATGACTGAAGCGGGAAGTAAGTGTGGTTATAAACAAACATTTATATTTTTTAAAATATCTTATATACGCATGATGCGTAAATTCTTTAAAAACAAAACGACTATTAAGTAAAAGTCCAGTCTAGGGTAAAAAAAACAAAGAAGAGAACAGATATTGCAAAAACAAGTTTTGTTTCCAAGATATATATCTTTTAAAAGCCTTAATATCATTGAAACCAAAATTCATTTTTGATTTGTGCAATAGCCTAACTGAGCAGCAAGCACACGGATTTAATCTTCCCTGTCGATATTCAACAAGCAGCAAGAAGGCAACAGTTAAATCTGTCAACAAAAAAGACTTTCGTTCGTTCGTTCGTTCGTCCGTTCGTTTATTATTTTATTTATTTATAGACAACAGCGATGACGTAGCGATAGCATACGTCAATCAATTGGTCTAACTCCGGCATAGGAGCAACATCCGACAGCAAAGTAGATATTATTAAAGAAAATCTTTTTGTACATGTAAATATTGTTTATTAAAAAGGTTTCTATTAACAAGCAGGCCTTTTCTGTGCATAGTGCGTCAGTTACGTGAAAATAGTTTTTTTGCCTGTATCTGCAACAATCGGATAAAAGTTAATCGATGGCCTTTTTAAATAGATTTCGTAGAAATATGTGTATAGAAAGAAAGAAACTCTTATAATAATACGCCAACTATGTGTGTTTGTCTGAAAAAGGTAAATTTGTTGCCATTCTTTGAAAGATACCCACAGTAATATGTCACATTCGCTAAACTATTACTTGTTCCGTCATGGGTATGCTTTTCTTTATAGTTTATTTTATAAATTTTATTATAAATTAGTCACGGTTAATTAACTTTTATTGTAAAAACCTTTGTTTGATTCAAAAGCTTTGCTTTTTAAAATCAGGTAATTAATTAACTTTTATTGTCTACTTACGCAGGCGTCTATTGTCTGCTGCTATCTATTCTATCCCCGCTCTTGAAATGAAATTAATAAATTGATATTATTTTTTTCCGCTTGAATGAAATTAACAACAAGCTTGTTCACGATAAAAAAAAACAATAAATTTACGGATTGTTTATTTAATTCAGTTTCGTCTTCAATATTTATATCTTTTTATTCCATTCCAACCTTCTTGTGGATTTTAAGTTTAAAATTTTGTTTCTTTTTTTTCTAAAATTTTTAAAAAAAATTTCTTTAAACAGGACACATTTGTAAAGCAAAATTTTTCTGGAATGTATATCCTATATAAATATTGATGATAAATAAACAAATAAATAAATATAAAATAACTCTTTCTTGAGTGGAAACTGTACGACAAGGGGAGGGATTTTTTTATCGCTACCGTTTCAGCAGAATAACTGGAAAACATTTCGATAGCAATTCTTTAAATAACAAAGAAATATTGTCCTGCGAGCTATGTGTTATTTTATATCAAAACAACAATCACATAAGAGTGGAACATACCGTATTTACTCTATTATTCCTGCATCTACTCCAGCCTTGCTTTCGGATAATCACACATGCAGGATTTCTGTTTATTTTTTGCATCGACACATTTCCGTCGCATGGCAGTGCTCTTACAACTGAATTACCGATTGGTAGCCTTGTGGTACGTTTCCAGTACCACAGTACCACAGTACGTTTCCAGTGCGGAAGGCCCTAATTTCAAATCCCGGCCGAATCATGCCAAAGACTATAAAAGTGTGAATCTATCCTTTCTGCTTAGCGTCCTGCGCGAGAATAGAATTAATATCTTAGGCGATTGTCTAGTTGAGCGATTATTGTTGTGCTTGTACGACTTTTGTAGCTCAAATAGGAGTTTTAAGGCACTACTCCTTTGCAGGACTTTTGTTGATAGCAATACCAATAGGAACTGAAGAGGCTATCCTGAGTAAATAATTCTTTCCAATAACAATTTAGAATCCACACGTATTGGAATTGGCACTTCTGAACTCATTAAAGCTATGCGCTAAATAGTCCCGAGACTTTGTTACAAAACCTGATGCGTTTCCTTTTGGAAATAATGTTAACTCGGCCATGCATTGGAAGAATAACTCCAACTTCCTAATTTTCTCCAGTAAACCTATCTTTATTTGGTAGAATGAAACGCTGATCCCGCGGTGGAAATAATAGAATAAATACGGTGTGATTTTTTGGAAAAACAATGAAATAAAATCCAAACAAATATTTATATCAATGCATGCTAAAGGCAACCTCTTTTACAAGGTATTTTGCCTTGTTGATGAAGTCCACTCCTTAGTAACGGCTCAGGGGTCACAAGACCCTGGGGACGAGGTCATGCTAAATGTTGATTTCTAATAATTGTACAGCAGTCGCACGATTATTGCACAACAAAGTCAACAATCGTGCAACAATATAACGCAGTACGATGCCTAATAATAGCCGTATTTTGTCTGTCTGTTCAAAGTAACTTTCCAACCCCCGCCGTAGTAATTTTATTAATTCATGTTAACAGGCAGACAAAATGCACAAAATACCGATGCTGGAAATATGTACGACATCCGAAGATCTAAAGACCGGCAAACCCGTGGAAAATCCACGAGTTAACGACTAGTATATTCATCAATCACGCATTCTTTACTTTTAGGTTTTACTTTTTCAGCTTTAAAACTGAAAAAAAGAGTGCAAGGAAAGTTGCGAAAGTTTCGCCATTTACAAACTACAAATTCTGAATGACGTAATGACATAATATTATTGCAAAAACTTTTTTCGCTGTTGAACAAAGAACTTTAACAACGTGATTGAACTTAAACAATCTACTGTCGAGTATATCAAATTACAATTATTTATGTTTGCTTTATATGATAAACAGGTTGTGACACTTGTTCTATAAAAATATCATCATAATTTTTATAGTTTTTTAGTTCTCGTATATTTCACTCACCTAAAAGCTCTTGAAATATGTTAACAGAACATAAAAACGCAAAAAATATTTCTGTTGTTTTAATCGGCACTGCTGCAATTTTAGAAATAAAAAAAAAAAAATTATGTTCTGATTCACGGCAATGTAACTTGTATTGCGCCAAAGTAGGTTTTGAACCTATTCCGTAAAATATACCCGAGGCTTAAATTCACCGTTACAAAACGAGTGAACTAACAAAAAATGGAGAAAAAAGTAAAGTTATAAGCGGTTGAACAAAGTGAATTAGTTTGCGCTATTCACATTCAGAGATTTTTTTGCTTTCGTTTCACAGTGTGTAAATAAAATTTCGTGTTGAGTATCTGAAACTCTTTAGCTGTTGTTAAAATGTACACGAAACTTCATTAAGGAATGAAATTTAACAAAGATTTCCATTTCAGTAACAGGCTTAAAATTTCGTGCCTTCTAAAGTTATTTATTCACAATATATTGTCATAATACAGACACTAACTAACAAAGCGAGACTCCCCAACATCACTACGGAACCTAACATGAAACACAAAAGTAACACTAAAACACGCATTTTTATAAGCAATATTTTAAAATCGCCGTGAGACTAAAAATCTTCAAATAAGGTCCAGTGCGCACCAAAACACGCGGATATCCTTAACATTTTAAACTATTTGGGTTAAATGGATCCTCTTTAGGTCCACATCGAGCCACAAAATTGATCATTTTGTCCTCGTAAGTGAAGCAAGGTTCTATAATTTTAAAACGCATTTTAGTAAATAGAACTTGAGTCTTTGGTTTGCTACCATTTTGATAAATTAGGATTACTTTAGTCAAATTTAGTTACATTATAAAAAGGTTGTTTAGTTACGTCTGGCAAACGTTTTTTGAAACAAATGGCTCCTCATCAATTTTTCCTTGTGTGCGATCGTGCGTATTTTGGTTTAATGAATGATTATATTTTTGGAGCTTAATTAGGCATTCGTTACTTAAATTAGATATCAATATTCTGCTAATTAGGAGCAGTACATTAAATCAGAAGTGTTCGCTTACTCAGCAGTTTTACCCAATTGACTAATTAAGAATGACTCCCTTGATATCAGGAAATCTTCAGCAATTTCTGAGCTTGAGATAAAAAAACAAACAAAAACAAACAAAAACAACAGCAACATTGATTGCAAAAGAGGAGTAGTGCACTGTGATTTTGTAACTAATATTAGCATGAAAAGTTTCGTTTAACCACATGGGATGACTTTCTAAACCTGGCGCGTTCTGTTCCTCTACTTGTGTTTTTTGTTTTCTTCTTTTGAAACAAACCCCTCTGTTGCTTTAAAGGTAATACACCAAATCCACTTAACACTGATCGTTAGAAAAAAACATTTTTTCCGGTTAACGCATCAAACTGATTTGCTTAGCACAACTCTCAAGATTGTTCTATGCATTACTATTAAGTATTATACAGAATCTTTTGGATGCGGTATAATTTGTAGCATTTTAAATAATCATCAAACCTGAATGACAACTCGTTTTCAAATTATGTCAATTTAAATCCCAAATTGACAAATGAGTCCGCTTTGTATCTACTTGTAGCTTAATCTCATTTAGCAAAGGTAAAGTCGTTGTTAGAAACAGTGGGAAAGTTTGCTATGGGCGTTACCATAATACCCAGGGTCGGATCCAGCTGTAGGCAAGGTAGGCTGAAGCCTACATTGAGAATTTATTCAATTCTTTGTTTTTTCTGTCATAAAAACAATTGCATTGTTGTCATTTTTTGACAAATTTAGAGTCATTTAAGGCATTTAGAGGTCTCTAAAAGAAGCGTTGGCTTTCAGGGCTCCGCTCTGGTAACGTTACTTAAGCCTACTTTCAAAAGATCTCTGGATCCGACCCTGATACCGTAGTTGCAAAGTGGAAAGAGCCCAAATGCAACATCTGGAAAACATCCAGTGGACATTGTGCTACTTAGACGCAGGACCGCTCAGCGCTAAGTACGTCGTGCTTTGCGAACGAAGTGGACTTTCGCCTTAAGCTCTGAAGAATTTTGTGCCTGGGCGGCAAAAAAAGTTGTTGGGACTTTATAATTTTTAAGGAAGTTTCTACCTTAATCATCTGCGGTCCAGTGCAGATTTTTTGTTAGTCATCTGTTGGGGTCAATATTATAAGACATTGCTATACCATCTTGACGTAATGCTAAGTTTACAATGACGTCATGGCGTCACTTTGTAATTCTGATTATTTCAAATTCAGTCGCAAAAGCCTTTATATATGTTTTTTGTTTTGTCTTTCGTTATTTTTTGAAAAAGGAAACTTCTTGCGGTTTTATTTTATAAAACCAACAAAAAATCAAGTATGAGCTTTTGTATGTTTTAAAATGTTAATTCCGTAAGTGAGAAAAGAGCATAAAAAATCCAAACTTCGCGATTGAAATTTTCGAGATTTTTTTCTCATTTCTCCAACCTCTTTCCCATGGCATTCTTCTTTTTTTGAGAACCTCTGACAATTTCTTCTCGCTGTCCAAGATTATCACAAAGAGAAAAAAGATCCTGAGGACAAAGTTGATAATATCCAATAGATGTGTGACAATAGATAAATAGATAAATAAACAAATACAGCGATTGTCCAATCTGTAAGGCGTTAAATCTGTTTTAAAGTAACACAAAAATGAAGGGTGAAACGTGTTTTCTGACATGAGTAATTGTCACAAATATTTTAATACACACCTCTTGACAAACACGTTAAGTAATATACCTCAGATTAGTTTAAGAATCAATATTAAGTAACATAAGATATGTTGGAATGTTTTTCTATTCAATAAAAACTTGACACCATGGTACTTCATCAACTTCGTGCGCAGGATTATTCTACACCTCTGATATTCTGTTGCACCGCGTTATCAATTGTATTACCTATAGTGTTAGAATAGGCCTGGAAACTAGGTTGGTAACTTAATAATTTCCAAATAAGAATTGTTTTATTCAATAGCTAATAGTTTTTTTTGAAATAGATGGGGCAATCATTGGAGAAGGAGGGGTGGAGGTGAGAGTGGGTTGGTTGGGGTGAGGCACTTATTGAATATTTTATAAAAAGCGAATGGGCGCTCATTCAGGTAAATGATGTGTATAAATAATTATTGAGAGCATTTTTGAGTAAATATTTTTGTGCTTGCCAACTGTTTTCAAGAAATATACAATATCTTATGTTACATGTACCTTTTTTTATTAAAAAAAATAAAGATTTTTTGGTTTAAGCAGGATGATTCCCGATGGTCAGGGTATCTGGGACTTCTCGATATTAATAGATAGAAATTACATGCCCATTCGTTGTATATCACCCCAAATTCTTGAATTTTCAAAACTTTCTAACCGTTGGGGCGAGATCCCGAGAGGAGACACTTATGCCTGGAATAATACACGCAATATTTAACATGAATCTGATATTTAGAAAGAATATAGTATATTTACAACCAATTATTTATCGCAATAAAGTTCAAAACAAAAAAAATTAATGCTTGGGGGATTGGAATGATTGAAATCAATTTGAAATTGATCACGAAACAAAACAAGGCAAAATTTAAAGTTTTGTTTCATTAAATATGAGGGGTTAAAACGGCTTTGTCTACGGGTGTATTATAATTTGCGATATTAAACGGATACTGACCGGTTTTGATGTTGTACTGTGAAATACAAAGCCCGAGGTCAAAAGTACATACCCATCTTGCGAGGATTGTGCCCTGACCGTGGGTTATGATTGCCCTGACCGAGGGTTGAGGACCGAGGGAATCAGTCAGGTAATAACATGTCTCACAAAATCTTTTCTAGGGAATACCATCAAGTGAAACATAAACAACGACATAACTTTTATCTTTAAAATTACCCGACGCGAAAAACGTATGTACCATGATAATCAAATCTAATGGATGCTAGAAGATTAAAGGTTTAGCAAGAGTCTTAAATTATTCGTACTTTCACCGATTAAGTCTAATGACGATAGAGGATTCTGAAAAAAGAAAAATTTGTAGCTAATATTTCATAAAAAAACATGAAAAAAAAATTATTTAGAAAAAAAAGAACACCTAGTTTAAAACGATATAATAGAGATTATTAATATAAAAAATTGTAAATGATGCAACCAATTTCTTATAAAAGCTTACAAAAACATTGGTTCGCTTTTCGCTTTCTCAACAGTGAAACATTACGTGCATTTAAAAAATCGAGAAAACGATTATATTCACGAATTAGAATTTGAAGAAAAACAATCTTTACAAAAATAAGGCGTATTTAAAACAACAGCTTCATTATAAGGTCGCGACACTATTGCAAAATTCTGGTTACTTCTTGGTGTAAAAAGGCTGTTCTAAAACTTCATTGTTTTCTACAAGATAAACATGTTTATGTACACACTAGAATGATTGGAATCTAGACGTTTTACTTTCTAGGATTTTTCTCCTTATTTGGTAGCAATACAGATCCAAGAGGCGCTTTACATGAAAAGGGGCAGCCTCGGCAAATCGAGGTGGCTTACTTGCTGTGCAGTTTTTTAGCTTGGACATAATATGTGTAATATAAATGTATATAAATTACCAGTTTGTTGTACACGTTAAAAAAAGTCTGCACTTTTGGACTCTCCATTGGACTCTTACAGCGCGTTTGTATACCCGAAAGCCCCTATTTAAAAAACAACAATGTATATGGTTTACTGGTTGTGTTCATCTATTTTTTTTGTTTGTTTAAATTTTCTGTTTGTTTGTTTGTTTGTTTGACTACAGATTACCTTATTAAACCTTTTAAATAGCAGAAATTAAATCACATAAAACTAAATTCTTACGGGCAAGGATATAGTCAGTGAATATGAGATGAAAAAAAATATTACTATTATGAAAAGGTTTATTTTGTGACACTCTTATGCCCGACATGGTTGTAGACCGCTACACAGTGCCTCCAATAAACGGGCAAATTTCTATGCAGCGGCAAAACCACGGTCAAAACCTCACACGAGACTATAGCGAACAGTCAATTAGCGGACACTCTAATTAGCGGACAATCTTATTTGCACGAATCAAATTTTCCTCTAACAGTCCTTTCTAATTAGCGGACAGGGTGAAAAACAAACAAACGAAAAAACAAAAACAAAACAAGGAGCCGTTACTTCATTTTAAACACTTCTTTTTCATATCATGTAACAGGAATTTCCAGTTCAAACCCTGCCCCTCTGTTCACACGTTCTCCAGTGACACTACAGCGTGCTGTGAAATTGCGGAGTTGTAAGAACTTACAAACTGCTTTGTAGAATCTATGTGTATTTCATTTGTCTGTAAATCACCCAGCTAGTGCCTCGAACCCTTTTTAATAGATCAAAATAACCAGGCATCATTTTTGGGCTAAAAATAGGCAAAAAAAATAGAATTTCCAAATAACGGACACTTCCAATTAACAAACAAAACTCTCTGTACCGAAGGTGTCCGCTAATTGAAGAGTTGACTGTATTGCAAAAACTTTCTTAAACATGTATAAGAAAAACCAAAACGAGACCCAAATGCATTTTGTATTTACATTACAGGCATGAAAACGCCTATCAATTCGTTTGGTTATGAGTAAATTTGCCTCTGTTCTTTCATAGTCAACACCAACTTCATACCCGATTTTTCTTCATAATAAGTAATCAGCAAGACATCAGGAATAGACAAAAAGCCGTGGGAATGAGGTTGGTTGTGCATTTTTTATCAAAAATCTTGATAATCTACAGCTTCCAGTGTTGACATTAGCCGTCGTATGACCTTGTTTGATTATTGGTGTTGAAATACTTCCCCGTCAACAAAAGGATAAACTATGGTGTTTGTATTAACTCTGCAAATACGTGTCTATACCGTAAATCCTAACACATCCATATCAAGGACAGCCCGTATTTTTTGTTGCCTAGAAACAAACTGCTTACAGACAAACAAACATCCATGACCGTGCTGGAGATCAATTTTGATGCTTGAAAAACTTTGTATTCCATAGAATGTCGTTTAAACTTAACCCCTTACAGCGTCAATGACGAGTATACTCGCACGGCAAATCTTCCCAAAATACGTTAATGACGACTAAACTCGCAAAAAAAATTTCAGAGTTAGGCCAGACATAGCGATACCAGGTGAAACTCGATAACATTGGTTTTACTTTCTAAGTTAAGTCTAGTCTATTGTCACTTCACTTGGAAGTTTCCAGGCTATAAGAATATCTTGAAGGCTATATTTTGGCTGGTGTAATCTTTGTTATCGTTTTATTCTATTTTTATAAATAAAACCCGACGTTGTGGCCTAATCGGCTTCCAAAAATTCGACGCTTAAGTGGTTAACGTGATGATGACACGTTTCCCGAATTACAAGTTTTTTAAAATTTTAGAATTTTGATGTTTTGACTTTAGGATCATATTCAACATCATTGAATTGTTGTGTGTATAAATTTTTAACTTAATCCGACATGTAAAAATGCTGTTTTGAATGTTACGGTCAAAATCTTCTTAATTTTCTACTTGTACTAATAAGCATCGGTTTCAAGCAGAGTTCAATTAGGACAAAAATTAAAAAACCTGTTGTAACAGGTTGTTTGTTTGCTGTATGAATCTGAAGATTTCACAGTCTATCAAGTTTCAGGTAAGGATTTCAAAAATCACGTTCATTTTGTTTAAAAAAGTTTAGAAATAGCAGCGGTACATCAAATAAAACTAATTCGGGAAAGGTGTATTGTCTTTCATTTGTCTTTGATATTTATTGGACATTGAATTCAAATACATGTTGTTGCATCTTTTATAAAATGTTTGGACAATCGTTGCACAGCAAAACGGAAAATTAAAAGAAAATAAGTTAAAAATTTAAGAAAGTTCATTATAAGATTTTGTGAAGGAAGTATAAAAAATTAGGGTAAATAATTTCAAAATCTGTTTTATTACGAAGGACATAGTGCTTTTCAAGTTTCTCAGGAAATTTCATAGCGTGCCGGGAGAACTCTCTACACGAACAGTAAGTTTATTTTCGTGTGTACTATCTCAACCCAGTCTTTAATCTTTCTGTTTTCTCATCTGTTAGATTCATTGTAACATAAGCATGGCATGAAAAACGTGGCAAGATTGTTGTCTTTGTAAACAAATAAATGTTTGGAGACACAAGGCGTGTATAGAACCAAATAGTGGTGCCACGTACAACATCGTACGATATTTTTACTCACTTCAGGATATGTCGAAATATATTTATTTAAGAAAAAACAAAAGGCATCGATTAAGAGGGGGGAATGTTTTTGTTGTTATTAAACAACTGTTGTTTAACTTCTGGTCAATGAATGGGGTGTATTGATCAATATTTGTTTTCTTTAGAGTTTTTAGTACTTGTTTTGTAATGAAGAGCCGACGTATCAGGTTGAATTACTTTACTTAAAAGCGTTTTTTTTTCTTCTGATCTTGATATCGTCAATTTAAACGGAAGAAAAAAGTGGGAAGCCATTTCTTTGAGGGACAAAGTTTTAAATATGAAATTATTAGTCCATGTTTTGTGTGGTTTTATTATTTTGCACATTCAACAAAATGTGAGTAATATTTTCATTCTTTGTGATGTTTTGTTGTTTTTAGTTGTTTGCATTTTTAATAAGCTGCCACTGTCTGTCTGTGTACAAAATCTATATTATTAATAGCCGTATTTCATGCTTCGTATTTCATGCTACGGATGCACGAAATAATGATGCCCGGCAAATGTACCGTGCGCGCGAATCTGAAAGCCTCAATATGTAAGGCGGGCGAAACAACACTTTTTTATTTATACATGAACGAGCTGTACAAAAACATATGGGTTCAAAGGACCAAAACTCTAGCAGCGACGGCAAAATTTTAGTGGATTTTTTCACGGGCTAACGACTGATTTCAACATATGTTTCATGTATAAGTTGTGAAATTTTGAGAGAAGATTCCTGTGGAAAACTTTAAATCAATAATATTCGCCGGCGCCGCGCTTTTTAATCGTTTTTAAAAAATGCTGGGGTCAAGCTTACAAAAAAAAAACTCGTAAGAATAACCAATGTATCTGTTTCTTGTGGAAACGACTAGAACACATTCAGCAATACTTTACCAAATGAGTGGGAGCAAAAGCGTTGCGCCCCTAAATAGTAACTAAAAGGAATAAGGAAAAACTACTTTAATTCCTTTTAAACTTATTAGATTGACTTCCGTTTCTTCCCTCTTACCTCCCTCATATTTAAAGATTCTCAAATTATTCAAGATTTTAAATATTCAAAATCCGGGGTCTTATGATGTCATAAGTAAGTTTTAAAAAATGCTGACATCACATTTCTACATATAATTAAAGATGAGGCCATTCTTAAACTACAAAACTTTGCACATGCCAAGATATCATCAAGAGCAAGTCCACACTGCTTAAAAGTTTTGATATTAAGTAAATTTGCAAGATATCTCAAGTAATAATTTATGCTTACTACCTTATTACATCATCAATGATGAAATCCTTGAAGCTAAATATCTTGAGAACGAAAAAAAAAAACATATAAAAAAATCATTTTTGAGGCAGGAATCCCTTTAACCACACTTGACATGCTGCCGTCTTTAATTACATCACTTATTCAACGGTTAACCATGTTATATCGAAACCATTCTGCAATGTATCTAGAACAGATAAAAACACGGCATCGACCTCAGAAAAATGGTAGCTTATTTGAAATTATTTAAAAGAAAATCAAACGAAGATTTTGATTTCTTGTCCTATTTAAAACTCTCAATGTTTTTATTAGATATTCATGCAGCTTTCATAAACACGTTAAAGCGTGTTAAACTTTTGAAAGCAAAAACACGTGGTGTGAAAAACAGGCCCACACAAGTTTCTCTGATCAATTTCGAAAGTAAAATGTTAGAAAAAAGTCACGATAATTTACAAAGTCAGTGCCACTATTTTAAACTCAAATTCAATATCCATGAATATCCATTCAAATCATCAAAGCACTATGTTTTGTTTTGAATATTTCATTTAAGGAAGTGTCAGCATTTTTGTTTGTTTGTTTGTTTAATATATTCCCATCACTATTTATCTTGCATAAGCATCGTCACTTAGGCCTTAAGCGTATTTGAAACAGCGTTTTTCTCCTTCCGTAACAGTTCCATTTTTTCTTTAAATGGGCTGGTTTATTTTGTTTTTGTTTTTTTGATTTAAACCCTTAAGCGTCAATGATGAGTATACTCGCACGGTAAACCTTTCTAAAATACGTTAATGACGAGTTAGCACACAAAGTTTGTTTTCAGAATTAGGCCAGACATAGCGATACCAGGTGAAACTTAATAACATTGGTTTCACTTCCTAAGTTAAATTTAGTCCATTGTCACTTCACTTGGAAGTTTCCAGGCTCTAAGAATATCTTGAAGGCTATATTTTTGCTGATGTAATCTTTGTTTTATTCTAATTCTTAAAAGAAAACCCGACGTTGTGACTTTACGGCCCGCCAGAAAACCCGACGCTTAAGGGGTCAATCCTTTTTGTGATTTTGACGCGCTGTAAAATTACTAATTTTTGCTGTGAGTAGGAACAAGATATGTACCAAATAAATAGTGCATCCGATTAACAAAGTGTAATCCCTACTTTTGGAGTACTTAATAATCCATATGACTATGATGTTTAGAATACATTCAATTTAAAATCTGAAAATTAATGCTCAATTTAGCGCCACAGGGCACTTATGTATAATTTTGACTTTCAGGGTGGGCGCCTTTTGCAGAGGGGAGGAAAATCGAGAGGGGCGCTGATACAAAACAAACCCTTTTTGTGTGTCATGTAAAAGCTTTGTTTTTAGGAAGCTAAAAACAGTTGTAAAATATAAAAACAGAAGATATGTATGCAGCCCCTGGCTAAATTTCCTATACTAATAACGAACTGTTTAACGAAAAGATATAAACATTTTGTCATGAAATTTCGTTCTGTAGATGTTTATAAGAACAGAGCTGTTTTTGAGTAAAAGGTCTTTTTATTCTCGTTTCCAAAATATTTGAATAAGCGCCCTCTTTAGCTCTAGTAATATATTCTAATAACCGCCCCTGGGTGCTTATTCACGAGGGCGCTTATAAGAAAATTACAGAAAAGGGTGGGCTTATTCGAGAGGGGCGGTAAATCGAGACTGGGCGCTTACGAGCTTACGGCAGATGAGAAAAGTTATTTTTTCAAAAGACCTATGTCAGAACATGATATGTGTTAAAATTATAATTAAAAAAAATGTGCAAAAATGTTCCACTTTTGTCTTTCTAATAACGGAAATAAAACTTTACATATCTCTAGCCTATACCTCATCTGGAAAAAAATTAATAAAAAAAAAAAATATATAAAAACGATGCTGGTGGTACAAATCCTGGCATTCCTTTCGCCGACGGAGAGCATCGTGTACATGATGCAGCACGTAATGCAGCCATTAAAGAATGTTAAAACTCTAAAAAAAAGAGTGTTAAACTCTGAGGTATCTTATTTTTACCAAATGGTGAAGGCCAAATGATGTGAAAAGATAGCAAGAGTAGAAGCAAAAATTTAATTGCCTGAAAATTTAGCATTAGCATCATAAATAAAGCTACCCAAATAAATATCTTATACGAGTGTTTTTGCATAAGTCATTTAAGAACCCTGTACTAGCAAAACAGTAAAGACCACATGGAATAACATAAACTTTCGTGTTGTATTTGGATCAAAGTAGTAATCTTTCTTACGAAATAACTAGTTTATTTGTGTATGCGTGTGTTCGTTTAAATCTCATAAACGATTAACATGAAATTAACATCTTGTAAACATCTGATGTGATTTACATCTCTACAACACTAAGCCTTAAGCAAGCTGTAATAATTCCATAAAAGCATAAGAAACCGAGAAATTGACATAACGTTGTCTAAATGATAATAATAAGTCGCTTTGTGTAAATATTCTATTTGGTGTGTTTGACAAAAGAGAATCTCCTTTCACTTTTTTTCTAAAATTCTAATGTAGGCTTCCCTTACATGTGAGTTTCTTAGTTGGCCATACCTGCTTCGTATAAAACCATCCAATCAACGCTGTTGTTCTCGCGTGTAAATTTACTGTTCAATTTTCAACAACAAAAAAAGGAATTTGCGATTGTGTACATGACTGTGGCGTGCAGCTCCATCCCCCATCCACTAAAAATATTTCTAGAAATTGGTAAATTGGCAGTGTCGAATTTGAAGAGTGGTTTGTTTTTACATACCAATAAAAAAGAGCGGGAAAAATGATCATACATGACATTAACAGGCGTCTGTTGATTCACCTTGTTTGTAATGGACGACATAACGGGAAACACGGAACTTTGCGTAGTAACTTCTATAGAGATTATAAGAAAAATGATATTTTGTCTGACTTAAGACCGTCTTACATTCGCGTAATTTTAAGGCGGGTGGAATATTGACGCATGGAAATTGCCCACATTTATTCTGCTTAGTCATTTCTAATAACAAGCGCGGGAAAACTTAATCAAAATAAAACAACATGGCGGAGATTAACGAATTAATTTTTGTCGCGATTTTCTTATACAAATGAAGAAAAGATTTGAGTGAGGCAATTGTTTGTGCAGGGTGTTTTTAGATATTTAATTGAATACTTCTGGCTGCATTATGATTTTTTTTTCCAGCTCACCTTATTCCGCGACCATGTTTGTTTATCAAATATATGCGGGAATGAAGAATAAAAATTAAGAAACTTTCTATTTTTAACCCGCAAAGCGTTTGTTTCAAATCAGCTTGTGATTATGTAATGTTCTTGTAATTAACCAATGAGATTGAAGAACTCAAGCGTAAATATTCCACGTGACTTAATTTACGCGAATGGAAAACCGCTTTTAATCTGCTTAAAGTTCGATATTGCTTTCAACGTAAGGCGTTGGTAAGGCCCTGTGCTTGGGCGCAAAATGTTTTTCAGTGGCGCAATATCATGTGAATTGTTAATATTGACAGACTTGTTTAAAAGATTTAGAGGGTTACAGTCTGTTAAAGTTTGATCAAGTTTGACTGCATGAATCATTTGAGAATGAGATGAAAAAATCATGTAATTCGGCATGCTTACCGCCAAAGATATATGCTGTCAAAAAGATACACGCCCGAAACATTTTATATCCGGACCTTACTTTTGTTAATGCTTAGAGAGACTGCAAATGTTGACCAGTCATATGTTTAAATCTTCCGAAATACTATTTTTTGACGAAATATGTGACGACTACCGCCCTTTATTTTTACGCAGGGTGCGTCGAATCATTGATTCCCAACAGGGCATATTTTTCAGTAGGATAAATAAAGCCATGGTTTTTGAAGTTCGGTTAAATGTTCAGCTTAACCGGTAAATTCTCCAAAAGGCTTGTACGCTCTAAGTATTAAATTGGGATATATGGTTTTCTCTAACAAGTAGAGGGTTTATGGATTGATACATTTCATATAGCTTCCTACTTCAAATAAAATATTACATTCATGAATCCTGTTGTCTTTGAATTAAATTGTTATATCTTTTTCCGTTGCAGGGTTGTCACGCAAAGGGGCGTATCTATTTTCGACTGGACAGATTTGAAAACACAAAAGGATTGGATAATAAGAAATCGACGTGCGACACCTGGCCTCTCAACAAAGCTTGTGACACGGTAATTGAAGGGTGCTTGTCCTTCGTAACAGAACAACCAAGATCATTACAAAATTGCGAACTCATAAGCTTCCAAACAAAGGAGTACGGAAATAAAAACACATTTGTAATTGGAAAAAAAGACTTGGCGAATGGTCAATCAAATCCAATTTTTGTTGATATGAATGAAGATTTTAAGGTATGTCTCTAATATTTTATCATACAATAACGAACGCAATTGTCTTCACATAAGTAGAATAAATATTTTTAACGTCAGACAATGTTTATTTAACCCTATTCAGGTTGAAGTATGAGTGAACCAATTAAAAGCTGGGGGAGGGGAGAGTGCAAAACTGCCCCACCCCTGTAATTTACAAAGTTACTTGGCAGTGGCAGATATAACACCCATCACAAACTAAGAAAGATGGATGTCTCATTTTTTGTCACGTGGCAAGAATAAGAAAACTTGTTCTTAAGCTTCTTAACCTATAATAAGGCGTCAAAATAAACAAATTTCTATTTAAGTTAATTACAGTCGTTTTACATCACAATCTATTTCGCAATATGAAATTTTGACCTGTAATAACATTGAAAAACCCAAAGATATGGTAAACCTTATGACATAATGTTGTGTGTTGTGCTTATTTATTTTTATTTTTTTTTATTTTTTTTTTTATTTATTTATTTATTTATTTATTTTTATTTTATTTTATTTATTTATTATTGCTTGAACAGGGCGTAAGTTAAAAGGAAAAGATATGACGAAAATTTATTTGTGAAATAAACAGAATCGAGTCCATTGTAATCAAGAGAAAGGAAGTTATTAATTTCTCACTTTCGAGATTTGATAACTTCTAAAAATGAAGACGCTAAAACAGTTTTCTAACATTTTGTAATTTATATAATCTTGTTTAGTGATTATTTTTAATTTAACAGATACCATCGTAAGTTTTACGCAGAGTTTAATTTCGCGGGCTTCAATGGATTTAAATAAAAAATAAAAAATTAAACAACTACTCTTAAAATTACTTTTGATTTCCTTTTAAATATTTTTATTACATGTCAGAGTTTGTAATGTGTATACAAGATTAATCCCTAACAGGAGGAAATATTCTAGTAGCACTTTACGGCCAAACTTTATTAATGAACAGAAAGTACCTTATTACCATTACTTTAGCTATCTTTTCCTACTAATTGTTAATTTAAAATTGCTCTGAAGTTTGTGCATACTGAGCAGTTTCTTTTCGTTTCAGGGATATATTGGTGTATTTTTTATCGCCAACGACAAGGATGACGTTGGTGGGGATGATTTAATTGACCAATTTAGCAACAGACAAAGCGTCCAACCAGCATATAACTCTTCAGTAACACAATATTTTACTTACTCCAAATTAGCTGTTGTATCGAAAATATCCTACTCCGTAATGGCTTACTGTCTATTGAATTATTACGGACCTTCATGTCAAATAATTTGCCAGCCTACAGCAAACACACACTTTAAATGCGCAGACAATGGTAGCAAAATCTGCTTCAGCAACTGGTACGGAAAAGATTGTGACACATTTTGCCAACAAAATGTTAACACCAAGTACATATGCAACAAAACAACAGGAGAAAAAGAATGTTTTGCTGACTATTACGGGGTGAATTGCACCAGATATTGTAGCACGAACAACGAAACAGCTAAATATATTTGCAACAAAACAACAGGAGAAAAAGAATGTTTTGCTGATTATTATGGAGTGAACTGCACCAGGTACTGTGGTACTTACAATGGAACAGCTAAATATATTTGCAACAAAATAACTGGTGAAAAAGAATGTTTTGCTGATTATTATGGAGTGAACTGCACCAAATATTGTAGTACTTACAATGGAACAGTCAAATATATTTGCAACAAAATAACTGGAGAAAAAGAATGTTTTGCAGATTATTATGGAGTGAACTGCACCAGATATTGTAGTACTTACAATGGAACAGCTAATTACATTTGCAACAAAATAAATGGAGAAAAAGAATGTTTTGTAGATTATTACGGAGTAAACTGCACCAAATATTGTAGTACTTACAATGGAACAGCTAATTACATTTGCAATAGAATAACTGGAGAGAAACAATGCTTTGTTGATTATTATGGAGTGAACTGCACCAGATATTGTAGTACTTACAATGGAACAGCGAAGTATATTTGCAACAAAATAACTGGAGAAAAAGAATGTTTTGCAGATTATTACGGAGTAAATTGCACCAGATATTGTAGTACTTACAATGGAACAGCTAAATACATTTGCAATACAATAACTGGAGAAAAAGAATGTTTTGCTGATTATTATGGAGTGAACTGCACCAGATATTGTAGTACTTACAATGGAACAGCTAATTACATTTGCAACAAAATAAATGGAGAAAAAGAATGTTTTGTAGATTATTACGGAGTAAACTGCACCAAATATTGTAGTACTTACAATGGAACAGCGAAGTATATTTGCAACAAAATAACTGGAGAAAAAGAATGTTTTGCAGATTATTACGGAGTAAATTGCACCAGATATTGTAGTACTTACAATGGAACAGCTAAATATATTTGCAACAAAATAACTGGAGAAAAAGAATGTTTTGCTGATTATTATGGAGTGAACTGCACCAGATATTGTAGTACTTACAATGGAACAGCTAATTACATTTGCAACAAAATAAATGGAGAAAAAGAATGTTTTGTAGATTATTACGGAGTAAACTGCACCAAATATTGTAGTACTTACAATGGAACAGCAAATTACATTTGCAATAGAATAACTGGAGAGAAAGAATGTTTTGCAGATTATTACGGAGTAAACTGCACCAGATATTGTATTTCTTACAATGGAACAGCTAATTACATTTGCAACAAAATAACTGGAGAAAAAGAATGTTTTGCTGATTATTACGGAGTGAACTGTACCAGATATTGTAGTACTTACAATGGAACAGCTAATTACATTTGCAATAGAATAACTGGAGAGAAACAATGCTTTGCTGATTATTATGGAGTGAACTGCACCAGATATTGTAGTACGTACAATGGAACAGTTAACTATATTTGCAACGAAATAACGGGTGAAAAAGAATGTTTTGCAGATTATTACGGAGTAAACTGCACCAAATATTGTAGTACTTACAATGGAACAGCTAAATATATTTGCAACAAAATAACTGGAGAAAAAGAATGTTTTGCAAATTATTATGGAATAAACTGCACGAAATATTGTAGCACGTATAACGGGACTGTCAATTATATTTGCAATGACATCACTGGAGAGAAGGAATGCTTTGACGGTTATTATGGAGTAAATTGCACAGATCAGTACAAACCAAATAACACTACAGGCAATGGATACATTTTGTTCCAAATAAATTCGCTGAAAAATGAAAAAGGACTGGATAACAAGAAAGGTTGTTGTGACGGATATATTAAATGTGGTGCGTGTGATATGCAAATTACTGCGTGTGTTTCCTTCTCTACTATTAACCTTACTTCGTTATCCGAATGTGACAATGGGACTGAATATACTACAAAAGTGTTTTCCAACCAAAATGAGATCCATTTTGATAAATTTCTTGGAAATGGCTATCAAAATCCACTAAACTTTTCGTTCGGAGAAAACTTTAAGGTATGAAACTTTTTGGACTTGTACTTATAGTATAATTATTAATCTTTCTTTCGCTTATATTTTACTGAGATGCCTACTAGCAAACGCGTTTTATTGAAAATATAAAATACAGATAAAATAGGATTAAAGTAAAGCCGCAGATGGTCATTAGTTTGGCATAGATAAAAGTATAAAGAATGTTTATTCTTCTTGCTTTATGGTTCGCTGTAGGACGTCCTAGAACAACTGAAAAGCCAGAAAAAAACTTTTTCTCTTAAATTGCCTGCATTTCTGAGATTTCGTTTGTAAAGATAACAAAACACTGTATTAACTAAATAAATAGATCAACGCGGCCAATTTAAGCATGAAAAATAGCTTTAGTATTCATTTATCATATCTCTTCGTCTTTATTTTTTTAACTAGGGTTTCCTTGGAATATACGTCACAGTTAACGACGACAATGGCATGTTGAATAATCCAGACTTCATTGACGATTTTAAGATAGGAAAAATTATAAAACCTTTCTTTAACAAAACATTGGGTACGTATAAAGCCTACACATCTACAGAAGTCGTATCAACACTATCGTACTCAATCAAAGCTTACTGTTCACCCGACCATTACGGTCCACTTTGCAAGATATTTTGCAAACCTGGAATTTTAAGTCACTACAACTGCGCTGATAATGGTACTAAAATTTGCCATAATAATTGGTATGGAAATGTATGTACAACATTTTGTAAGATGGATTCAACAGTTAGCTACGTTTGTGATCCAGTGACAGGTAAAAAAAACTGTTTCAAAGGTTACTACGGATCTAACTGCACAACGTACTGCAATAATAATAACGGGTGTGCTAAGTATTCTTGCAATAACAGAACTGGAGAGAAAGAATGCTTTGCTGATTATTATGGAGTGAACTGTACCAAATATTGTAGTACTTACAATGGAACAGCTAAGTATATATGCAACAAAATAACTGGAGAAAAAGAATGTTTTTCAGATTTTTACGGAGTGAACTGCACCAAATATTGCAGTACTTACAATGGAACAGCTAATTACATTTGCAACAAAATAACTGGAGAAAAAGAATGTTTTGCAGATTATTATGGACTGAACTGTACCAAATATTGTAGTACTTACAATGGAACAGCTAATTACATTTGCAACAAAATAACTGGAGAAAAAGAATGTTTTGCAGATTATTATGGAGTGAATTGCACCACGTATTGTAGTGCTTACAATGGAACAGCTAAGTATATTTGCAACAAAATAACTGGAGAAAAAGAATGTTTTGCTGAATATTATGGAGTGAATTGCACCAAATTTTGTAGTACGTATAATGAAACAGCTAAGTATATTTGCAACAAAATAACTGGGGTAAAGGAGTGTTTTTCCGGTTGGTCTGGACCAGATTGTACGACTAGGATCTCCGTTACGACAACTTCTTTGGTTCCAACAAAGGGAAGCTCTTCAACCAAGCCTTTAGTGATACATGGGAAAGAAAAAACGGTTGGAAATTGGTTAACAAATACAACAGGAGGAAAAGCTACAATATCTATTATTATTATTGTACTTGTTGTTTTTATTCTTGTGTTGGCTGTGCTGATGGTGCGTCGATCCAGGTAAGAAAATTTTCTTGATACATGTTTTCATTCCGAATAGATTATCACAGTCGTAAAAAGACATTTAACTTTCACCCTATTTTTTTGAGCAATCTATGGCGGTGGAGGGTGAAGTGCCCGCAGCAAATTCAATTTTTAACATTTCGCCACAGCTACCGTCATGCAGCAAAAGAACTTTTATTTCCTTTATTTTTTGTAACAAACGTGTTTTTTTTTAACATATCCGAGAAGGTTCTACGTTTTAAAAACAGTTCTGATTTCAATACATCAAATGGTCTACAAACGCGATTTAGATAAATAATGATTGTGAATTTGTTTATAAAGTCACACTAAAAAATGCTGACGTAAGCAGTACAAAAAATTATGCGAATTTTTTTCTTTGTTTTGTACTACAATAATGCCAAGATTTATGCCGCTTTGTCAGAAGTTATAAACAGGAGCAAGCATTTTATACCCTCGCCTCATACCTTATACCTAAGGGCCAAAGAAGAACGCACTAAATATGGTTAATATTTAATAACATTAAAAAATGAATTAAAAGGTTTTGTATGAATAATCTAAAATGTGCTTGTTAGATATTTTACCTTTAAGTAGAATTTACGTCACGCGAAGCTAAAGTTTAAAAATGAGCGCCTAACAAGTTAAAAAAACTACGACGTCTTTCTTTTGTCCATATTTTTCCCGCTAATTTGTGAAGTATAATTTAATTGGCTCTTGAGAACAAACCTTTACTTTTGATTGGTTTGTTATTTAAACGGTGCAAAACGTCATTGTTTGTAGCATGAATAAATAAAGTATGAAATGTATATCTGTCTAACTTGTTCGATATCACTAAACTCGTGATGTAAAGATTTGTTGTGTTTTTTGTTTTGTTTTTTGTTTTGTTTTGTTTTTTGTTTGTTTTGTTTTTACTTACTTTATATACTTCTTGTGTAGGAAGGGCAGAGAACTTCAAATGGATTATGCTGTTTACAACGAGCAAAATTTTGACGAAACAACAGAAAACGAAATTCCAAAGCAACACATCGAAATGACCGAAGCGGGAATACTCAAGTAAGTGAGACCATAAACGAAGCTTAACATTCTTTCTTTTTAAACGCATTTAAACATTGAAGCATTTTTAATTAGATATATTGAAACAACAATTTAGCTCGCGTTGATAGAACAAGGCGATTAAGTCAGTTAACTGTAACCCTACCCGAAAGTAATCATAGAAATTTCCCTAAAACAATTTGTCAATGTAGAAATAAGTCCATTGCGCAAGCTAAAGGCCATTATTATTATTTTTGTTCCAGAAAGGAATGTTTTATCAATGCTCTGCTGAACGTAGAACAAAGTTTAAGTAAAGTCGCTCAGGAGCAGCAACATAAAACTTGTTAAAATCTGGTCAGTTGAAACTCTGACACAGGCAACAAACAATGCTAATGAACATGGTACATCAAAAATATGTTTATTCTCCACCTGATGACATTTCTATTCCCAATTTCAATAAAATTAAAAGCTGTTTTTTTTTTTAAATTCAATAAACGTTTTGGCTCAAATTTAGTAAAGGAGTGGAACTAAAATTGGTACAGTTAACCTTGGAAACGTCAACAATTACAACACGCTAAGCAAGATACATCACATCAAAAATCTAAATTTTTACCATTTTTTACCATTTTTTAACAAACTTTAGACACGAAGCATTGTGTATGTAATGATGGTATCAATTGATATTATTTTGCACGTAGTGCGACTTTGTAAAGTTTTCTCCAAAATAAGTTAGAACATAAATTTTATCGTTTTTGATAGAATTCGAAATCGCTGGTAAAATTGAAATTCTCATTCCTTCATTCATTCATTCATTCATTTCATATTTTATTTCTTATAGCGACGACGACAGCGATGACGTGGCAAAGGCGTACGTCAATCCTTTGTTTGGTCTTACTCCAACGGAAGAGCAAGATTACAAAATTCGTCCGACAGCAGAGTAACAACCACTACTCTGACCACAGTTTTAAGAAAAATCTTTTTTGACGTTTGTAAATAGGATAGTGTTTATTAGAAAGTTTTAAGTTAACTAGAACGCCTTTTTTTCTTTGTACCCAATACGAAGTCAGGTGGAGGTCCGAGTCCTGTTGTTTTGTTTTCTCCTTTAAAAACTCAACAATCATATAAGAGCAGCAGAGGGTTTTTTGCAAAGCATTTTGTTGACGTATACATATACGTTGCTTTTGGGAAAAATTACTTTACGTATTTGGTCTTAAAGTCCAATTTGCTAATGGAAAATGAAGGCTTTTATGCAATGTTTGTGCAAATGTCGCACAATTCTGTTTTCAGATCATAACGAACTTGACAGGGACGCAGTAACGGCGTTAAATTAATTGCTCATTTGTTAATTTATGTATGACATGCCGCAATCTTCGACAAACGACCAATCAAATTCAAAATTTTGTAATTAACAGACCAGCCTCGTTCTCAAGGGTTCTTTCCTTTTTGGAATGAAGGGCCAGCGGTTAACCGTCAAGTAAACGCTGGCGGCTTTGAAATGAGCCAACAACTAAAGACTCGCTAAAAAACCTTTACTTTTCACAAGGATCCGCAAATTAAAATTCCGGCCAATTTTTATAGAAATTAATTTAATTGAAAGGCTTTTTAGCATAAAGGGGGTGTTCATATAAACCCTGTTAACCGGACTGGCTCGGTTTAACAGGATTGAATCAGCTCACTAAAACATAAAGTTTTCTCAGCCCGGGCTGAAAAATAGTTGCATGAAAAGTGTGTACTTTTCAATAAGTTTTTTATTTATTCTTTGTTTTCAATGCATCAATTTTTTTTCATCAAAAACTTTCTTATTTTTAACCAAAAAATAAAATAAATTTGTTGATAAAAGTTCATACTTTAAAAATTTGTTGTTGATGTACAGAAAACATTGGCTTAGTCATGCACAAGAATTGAAAGGCCGCAATGGTTGCTGATATCTTTACAAAAAAGAATCCTCCAAGGTTATATGTAGCGCCGCAGCTTAGTGGTTATAACTCTCACACTTTGTGCGGGAGACCGGTGTTCGATTCCCATTGGCGGCAATTCAATATGGGCGAGTGGATGTTACCACAGCCCCGTGTTAACCCAAGTCATGTGACGGAAATTTGGGAGATGGCGCACTGTGTGGACCTTTGGATGTTGCAGGGAGTTGTCTGGCAGAGCGTGGAACATAATTGGGTCTGCGTAGCTCAAAATGAGCATTAAATACTCTAGGACCCCCCATCAAAGCCATGGCCCTTCCTGGAAAAAATAGACAGGGTATATCCCTCGATATTTGTGAGGCTAGCTTTGTAAAATATGCACAACTATCTATCTGGCAATATTTAACGACTGATATGTACGATGTTTGAATAATATTCGGTATATAGCGTATATGGTATAAGCTATATATACAGACTACAGACCACACAGTGATTACTTTCAAGATAAGGTAAAAAATTAGTGATATAATGGTCAAGGAAATTCTCGAGCCATCCAAGGGTAACTGGACCGTGTTTTACACGCACACACCTAGTCAGGAATCTCAACGCTTAGTATTTTCAATATCGATATCTGAGAATTAAATTAAAAGGTAACTATAAATATCTCTGTAGATGGTAATTATAAATGTCAGAATAAAATTGAGTCTGTGGAGAGAAAGAAGAGAGTTTGTCCTGTCCTGATAAACTAGCACTACTCTTCTTGTATTTTGAAACCTTCATTTTCGCGCATACCCTTTCTTGTAAACCAATTATAAGAAATGAGCATATCCGTACAGGATAACTTTATTTGCATCACTTTGGTTGGTTACTTCCTTTTTTACGAAGTATATTTTCTCAAACATTCAAACACTAGTCAAGCGGTTAATAAAAAGCACAAAAATCCATTCAGTTGATCCATAGGCGCCATACAGTCCAACCTCGTCCCTAGGGTTCATTTTCGGACGGCGAGAATAATTTCAGCGAGAAAATATCGCCGTCCGAGATTTTTAGAAAGAGAAAAATGGCCCCTCGGGACGAGGTTGCATATAGTCATAGTTAACTGTCCCCTGGGCCATACTTATTGAAAATCAGAAATGCAGTAACTTGAGTAAAAGGAGGATTTTTGGTTTGAAAGTTGTTATGGGGAACTTTTAGACCAATGGAACGGAATTGGTACTTTGTATTAGCTATCTGAGTTTCAGAATTTGGGCATTTTATAGTTTTTGACCAACAAATGAAGAAATAGGTGCGATTTTTTATCAAAATATGTCGACATATTAAAAAAATTTCAGAGCAAATAAGCTTGTTTTAGGCCAACTGTTGCTAATCCGGTTTAAATTGGGTTAATACCTAAGAGAATAGAGAATAAATTAAAGAACTGAATAAATACATACGTGCTGACGTTTTATTTCTGATGAGACTCAGTTTCTCTTGATGTATAAAAAGACTCTCTTTAATCTCCAAAATGTAATTAACAGGTTCAGATGCAAACTAGTGTAATCGCAGTGTGATCGGACTGAATCAAGTGATCCCCAACTGCACTATTATGGCATGTAGCAACCCTCTTACCAGAAAGGTGTCAAACTCCGAGATGTTCTGAAACCCTTACTTTCAAGTGACGCATAGTCTTACCAGTATAGGTGGCATTGCAGCAACCTGGAAGCAAAGACTTGGGTAGTTTATGTTTAAATCTAAACAAAGAACCTATAAAATAATTTGCGGTGATTTACGAAATAATTTGAATAAACGAGTTCTGGCATGAAGTTAAACTAAACCTAAAAATAGTAACACTACCAAAAATTGGCGGTGATTTACGAAATAATTTGAATAAACGAGTTCTGGCATGAAGTAAAACTAAACCTAAAAATAGTAACACTACCAAAGATTGGCGGTGATTTACGAAATAATTTGAATAAACGAGTTCTGGCATGAAGTAAAACTAAACCTAAAAATAGTAACACTACCAAAAATTGGCGGTGATTTACGAAATAATTTGAATAAACGAGTTCTGGCATGAAGTAAAACTAAACCTAAAAATAGTAACACTACCAAAGATTGGCGGTGATTTACGAAATAATTTGAATAAACGAGTTCTGGCATGAAGTAAAACTAAACCTAAAAATAGTAACACTACCAAAAATTGGCGGTGATTTACGAAATAATTTGAATAAACGAGTTCTGGCATGAAGTAAAACTAAACCTAAAAATAGTAACACTACCAAAGATTGGCGGTGATTTACGAAATAATTTGAATAAACGAGTTCTGGCATGAAGTAAAACTAAACCTAAAAATAGTAACACTACCAAAGATTGGCGGTGATTTACGAAATAATTTGAATAAACGAGTTCTGGCATGAAGTAAAACTAAACCTAAAAATAGTAACACTACCAAAGATTGGCGGTGATTTACGAAATAATTTGAATAAACGAGTTCTGGCATGAAGTAAAACTAAACCTAAAAATAGTAACACTACCAAAGATTGGCGGTGATTTACGAAATAATTTGAATAAACGAGTTCTGGCATGAAGTAAAACTAAACCTAAAAATAGTAACACTACCAAAAATTGGCGGTGATTTACGAAATAATTTGAATAAACGAGTTCTGGCATGAAGTAAAACTAAACCTAAAAATAGTAACACTACCAAAAATTGGCGGTGATTTACGAAATAATTTGAATAAACGAGTTCTGGCATGAAGTAAAACTAAACCTAAAAATAGTAACACTACCAAAGATTGGCGGTGATTTACGAAATAATTTGAATAAACGAGTTCTGGCATGAAGTAAAACTAAACCTAAAAATAGTAACACTACCAAAGATTTTTTTTAACAACAAAATCACGAGAAGAAACAGATCATTCAGAATAAACTTTATGAAGAAATCTTTTAATACAAGCATATCAATAAATCAGGAAAACCATTCTTTAACATGACGACTTGTGAAACAACGATAGAGTAGAGTAAAGAAAAACCAGGCGTACTTATACGTAAGCGTTATAAAGCTAAGAAAATTAGTGTAAATGCCGTTAAACGCAGGTTTCCTAAAAATACAAAAGTCAACGTCGGTCCCAGCGTCTGTTGTCTCTTTTTATAAAAGATACAAGATGCCCTGGGGATAATGTTATAATATCCACACATTGTATTTACATGTAATCGTAGCGAAGACACAAAAACAAAGTGAAAAATTAAAGAGTTTTTAAGTTTCTTCGTGGCGGGCTTCGACGGAGCGAATTGGACGACGAATACGCTATTGACATGTATCTGAGCATGCGCAATTTCAATTGTTTTAATTTTTTTAAATTTCCTTCACAGAAAAAGGGTAGAGACAGTTTTTATTGTAGTAACGAGAAATGATTTACTGTTCAGATGAACGCGAAATAATAATAACAAGATAACCTAGACGGCCTGAACACTCACACTACACAGGGCACAGCCTCAATCTTGTCCCTACTTTCCTACTCTAATACTAGAGGGAAGAGGCAAAGGCACTGACAACAAGGCTGTACATGAAAAAAAAATTTTGTTAAAATTGTATTGCAAAAAGCCGACCATGTTGGGCTTAGATTGTCTAAAAAATTTCGTTACAGTTGAAATAATTTTCACTGCATGAATCCAACATTGGCAAAAGGAAACGGGGGATACCAGTGTGATATTTAGCAATTTTTGAAAAGATATATCTTTATTTGTCCTCAGTTGTACCTTAAGGGAAGAAATTTTCGCGGAATTTATATTCGCGAATTGAGCCAAAAATTTCTCGCGAAAATTACTTTTCTCAAAAAATTTCTTCCTTTGGTAGTCCAGATATTCTTAGGCTACACGTTAACCTACTTAAATTAATGTATTAATTAATCTTCGCAGGTATTTATTTTGACGCTTTTCGTAGACTTTGCGAAATTATGTACCCTATGAATATTATCCACGGTACCATTCGCAAAATTAATGCCTGTGAAAATATCAAGAAATTCCTTAATTTCCTTCCCCCGCCCTCCCCTGCCGTTATTAATTTTTTGAATTTTTTTTCTTTAAAGCCTGTGCATATGCTAATATAATTTCGGACCATATGAGAAAATGTCATTTTTGTTAGGCCAAGCTCTACATAGCACATTCTCATATTCCTCGAAACGACATCAAAAAAGTTAAGTCCCGGAACAAGCACGTTCTAACAAAGAAATTAGATTTTTATAATATCAAAATATTCACAAAAAAAGCCGGGCTGATAATTTATTTCACATACAAAATGACAAAAAAACAACCTTTAATTTCTACACGAACATAAAATTTTCAAAAACTTAGAAAAACTTCCTCATCTTTGATACGCGTTTAAAAAAACGTGCATAACGAGTACCCTGAAACGATAACAGAATTTCAATGTGTACATCAAACACATACACAAACACACATACATAAAACAAATATCTTTATAAAAATTGACAACGATGCCGATACACCATGTAATATATATCCCGAGGTGCATTGCAAAAAATTGCATCGTCAGTTATGTCAAGATTAGAGTACAATATTAGAGTACAGCATTAACTTTAAAGATCTGAGTTTTAATTGGAAGTTTCCAGTTGTCATTTGGAGTCAACTATCGAGTCAACTATCGGGCTGGAAGTCGTTACTGGATTACAACCTGGTTTTATTTTAAAAATTATAAGTCAGTTATATTCACATCTATGCGTGTCTGGTACTAAGAATAATTATGCTTTTTTATATATATATATGTAAAAAATATTATAGTCGGTCAATAAAATATTTTATATGTCTTCTTCGTTTTTAACACCGATTACCGGATCCAAGTCCTGTCCAGACGACGTTAGTTGGTTTATTGAAATACTCAGGACCCCTGCGTCCTGAAACGGAGATTGTCTATCGAGGTCAGTTAGTTGCTGCGTGATGACGCCAACTGGTTGAGAGGCGTTGGCGATTTGTATTGTATTAATGTTGTTGACGTGGGTGTGCGTGTGCGACATTATGTTGCCGTCGTGACTGTGTACGGTGGCTGGTGTTAAAGTACTTGCTGCGAACGAAAGTTGCGAGAGTCCCATGCATTGTTGACAACTGGTAGTTGTTTCCGGATCGTCGGCTTGAAGTGGCGATAGAGTTAGCGCGTCAAGTTGGTCTTGCACACCAGAACCTAAATAACAGAAGTAAAATAGCACGGAAAGAAATAACGGGGAAAAAAACAATTTCGGTTGAAATAAAAAATAATTGATAACACAAATTAAAAAACTTAATCGTACATGCCTTCTAGAGAACAGTACCTGATTTTCGTTTCGAGACAAATTACGTTATCAGTAAAAAAGGATGGTAAAAAGTAACCAAATCTCGGCTAATATATTGTGCCGACCGACATTTCATTCAAGTTTTTTTGTGGATTTTCGCTTTTCTTTCGTTTTATCAATCCATTAAGAAAGAAAACGCCTTAAAAATATGGGTACGAATTCCAGTTCCCTTTTTTAGTTGAAATTCGTTATACGAAAGGGACAAAAACATTGTATTTTATAAGCTTAACATTTAATCGGTAAAAAGTAACTAAACTTTTTGTAGGTGATGAATACCTTTACTGACTAAACAATTTTACTAAAACTTGTTTAAGCCGACCTTTTTACCAATAAGGTCCCTGGCAGTAACAAACTACTCGAAAAGGTTAAAGAAACATATCTACCTCCTAGTAGCATTTCTTGCAACAGATTGTCAACTTTTGCAACACCAAATAATCGCGCGAATTGCAACTGTTCAACCATACTCGTGGCGGAAGACTGCAACGTAGGCAGTAGCAGCAAGATTTCGCCAAACTTGCCACGACAGTCGAACGAGCGTTCATTAATGTAATCCTCGAGGGAGGTTTGCACCTCGAAGCGTAGTTGCTTGATTTTCTTGGTATCGCTTAGTCCCCTCGCGTCTGAAAAAGAGCAGAAGTAAAAACAGCCAGAAAGAAGACTCGGTTACCTGCATAACCTCGTTTACCTGCGTGGCTTGAGAACAAGATGACTCGCTTGCCTCCATGGCTTTCAAGCAAGATTTTAATTCAAGAACGCGACTCGGCAGATATATTTGACGCTTACATGAAAGAACAACACATCAACAAAAATAAACTACCCAACAAACATGAGTACAAGGTGTGCTATATTAACAAAATTGAAATTTCTGAGACAACTTTGGCCTAACTTACTCAAAGTAAACGCCTTACTAAGAAAAAGGTCAGGATGAATTTAACCAACTTTAAAGGGGAGAATTAAATTTTGACATTCCTGGAGGGCAATTATTCACACTTACCCGGATTTAATTTCGATTTTTTTCAAAAAAAGCACACAAAACACACAAACAAACCCTGGGTACTTGTTCACACTTACCTGGATTAAAAAAAACGATTGCTTTCAAGCAGGCGTACTCCGTATCGTCCACATCTAGTTCCACCATGGGCTTTACTATTTCGTCGATGACTTTAACAGCGATGCGTCGAATTTCCAGCTCGGGTTGAGCGCGAGAGATGACTAGATCATTACCTAGCAGTAGAGCGTCTCTGTACAACATGGAGCGTCGAGCAACGCCAAGGACCAAATGCTCGCTGGCGTGCGCTCGCAATAACGACACCTGATCGTCCAATGGAAGCTCGCAAAACACGGGGATGTATTTGGCCCACTCCACTAACACAAGGAGCTGCTGTTTCATAGATTCCACGATGTCGTTACTGGTTGCTTCTCGACCTCGATTGCCTTCTGAAGATAGAAGGGAAGAAAAAAGTTATATTTTTTTTCAATTCCATTAAAATATAGTGTTAAGTGCGACTCTCAAAGAGGCAAAGAATTTGGTCCCACATGGCGAATGTCCCAATTAACCGAAACTACTTGCAGGTGGGACCGAAAAGGTAAAAAGGTCCCACATTTGAGAGTTTCTAGATAAATTAGGATACAGATTGTAGGATTTAATAAAGATACAGATAATAGCATTTGCAACAATACGTTTATATTTTTCATATCTTGGATGTAAAGCACTCTAGCGAAGCTTTTTGGTTGATTGCACTAAAAAAGTCGGCCCTCTTTTAGCGGAGTGTCACTTACTCAAGTCTCGATTAAACGAAGTTTTTCTGGTGTAATTTAGTAAGGAAGTTTGAGGGATCGAGAAATTTCGTCTCAGCTAGCAAAAGTCCTACTGTTATATTTTTCAAAAACTATAAAGAGAACCAAAAAAAAACCTGAATGAAAAAAAAAATATGTGGTTTTGCTTAGAAATGTTTATAAACAATATTGCATGCTTTTTTATAAATTTTTAAAACCAAACGTATATACTATATACAAATTTGGTAATTGATAATCGACTGACCGACAATTTTTCTTTACTTATACCTCTACATTACTGTAAACATCACAGTGTATAAATTACCTGACGGTGATTGAGCAGGCCTTGAGAGCATCTCAGCGGACACTAATGTCTGTGGTGAAAGAACGCGTTCACTCTCTTCTGCAGGTTTACGAGTTATCTTATCCCTTTCATTCTGTACAGCTGAAACAGGTAACAGACAAAAAGATAATTTACTTCGAAAATACAACCTATTTCATTACATCCAATATAGTCACATTGTTGTGTGCGTGTGCTGGAAAAGCATTTCAAATTTCAAAAGTAATAATTACGGGAAATGACACAAAAAGAGGCTACAGACATTTATAGTGTACATATATTCAATCAAGATCATATAATTTCTATGCACTGGTCCTTTTTTTAAAAATTAGAAAACCCAAATTTTCGGACGGAAAAACTTTCGGCAGACACAAATTTCAGACGGAAAAACTTCCTGACAAAAAAAATCTGAAAATTTTTCCGTCCGAAAATTTTCGTTCCTTATGCAAACAGAAAATATAACACTCCCTACCTTCCTTCTTCATACCAACACGAAAACATCTTCTCAATCGACAAAACCTACATTGATTTCGGTTGTCTTTGCTGATCTTGCAGTCCTTGCCAAACCTGCAGACGTATGTCTGACTCTTCCGAATGCTGCGTCGAAAGAATCCTTTGCAGCCGTCACAGCTTATCGCGCCATAATGCTTGCCAGTTGCTTTGTCTTCGCATATCTGACAATTCCCAGTTTGATAAAAACCAGCAGATCCTGCACAACAAAAGACAACAAAAATTGTCTCTCTATATAGAATCAAGATTGGTTTTCAAAGACCAAGGTGTCTGTCCATCTAATTTTCAACTTAAACCTCCACCTGTCTGTCCATCCAGCTTCCAACTTATAACTTTGCCTGTATGTCCATCTCCAATCTTGGACAAAAATATTGAGAAACAGGCAGTTTTTTCCTCATTTTTCAAGTATGGACAAAAGTGTTAAACAGTCAATGCACTGCAGCCGTCAGGCAGACAGCGTTGAAAAGTTGCTACTCAAATTCTCTATCACGCCTGCACACAGAAGGCCCCAAAATTCCTGAAAAATGGCCATGCTGACGTCAGCAATAATTAGCACATTTTAAGAGTTTGGAGTTTACTAAATAATCTACGATCCTAAGTCTAAGTCCGCTCGGAACATTGACAAGTTCAAAATGTGCAAATCTAATATAGAAATAGCCTACGCAATTAATTATGCTGATGAATTCGAAATTAGTTGTCTTGTCTCAACATATTTTGACCAAGATTGTAGCTTCCAACCTAAAACTCATCCTGTCTGTCCTATTATAACTCATGTTGTCTGTCCATCCAACTTATAACTATCATAACATAATGTTTTTTTTAAAGGTTAGTTTCAGAAAAACTGTTACTTGCACTTTGTTCCACCTTTGCCACCTCATTGACGTATCCATAACAAATAAAAATCTTGTAACAAGGGTCATGTATTATTACTACTACAAAAAAGCAACAGGAGAAGTACCTTAAGAGAACTAATTCTCATCAGTCAAACAAAATTGCAATTTACTGGAGTAAAGGACAAAAATAGCATTTTTCATAAATACACTTAGCACTTTCAAGACCACCATAGGTTCTATGAGCATTATCCTCTAAATCCATAGATTTTTGTGAATTGTGACTATTAGAGAATTTTCGCGAATTAAGTGTCCTGAAATATTTTTAGGACATTAAAAATGCAAGAAAATTTCCTGAGAAAATTAGTTTCTTTAAAGGGAACCCGAAGTACGAAATTATGTTGGACTTATATTATAGAGCTTAAAAAATCGTCTTGGACGAGCAAATGAGTGTCAAAAAAATTTATGTTAATCATTTGGGTGAAGGGTCTCTTTAAGAGACAAGAGAGGAGTTGAACGTCCTCCACCATACCTTAGTTTAAAGGGGGCGATTGTGGAAGTCCCATGAAATGCCACATAGTGATGGTGTCACTTTAAAAAACACCCAGTCCGGTCTGTGAACGGTTGGCGCTAGGAAGGGCATCCAGCTGTAAAACAATGCCAAAACTCTTTATTAATGGCCGTAAGAACAGTTGATCAGACAAACTGCGTAAACGGGGCTCAGGTGTGAGCATCGTCAGACCGTTACCCAGCTATCACATCACAAGGTAGATAACACTAGGTTGAGGATGGCTAGTGTAAATGTTGGTACTCTGAGAGGTAGAGCAGGTGAAGTAGTTGAAATGTTAGAACGTAGATCTGTTGATATGTGTTGTGTTCAGGAAGTCAGGTGGAGAGGAGCTTCAGTGAGATTTGTGGAAGGTAGGAGGGCAAGGTATAAGCTTTTTTGGATAGGTAATAGTGATGGATATGGAGGAGTTGGCATATTCGTTGCAGAGAAGTGGGTAGAAAAAGTAATAGATGTTATGCGTGTTAATAGTCGTATTATAGTGATAAAGTTTTTGATAGGTAATAGGATTGTCACTTTTCTGTCAGTTTATGCTCCACAGTGTGGACTCAGTGAAGAAGATTAAGATAAGTTTTATGATGAGTTAATAGCAGTCACATCGAAGTTTGGAGACACTGAACTTGTCATGGTGGGCGGCGACTTTAATGGTCATGTTGGGAAGTCATCTGAAGGTTATAAAGGTGTGCATGGAGGCTATGGATTTGGGAGCAGAAATAAGGAAGGGGAGAGATTGCTTGAGTTTGGAATGGCAACGGACATGGTGGTTTGCAACACATCATTCAGTAAGAGACAGAGTAGGCTGATAACATATGAGTCAGGTGGTTGTAAGACACAGATAGATTACTTCCTGGTTAGAAAGTCAGACAAGAAAGTGGTGAAGGACGTGAAAGTTATATCGGGGGAAGAGTGTGTTTCCCAGCATAGGTTGCTGGTTTGTGATATTATCTTGAAGAGTGTTAAAGAAGCCAAGAGAAAGTACAGGCCCCGTCGTAAAGTCTGGAAGCTGAAGGAAGAGATCGCAGCAAGACAATTTAGTGCAAAAGTTCAGCAGTTAGCCCACAATGGTCAATGTGATAGTGACAATGTTGAAAGTACTTGGACTACTTTGAAGAATTGTCTTCTAGAAGCTTCTGATGATACCTGTGGGTGGACGAAAGGACCAGCTAGACATAGACAGACCTGGTGGTGGAATAATGAGGTTGACCAGTGTATAAAGGAAAAGAGGAAACTTTGGAAAGAGTGGAAGTCAGGTGGTAGTAAAAATATTTACTTAGAAGCTAAGCGTCGTGCTCGTACAGCAGTGTATAAGGCAAAATCAGAAGCAGAGAGAAACAGATTTGCAGATGTGTTAAGAAGGGAAGACCAGCGCAATGAGGTATTCAAGATAGCAAAGCAAATGAAGAAGACTAATCAAGATGTTGTAGGTGAGAAGTGTATACGTAACGATGAAGGTGTTTTGGCTAGCACAGAGGAGGAGAAAAGGGTAGCTTGGAAGAATTATTATCAGAGGTTGCTTAACACTGAGTTTGATTGGGATGAGGATAATTTGTCTGATGATGATATTGTAGAAGGGCCAGCTATGCAGATCAAGACAGAATGGGTAGTGGAGGCTATTAGGAAATTGAAGATTGGCAAGGCTGCAGGAGTATCAGGTATTGTTGCAGAGATGGTAAAAGCATCTGGATATATTGGAGTTGAGCTTATTACAAGTCTTGCTAATCAGATTATAAAGGATGGTGCTATTCCGAGTGAGTGGCAGTCGAGTGTAATAGTGAATTGTTTCAAGGGCAAGGGTGATGCATTAGAAAGAGGTAACTATAGAGGCTTGAAGTTGGTTGATCAAGTAATGAAAGTTATTGAAAGAGTGATTGATAAGTTACTTAGAGAAAGAATTGATATAGATAAGATGCAATTTGGTTTTGTTCCAGGGCGTGGCACTACAGATGCAATATTTTTACTCAGACAGCTTCAGGAAAAGTATTTAGGAAAGAGAAAGAATCTCTATTTTGCCTTTGTAGATTTAGAGAAAGCTTTTGATAGAGTGCCACATAAAGTTATTTGGTGGGCTATGAGAAAATTAGGTGTGGATGAGTGGCTAGTTACGATGGTACAGTCTATGTACAGCAATGCTAGAAGTCGTGTCAGGATTAACGATTCACTTAGTGATGAATTTAGTGTAAATGTTGGTGTACATCAGGGTTCTGTACTTAGTCCTTTGTTGTTTGTTCTAGTCTTAGAAGCGCTGTCGATGGAGTTCAGAACAGGTTGTCCATGGGAGTTATTGTATGCAGATGATTTGGTTCTCATAGCAGAGTCGATGGAAGAATTAGTTGAAAAGTTTGAGAAGTGGAAGAAAGGACTAGAAGAGAAAGGGCTAAGGGTGAACACAGCAAAGTCTAAAGTCATGATTAGTAGCATTGCAGCCAAGTGTGACCTTGTAGTTGGAAAGTGGCCTTGTGGAGTTTGCAGGAAAGGGGTTGGTAGTAACTCAATTTTTTGTCAGACTTGCAAGCATTGGGTACATAAGAAGTGCAGTAGTATTGGTGGAAGGTTAAGAGCTGACATTCAGTTTGTATGCAAGCGTTGCAAAGGTGAGATTATAGAGAATGAAGTATTTCCAGCTTTAATGATGTACAACAGTGGCTCGTTAGAGATAGTTCAGAACTTCTGTTACTTAGGTGATATGTTGGGCAGTGAAGGGGGTGTTGGAAGAAGTGTTACTTGCAGGATAGGTTCTGCTTGGAAAAAGTTCAGAGAGTTACTTCCTTTGTTGACTAGCAGAGTCTTGTCAATTGAGGTAAAAGGTAGGTTGTATGAGGCCTGTGTAAGAAGTGTTATGTTGTACGGTAGTGAGACATGGGCAGTGAAGCAGGAAGATCTTGACCGTTTAGAAAGGAATGATATGAGAATGGTTAGGTGGATGTGTAACGCCAGTCTGAGAGACAGAAAGAGTTCAGATGAGCTAAGAAGCAGGCTAAGTATCCGTAGAATTAAAGATGTTATCCAGGTAAGAAGATTGAATTGGCTGGGGCACTTGGAAAGAATGGAGGAGGATAATTGGGTAAGAAAGTGTAGAGACTTGATAGTTCCTGAGGCAAAGCCCAGAGGCAGACCGAGAAAGACTTGGCAGGAGGTTATAAGGACAGACTTGATACAGAGGAAGTTGAGTTTAGATCTAACACAGTCTAGATCAGATTGGAAGAGGGTCATTAATATACCCCGTCCAACCCATGCTAGCATGGAAAACGGACGTTAAGCCGAGAATGAATGAATGAATGAATGAATTTCACCTTTATAATATCTATGCATTGATAAAGTTTGAATGCACATCTCTTATCAGGTCTAAAATTACTGATGACAGAAAATGTCAAAATCTGCTATTACTTAAATATGACATCATAATTTATGCAGCATAATTAAATTTGAAATTCTTTGAATGCGAATATCTTGAGAACGAAAAGAGCTTTTTAAAAAATTTAAAAAGACTTAACTAACTTTTTAAGCTCTATAATATAAGTACAACATCATTTTATACCTTGGGTTCCCTTTAAGGTAAGAGTAATCTCAGCATAGAAGTTCTATTATGCAACTCTAAATCTCTTTAGGGTAGTATACACTGGAAAATATTTTGTGTATTCCCCTATGTGATAGAAATTGAGATATAGTGTATCAGGTGAAAAAAATTCCACATGATCTATATCAATCATCTTCCAAAAAAATGTCTAATAACTTATAAAACAAACCTTCTTGAATAGTAATTGTTTCAACAGTTGGATCAGGAATGAGTCTTGCTCTTTTCAACTCTGGGGAATCCATGCTGAGTCATAATATCAATATTTTAAAATATTATATACACACCTGAAACAATGGAATAACAAAATATAAAAACAAGAATCCGTGATATGGTTGGATTTTCTCCGATCCGCAAAATAAAATTGGTTTTCTGGACCAAAAAAACACAATTTATAGCATCATCTAACCACCCAAGGACTAGTTTGGGTGCTCATAAAACTGATTGACAAGAACAATGCACCAAAAATTGTGTTTGGAAGCTTTTATTGAAGACAGTGCTAAAGTTTTTTCACCTAATTTAAATCGAATGGTGACACTTCTCTTAATAAATTGAAAGGCATAGTTTATTTTCATTTGGTAAATCCTTGTAAATTTCAAAATAATTATAGACTTTTTTGACAAATGAAAGCATTGGTATTATACAATCTGTTAGGTCTTACATTTCATAAGAAACAAGAATATATATAAGATTTACAGCACAGGGTCTCCAGGCTACACAGTGGCTATTCATACGTGACTGTATTTTAATATTCTTTTGGATTTGTATGTATATTTCTCATATATAACATAAATTTATTTATGCGCATGTGTCATTTTTTTGTTTGTGCTCGCTGGTCAGTGAGTCTGCATTATGTGTTTATCATGTGATATACCTGAGCAGTTTTGATGTATGATTAAGTTTTAGTTGATAAATGGGATTCCTTTCTACAAACATGTTTTGTATCCAACAATCAACAGCATAATAAATGTGTTTTCTATTCTATTTTCTAGAAAACTTTTTTTGTCTACTTACTCATTATTTGTAACTATATTGGTAAACATATTTTTTTACTTCGTTGTATAAACGTTTTAAGTGAAATATTGCGACAACATTTTAATTTGTACACGCAATGAAGGGCACAAATTTTGCTGTGATACATCATCATCATCATCATCATTCTCGGCTTAACGTCCGTTTTCCATGCTAGCATGGGTTGGACGGGGTATATTAATGACCCTCTTCCAATCTGATCTAGACTGTGTTAGATCTAAACTCAACTTCCTCTGTATCAAGTCTGTCCTTATAACCTCCTGCCAAGTCTTTCTCGGTCTGCCTCTGGGCTTTGCCCCAGGAACTATCAAGTCTCTACACTTTCTTACCCAATTATCCTCCTCCATTCTTTCCAAGTGCCCCAGCCAATTCAATCTTCTTATCTGGATAACATCTTTAATTCTACGGAGACTTAGCCTGCTTCTTAGCTCATCTGAACTCTTTCTGTCTCTCAGACTGGCGTTACACATCCACCTAACCATTCTCATATCATTCCTTTCTAAACGGTCAAGATCTTCCTGCTTCACTGCCCATGTCTCACTACCGTACAACATAACACTTCTTACACAGGCCTCATACAACCTACCTTTTACCTCAATTGACAAGACTCTGCTAGTCAACAAAGGAAGTAACTCTCTGAACTTTTTCCAAGCAGAACCTATCCTGCAAGTAACACTTCTTCCAACACCCCCTTCACTGCCCAACATATCACCTAAGTAACAGAAGTTCTCAACTATCTCTAACGAGCCACTGTTGTACATCATTAAAGCTGGAAGTACTTCATTCTCTATAATCTCACCTTTGCAACGCTTGCATACAAACTGAATGTCAGCTCTTAACCTTCCACCAATACTACTGCACTTCTTATGTACCCAATGCTTGCAAGTCTGACAAAAAATTGAGTTACTACCAACCCCTTTCCTGCAAACTCCACAAGGCCACTTTCCAACTACAAGGTCACACTTGGCTGCAATGCTACTAATCATGACTTTAGACTTTGCTGTGTTTACCTTTAGCCCTTTCTCTTCTAGTCCTTTCTTCCACTTCTCAAACTTTTCAACTAATTCTTCCATCGACTCTGCTATGAGAACCAAATCATCTGCATACAATAACTCCCATGGACAACCTGTTCTAAACTCCATCGACAGCGCTTCTAAGATTAGAACAAACAACAAAGGACTAAGTACAGAACCCTGATGTACACCAACATTTACACTAAATTCATCACTAAGTGAATCGTTAATCCTGACACGACTTCTAGCATTGCTGTACATAGACTGTACCATCGTAACTAGCCACTCATCCACACCTAATTTTCTCATAGCCCACCAAATAACTTTACGTGGCACTCTATCAAAAGCTTTCTCTAAATCTACAAAGGCAAAATAGAGATTCTTTCTCTTTCCTAAATACTTTTCCTGAAGCTGTCTGAGTAAAAATATTGCATCTGTAGTGCCACGCCCTGGAACAAAACCAAATTGCATCTTATCTATATCAATTCTTTCTCTAAGTAACTTATCAATCACTCTTTCAATAACTTTCATTACTTGATCAACCAACTTCAAACCTCTATAGTTACCCCTTTCTAATGCATCACCCTTGCCCTTGAAACAATTCACTATTACACTCGACTGCCACTCACTCGGAATAGCACCATCCTTTATAATCTGGTTAGCAAGACTTGTAATAAGCTCAACTCCAATATATCCAGATGCTTTTACCATCTCTGCAACAATACCTGATACTCCTGCAGCCTTGCCAATCTTCAATTTCCTAATAGCCTCCACTACCCATTCTGTCTTGATCTGCATAGCTGGCCCTTCTACAACATCATCATCAGACAAATTATCCTCATCCCAATCAAACTCAGTGTTAAGCAACCTCTGATAATAATTCTTCCAAGCTACCCTTTTCTCCTCCTCTGTGCTAGCCAAAACACCTTCATCATTACGTATATATATACGTATATGTATATATTCACATATAGTGAAATATAAATCTATTCAATTTGACATATAAAAGAATTCAATTTCTCAGATAAAAATGGAAAGAAAAGTTGAATTAAAAAAAAAATTAAATATAATGCTCATTTTACATAAACCTTAAAAACAGAGGAAGAATTAAATGGCTCTTTCATTTATATATGCAGTCATTCAGTCTCTTTGATCTTTTTTCAAGGAAATAATTTTTTTTTTCTTTCTTATTTTCGTAAAATATACTCATCAAAATTGTTTGAAATGAAAAACAGGTATAAACAAATCTAGCAACCTCATTTCCAGAACCCCTATCTAAATGTAAATATTATATAACACAAACGCGACATCAGAAAGGATACAAGGCACATGAATATCTAATATACAGAACAAAAAAAAACAATTTTTTATATAGTGAACCATTGGCGCCTAAAAAAGGTGTTTGCTAGAGAGGAGTCTAATATACATAGAGATTTTTGTCAAATTGGCTTAGCTTCAAAACATAGGGTTATCAGGGCAAAGTGAAATTGACTGCAAGTGAATGAACAGTCTTTTATTCAAATGTGCTATTCCTTTATTGTTCTTTTTCCATGACCTCCTGCTCTTGTTGGAGAATCCACAAAAATTTACAGCGCAAGAACACACAACTATTTTGTAATGTCCGAAATGCCCTGGAAAGAGTTTTATGGTTATACACAATCAGTGCTTAAAATAAATATTTGACCACTGCCGGTTATACTGACCGCCGGAGATCCAAAATGGCTGGTCAAATCAAATTTTTCAGTGGTCAAAAAATACTATATGCCATTCCTTGCGCAACAGTTTCAATCACGAAATTTGATTCCATCCAGATTTAAGAAAATTAAAAAGTCCTGGGGATAAGGTTCATACTTTTCTCTCTATCAAAAAATAAATAAACAAGCGGCTAACGTTGAAGCCTTTTATTTGTAGTCAAAATGGCAGCATTTTAGCTAGCTAGCTACACTAAAAGAAAAGACGAAAAATCGAAAGAAATGTGTATGAATCAATGGGAAATAAATGTGAAGCGAGATATTTAGATTATTATCTATTCTTAATGGTAGATAAATAATATTTTTTTTACGAAGCAGGGAATCGATTGCCAGTCAGTCTGACCGCTTGTAACATGATCCTGACGATCGGCTGTTATTTTAAGCGCTGACAATACACAATACATAAAATAGGATGACAATAATTAAAGAATAACTCTTTCAGCAACATTAGAAACATGCCACATATCAACAGAAAAAAGTTAATATATATAGTATGGTCAGGCCTGGAAATTTGTTAAGTCTAGGTAAATGATCCATTGTTACCATGATTTGAAGCTGACAGAAACAATCATTTTCGCAAAGTAAACTTTTGTGTAAACGATACTGTAATGCCGGAAACAATTATCTCTAAACCCATAAATACCTCAAAAATCATTTCATAATCGCCTTAAGTGGCAAGACCTATACTCCATAGTGCAGTGTGTTTTCCTCTGCATTATAAGTAATCCAAGTCACTGCAAAAATGATATAAACAATGTCGGCATTCAACCCGTACATATGGCGATGGGGAATATCTCAAGTCATTAACAACACTGAAACAAAGCCCTGGGAACAACGTTGATAGAATATTAAAAGTAAAAGGTCAAATTTTCTAATTTCTCTGCGTAATGGTAAATAATCAAACAAAAAAATTACACATAAATTCGACTTTCATTATGGTGCACACTTTACATTTGAGAATAGTGAAATCATCACATTCATTGACATCATAATCAAAGTTGTCTCAATTTTGCCACTTTAGAAAAATTTTTTTGTGATCTATCTTTTTTTATCTCATTTATCTTTTGATGCCATGTTTTCCTCTGCGCACAATAACAGTTAAACCTGAATTTTTTACATCTGAATTAAACAAGCTCATTCGAAAACTAAAATATTTTGAAATGTAATTATTTCCTTCTTGGGTACCGTAAATGATTGCCCCTTATGAATAACCGCCCCCTTCTTTTAGATGAATTTTGAAATAAGCGCACCTACTCGAATAAGCGCCCCTGGGCGGTTTTTCGAGTATATATTAAGAGCAAAAGGGGGCGCTTATTTGGATTTTTGTAAAATAGAAAACAACAAGTATTTAAAAGAATATAGCTTTCTTTTTTATTTCTTTTTCATGGTCAAACTTCATTTCAAAATATTTATATTTTTCTTTCTTCTTCAAAAGTTCATTGTTCAGAATAATCATCATGTCTTTATTTTGCGTCAAAGCACTATATCTCGCAGGGATGACAAGTCCAACCTCTCTCTTTCTCTTGCCTGTAACCATTGCGATTAAGAGATTCTTTTTATCCGCATCGAGAAATTGCCTCATTAGCTTTGACAATTCAATATACTCGATGAAAACGAGAATGAAGATGAATTGATCAATGCAGAAGACATTTAAAAAAAAGATATTCACTGTAGCTTCATTTTTATCTTCTGTTTCTGTAAATATTACTCAAAACCCATGTATACATATTCTTACTATTCATGCTGCAAAAAAAATTAAAGTTTGACAAAAATACAATATTTTAAATAAGCGCCCCTACTCGAATAAGCACCCCTCTCGAATAAAAAATCGAAATTTTAAATAAGCGCCCCGGGCGCTTATTTCATCATTTACGGTATTCCAGTTTCGATATTGCTGACAACCTCGGGCCGAGTGCCTTTTTGACATAAAAGACAAGTGAAAAAGATACCTGTTCATGATCTTAAAAATTGAATGAATGCAGAAGGATATATTCTTAAAAAATGTGATTACATCATATGTTCAAATCGTTAATAATAAAACACCAGATCACAAACGACAACATCACATCGTGCATAGATCAATTAGTAAATCATAGTAATCATAGAAAAATCGTAGTGATCATAGTAAAAATGTTCTTGCCTTTTCTAACACAACTACCCAGGGTATTCTTTCATACACTCACAATATTTTGTACTGCTGTTATTTTGTGTATACTAATTCATAATGGCAGATCCGTCCACATTATACAGTAATGTGAAACTATCATTAAAAATTCTTGCCTCATAAATAAGGTGAAGATAGGAATATGATTGTGAGTAAAATTACTATATATAAAAAATTGTCCAGGGAAAACGATTTATTGTTACCGTCTTTATTGCTTCGCAAAAACGTCACATAACGAAAGGATCGTCCCTACCAAATTTCCAAGCCTGTTTTACACGAAATCATTATTTTGTGCCAATTCACCGATGAAAAAAAAAATTGCTGTGTGATTCCAATGCTATTTATGACTATGACTTACATTAACAACATGGTCTGAAACTTCTATTTTGAGTGTTCAAGACCTTTCGTTTGAGTTAGTTTAATAGGAAATGAATATAGCTAGCCAGCTAGATAGAGAAAAATGTCCATACGTTTTATCATATTTGACACAAAGTATATTATAGAGAAATACTTATATCTTTAGCATAGCTTGCTAATGATGTAGTACAATAGTCAAAAACTACGGAAAAGTTATTGTAACTCCATCAGGTGATAGTTACTCTGTTGGGTGATCACCTGATCGAGGTCTTGAAATTACCAGTCGAGCAGATTCACTCAATCAGGTGGTTTAATAAATAGGGGTAGAGTCACCCAATTGAAAGAAGCCATACCAAGGGGTGTGCTGAACTATATATCAAATTTAGGGAAAAAATAATGGAAATTACTTTATATATATAATATATATATACAAACTAAAAGACCATGACATTGAGATGAGACCATGAGATTCGTTACACAAATGTGTGTCTCACAGCAGCACTATGCAATACCACATCGGCATCATATTGGTGGATAAAATTACTTTTTTCTCACTGTTGTACTCTGGGGACCAGCTGATTGCCCCTTTTTAAACATTAAAATAATTGAAAACAAGAAAAGTACTGGTATAGCCAGGGTAGCACTTATTCAATGGAGTGGTTTACGTAAATAGGGAGAGACTCATACGATTAAGGAATATATATAAACTGCCAGATTAGACCAGGATTCCCCTTCCTAGACCAGAAATATTGCAAGAAGGGAGACACACAGATAACCAGAGATATCAGATAAATATTTTAAAAATCATATCCAATCAAGAAATTTGAATGTCACTTCCCTATAAAAACAAGAAATATTATTTTTGTGGCCTATCCTAGTTACACAAAATACAATTTGACAGGGAGCTCGCATTTACTTTATCAAATTCTATCTGCTCTGCATTGACTTTTCCTGAACATTGTCGTCTGCCATGTTTACCTTTTCTCAGAAATAACGGTAAGTCGTCCACGTATTACTTCCTGAATATAAAGGAGATAACGTATTCAACATGCGTTAGACCTATGTACGTTCCCAAGCCTTGTGGAGATAATGATTTCCTATTCTCCATATGCCCCGCTTTAGCACACAATAGCCTAGACTCTAAACAACAGTGTAGCATGGAGCGTATTTTCATGTAGCACACTGTAGTGAGGCTCATCAATGTCTGTTGTCGAGTGTAGCAAGCCCTTTTTTTCCTTGTAGTACAATGTAGTAAAGCGTAATTTTTCGTAGCCATGTGTAGCAGTACGTTATTTCCTGTAGCAGGCCGTAGTAGAGCGTATTTCTTTGTAGTAGAGTGTAGTAGCCTGTAGTAGAGTGTAGTAGCGTGTAGTAGAGTGTAGTAGCCTGTAGTAGAGCGTAGTAGAGCGTATTTCTCTGTAGTAGAGCGTATTTCTCTGTAGTAGAGTGTAGTAGCCTGTAGTAGAGTGTAGTAGCTTGTAGTAGAGTGTAGTAGCCTGTAGTAGAGCGTATTTCTCTGTAGTAGAGCGTATTTCTCTGTAGTAGAGCGTAGTAGCCTGTAGTAGAGTGTAGTAGCTTGTAGTAGAGTGTAGTAGCCTGTAGTAGAGCGTAGTAGAGCGTATTTCTCTGTAGTAGAGCGTATTTCTCTGTAGTAAAGTGTAGTAGCCTGTAGTAGAGTGTAGTAAGCCTGTAGTAGAGTGTAGTAGCCTGTAGTAGAGCGTAGTAGAGCGTAGTAGCCTGTAGTAGAGCGTAGTAGAGCGTATTTCTCTGTAGTAGAGCGTATTTCTCTGTAGTAGAGTGTAGTAGCCTGTAGTAGAGTGTAGTAGCTTGTAGTAGAACGTATTTCTCTGTAGTAGAGCGTATTTCTCTGTAGTAGCTTGTAGTAGAGTGTAGTAGCCTGTAGTAGAGTGTAGTAAGCCTGTAGTAGAGTGTAGTAGCCTGTAGTAGAGTGTAGTAGAGCGTAGTAGAAAGTATTTCTCTGTAGTAGAGCGTATTTCTCTGTAGTAGAGTGTAGTAGCCTGTAGTGGAGTGTAGTAGCTTGTAGTAGAGTGTAGTAGCCTGTAGTAGAGCGTAGTAGAGCGTATTTCTCTGTAGTAGAGCGTATTTCTCTGTAGTAGAGTGTAGTAGCTTGTAGTAGAGCGTATTTCTCTGTAGTAGAGTGTAGTAGCCTGTAGTAGAGCGTAGTAGAGCGTATTTCTCTGTAGTAGAGCGTATTTCTCTGTAGTAGAGCGTAGTAGCCTGTAGTAGAGTGTAGTAGCCTGTAGTAGAGCGTAGTAGAGCGTATTTCTCTGTAGTAGAGCGTATTTCTCTGTAGTATAGTGTAGTAACCTGTAGTAGAGTGTAGTAGCTTGTAGTAGAGCGTATTTCTCTGTAGTAGAGCGTATTTCTCTGTAGTAGAGCGTAGTAACCTGTAGTAGAGTGTAGTAGCTTGTAGTAGAGTGTAGTAGCCTGTAGTAGAGCGTAGTAGAGCGTATTTCTCTGTAGTAGAGCGTATTTCTCTGTAGTAAAGTGTAGTAGCCTGTAGTAGAGTGTAGTAAGCCTGTAGTAGAGTGTAGTAGCCTGTAGTAGAGCGTAGTAGAGCGTAGTAGCCTGTAGTAGAGCGTAGTAGAACGTATTTCTCTGTAGTAGAGCGTATTTCTCTGTAGTAGCTTGTAGTAGAGTGTAGTAGCCTGTAGTAGAGTGTAGTAAGCCTGTAGTAGAGTGTAGTAGCCTGTAGTAGAGTGTAGTAGAGCGTAGTAGAAAGTATTTCTCTGTAGTAGAGCGTATTTCTCTGTAGTAGAGTGTAGTAGCCTGTAGTGGAGTGTAGTAGCTTGTAGTAGAGTGTAGTAGCCTGTAGTAGAGCGTAGTAGAGCGTATTTCTCTGTAGTAGAGCGTATTTCTCTGTAGTAGAGCGTATTTCTCTGTAGTAGAGTGTAGTAGCTTGTAGTAGAGCGTATTTCTCTGTAGTAGAGTGTAGTAGCCTGTAGTAGAGCGTAGTAGAGCGTATTTCTCTGTAGTAGAGCGTATTTCTCTGTAGTAGAGCGTAGTAGCCTGTAGTAGAGTGTAGTAGCCTGTAGTAGAGCGTAGTAGAGCGTATTTCTCTGTAGTAGAGCGTATTTCTCTGTAGTATAGTGTAGTAGCCTGTAGTAGAGTGTAGTAGCTTGTAGTAGAGCGTATTTCTCTGTAGTAAAGCGTATTTCTCTGTAGTAGAGTGTAGTAGCCTGTAGTAGAGTGTAGTAGCTTGTAGCAGAACGTATTTCTCTGTAGTAGAGCGTATTTCTCTGTAGTAGCTTGTAGTAGAGTGTAGTAGCCTGTAGTAGAGTGTAGTAAGCCTGTAGTAGAGTGTAATAGCCTGTAGTAGAGTGTAGTAGAGCGTAGTAGAAAGTATTTCTCTGTAGTAGAGCGTAGTAGCCTGTAGTAGAGTGTAGTAGCTTGTAGTAGAGCGTATTTCTCTGTAGTAAAGCGTATTTCTCTGTAGTAGAGTGTAGTAGCCTGTAGTAGAGTGTAGTAGCTTGTAGTAGAGTGTAGTAGCCTGTAGTAGAGCGTAGTAGAGCGTATTTCTCTGTAGTAGAGCGTATTTCTCTGTAGTAGAGCGTAGTAGCCTGTAGTAGAGTGTAGTAAGCCTGTAGTAGAGTGTAGTAGCCTGTAGTAGAGCGTAGTAGCCTGTAGTAGAGCGTAGTAGAGCGTATTTCTCTGTAGTAGAGTGTAGTAGCTTGTAGTAGAGGGTAGTAGCCTGTAGTAGAGTGTAGTAGCCTGTAGTAGAGCGTAGTAGTAGAGCGTATTACTCTGTAATAGAGTGTAGTAGGCTGTAGTAGAGCGTAGTAGCCTGTAGTAGAGCATAGTAAAGCGTACCTGTCTTTAGTAAAGCGTATTTCTTTGCATAAAACCAAAGTACGGATGCATTTCTTTGTAGTAGAGTGTGGTACGGCGTCTTTTTCTAGTGTTGTGCAACATAGTCATCCACTTTTAGAATGTGACTAAAAAGCCAATTACAATTTATCACTGTACAAACTCTATTTACAAAAAAAATAATTATTCACAGAGCCAAGACTATGGTTAAAAAACGCAGGGGCTTACAGCAGTAAAGCTTCATACAAATAGTTTCAAAAAATATTCTAACTATTCAGTCAAAGTGAACTGGCGAAAACGGCGTTCAAAAGACTACTTTAAGGGAAGAAATTTTCGCGGAAGAAATTTTCGCGAGGCCAAAAAATCGCGAAATTTTTGGAATTTATTTTCGCGAATAGCCTCTCCTAAGATTTTTCGCGGGAATATATTTTCGCGAATGAACACTTTCGAAATTTTTCGCGAGAAAAAATTTTCGCGAATGGCCTATTTTTAAAATATTTCGCGAGAATAAACTTTCGCGAACGAAGACATTTTTGATTTTTTTATACGTACCTAATTTATAAAAAACGTGTTTTTTATACAAAAAGCAGTTATATAAATGACAGCTGATTTGAGAATGTAAGTTTTTCTTTCGTTTGCACTTTTTCAAAACACAAAATAAACTATATATAAACAAGTTTTACAGGGTAAAGCTTTTCGTATTAACGAGTAACAAAAATATTTGTTCTAACAGTGTCATTGTTCATCTTCCATGCTTTCAAAAGCGTCAAAAGCAGATCTTTCCCACACAAAATCACAATCCTCATCTTCGTCGTCTTCACCGCTATCGTCATTTTCGTCGTCGTCGGCTCTTTCAGAGTATTCAGTCTGCTTTTCTTCCAAGGTCAAACCACAAACCGATTGAAGCTGCTGGTTCTCCACTGGACTGCTTTCACATAACGGGTCGATCTCTTGAAATGGGTCGATTGGAGGGAGATTCTTGCTACCCAGCTGAATCGCATCAGTAATTCCCGCTGCTCTCCATCCACTTTCAATGATACTTTTTCCTTTGCTGGTAGTCATCTCATCATAAAAGTCGACAACCCATTGAGCATGTAGGGGTTTGAGAGTAGTTAAACGCAGCTTAACATCTACTTCATCAATTTTGACCACATCATTAAGCTGCTTTGAAATTTGATCAGCGTACCAGGTGCTGAATTTATTTCTCAAGAAGCGCTTTGCATGTCCATTGACAGTTAAATCTAATGGTTGATAAAACTTGGTCATATTTGCTGGTACATTGACGACACATATGTGGTTTTCCTTGATCTTATTGAGGACTTCGCTCGTCATTTGGCCAGTAAATACATCCATGATAAGCAATCCTTTTTGATCAGGAGGTAGCTTGAGTGTTGCTCGTTCTTCTTTTAGGTAGGGCGAAATGATTTCTTCAATTATTTTGATTGACTCTGTCGTGTTAGAGTAGTGAGTGGGGTTTGCACTCAAACTGAAGCCGTCTGGAAACTTGAAGCGAGGTAGACTCTGTTCCGTCTTTCCCCCGTAGATCAGCTGGATAGGCAAAAACTTATTTGTAAACGTTATTCCAAATGTTCCAGTAATCGATCGTTTGTCGCTAGCAGCTTCCATGACTACGGACGCTGAACCACGTTTGGCTAGGGTGAAATTACCAGTTGGGACATATTTTAGGGGTGTTTGGTCAATGTTGATGATCATGGAGTGTGGTATGTTATGCTTTTCAATAAGGGTGACGATCTCATGGTGAAACAAAAATTCCATTTCTTTCCCGGCTACTCTAACGTCAACAAATTATCGTCGATCTCCATGGGTTCAAGGAGGATTGGAAATCGCATGTGAAGTCACTGTGAGAATGCCAGCTACAATAAAAAACCACATGATTTTGGATCGTTATAAAGAATTGCTGAATGATTATTATATCGAACCAAAAGATGAAGAAATTCTCGGAAATTTTCTAGCACTTTCAACTACTAATGCTTCTCCACCAGAAAAAGAAACTGCTCCGAAAAGAAAGAAGAAAAAAACCACAACAAACGTCAATGAGAATATCCCGGACATAAGGGTTATGTTCCGTCGCCAACAAAAAAATCACAGTAAACAAAACAGGGACGACGCCAAAGCCGAAACAGTAATTGTAATAGATTAAACAAAACAAAAAGAAAATTTTTAAAAGATATCGAAAAACTGTTTACGTTATTACTTCCTAATGCTTTCATTTTTTAGAGTGAGAAGTGCCATAAATAAAACCTTGCACATTTTTCTCAAACTTTTCCCCAATAAGGTATTTGTTATGTTGCAAAAAAATTTTTTTCGCGGGAATTTATTTTCGCGAATCAAGCATACTTGAAAATTTCGCGGGAATTTATTTTCGCGAACGACCCCTTTTGATTTTTTTCGCGGGACTTTATTTTCGCGATTTTGGCCAAAATTCGCGAAATCGCGAAAATTTCTTCCGCGAAAATTTCTTCCTTTAAAGTACTATCGCCATAATGGTATCGCACTATATAAAAACGAAACAAAATCTGGACATGTTCCCACAAAGAGCCTTTTATCAGCAAATAAAGTGTAGTTGGTAGATAAACAAGGCATAAAGGGCGATTCGCCAGTGTTCATCATAATATCAGAAACAAAGAAGCAATTTAGCAGACCCGCTTAAATATTCCTTTTCAATTTCACATCTTGTGTTCTACTGTGCTCACCCAACGAGTTTGAAATACCTAGAATGCACACCATGGCCCCCCAATACAGAAAAAAGTGTTTATCCATACATGGTCAGTTTGTTTGAGCCTTACAGAATACATTACAAGCAATGTATGTCCTAAATACCATGAGTGAATACGAGTGGTCACTATTACGCTAGTATTTATACATCATTCGTCAATTCCTCACAAGTTACTCTGCGCAAATTAAGTTTTATCTTGATTGTTAAATGTCTAGTTTCTGTTTTACGAAAGAACAGTCGAAATTTCAGTACATTTAAGCTGGAACTTGAACAATCGGTCTGCAATGTCATCCATACTTCACACTTTTCAGGTGAAGAAATTGTTACTTTAAAAATTTCTCTACAGTTTCTCTACAGGCATTTGCAAAAACACTACAACAGACTTCATGGAAATAGGAAATGAAGCCTTTCCAATGTGGTTTAAATGTTCAAACGCAATTCATGATATCCGTACACTGTGTGAAACGAAACTAAATCTGGATATGTTTACATCCTACAAAGAGCTTTTTCATCAGTAAATCAAGTGTAAGTAGTAGGCAAACAAGGCATAATGGGCGATTCGCTAGTTTTGATCATAATATCACATACAAAGAAGCAAACTTAGCAGACCCGCTTAAATATTACAGAATACATCACAAGCAATGTATGTTCCAAATACCATTAGTGAAGGCGAGTGATCAGTATTACGTAAGAGATACGGTTGTTTCCGTAAATTAGACCTTTGATAAAAATTTAGAAAAAAGCTCCTGTTTTAGAAGCAATCCATACATCACAGATTCGGTTGTTTCAGTAAATTAGACCTTTGATAAACATTCAGGAAAGAGCTCCTGTTTCTAGAAGCAATCCATACATCCCAGATTCAGTTGTTTCGGTAAATTGAGCCATTGTTAAGCATTCAGGAAAAATCTCCTGTTTCTAGAAGCAATCCATACATCACAGATTCGGTTATTTCGGTAAATTGAGCCATTGATAAACATTCAGGAGAAAGATCCTGTTTCTAGAAGCAATCCGTACATAATAGATTTGGTTGTTTCGGTGAGCTAGGCCATTGATAAAAATTCAGGAAAATGGTCATGTTTCTAGAAGCAATCTATACATAACAGGTTCAGTTGTTTTGGTGAATTGGGCCTTTCATAAACATTTAGATAATGCTTTTGTAGCATTCAATTTTGGCCGGAAAATAAAATTTCAGAACAAAAGTTACCGAATTTGGCGCTTGTCTATGATAGTATCAGTTAAACGCTCCATTTTTCTCTTGTTTCGTTCAATTTTGACAATAAAATGAAATTTCAGAACAAAAATCACCGAAGTCGGCACTTGTCTATGGCATTATCAGTTAAGCGCTCCATGTTTCTCTCGTTTCGCTTAATTTTGGCCGGAAAATGAAATGTGTCTAAGGTATTGTCACATATACGAACTCTACTTAAGACCTGAATACTTTTTTATATACCGATTATCTCTTGGTTGAACGAAACCTTTTTTTGTTTCACAACATTAAAACTTGTTAACATATACCGGAACGAAGTTTAGGCAAATATGTATCACGCCGTCTTCGTTAAGGATTAATCTGTTATGCTTTCGAATATAGAAGAATCCGTTTTTTGTGAAACAATTGTTAATATATATTGAACGATTGTAGTTTGTAGTTGTAGTTTCTTGATGAATGAGTTATACTTTCAGGTTTATTGAATGGTTTTATGATGGTTCTCATAATGTATATGAATGTACCGACAGTAACTCAAAATTTCTTTGTAGTTTCCTCAAATAATTATTTTTTTCTAAAAATATGCTCATGCACTACGAAAGTCAAAACCATTAGCATCCGTGGCATCACAGAATGTTTCACAAGAAGATTGCTACTTCTTTATATATTGCTTTTTGTTAATATAGGAAGTTTTTTATATGATTACTTCAAAACAAATATGATCAAGCTTGTGGCCATCCTTTTTAATATATTACATAGCATGCCGGGAATGATATTTTGAAACATTCACTTTCCGTTTGATAGCCCATTGTGATTGATTTCAATTTATTTCCACAAATGAATATATATAATACAGTGTCACGTATGAGGTGTGCTAGTTTTACGTATACTATACGTCTTGTATTATTCTAAGAAGCAATTAACTACTTGTTAAAAAGGGAAAAATATATATTCTACAAATAGTTGAAATATAGTATAGAGCTAATAGTTTTTCTCTTCTTGATTGAAGTAGAATGAAAAGTCCTTGCAGGCTAAAAGATTTCGGAACAAATTCAATTTATTTTATTCCCTTTATAGTTCAGAAACATACTTTAATGACTTGACACAAGTTGATAATATAAATTGATTACAAACAATAGAACATACTGTGTGGAATGAGTGAGAAGGAGAAGGAGAAACCGAAGGAGGAAAAAGCCCGTTTAAACAAGATTTCGGATACGATACGAAATCTTAAAAAAATATGTAATCCCGGAAAAGAGCTATGGTGGTTCAAATAATAAATACAGACGATAAAAGCTACATTATTCCGGGTCACTGTCTGAGCCGGACAGGGAAAAATCGCTTTCACTGTCACTGTTTTTGTCGATCAAATCATCTTCATTGTCTATAGCAGATATGTTTTGATCAATGGCAATAACACCCGCAAATTCCTGACACCCTTCCAACAGTTGCCTTTCCGCGAAGTCCATGCCTCTCTTCAGGATTAACCTTTTCGTCATTGGTAAGCACTGAAATATAAAAAAAATGTCATAGCGAAGCATTTGAGAAACCATATCTAATCCTAAGTTTTAAAACTGCAACAGCTGTTGTCAAGATATCCCAATCAGAAGCACACAATAAAGAAGAATCCTGTACATTTGACAAAACCAAAAAATAAATATAAACTAGCACAATTAGGCAAAAGAAGCATTCACCATACCTCATTCGCATAAAAGTTGGAGCTATTGACATCTATCTCATTTTCCAATTATTCCATAATATCTTTGTAAAAAAGCCAGTAGCTAGACATTTCTTTTTTGAGTATGCCGACTTCTTCTTCACATCTTTTCAACAGCTCATTTTCGCTGTTGCCACTATTTTTTAAACCCTACAGTACCTCAATCCGAATGTTTTCACAATGAGTGTAAAACCATGATATATGAAGTGTCAAGAAATGTAACAACAATTCTACTTACCATCAATTCCTGTATTTTCCATCCATGGGAAATCGAAGTCACTGTCTTCGCCAGACTTCTCCTCAACACGAGGTACACCAATGTCCCCGCAATGGTGTTATAACATTTCATGAAGTCTACCCATGATAGTTGAGAACTGTTTTGTGATGGCGGCATTTTACCCAAAAAATCCAATGCTAATTGAATGTGTTCCTTCAAATCTGAAAAAGTAGAAAATAAAGTATGATGACACAACATGTATCAACAAAAACGTATTGGAGGATGTTTCACTATCCAAAATTCAGAATACCAAACAAATTTTTTTTGAATATCAAGCCAAAAAAATCTGCAAATAAATTGACTTATATTTTGAGATAAAAATATAGTATGTTACCTAATTCTAATAACCATATCATAATACTGTATATATTTAGAAATAAAAACACATTGAGCAAAATATTTCAGCATCAAGCCTTCGTTGTAAAATTTAAAAACTTTAAAAATTGTAAAATTTAAACCCTCTACTTCTATTTTATACATAAACAGTATTGGCTCGCAAGTTTTACTATACCATACAATATAATTTTCAACATTTATAATTTTTAATAACGTCTCCACAGATTTACATACTATGTAATTCAATTCTCCTTTTATTATCTGCCTTCTTTGTTTCTTGTTTGTCCTTATATGCATTGCTTCTGCCCATGAAATAAGGTGTCGTTGTCCTTTTCGCTTGCTGTTGTTATTTTTAAGTTTTTCACGGAGCAACTTTTCCATTTTGCTAGCAGGATAATTCTTTGTTGAGATCCACTCTAGATCTTTTTCATGAAACAAGAAGATATATTCAGATGATAGAATATATCTTACCTACTTTAATCATAGAAACTTTGCAAGATTGAATTGAATTGAAGAAAACTTTCGAAAAGTGAAATTAAATTTCATGAAATAAATTTTCGCCATGGCACCATTGTGTGATTGTTTCATGAAAAGTACATACACATTTTCAATGTGTTTATTGAAATTTCAACACGTTCTTGTTTCAATTATTCCTTTTGAAATTTACTATATTGATCAGGAAGGAACCATTTTTAGCTCGAAATATACTTGTTCTGCACTTCACTCACAAGTTACCTAGTGTACCTAGTGTAGATATACAACCACCTTCACTCTACATTCGCTCAGCGTTCATTTTTTTAAATAATGGAACAATATTCAGCAACCTTTCCCAACAAACTATCTGATTCTGATTACTTAAGTCTCAAATGATCTTCCATTATAGAAAACTTCATAGACTGTTATTAAACAATTGATATTTTATACTCTTAGCCTTTTACTTTGTGCAAGTTTAGTACTATACTGTGAGTTCCTGTGTTATGGTAGTTATCCTTTTTAAGCAATTTAGTTTTTTGCGGTTGTCTATACCATGGCAAACAACTCTGTTTGTGAGTGACCACGGTAAAATACACAGTATGGATTGGTGGCCCCCCTAACTCACCGCTGGAGGCAAGAAAGAAGGTAAGATAACTCTTGTACGCGCCTAACTGGCTGGCCATCTCCAAAACCCACCCCCACCCCTCCCCCTCCTAGCTAATGACGGCAGTTTATTATTTTCCACTTTCATATTAGAATCTTGATTACCTGTAAATAAACATTAGCTACTTCCCCTAAACGACTATCGTGCAGATAAACGCACAGTTCCGTGAAAAACGAGTCTGTCTAGCCATAAATTTAGCCAGGAGACCCAGCGTTGTCCCTTCATACCGCCTTTATGATCAATTTTTTCTTTCTCTATCAAAGAAAGCTTAAATAACTAGGCTAGCCATAAAGTATGATATGAAATGTTATGGAAGGTTGAGCTGGGTATCCTGGCTACAACCTCAGCCTAGTGTAAGTGGCGGCTTCTCAGGTTTGTGTTGTAAAAACAAAGCCCTTAGAAGTCAAAAAAGTCATAAGGAGAACATTTTAAACCTTGTCAAAACCCAACTTTACTATTCAAATCTGACTGTTCAAATCTTCGTTGTCGAACCATTAAACAGCAATGTAAAGAGCCTTAACTTTTGATTAATCACGGTAGAAAAATTCGAAAGAGCTTAAATTTCTGATTTGTTTCCATTTTAAAAAAGCAGCAAAAGATAAATAAGAATCTCCTCCATATCGTTACTTATCGGTACTGGCATGGATAGAACTTGATGATGTGGTTACAAAAGGCTGGGTAACAAAGCGTACGGCGGTTCTTATTATCAATGGCAATTAAAAATAATTAAAATACCGCGGATATCGAATTGAACCTTCGGTTTTTTTGTAGATTTTGGGCGAGATTAATGGAGCTTATTCTATTACACCGCAATTTTGCACACAAAAAGACAGAATAAGGGTATTACTGTATGAATTATAAATTTTGAATTGATTTGGATTATTGTTTGTTGCAGTATGAAACTAATTACTGCACACCATGTTGTTCTTCAATTTGAACTACCACCTTTTAAAGATGGATTGGATTCGAACCAATAACTTTCATAGTCTTACAACAATAGACATAACTTACGTGGAATTCACAAAATTCAATGTCACTTCAAATAAAAACACATCATAAAGCTTGTTGTTACAAAATTAATTGTGAGTTAAAAACCCTAGCTAAGTATTACATGTTCATTGAAACTGTTGTCTCCTTGAATTAACAAACTTTAGACTTTCGCCAAAGTTTTTATTAAAGTAAAGGGTGTAGCCACCTATTTGAAAACTTTGTTGCAGCCAACTGGTATACGGCTATTTTCGCTTTTTAGCCAGATTTTTTAAAAAATTCACGTTAATTTAATGTCCCTTATTAAAGTGTAACGTAAATATCCAGGACGTTTAAAAAGTTACTAGTTGTATTTTTCTGACATCGCAACAACGATTATAGCCAGGGACGAGGTTGTATTATTATAACCTCGCTACGGACGACGTTGTACTTATATAACATAACACAAGTTAACCTGGGAAGAGGCCAGGGAAGGGCTAACAAAAGTTAGTATGTATCACCATGCTCGGCAGCATGACTGCATGTATTAATGTAACTGTGTCTCTTTTATTACTTGCAGAGTAATGAATTACCCAATGGGTTATGGCATATGCTTGTCATTCATAAAACAACGCATCCATCCATACCGTACGCATTTAATTTTTTGCAACGTGAAATTCATCCTTAAACAAAATTTAAAATTCTGGTTAAATTCTGAGAATTAAAACGCAAAGGCCTACTAAATATCTCGATTAACATTTAAGGTCTTTTTTTGATCATATGAAACGTGTACAACTGTTCTAAATTTTAACGAGTTTGTTCGGAAACGCATGCTGTACAAAAAAGCAAGGGGAAACTTTATTCTAGTCAGTACACAAGCAAGCGAATGGAATGAAGTAATTGGGAAAGATGTCCTATTAGGGTAAATATTTAGGCAAGTAGCCAGGCCCATCCATACCTACCTACAATCTATAAAATCTGTAAAATGTACTTCTTGAAGGATCACGTGATACCTCATAATTGTATTTTCCTTAACTGAGAGACCTAAACCATCCTAATTATTCATATTTACACACGTAGTCAATGATTTTTCACGATTTTGGTCTTTTTTTGTCAAGTCTGTAAATTACACTAAACCTGTTCTGTAAAATATACATTTATACAAGTAGTGATCATACTATTATGTCTCTTTAATAATATTCGCATTTTTTATATGATCGTTTTTGCTATATTGGACATATTTTGTGCCTGGTCTGGAAATTACAAAGAATCTGGTCCGTAAAATGTACTTCTTGAAGGATCACGTGATACCTCATAATTTATTTTTAAACTAAGTGGTATTTTAAGTAGCCTAGTTATGCATTAGCGCGTGTTTTATTGACGATTTCCTGTTATATTCCTAAAATTTATGACCATATTTGGTAATGTAATTTTGCGCATGCGCAATAGCATTTGGTAAAATATACGAAGTAATCATATAGTACTTATCTTTCTCTGTATTTCTACCAAATTTTAGCCCAAATTGATAATTTTTTAGCGAACTATGCTGATCTGCATCATTCCATCATTTTTGCCTTTTTCAGAGCACCAAAAAACGCCTATTGGGGCCGAAAATATTGCCAGTGTTTATTATGGAGGAATGCGCAGGAAATTGTCTAATTTTTTACTCCAATTAGGTATCTTCAAATCTTCATAACTTTGGAACGAAAAATGTTAGAAGGGTGAGTGACCCCTCTTTGGAAAGCACAATAATAGCTCTTTTACGTTAACATATAAGCTAAGCAAACAACGACGTTGTTAAAAATAGCCTGAACAGCCTATATTGATTGTCTTGTGAAGCTAAACAACACGTATAATATACGCAAACAACCTCGCGAATAAAGTTTACAAAAAGCTGTCTATCAAATTGTGATTTCTGTTACGAAGTTAGACACGACATATTTTGCTATTCAGATAGGCAATAATATTTGTTACGCACTACGCAGTTATTTTTCAAAATTGATTTGTGAGATCTTCTTGAACGGAAAATTCCTCGAAATTTAAATTTTCGTTGGGTCAGTCTGGGGTAAATTGACTGGCAGGAAGAAGAAAGACCACAAGCCCCACCTAAAATTTGCGAACCCCCCCCCCAAAAAAAAAAAAAAAAAAAAAAAAAAACGGGGTATAAGAAAGTCACTCAGTGAGAAAGAGCAAATTAAAAAAAAAAATATACGATCTTAATTGTTCGAAAAAAGAAATAGCTGCAGTTAAAAAAATATATTACCAGAACTGTCACAAACAGCAAACTTCGATAAAAAGAATCCTGTGCACTTATGGCGCGGAGAAAAATAACAAGCAGGGAATCGGAGAATTTACGTTTTTTTGGAGTGTTTCCGAAATCATATTTCTCTACGTTGGCGTGTCATTAGCGTAGCGAAAAGAATTTCGTTCTCGTCATTATTTATATATGGTGGAGCGTCTTCGTTTTTCTCTTACGTATTGTTTGTTGTGGAAATTTTATTTTTCGCAGACTACTTTCCAGGCATTTGGGGAGACCTTAATTCTGCCTATATTCACTTTTGAAAACTTTGGTGGAAACACCTTTACTCTACCAGTCAGTCAAATAAAGCTTTTGAACACTTATCTTATCTTTTTAAAAAATTAACAAGATGCAGGCGCTGCATAAACTATCTCGCTATTAAAAATGCACAACTATGAAACATCCACAATGCGACCCAATTCTACAATTTCTGCTAACAAAAATACAGCCTATCATTCATGGTTAAAAGTCGCGCGATTGAAACGTTTATGGTCTTAAACGGCATTTAGGTGACAAAAAATCAAAATTTTAATGTCACCATTATGTTCGGCATACATTTTTTGTTAACTTTGCCAAATTTTGTCTAAAATAAAGTAGTTTTAATTTTTGGACCAATTTTGGCCTAAAATGACATTTAGGTGACAAAAATCAAAATTATGATGTCACTATTATGTTCAGCATACTTTTTTTGTTAACTGTGCCAAATTTTGTCGAAAAAAAATACCAATTTTGGCCTGAAACGTCATTTAGATGACTTCCAAGTACTTAGAGAGTTTAGGTACGAAGTTTAAATCTGTGACGTTCAATTGACCATTTGGGACATTTAGTTAGTTACGAGTTGGAAACCTATCCTCGCAGGCGAGATAGTTAAAAGAAAAAAAAAAGAAAAAATAGTTACTAAGATGAGATTCGAACACACGACTACTTTCCGTGTCGGTGCTCAGAGAGGCAAAAATTTCCATTCTGGTAGGACACATTTGCGTTTTAATACAAGCTCACGAGCTTGTAACAAGGCAAAGCTTATTCTGATTAAAAAACAATTAGACAAGTAGCGAAACCTATCAATTCATCATTAAAAAAAGTATTTTGGGGAATAACCTTACGCAATATCGCTATCGCGAAAGGTGAAGTATTAAATCTCTTGGTCGGCCAATTCGAGAAAAGACTTTATTCCACTCAGAAAACGAGAGTGTGAGACCCATCCATACATCATTTGAAATGAGAATTTTGGAAGTTGCCTTTCACGCTGAATAAAATGTTAGATATCCATCCATACACTACTAAAAAGGAGATTTAGCTAGTAAGCGAATCAAAAGCGAAACTTTATTCTACACCACAAAGAAGCAATCAAGAAGAAGACCCTACCAGATATGTCTAAAAACACTTCATTCCACTCAGATAACAAGCACGCGCGATAATATCAGATGTCCTAGCATGTGAATTCACGGGAAGACTTTATTCCACTCAGTAAGAAGCAGGAACAAGGGAGACCGATCCAAACCACCATACAATATTAAAAGGATATTTTGCAAAATACCTTCAGGCGGAAAAACATACAGCATGTCCTAGCAGACCTGTGTATACAAAATTAGTTCTACTCAGTAAACAACCAAGCAAATGAGAGATCCATCCATGCCTTATAAAAATAGAGATTTTATCAATATACATGCATCATTTGAAAAACGCATTTTTTGAACTTACCCTTCGCGCGAATTAAAATATTTAGCACGCCAACCTTAGATGTTCTAACAGCTCAATTCACGGAATACTTTATTCAACGCAGTAAGAATGGAGGAATGTGGGACACCTATCCATACATCTATCAAAAGAGAGATATTGAAACAAGCAGTAGATTTGAATAACTATCCATACACAAATAAAAACGATATTTTAGAAAAATACTTATGTGTGTCATATGTTTTTTTTGCTGTTTATAGGAAGCAGTGTAATGTGATTTTGAACTTACAATATTTTTAAAACTAAAACCTTATGACAAAAATGATAAAAATGTATATGGACTTTTTTTGTTCGTAGCTGTTAGAAAAACTATTCGGAGGAACATAGTTATTAATATAGTGTAACTAGCTAAATAAAATTGAGTTATGACTGCATCTTTCACGTTTTACCGGCAATGTTACTTGTCCACATTTATAGCGACGATATGGTTGCTACGAAGTTAAGTTATATTGTGCTGTACAAGGCCCGTTCTTAAGGCTCTCTAGCCATTGAACGCTACGACTTTCTCATAATAACCGGTTGAAAATAGCTATTAGTTAATAATAGTATGAATAGAATTTGATTTAGCTAATATTGGGTGTATTTCGACTCCTAAAAAGAAATAGTACTCTAGCATTTTTTTGCAAAACAGTAAAATTTGTTGAGTTATTTTTAAAAGGTTTTAGTAATTCTAATAGACTAAGGCAGTTCACAAGATAGTTAGCGTATTGCTCTGAATAGACCCGTCATCAATGCTCCATCCATACTACACGAAGGTAGCATAGAAGCACACAGTATGTTACAAAAAAAAAATTTATGGTCATTTCCTTTTTTGAACATTATATTTAATTAAAACGTATATACAGTTGACTCTCTCTAATCCGAATCTCTATTATCCGAAACTTTCTATAATCCGAACAAATTAAAAGTCACCGTCAATTTTCCTTAAGAAACTCTCATAAGTTACTTTCTACTATCCGAATCTCTTTAATCCGAAAAAAAATTATCCCCCTTGAGATTCGGATTAGAGAGAGTCAACTGTACATGCATTGCAATAAAATAATTTGTTGGTCTGTTTCTATACCGAAATATCGCCGCTTTATTAAAAGAAAAATGCTATTCTGGTGATGTCGACATAAGTATGATATATAAAGGTAGCAGAACTACTTTAGGATCCACTGACAGAGATGCGACAAGGTTAGATGAAAAGACTGAACGACTTCCTCGAACACATATGCATATAGACTTGATAAGCGCAAAACAAATGTTACGTCTTATCCATGCTGAAATTTTTGAAAAATGATGTTTACGCTTTTCAGAAATCATTTCGGAAAGCCGAGTATAGAACTTTCGACACACGCGACCCATTCCGCCACACACGGATATCGCTAGTGGCGTTAAAGTTTCATGCTCTACTTGCAAAATAAGTTTATTGTAATTTTTCTTTTTTTTCCTTTTTATTTACATCATATGCTTTTGGTAGCACACCTTAGCATCTAAAAATGCCATTTGACCAGTGTTCCAAAAACCTCTTGTGCATACGTAACTCTCGATTCCTGAGAAACATTCGCTGTCCACTCGTTGAATGGCTCACCAGGTAACTGTTGTAAACACGGTTCAATACGTACATCATGACAAACCTCTTTTAGTTACAACCCCGTGACATTACGGATTTCATTGTCTAAGCGAAACGAAGCCACATTTTTTGCATGACAAAGCATGATCAATTGTGAACTTGAAATTCGAATCAGAGCCCAGAAGCATAGCTTGTTAATTGTGTATCCCTCGTTCCTTGAAGGTAGTCAGTCAACTAGATACACTGCTTCCTGGTTGATATCGTTCAGTCTGATTTCCTGCTTACTCATTTCATTTCTGACATGATCGAGAATGACACTAATCTTAGCAATTTATTTTGTTTGATTGGTTTTTCTTTTGTTTCAATTCTGGATCTTCTTCATATTGTCGAGTCTGTTGTTTTATTTGTTTACCAAGATATTCAGTTATTTGTGATAAGTTTTAGAATATTGGTATCTCAAGACCACCAAGTTTAATCCTGAGTGACAGCAGTTGTCTCTCGTTTTTGTTTACTTTAATACCTCCCGTCAGTGCTGGTATTAATTCGAATTCAATAACTACGAGTACTTCTTCCAATAATTATATATGTGTGGTATGTTCGCATACAGTACGTTAATTTATGCTTGTAGCCAGCCACTGATAAAACAACTTTATGCCCCTTGCGACTCTGTTTTAGCAATTTTACTCAGCATCTTTAATTCATTAATCCAATCTTCTACCTTATCCAAAACATATCCACCTTTGAAGCTTCTAGAACCAATTACATTATTACATTATTACCAATTACATGTTACAAACTGCGGTGTGATAAATTAGTTTCCCCAAAAAATTATTTTTTAAATAAATTTTACTTATTGGATTTGATTTTCACATGGCAACTAGTTATAGCTCAGCAAAACCTGAATAACTGAACGTATATCCCGAGTAAATTAAAAAATTTCCTACTTTCTTTTCTTTTCTTTTCTTGTAGTTACCTCTTTTCTTGAAACTTTTGTTTGTAAAAATTTTTGAATTCATTTGCATTATTGTTTGTTGCAGTATGAGACTAATTACTGCACACCATGTTGTTCTTCCATTTGAACTACCACCTTTTAAAGATGGATTGGATTCGAACCAATAACTTTCATGGTTTTACAACAATGGAAATATTTTTTAAATAACATAACATAGAAATACAAAAACACAAACCTAATTTTGTTAATAGAAAACTTCCTTATCCCACTCTTCCAAGAATCTTTATCACCAAAGTTATTTTGGGTTTTACCTGCATTAGAAATATAAAAAAAACGGTAAAGAAGCAAAAATCAAACCACACTGCCATTACCACAAAAATTGATTAACATAAAAAGCAAAGTATAAATTAGAACAGAAAAATCCCAAGAAGAGTTATGAACAAAAAAACATTGTGCATCATCATTAAATTAAAACAACAGAAATTTACCTAGTTTTTAAAATCATTACACTGTAAAACTAATTCCACCACTCCACGATTTTGTTTTAATATAAAAGGTGGTAATAAATTGAAACATGGCGTAAAATTTTCAGAAATTGGGTGTTGCTTGTTCAATTTTTCAGCATAAGTCGCAATAAAGCCTTGAGGTAGGAAATTAGCTGACTGAAGAGAGGGATATACTTCAACTTAGCGGTATTCCAACTGGCAATATTACCTGTACATATAATATGTCCGTCCTGAAAGTCAATATACTGAATAAAAATTTGACTACTTATTTGAATAATTATGGTATCAAGTTAGAAGTATCTCTACACTGTCTCAATTTAACAAGGATTGTCCAGATATCAGACATGTCTAGCCTAGTTAACTAAGTTTTCTTTGAGATATTAAAATTGAGTTTTTTATATATAATAATTTTTCAGTGCAAACCCGAATTAAAATCAACCAATAAGCATAAAGCCAGCATGGCCACATCTAACATTAAAGAAGAAAAGATAGAAGAACAATAGAATTTCTTGCCTTAAAGTATTCACAAATTTCTTTCATACAAGACAAAAAATATCTTCTGAGCAATTGTATTTCAAGTGGCAAAACTGGTATTTTATTTAATAAAGCATGTGAACATAGATGTCAAAGATAAATGTATCATAAAAGTAAAAAATAACTTTTTAAGACAAAGTATTCTTACTACTAAAGTGAGCACACAGCACTATTCGTCTTGCTTTAAAAAATAAGCTTACTTAAAATAATTAGTTAACAAAATTCAATCTAGCTCAGGCTACAGAAAGTTAATTATATGCTTAACTCAGATATCTTTGAAAAGATGACGTACACTGTCTCTTTTTTTCAAAAATAAATACAAATGTGCCAGCTCTTTCAGAACATGTATTCAGTATGGAATTAGCTACATTTCATGTTGGTGGAAATTATATTTAAAAAAAATATTCTCTTTATATAAAAAATCAACCCTGGCCTCCTTTTCCACCACATCAGATTTTAAAAACTAACGTTTTCCTCAAAAAATTATTTTTTTAATTTTTTTATAAAATTATTATTCAGCAGATAACTGAAAAAAATATCAATTTAAACTTTTTAATAGCAAATTTCCACAGTTAATGTATACTATTATTAGCATGGCTTTCCAATGAATGGCTGTATTAAGTATTATGACGTTCAACAGTGTAAGTTATTGTTGCCAGAAATTGTATCCTGGAAAGTATCAATTTTTATATGTAAATTATACCTATTATCATCATTTTCCTCAAAAAGTTATTTTTTGGTCTTATAACAGCAATCACTGAGAATTTACAGAACTAAAAATCTTGTGGTAACATTTTTAAAATTAAAAATCTTGATTTTGTAAACATTATATGCATAAATCCTAACAAATTATAAATTTTTTTAAAATAAATTGGAATGATTATCTGTTTTAAAACATCAATGCACATACATCTTGCCCACGAAAAAAATAATTGTATGGAGCAAAAGATTGAAATGGAACTGGAGTTTAAAAAAGAATGTCTTTTAGTAAGAAACACAATCGTTACGAGAAAATATAACCTGCCGTGAAAAGATAGTCTGTGGCCATGTTGAGGGGCGGATTGACACGGCAAACAAAATAGTAGATGATTGCAGTGAATACAACATGGCACGACATAGCCCTCTCTTTGTCATGTATTCCTGCAGTATATATTTGCTATAGGTTACTTCTACCGACAAAGCAATGTGTTTCGTTAATATATTTAACACTTTTAAACCACTCTATTTGTGTTCTTGTGGCCGAAATACAACCAGAGTTTCCTAATTGAGCCCTAATTTTGTCTCTAAGGAATTGCACTGGATTGCTTTTAAATCCAACTGCATCAAAATTTAAGGTTACAGACTTAGCTTTACCCTTTCTCGTAGCCAAAGTTTAGTTTTAAACAAACGTTTTTTAAACTTATTTGTTGTAGGTGTCGAGGGATTTTTCTCCTCCTGGAGGTCAACGTTATTGCACATGCTCCAAATCCAAAACCAGGTTGTCCACTGAGTTATTCAAGTTTTCCATTCCTAGATGATGTTGGGCGGCTGCAGAAAAAGGCTGTTGAACAGCAAAATCAGGCTTATTAGCAATGCCATTTCCTTAAATGTGTGGCTGAAGCTGAAGCTTTAGCAATATAATTTGTTGATCTACCCGTAACAGCAATTTTGAAGGAATTAGCTGCAAGGATGAGTTTTTTTCTTCCCAAGCTTTAGCCACTGTTGCACTGTGTTTGTTTTGGTCCCATCTTGTGGAAACAGAAAGTGTGGCAGAACCTGTGCTGTTATTAGCTGCAGTCATAGTAAATACAGCTGGTAAAATCCACAAAGTTGTGAGGAGTTCTTGTACGTTTGAAAAACCTTATGAGTGATTACCCATCCTATCTTGATAACTACTATTATCAGCAAAGTATTGTCATACCATCAATGAGTCAAACCTTTTGAGCCATCCAATTATTTTTATAGATATTTTCCGATACCTCAATATTTCAGCTTTCCTTTCAGGCTGCATCCTCTTCCATTTCTGAAAAGACAACCGATAGCCAATGCTATATTGAAAAAAAAGATAAATCATACCAGTCTAAGTAACTATAACCATCTATTCACAGTCAAATTTGAGAAGTGTGTGTGTGTTCTGATCATTTTATTGACAGGAAGCCAGCACTCAATAATCTGCATCCCACTTTGATGATGGGTTATTAGTCTTCTCCACCGTCTAAGAGGGTGTTGGATATGCCATCACGAAGAATAATAACATATAAATCACCACTCAAAAGAAAGACATGCAACCAACAACTGGGAAACCATCATTGTCTACAATAACATCAGTTCCGTGTCTCTCTAAGCAAAATCTGCAAAACAACCTAATGTCTGAGTGGATTCTTCCACGGGCCTTATCAACTAGTATGTAGTAATTCAAAATGTTGTGTGTATCGTAATCATTGAGATTTACTTTTAAAATTTCAGAATATAGGTTTATACTTCAAGTTTAAGGTTTGTGTAAAGGAGGAAATCTTGAGGTTACTTGTGGCGCCGTAGATTAGTGGTTATAGCTCTCGTACTCTGTGCGGGAGACCGGGGTTCGATTCCTCTTGACCGCGATTCAACATGGGCGAGTGAATGTTACCATAGCCCCGGGTTAACCCAAGCCATGTGAGGGAAATTGGGGAGATGAGTTTTCTAGTATAGCGCGGGCCCTAATTGGGTCTGCGTAGCTCAAAATGAGCATTAAATACTCTAGGACTCTCCATCTAAGCCATGGCCCCTCCTGGAAATAATAGACAGGGTATATCCCTCGATATTTGTGAGGCTAGCCATGTAAAATATGCACATCTATCTATCTATCTACTTAGCTTCTTGTTTTACTTAATTGGTTACCAGAAGTTCAGAATAAAAGAAGTCATGATAGTTTTATCTTGAATGAAGTTTATTAAAAAATACACTGAAGTTTATTCAAAAGAAATACCACAGCCCATTTATCTTTTATCATTCTGCACAGTGGGTGTTCTTTTTAACTTACTAATTACAGGCTTTTTATTAGTAGCTACCTAACATTGGCTTTATAGTAAAAATAAATATACAGCTACTTTACCACCGAAAGCATCAATACAAGCTGGAATTCAAAATTGACAGTTTTTTACGCATTTCAAGCCTTCAAAGAGGGGAAACACTTTGAACGATAGCTGGCATCTTAATTACATAATCATTAATAAACAAATACTGACCGGTTTTGATAACGTAGTGTGAAATTACAAAGCCCGAGCTCAAAAGTACAGACCAAGCTTGTGAGGTCTGTGCCCTGACAAATGGCTTTGTATTTTACAGGACAGGATCAAAACCGGTCAGTAGCCATTTTATAGCCGAAATCTATTCTCATCTTTGAAACAACAATCAAATTTTGCACATGATTAGATGGAATACCAATGGCAAATTTTCCTCCACAACTACTTAAATTACAATGTATATATATACAGTTCAAATTTCGAAGGGAGAAGAAAACGTTCGAAATTACGTTAAAAACGAACCAACCAAAAAGGGTATTTGTTTCAGTTATTTTAAACCGACTTACCCTTCCAAACATTCCAAGTCAGCTCTTCGTCTGAATCAAATGTCGTTTCACATGTTACGCAGAAGCAAATTGTATATTCAGCAGTGGCTTTTACTTCTACTTTTTGCTCATGAGCAATCAGAGCTCTTGCAGTCAACGTTCCATGTGATCCAGATGTTGGAAGCCCACGCTGGGAAAGGAAAAATTGAAGTTCAGCTTTAGAAAGTTCTAAAAAATTCTGCAAACATTCAATATCTTCAGCCGAAGCCATCACCCTCGCTTGATTTAACTTTTTAGCTTTTTTAATTATCGTTTTTTGTGTAAAATATATAAGAATTGATTAAAATTTAACTTGTATAAACAGGAAAACCACACCACCACATAAACTTCACATCACTGCTAGCTGCGCTGTTGTATTTTGTCATAGTGATTACCCAGAATGCTTTGCGCAACCGTGAAAGATCTATTAGTCTACCGTAAATGATCGATTAAGCCCCCGGGGGCTTATTTGTCAAAATGGGTTTTAGGGGAGGGGGCTTATTCGGGAGGGGGGGGGGGGGGTAAATGGGAGGGGGGCTTATAAAATTATGCAAAAATCTAGTGTGCTAAAAAATAAAAACAACGATTTCAATAAACACAACATATCTTTCTAAAAGTATAATAAAAACGAACACTAATCGATCTCAATAATATCACTATTGCCTTCTTCGTCCTCGTCTACGATCGTCTCTAAGGGAGCCGCATCAATCATTTCCTCGGCATCTGGGATAAATGGGTTGTCTTCCGTCTCGTTTACCAGTTGTATTTGTTCATTGAGCATTGCAAGACCAGCCTGACAGGGTATTTCGAACTCGTTGGGTGAGCGCAGAAGAACACAACATGTGAAATTGAAAAGGAATATTTAGGCGGGTCTGCTAAATTTGCTTCTTTGTATGTGACATTATGATGAACACTGGCGAATCGCCCTTTATGCCTTGTTTATCTACCAACTACACTTGATTTACTGATAAAAAGCTCTTTGTAGGATGTAAACATTCCAGATTTAATTTCGTTTCACACAGTGTAAGACTACCAAGCATTGCGTTTGGACATTTAAACCACATTGAAAAGGCTTCATTTAATTTTTGTATGAAGTCTGTTGTAGTGTTTTCGCAAATGCCAAACACGGTAGAGCAATTTTTAGAGTCACAGTTTCTGCACTTGCAAATTATGAAGTATGGATGACATTACAGACCGATTGTTCAAGTTCCAGCTTAAAAGAACTGAAATTTCAACTGTTCTTCCGTAAAACCACAACCAGACATTCAACAATCAAGAGCAAAATTAATATGCCCAAAGTAACTTGTGAGGAATTGACGATTGATGTATAAATACTAGCGTAATAGTGACCACTCGGATTCACTCATGGTATTTAGGACATACATTGCTTGTAATGTATTCTGTAAGGCTCAAATAAACGGATCATGTCTCGTTGGGTGAGCGCAGTAAAACACAAGATGTGAAATTGAAAAGGAATATTTAGGCGTGTCTGCTAAATTTGTTTCTTTGTTTCTGATATTATGATGAACACCGGCGAATAGGCCTTCATGCCTTGTTTATCTACCAACTACAATTGATGTAGTGATAAGAATCTCTTTGTGGGAAGATGTCCAGATATTTTTTCGTTTGTATATAGTGCGAGACCATTATGGCGATGTTAGTCATTTGAACGCCGATTTCGCCAGTTCACTTTGACTGAAAAGTTAGAATATTTTTTGAAACTATTTGTATGAAGCTTAACTGCTGTAAGCCACTGCGTTTTTTAACCATAGTTTTGGCTCTGTGAATAATTATTTTTCTTGTAAATAGAGTTTGTATAGTGATGAATTGTAATTGGCTTTTTAGTCACATTCTAAATGTGGATGCCTATGTTGCGTAGCACTAGAAAAAGACGCCGTACCACACCCTACTACAGGCTACTACACTCTACTAGAGAGAAATACGCTTTACTACAGAGAAATACGCTCTACTACAAGCTACTACACTCTACTACAGGCTACTACACTCTACTACAGAGAAATACGCTCTACTACAGAGAAATACTTTCTACTACGCTCTACTACAGGCTACTACACTCTACTACAAGCTACTACACTCTACTACAGGCTACTACACTCTACTACAGAGAAATACGTTTTACTACAGAGAAATACGCTCTACTACAGAGAAAAACTTTCTACTAGGCTCTACTACGCTCTACTACAGGCTACTACACTCTACTACAAGCTACTACACTCTACTACAGGCTACTACGCTCTACTACAGAGAAATACGCTCTACTACAGAGAAATACGCTCTACTACGTTCTACTACAGGCTACTACACTCTACTACAGGCTACTACACTCTAATACAGAGAAATACGCTCTACTACAGAGAAATACTTTCTACTACGCTCTACTACAGGCTACTACACTCTACTACAAGCTACTACACTCTACTACAGGCTACTACACTCTACTACAGAGAAATACGTTTTACTACAGAGAAATACGCTCTACTACAGGCTACTACACTCTACTACAAGCTACTACACTCTACTACAGGCTACTACACTCTACTACAGAGAAATACGCTTTACTACAGAAAAATACGCTCTACTACGCTCTACTACAGGCTACTACAAGCTACTACACTCTACTACAGAGAAATACGCTCTACTACAGAGAAATACGCTCTACTACGCTCTACTACAGGCTACTACACTCTACTACAAGCTACTACACTCTACTACAGGCTACTACGTTCTACTACAGAGAAATACACTCTACTACAGAGAAATACTTTCTACTACGCTCTACTACGCTCTACTACAGGCTACTACACTCTACTACAAGCTACTACACTCTACTACAGGCTACTACGCTCTACTACAGAGAAATACGCTCTACTACAGAGAAATACGCTCTACTACGCTCTACTACAAGCTACTACACTCTACTACAGGCTACTACACTCTACTACAGAGAAATACGCTCTACTACAGAGAAATACGCTCTACTACGCTCTACTACAGGCTACTACACTCTACTACAGAGAAATACGCTCTACTACAGAGAAATACTTTCTACTACGCTCTACTACGCTCTACTACAGGCTACTACACTCTACTACAAGCTACTACACTTTACTACAGGCTACTACACTCTACTACAAGCTACTACACTCTACTACAGGCTACTACACTCTACTACAGAGAAATACGCTCTACTACAGAGAAATACGCTCTACTACGTTCTACTACACTCTACTACAAGCTACTACACTCTACTACAGGCTACTACGCTCTACTACAGAAAAATACGCTCTACTACAGAGAAATACGCTCTACTACGTTCTACTACAGGCTACTACACTCTACTACAAGCTACTACACTCTACTACAGGCTACTACACTCTACTATAGAGAAATACGCTCTACTACGCTCTACTACAGGCTACTACACTCTACTACAGGCTACTACACTCTACTACAAAGAAATACGCTCTACTACGGCCTGCTACAGGAAATAACGTACTGCTACACATGGCTACGAATAATTACGCTTTACTACATTGTACTACAAGAAAGGGCTTGCTACACTCGACAACAGACATTGATGAGCCTCACTACAATGTGCTACATGGAGAATAGGAAATCATTATCTCCACAAGGGTTGGGAACGTACATAGGTCTAACGCATGTTGAATACGTTATCTCCTTCATATTCAGGAAGTAATACGTGGACGACTTACCGAAATAACATGCCGGGTCCGATGATCAAGTTTAGGCTTACGTTGGTTAATGACCTCTTGATACGCGGGAAGAAGATTTAACGTTATAATTTCCGGACGGCCCAAGGATACTACTCCATTTTTTCTTTTACAAATACACTGAGGGAGAAATTATTAGCTTAGTTTACTGTACTGCAAAACCCAAAGCTTTGCGCTGGTGTATTCTTGCATTAATGCATTATAATGCGTTTATAATCGCTCTTTCAGTTTTTACTAAATGCCTCTCTCTCTCCGTAAACGTCTCAGGGAGGAGGGATGCTTTATTAACACATTTTTTTGATTTTACTCTGAACAAAAACAAAATATTAAATTACAAAAATTATTACTGGAGGGGAAGCCAATTTCGGATTGGGAGGACTGCAACCTGGTTGCCAGGGCATTATTTTGCCTTTTTTCGTATTAATAACTTAGGGGCCACGAGACCCTGGGGACGAGGTAGGGAGGACTGCAGTAAATTCCCTATCATAATCATCCGCTACGCTTATTTAAATTTTTAACCTTCTCTTCCAATTGAAGAGCGACGAGTTTGTTTTCATATGAAAATCATACATTATATAGCTATCTAAAAATTTCTCAACATCGTCCCCCAGGGCTTTTTATAGAAGAAGTCCTAGGGTCTAGGTGGACATCAGATGATCATGCTTATACACTCGTAGATAACTCCGTTTAGAAAATTAGGTTCGCATATCTGTCCAAAAGATAAAACCTAAATAAATAACAGAGAAAAAAGTGAGAAAGAGAATATGAGAAATTTATTTCGTTACCAAATTGAAAGCATGTGTCAATTCGTAATAATAGAATTGATTGTCAGTGTAGAACAGGTCTTAAATATAACATTGGTTGTCACGTGATTTTCTAGCAAAAGGGCGGATTACGTACCAAGCATCAAATCTGTCATCCAACACTAGTCCAGTCTTCAAATTTCACAACGCCACGAATTTCATTCAAGTATGGTTGACGTGTAAGATCAAAACTTTTTACTACATATACTGATAAAAACCAAATGTGATAAACGGCCGCATTTAACAAAAATCAAAAACCAAAATTAAAAAAGGAACACAAAATTTTGGTTACTTAAATTTTTGTATCTAACAAATGTTGCGTACTTGAGACGACTAAATTTACGTCTTTCGCTTGCTCTGTTAGAGGCTAGTTGCACCAATGGAAACTTATAACATCTGTTTTTATTTAAGATATTTGTCGTATGAAACTTGCAGGTCTTATCACAAAAAACGTCTCATAAAAAATTGCCTGTGTTTACAAATTCCTGTTCTTTATCGTTTTCCTTTTCAATTTACTTTCTTTTGGTTGGCTGCAGCCTCGTCCCCAGAGCACCTTGTATCTTTTCTGATTTCTAATATACATAAACAAAAAGGCGCTGTGTTGGGTTGGCTGTTGCTTACAAATAGATTCGTTTTTGGAACAATTTAAGCCTGTGTTGCTTATAAAAGCGTGCATTCTCATACAAGTAGCGCTTCTTAAATAGCTTTGTTTTGACTTTTCTCTTCCATGTAAATACTTGCGACCTCGTTAAAACCAATTTCGTTTCCAGAGGGCTACTTTTTCCGTTCCTTATATATGGCTTGACCGTCGCAGCGAAAAGGAGAAAAAAGCTCCGGGGACGAGGTTGTCCTAAAATGTATCTGCTAAATATTTTCAAGATATATGAAAGACAGCCCTGTGTAATGTGAGCGTATGTAAAAAAATAAAAATAAATTGACGTATTTACCTTTTGTTGATGATGTATCGTGCGCAGTGTCAATGACACGGATCAGTAGCCATCATAAGATTACACGAAGGACATAAAGAAGGGGACTTGTCAATTTCTTGTTTTTTATCTTTCTTATTTTTAATTCCACATTTATAAAATCCGACAATCAAAGCAAACAATATTCTTGAGGGTAGGTTCTATTTGATTTTATCTAATTCTGAATTTTAGCCAGGAAAGCAAGTGTCTGACCAAAATGTGAAGAGATCGGAAATCAGATTGGGCGAAAAGGTTGCCTGGATATCAGTTGGCGGCTAGTATTCCTTTTCACTTGGATAATTTGGGGTAAATATTGACAATCTAGGGTCTCAATTTTTTATCTGGAAGAAAACAAATATGTATGTTTAGATAATTTGTTGAGAATTTTACACGTGACCATGCATTGTTAGCAAAGTTTAAAAGGAAATGGTTGCCGTTTCTCCAAAGGGAGTATTTTTTTGCCATCGTATTACAAATTCGCAAATTCTTTGTTAAATCAGTAACGAAGAATTCTACTAACTCTTTTACTTTAGCTGATTTTTTATTTGTTGTTTTCTGACATATTTTAGAGCCGAATTTTTACTGTATTTCATGTCCCTTTATGTAAAACTTATATACAAACACTTATAGGCAATTCCAACAGTTTTTTGGTCCTTTCTCAATGAGATGAATTTCACTCTGGCTTTTTAAAACTTTCTGACTGCTCTGTTGCCTTAATATTTTTTTCAACGTAAAAGAATGTTTTTGTTTTTTCAGACATGAAGTACTTGCTGGTTGGCGCTAGTCTTATGGTTATTTTGTTGGCTTTGTTGACAGAAGCCAATCAGAATCGTGAATTGATCTCCATGTTTAACCCGATATCATGTAAAAGATACACGGAAAGCCCGAAGAAGAATTGTACCTGTTTTCGCGCCAAACTTTCTTCAGCTTATGACATGTGCTCTTTAAATGGAATCATTGTTGCGTATAAAACCCGCTCTACCACTGGAGAACATAAGTGGTTTGTCCCGCCGTTCAACTTCCTGATAAAAAATCGGAAACTTTATTATCGAAGATGCCAAAAAAAGGAAAGTGTATCTCTCCATCGCTTGTGGACATATTTCTACAGTCACTGGCATAAACATGTTTTTTGTAAAATTAAATCAAAAGAAATTCGAAATGGAACATTGCATTAAAAGTTTTTATAAGTCATTGAATGCAGTAAACTTTATGAAAACGACTTTCAACTTTACCCCCGGATATTTACCTTAAAATAAAACTTTGTCCCCAGAGTTTCCCTTGGCTTCTTAATATCGAATTAAAAAAAGAGCAGTGGGGTGGGGGGGGGGGGGTTTCTTTGTTTGTTTAATGAAGCTGTTTTCTTAAATTAGAATTAGAATAGTTTCAAATCGAAACATCGTACTTCAAATTCCCGTTTAAAACTTTCCCTGTCATCATAGTCATACAAATATGCTATCATGGAATCCAATCATCAATCGGGGGTCGCGTTAAATATAAAGCCAAACAATCGCGCAGACTCAAAAGACAAATTGCCTTCTTGCTACTAGCATTGGCGCCAAAAAGTATATTGCGTGAAATAACACATAAATTAATATGCGCGTATATACAGTAGACTCCCGGTTATTCGAACCTGCACTTATTCAAATAATTCGGTTATTCGAAGTGAGATGGCGTTCCCCTTGGATCTGCTTACCCAACTCAGGCAAAAACACTCTCGGTTATTCGAACTTCAGTTATTCGAATAATTCGGTTATTCGAAGTGATTTTTATTCCCCTTGGGGCCAATTATAGGCTAAGTCACCCTCAGTTATTCGAATTTTTCTTATTGGGAGATCGTCGAGTGAGAACACTACATCGATAGTAAAAAACAATGTAGCATTAAAGATTTTTTTAAGAGTTGAACTCCTTGTATTTACTAGATACATTTTCTTTATAACTTTCATATTTTAAAACCTGTTAACAATTTGTTCAAATTTATTCTTTCTTCAAAAAGTAAAAATTCTTTGTGTTTACACGCTCAACTGAACCACAATGCCTCAATTACTTAAGAAAAGTCCATCCCATTAAGGTTAAGTTGAAAATCTGGCGGGAAAACGAATTTTTCAGTTATTCGAACTCCCGGTTATTCGAAGTAAATTCTTATCCCCCTTGAGGCTTCGAATAACCGGGAGTCTACTGTATACACTTATTTTTCAAGAAACAAAACTGATTTTTGGAAGTGATTATTATTGTCTGTATATCTAAAAATTATGTTATGTAACAAACGACACGTTCTTTTACACTTGTATTTATTGCCACGCACCCGATTAAATTCCCTTCTGTTATCGGATTAGTAAAACTGGTTATTCGTAGGTAACGGACGCAGCAACTTATTAACTCTTGTTTGCTGTCAGCAGCAGAAATTCTGGAACCCAATCACAATATTCTTTTTTACTTAACTGTATTATTCATTTTACTTATATTCATAAATTAGTGAAAAAAAAACTTTTTATAAATCACAGCTTCAAAAATCTGACACTTTCCTGACTATCGAAGTATTTTTCCCTAGCATGTTGTCCCCAAATTAGTCAAAAATTAGTCATCACACGAATTATGGATTAGATAAGAAAACAACAACGCATCAAATCGTCAAATAATATATCTTCGTCTAAAAACCTCACAGCCGTTTTTAAGTGTATATAAAAAATAAAAGCAAACACTATCCACTACTACAGACACACACCAACACACACAAAAAAAACTAAATTTTAGCTTACAAACAGAACTCCAAACTTCGGAAAAAGAAGAAGAAACATATAAAAAACATATCGGGACTACAAGACATTGTGAAGCGTCACTCGAGGTGAATTGCTTGAAGCCTCAAAATACATTGAAAGCATGTAGTCGCTGATATACATATTGTTTTTTTTAAATAAATTTGTTGGAGAAGAACAGTTTTCGCTGAGAAAACACAGTGTGATGACTAAAAACAAACGGAAATAAACAAAAAAATTCTGATAGATTTTTTTTCTTGTTTTTTTGTCATTTTCTAAACATGATCAGTAGACACGACATTACAGATAGATTAATAGGGATATTTTTGGAATATTTACATTAAGGGACTAAATATAGACAACTTTGGGAGATAAATAAACTAAAAAAAAACAGAGGAAATAAACACGAAAGAAATGAAAACAAAGAAGATCTTTTCATGGCTTTAGGGAAGGATTAACCAGACACACCAAAATTTATTTCTTCTTCTTCTTCTTCATTTGTGAAAGTCCACAAATACTTGCATTAGTTTATCATTTCTTCTTTGAATACAAACGCATTTCTCTTTCGTTTTCCCATTGTTTAAAATCAACACGCTGTAAGAATTCTTGACGATCCAAATACCTGATAAAAAGGGATAATAAAATCGGGTTATTCAAAAAAGCATTCGTAAATGAAGCCCGTTAGCTACCGGAAAATCGGCTTTCCACAAAACAGCATTCGTAAATGAAGTCCGCTAGCTACCGGAAAATCGGGTTTCCTCAAAACGGCATTTGTAAATAAAGAACGCTAGCTACCGGAAAATCGGGTTTCCTCAAAACGGCATTTGTAAATAAAGAACGCTAGCCACCGGAAAATCGGGTTTCCTCAAAACGGCATTTGTAAATAAATAACGCTAGCTACCGGAAAATCGGATTATTTAAAACAGCATACGTGAATAAAGTCCGTTAGCTACTGGAAAGTCGGTTTAGTTCATTTCATAAGTACAGTATATTCCCGATATCTTGAAAATTTGATAACTGAAACAATTTCTTTGGTTTCTGTAAGTTTCAGTTTGGGATTATACTGTATAATAAAAAAATTAAAAAAATCAGTTATCACTGTACAAACTCACCCCGAATTTCTGTTCGACCTCAGTTCGTCTTCCAATCCCGATTCACTTTTGTAATTGTCCCAGTCGTACTTAGATTTATCCTAAAGAAGAATAAACATATTCAAATTTATTTCTGGTTTTCCGAACGAGTTTTCATTTTAAACGACAAACAAAACGCCGAGTGAGAGAATCATTTGTTCGTTTTGGTTTAAGGACGGTTTCTATTTAAGTCAGTAATTTTCGTGTAACAGTCGTAGAGATAGAAAAGAATTCTACAACATGTTGTGCAACATCTTTTTTGTGTCGATTTGTTGTCCAACACGTGTTTCTAATAAAATCGTAACGGCGATTGATGTACAACTTTTGCGATTGTTGTACAACACGTTTTATGTTATTGGACACCGACCTTTAGGTAGCCTGATTTACAGGACCTTTTTTACAGCACCCGTATATGGTTGCGATGCAGCCTAATTTTGCTGCCCTTCCGCACCCCTCAAAGTTCATGCTAACAGGCGGACAAATCTGCACGAAATACCGATTCGTAGAACACGACTAGCGAAAATTTAAGGGCCGGCGAACCTGTGGATTGTTTCACGGGCTAATGACTTCCGGACTATAAAGCCCAGAAATACTAAACGCATTGGAAAGTTCATTCAGCAGTTTGCGCCAACCATGTGGATAAACTTTTTAAAAAAGCATACTTACTAAAACGCTGATTTTCTTCTTCTTGTCTAGCGCTCCCAACACACTGGACAAACCACCACTTTTCTTCACACTACAAACAAAGCAGTGTGGTTAAACATAAAAGCAGGATGTGATACGCCTGGACTTTTAGCCCGATGTTTTCCCCATGAATTTAAGGGGAAAAAGATCATAATATCTTATACCCTAAGCAAAATAGACTATAATTTATATAACAAAGAACTGGTAAATATAGTTCTTTTATTCATTCTGAACTAAAATCAACATGTTATCAAGAAACGTGATTGACACCAAATATCAACTTGATTTAAAGAGAAAAAAAACTGTTTTGGGTTCCTCTTTCCACTGACTTTTTTACAAAACGCCCATGTCAAGATTTTTTTTAACGATCTCCCTGACTGCCAAGAGACCTGGTTTGACACAAATCCCATTCCCTGTGTTGTTGTTTAACTTTCGTGTGACTTGTTTACGTGAATTTAAGTTCTCATTTTTGCAAATTCGTGTACGTAAGCGTCACACACAAGATAAACACAATTGGAAACCCAATGTTTCAATTCTACGGGGCCTAGCACAGAGTATTGAACACGAGGTAGCATGTTATGCTCTGCTGCGCAAATTAACACAACTGCGTGCCAAAAAGTTACGTGATACGAACACCCGCTACCACACGCAAGCCAGCTCAAAGTGTGGTTTTTACAATGAACAACAGTGGAGTACTTTAGGTGCGAGTGTTTGTACCAAACATAAAACTTTACATGCTCAAATATGTTATTACTGACGATGGGGGGAAACTTTAAGTAATAATGGTATAGACTTCAAATGAAAATTAAAACGACTTTTTGACAAGTTTCACTTACACACTAAAAATGTGTGTCGTCGGCACATTAAAGGGAACCCGAGGTATAAAATGATGTTGAACTTACATTATAGAGCTTAAAAAGTTGGTTAACAAGTCTTTTTTAATTTTTTAAAAAGCTCTTTTCGTTCTTAAGATATTCACATTTAAAGAATTTCAGATTTTTTTATGCTTCATAAATATGATGTCATATTTAAGTAATAACAAACATTTTTTTTCATAAGTAATTTTAGACCTGGTAAGGGATGTGCATTCAAACTTTATCAATACACAGATATTATAAAAGGTGAATTCATTAACATTAATTTTTTTGCCAAAATGACACTTGTTTGATCGTTCCAAGCCTATTAATTTTAATTCCTGATGATCCCATAACTTTAGAACTGCATATCGTTTTGCAATCAAATTTTATAGGCAGGCCTATCAATAAGGGGAGAGCAATTGCTCTTGCTCACGCAAAGGCTCACCCAATTCTGAGAAATAAGAAACAAGCTGAGCCATTAATTGCTCCCCCAATTCCAAAAAAAGGTTTTCTGGCTGAGCAATATCAATTCATCTCACTTAGAAATCAAGGTTCTTTCTTATTATTTACAGTAAAAAAGAATCAAAATATATAAAAAAAGATAAAATAAAATAGATAAAAAAGACTTTGTGATAAAATATGCGTTTATAAACTTATTCTATTTATTCAGATTGCTCGCCCAGTTTAAATTATTGTAACTTTGGGGGAGCGATTTATTGCTCGGGTGTTATTTTCTTATTGATAGGCCTGTATAGGGCCTATACAAGCTTACCCAGAAAATTTTACTGCAAACCAAGTTGCAGATCCCGAGTTATTGGATTTAAATTCCGCACAGAATCGGTAACCTGTAGACAAAAAAGTTGAGACTGTGGCGGTTAACCACATGAACAGGTACTACAACCGGTGAACAACTTACCCTGAAGATAAAATATTACTGACTCCACTCGACGAGGATGGCTTCATTGCGTCAGATTTCTTTGCTGTTCGTTCTTCTCCCGCTTGCTTCGCTTCTTTTGAGCCGACATCAACTTCCTTTGAAATCCTAATTAAAAGTAATGGACATAAAAAACTAAACAAAGCAAGCTATATTTTGTTAATACGTGAAATATTCTTTGTAGAAGGACCCAATTTTTAGTACCAAACTAACTTAAGGTACAAAATCTTCCTGCTTTTTTTCGAAAAAGGTTTGGTCCAAGATTCTTACCAATTTTCCATTAACTATTTTTTGCCTTAACCCTATTCGTGCTGGGGGCGGGGCGGGGGTGCGTGATTTAGCTTCACGTCTATTCAGTTTTTTTTCATCACTTTTTATGGGCTTATAGGTACTTATAGGTACACTTTCATATTTTGTGAGTTTTCCTAACTTTTCTTTAGCCTAAATTTTCCAAAAAGTGTTTCTAATTGTTTTTATAACTTTCAGGTAACTTCTTAGTATTATTATTTGATTGTCTTATTAGTGTGACTAAATACAAAGCAATTATCCAAATATTTTTACCAACTTCAGCAAATTTAATGATGTCATTACCCAAAAATGCTGATATCAGATATTTTCTTTTTGACCAATTTGTAATTTACGGTCTGGGCTTCATGGCTATTAAACAACTCTAGAAATATACCAGCGCAAGCATCCCCATTTACATAAAAGCAGGACTTATTAAAAAAAGAGCAATTTCCTATAACCTGTCCCTCTATCTGATACATAGATGAAGCTTGGTACTCAAATTATTTGTTGACTATACATGCTCACACAGTTGTTGTCGTAACAAAAAGTTTTCGCTGTATATATTAAAAAAAAGTTGCACTGGGAGAATTTCTGTTACTGTTTCCCATAGGTAAATAAAGTTAATACTGAGATAGAAATATAGCTAAAACCTAATATTTAACAGTCCTTTAACATAAATATTGTAGTAAACAATGCAAACTTACTTGATCTCTTCGCCAGCAAAATCATACACCTGAGTAATTTTAACTTTCCCACTTGTACTTGGAATCTAGAATAACACAAAGATATACAGACAAAATGCAAAATTAATATTTTATTTCGCACACATTTCTCATACATTTTTGTGTACTGCAAGTTGCGTTGTTAAAATTATCATTACTCTTCCACAACACAAAATAAAAATTGTTCCGCACACTAAGAGGGCACTTCAACAAACCTTAATTCAAGATGGTAGGTACCTCAATTTTATTAGTCTCTTTCAGCTTGTTTTGAGTAGGTGCATCTGTTTTCGTTTTATCATCTTTTTCACTTGGGGCTGTATTTTTTTTGCTCTCACTTTGAGAATTAGATGAAGCAGGGGGCTTTGTGGTATTACATTCAGTTTTCACAGTTAATTCTGAGTCATCCTTATTTTGATTTTTACTACTTGAACTGTCTTTTAATAAATTTTTCTCATTATCTTTATTATCTTTTGTTTCATTGTTATTTTTAACATCGCTCTTTGAAATTATGTTTGTTTGTTTCTTTATCTTTTCTTGAGCTGTAACATTGCCATCTTTTATTTCATCTGTTTTGTTTTCCCCTTCATTTGAGTCACTTTTACCGCTCTCCATTCCATCCGTCACATTATGTGACGTTTTATTATCAGTCTTATTATTTAGTACTTCTCCGTTTTCTTGTTTACTGTCTTTTGTTATGGTTGTATCATTTTTATCATCAGACTTAACACTTTCAGTGTTCATACTGCCAGAGTCCTTTTCGTCCTTTTTATTGACATCGTTCTTAAAGGAACTCCACAAATCATCAACATGTTTCTTTCGTTCCTCATTTTTCTTCTGGTTCCTGCTGCTTTTGTGTTCATAAACCTCGTCGCTTCCATCTGAATCAAACAATTCTTCTTCATCGTAATATTCTTCGCCGGAAACATCGGCATCAGCATAGGACACAGCCCGAACACTTGTGCTACGTGAACTTCTGAAAAAAATAAAAGTGGAAAAAAATAAATTAGTTATTACATATTGTTAGAAGTTGAGACAATCTGTCATAAATTACAGAAAAAAATATATAATAAAAAATATTGCAGGGTAAATCTTAAAACTTAATTGTTATTTGTTTTAGATAACAAGGATTTATATTATAGAAATACCTTCATGTTTTATTGACACAAGTAAGTTTTTCCAACAAGAAAAATATACAAAAATAATAATTATAAAAAATATAAAATAATAATGAAAAATATTAAATAATTATAAAAAAATAATAATACTTTTTCAGGCCTGGTCAGGAATGGCCTGCGATAGCACACACAAGCCTCCGCATAACGCTTAAATTAATTTTGGCGTGCTCACCTCAACTCTGTCATGTTGTGTTATAAAAATTTTGGCACTTACGAAAACAATGCAGCAATTTTTGATTTTATGTAGAACTAGAAAAACTAATCGGCAAATTAACTACTTATCAGCAATTTATTTTTTCAAACATTTTTTTGCAACATATTTTTAGCATTCTCTTTTATATAACCCCTGATATTAATGTAGTCTGTTAATTTTAGTGCTATATTTAATTCATAAAGTGTGAGTTTTTAAGTTTTAGCCTAGCAAAAACAAAAAAGTAAAATTGCTTTTCTAAATTTTTTTAACTTTTAATGATTTTCATACCACAGAAAACTATTATATTTATAATAAACAAAAACTATAAAATAATATCCAAAAACAAGATAAATAAATATCAACATTCAGCGCAAAACTTTTTTCTTTTTCCACAAGTGGTTATAGACTGTTTTTAATGATGCTGTTAAAGTTTAAAATATTTGTCAAATAAATTCTGGCATTAAATGGTTACAATGCTTCATTCATTGTAGTACGAGGCAACTACACTATAGCAAAAACAATTCCTATTTTGTTGTTATATTACCGCTGAACTTTTGCACGTGTGATTACAGCCTTTACTGTATCGCACATGCGATGTCACCACATTGATATGCTTTTAATTGTTACGTTTATTAGTAGTAGAATTTTTCTGAGCTGCACGCCTTACGCTTTTTTGCATGCTTTAACATATCTTAGCGTGCAATTATCATTGCACACCATAACTAAATTGAAAGAGTGATGTGCAGCATGTGGATGATTTTACTCCTAACCAGGCTTGTTTTTGGTAACTTTTTTTTCGATAAACCCTGGAGCAATAACTTTATCTAAAAACAACTTTCTCCAGCAAGAAAGGTATACAAACAAGCTTTGAAGTATGTACAACACAAAAAATCAACCTTCTCAATGACGACCCTCCACGTCCACGTTTCTCAGGTTTCTCAGTCAATTTAGGCTTTCTCCCTCTTTTTGAGGGACTTTTTGATGGAGACTTTTTTTCTGATGAGGTACTGCGAGTTGACCGGCTTCTTTTATTTGGAGAAGAGCGTGATGATCTTCTTTTTCTTTTTCCATACTCTGGATCAGAATCTGAGTTACCTTAATAACACAACACAATAGTTATAATTTCTACACCACACCATTCCAATATGATTTTTATCAATGATCTGACTTGATTATAAAAAGTGCTAGTAATTATTTTTGATAATACAGCGAAACCTTCTATAACGGACATTCTTTATTGCAGACACTTCTCTAATGACACTTTCCTAGGAACAAATGAAACGCTGGCCAAACTGTCATAACAAAACCTCATGTAGTGGACGTTATATATATAGCAGAAATTCTTTTTAACAGACATTATTTCAAAGAACCAATTTACATTAAACCACCTATACAACTGAACACTCTCTACAGTGGATATAAGCCTGTCAGCCTTTCATATAATACATTCCTTGTAAGAAGTTATTTGAGACAATGTTTTACATTTTGTTTAATTTTTCTTCAATCTTTTTATATTTTATTCTCTTACCCAGATTGTGGTCTATTCAGGGCCATAAAATAAACTGACAGAAATCTGTTTTACTTTGTTAAATTGAAGATACCATTTTAACAATTTATTGTCTTTGGGCTCTATTCTGTACCCAAAATAATGCTTTCAAGTAACAATATTAGTTGTGGTTAGACGCTAATCACCTAACTTTATTTCCGCAAATTATTTCTGCATAAATAACTTAATAAATCCTTTTTTTCTCACTGTTAAAATCAAAACTAAAAGAAACTTCTGCTCAAAAAAGAAACGTTCTATACATAATAATCAAAGTCTGGATAATGGCTTATTAAAAGTTCAGCAGTCTATATAAAGAATATAGACCAAGGTCATAGCAAGTCATTTAATCCCCTGCTAATAACCATAAAAGTAACTTTATAAGGCCTGTTGTTCAAAGGAAACAAAGCAATCGATGGAAACCAGATCACGTCTTTATGCAGTTGAATGTTCAAACACACATTCGATACACATTTCCTTTAAAAATAAACATACAACATTTAAAAACAGAATACTGGTATAAACAATCTTTAATTTTTTGTCATTTGGCTGACAGAGCATTTGCATTAAAATTAAACATAGAAATTTAACATCAAAAACAATGACTTGATATTAAAGATTTTGAAGAACTTTGACTGTAGACTGATTATGTTTACCATGTCAGTTCATTTTACTGTCTTACAGCTTTATTAGACTAACCATGTGATTAGAAATAACCAAAAAATATCATAAAGAATATTTAAAAACAAATGGAGCCCTGGTATCCCACTGAGGTTCAAATCTCCTTGGTGGTTAATTGTCCGGGTTCCTCAGTAAAAACACATCATAATAGTAGAGAACATTGTATTATGAAATAAATTTATACAACATCCTTCGCATTGGAACGCAATTGTATATTTGGGGCATGGATTGGGATGCCAGGCAATAAGATTAAACAATAACAGGCAGGACAGATACATGTGCAGATACAAAACAGCACTAACCCCAGCATATGCACTTAAATGGTATGAGACACTCACAATGACATGTACATCTTGGCTGCACTCCGTTGTGAGTGTCTCCCATGACATATCTCGTTCTTCTCTTCATCATAATGCACTTCAATGGTATGACCCACTCCCAATGACATGCAATCTAGGCTGCACTCCATTGTGAGTGTCTCCCACGGCATTTCATCATAATGCACTTCAATGGTAGGACAAGCTTGAATGTCCCCCACGGCATTAATTTCATCATATGCACTTCAATGGTACGACAAGCTTGAATGTCTCCCACGGCATATCTCATTATTCTCTTGTCATAATGCACTTCAATGGTACGACAAGCTTGAATGTCTACCACGGCATTTCATCATCATTTCATCATAATGCACTTCAATGGAACGACAAGCTTGAATGTCTCCCACGGCATTACATATGCACTTCAATGGTACGACAAGCTTGAATGTCTACCACGGCATATCTCATTATTCTCTTCGTCATAATGCACTTTAATGGTATGACACACTCACAATGACATGTACATCTTGGCTGCACTGCAATTGTGAATGTCTCCCACGGCATTACTTCCTCACATCTCATTATTCTCTTCTATTCTTCAATATAAATAATAATAATATTATAAATTAATAATAGCATACAGTAATAATATCAAGTAATGATATAATCAACAGGCCACACACGTGTATCTGTCCAAATTTTTGGCTGACTTAGGAAGCCCGACATCCCCATCAGTTAAAACACGCAATGTGTAATTAGCCAGGACTCTTGCTCCCACTGCTGGACTAAAACCTTGACAACACTGCTAGCCAAATAGTTGTTCAAGGAAACCGTGCAGCTAGAGCAAGTGTCTCCATCTTTGTTGATGCGTGAGGGATAAGCCAGTTTAAACCAGTCATATACTGAACTCGGCTAACTCTGTCTTTAACAATGGTTGCGGTGACGAACGCTATGTGGTGATGAGGCAATGATACTCCGCATTGGTTGACCAGAGTGACATCACATAAAACAAAAAAAATGTTGTTAGTTTGGCAAACCCTACACAGCATTATGAATAGTATAGGGAGGGCGGGTGGGAATCTTTAGCTCTAACTGGTTGTTTGCAGAGCCAAACTTGAAATGGGTAATATACAGGTATTTATAGGCCTGTCCTAATAAGCGAGGCATCTTAAAGCTGGTAGGCGAGGCAAGTCTACCATCCTGTATTGACCAATATTGTTTCAAGTAAAGTTTCCTTATATGTGATCCTAAGAACATTAGTAAGTACAAGGCAACCGAGACATTACTGCAGTCACCACAATTAACATGAGCTAAATGTTCATTTAGCTCCATTTAATTGTCCGGGTTCCTCAGTAAAAACACATCATAATAGTAGAGAACATTGTATTATGAAATAAATTTATACAACATCCTTCGCATTGGAACGCAATTGTATATTTGGGGCATGGATTGGGATGCCAGGCAATAAGATTAAACAATAACAGGCAGGACAGATACATGTGCAGATACAAAACAGCACTAACCCCAGCATATGCACTTAAATGGTATGAGACACTCACAATGACATGTACATCTTGGCTGCACTCCGTTGTGAGTGTCTCCCATGACATATCTCGTTCTTCTCTTCATCATAATGCACTTCAATGGTATGACCCACTCCCAATGACATGCAATCTAGGCTGCACTCCATTGTGAGTGTCTCCCACGGCATTTCATCATAATGCACTTCAATGGTAGGACAAGCTTGAATGTCCCCCACGGCATTAATTTCATCATATGCACTTCAATGGTACGACAAGCTTGAATGTCTCCCACGGCATATCTCATTATTCTCTTGTCATAATGCACTTCAATGGTACGACAAGCTTGAATGTCTACCACGGCATTTCATCATCATTTCATCATAATGCACTTCAATGGAACGACAAGCTTGAATGTCTCCCACGGCATTACATATGCACTTCAATGGTACGACAAGCTTGAATGTCTACCACGGCATATCTCATTATTCTCTTCGTCATAATGCACTTTAATGGTATGACACACTCACAATGACATGTACATCTTGGCTGCACTGCAATTGTGAATGTCTCCCACGGCATTACTTCCTCACATCTCATTATTCTCTTCTATTCTTCAATATAAATAATAATAATATTATAAATTAATAATAGCATACAGTAATAATATCAAGTAATGATATAATCAACAGGCCACACACGTGTATCTGTCCAAATTTTTGGCTGACTTAGGAAGCCCGACATCCCCAAATTGTCCCCAAATTGGCACAGGCATAACACAGGAAAATCTAAGTATCTTGGTGAGAAAAACTATGTTTCCATATAATCAACAACAATATACGCATAAAGAGCAATACAACTACACAATGTTAATTGTTATAATTTTTATACAAAACGTATATCCCACAACTTGGGCACGTCTTTTAGGTTAGCCATGTTGGAACACCAATTCTTAAGAACTCTGTCTGGGAGATGTATATATCGACGGTAACAATCACTGGACCATCTTCCTAAAATCTTAATTGCGGAATCTGGTATACCACAGGACGCTGCTGCCGACGCCCCACCAATTCTAAAACTATGTGTATTGAGGTCAAGGCTGTCTGTAACACTAATTTTTAAAAAAGCACAAACCAATTTCCTTGTAACGAATTCTCCAGTGGATAAGACAAACCAGGGACCACAATGGGTACCCCTGTACACAAGATACTGGGAGAACGCTGCCAATGGGCACATGCTACCGCCAATTCGTCCAAAACGAATTTTAAATGTTTTCCGAAAGGGGTCAGTCTTGGAGCTTTTAATTGTCATGGTAAGGGTACCATTACACGAAGAGAGGCAAAAATCAGATGGAGATAGGTGAATTTTTGAATCAAATGTTGTTTTTGATGGGCAAACATACTCTGATACTCTTAAAAGGCCAAAATATGCGAACAAAACTAGGCATTTCCACATAGCTTTATCAGAAGGTGTAAATCTGGATTTATAAATAAATGTTAACATTTCCTGTAAGTGGGATGGTGTGATGGGTGCTCTCTGTCGTGTAATGGTATTTTCTGTTCGCCGAATTCCCCTCAACACGTAAAATAGTATACCCATGTCTGAAATTTTTTCTCTGAAGCCGGAAACCGAGCTTTGGTACTGTATACCACACAAGTACACTTTGATTGTAGAGTATTTAACACGAGCGGACATAAAGGTGACATACAATTGGAGTCTTAATTGAACTAGCGGGAACATCGGAAACCGAAATTGATTGCAAAACATTCTATAAGATTTTAGTCCAGCACGGTAAGTAAGTCTGGTATTTGGTGAAAGCGCAGCATCAAGAAAATTATTCATGGTTACTCTAAGAGGTCCAGGATCAACGGCGAAAGAGGGGTGGGGTGCGGCTCGGCGTATGTACACTGCTTCTTGAACTGGTTGACCTGTAAACGGGAGAGTAAATCAGCGTAAGTATTTGATTTCCCATAAATATGATGCATTAGAACATTTATGTTATGGTTAGCAATGAAGAAGAACAGCAACCGCAAAAGCCTCATGATATCCTTACACTTACAAGAGCCCGTTTTCCATATGTGCACAATGGCTTCATTGTCTGTGTAGATAGTAATTTTGGTATCAACCCATTGTGCACCCCAAGTAGTCACGGCAATTACAACTGCAAGTAACTCAAGGAATGTAATACTGTAACTATTAGAGTTATCGAAAGGTATAGAAAACCATTTCCCATTGTAAAAACCTCCCAGGCCACGCTGTGAAGCATCAGTAAACATATTAAGGCTTTCAGATGTGAAATGTTGATTTTGAATTATTGCCCTGCCATTCCAAGTGGGTAAAAATTCTAACCACCACTGAATGTCTTTCTGAGATTCAGATGTCATGGAGATGTGATGGTGAAGACTACTGACAGTAATGGAGAGGTCGATCAACCGACGCAAGAAAATCCGACCACATTTAACCACCTTACATGCAAATGATAACCCGCCAATAAGAGAAAGGAGTTCCTTTTTCGTACATTTTTTCTTGCCTTTCCACACTTTTAAAAGGGACAACAGAGCTTGAAACTTATCCTGTGGTAACCGGGCCTCAAATTGGATGGTATCGATTTCTATGCCCAAATATGTAATCACCTGCGATGGTCCCACAATTTTGTCTGGGGCCAATGGCACCCCTAAGTCCTGAAAAACCTTTTTTATCAACTTGATAAGTTCTCTGCATTTTACATCAGACTGATTGCCTGTGATAAAGTCATCAAGGTAGTGAAGGAGATGTTGAATAAATGCTATGTACTGGAGAATCCAGTGTAGCAAGTCCGCAAAATGATTGAAAGTAAATGGTGAGGACCTACCCCCAAAGGGAAGTACAACGTCAAAAAAATATCGTCCTTTCCATCTATATCCTAGTAGGTGCCAATCGTCCTGGTGGACTGGGCATAATCGAAATGCATGTTTAATATCCAGTTTGGCTAAAAAGCAATTTCGTCCAAGAAGACATACCATGTCAATAGCATCATCGAAGGAAGAGTAGCTAACTGAGTAGTCTTCCTTAGAAATTCCATCATTAACAGAAAAACCACGTGGGGAGGAGAGATCTAAAACTACCCGAATAGTACCATCATTTTTAGGTGCTGCTCCCAACGGGGAGCAACGAAAATTAGCAATGGGGGGGTAATCAAAGGGCCCTACTGTATGACCACGATTCAATTCTTTTAAAATAGCCTCATCCACTTTATGTGAGTTCTCATAGGAGGATTTGTTATTAGTTGTTGCTGACACAAGCGTACCTTGGTGAAAACCTAATTTAAAACCATGAGTAAACCCTGAAAGAACAAAATTAACCAAAATCCGATTGGGGTGAGAAACCAGCAATTTGCTTAATAACGTAACATTTACAGGAGTATGCACTGAAAACTTAACAGGGAAAAAATTACTTGGCACTTGGTTGAGAGGGCCGGAATGAACAGCGAGTTTCTGGGTGACTTTTGAAACATGCTTTGCATTTGTGTGTGAAGGGGCAGTTGTTCCCGCAGAGTAAGCCTTTGTTAAACCTCCAGCAGGGGGGGCGAAAGCCAGGTGACAACCTGACCCTTTGGTAGGAACCTTCTGAGACATTCTGGTGGGAGGCATTCCGAAACGACTCAGATCCACCACTGCCTATACCATGGGAGACCTTCCTAGGGCAATCATAAGAAAAATGTCCCCTCTGACCACAAGAAAAACAGGAATAAGTGGTGCGTGTGGAAGCGGAGTAAGAAGGCTGTTTAGGTAATGCAGGAGCCCCCCGCAAGTGCTGTGTAACAAGCAGGTCATCTAGTTGGTCCCATCGACGAGAAGGATCGTTTGCCAGTTGCAACCGATGCAGTCGGTCAAAAGCACATACAGCTGGGAACATGTATTGGTTGGCGAATTGAGCAATGAGTGCCTGGTAGGTAACCAATTCAGAAGCAAGGTGTGGGAAAAAATAGAGAAGACAACGTAAGTAGTTACTCCACGCCAAGCACCAGGAGGAAAAATCCTTAACCCTAGCCTTACCTACGGTGTTCCTACTTAAAGAAATTTGTGGAATGCCCTCTGCCGTCCTTATGTTTAAGTCATACTCACCTTCAACTTCTGGTAGGGAAACCGAGTTTAAGGCAGGGGGCAGGAATAAGTCTAGATTGACGTACTCCGATAGCTTAATTTTATCAAGAACAGTCTTAGGAACAGCAGGGAGGGATGGCAAAGGAAATTGCGCAGACAAAACACCAGAAGAAAAAGGAGCCTCATTGCGCTCAGTGACTATCAGTGGGGCATCCTCAGCCAGCGCCGCCATATCCATGTCAACATGGGTAGAAACAGGGTCCAATGAACCGGCGGGCCGAAGGCGAGAGCGAGAAGACAACAAAGATGGCGCGGGTTGGCGCTGCCCAGACGACGTGCCCTGTTGAATAAAATTTACGTGGTTTGCCTCTACTTGGCTGTTAATTTCTGTTCTCACAAAGTCGAATAAGTCCTTTTTTAAACTTTCAAAATTGTCCTTTTTGAACGATAGGCGCTTTTTGGATGCTTTGGTCACTCTACTTGCTACGTTTTTGTGTAACTGACGTACTTCATTGCCAGAGGCATTGCTGCTTACGTCGGCGTCGTCGGATGACACGTGTGTTTCCCCATGACTTTCTGGGACACCACCGTCCTCAACTGGCGGGGTGGAGGACTCAAAATGGGCCATTAAAAGTTGTATAATTTCTGAGATGGCTTTCCCTTTTGTATGTATGTTAAGCGAGTTTGCTAGGAGAAGTAGTGCTTCCTTCCCCATGGATGCCCACTGGTCAGCTGTGCGCATGTGAGGCTCTATGTCAAATAACGGTACATCAACAAATTCCTTACCAGACGACTGCTGGGACATCATGGATGAAGATCCCTGTGCACTAGGTCTGCTGCAGCTTGATAATTTTGAGCCTTTTCTGATGACTTGTTTATTTTTAGGTGCCATTATTTTTACAAAGCCAAACTCGAAATGGACAATGTAATCCTTAGCTCTGGTTAAATCTTTAGCTCTAAATCTTTAGCTCTAACTGGTTGTTTGCAGAGCCAAACTTGAAATGGGTAATATACAGGTATTTATAGGCCTGTCCTAATAAGCGAGGCATCTTAAAGCTGGTAGGCGAGGCAAGTCTACCATCCTGTATTGACCAATATTGTTTCAAGTAAAGTTTCCTTATATGTGATCCTAAGAACATTAGTAAGTACAAGGCAACCGAGACATTACTGCAGTCACCACAATTAACATGAGCTAAATGTTCATTTAGCTCCATCTATTTTAATATGGGCAAATGAGTGTTACCATAGCCCCGGATTAACCCAAACCATGTGAGGGAAATTAGGGAGATGGCACACTGTGTGGGCTGTTGAATGTTGCAGAGAGTTGTCTGGTGGAGTGTGGACCCTAATTTGGTCTGCATATAGCTTAAAATTAGCAATAAATACTCTAGGACTCCCCATCTAAGCCATGGCCCGCCCGGAAATAATAGACAGGGTATATCTCTCGATATTTGTGAGGCTAGCCATGTAAAATATACACATCTATCTATATCTATACAGAGTTTAGAAAAATAAGCAAGTGTCGCAATGGAAACCAGTTAACTCTTAAGCCATTAAAATAAATGCCCATGATAATAAATTTTGTAATAACACGTTAGTGTTTATATGAAATTATTACATGGAGGAAACATTGCACTCTCCTTGAGGTGCCTAACGTAAAAGATAATTACTTTATTAGTACAGTTTTGTCTCCGTATTGTTTAGTGTTTTAACATTATATAAGAGGCAGTATTTTGAGTTCTATGTTGTATCGTTAGTGTTATTTTGTTGATGGTAGCTTTGATGTTTGGTTTTTAAAAAGTGATTCAGTAAAGTTTGTGTATATCGTTTTTTTCTTATGAGGCCTCTCTATGTGTTTTTTGTTGTGTTTTTATTCTACTCAGTCTTTTTTGTTTATATGTTTCTGTGTTCTTAGTAGATAGATTTTTAGAAATTGTAATATCATTTGACTGATGAATGCACAGCAAGATACTTAAAGTTGCACACAAAAGTATAGTTTTTTCTTGTTTATAGTAATTCAAACATACATCACATCATTATACTTTTTATTTTTACGTTAGCACACTGCAATTGTGAAATAATAGTGTGTTGAAAAAAGTTAAATTAAAAAGATTGTGCGTATAAATTATTAAACTAAAAATTACCTCCATCCGGCACATAATCATCATCATTATCATCACTCTCATCCAACATTCCTTCAATATCCTGCTCTTCCTCAGAATCGAAAACCATTGCCATTGTAATGCTGAGTATATAAAGATTTAGATTAGTGACGGTTCCAAACAATTTGAAGGATTATAATTCAAATAGTTCTAATTAAAAACATAACAAAATAGAGTCCACATAACTTTTAATTATTAACTACTCCTAATGTTTTACCCAAAATTCAGGCCTTAAAACATGACAGGTGCACGGTCGCTCTTTGCACCCAAACAACTTGCAATTTCCATCATCATCTGAGGGATGATTCACTCACCAACACAGCCATAATAATCAAAAGGCATTAAAGGAAAATAGATTTTTATTTAGAAAGCAAACAGACCCACAAGACAAATAGACCCCTGTCATAACTGTTAGTACATGACCCTTTCTCCAGAATGAACATACATTTTAAATGCCCTAAATCATCCTGACTTGATACATATCTCTTTCAAAAAGAACCAGTACAACCTTACCTGAAAATGACTGCTCTTATATTTTGGGACATTTTTAACCGAATTTGTTCTTTTAGTTCTTAATAGTAAGAGAACAAATTCAGAATTTAGCCACTTTTTTTTTGTGATTTTTTTTTAATTTATTGCTTATACGGATATTTGAAATTATACAAAATTATTATAGCTCTAGACAGAACTGAAAGAAAAAGTAGAGCCTGGATTGTTCTTATTTTATGGCATAATTTAGACTAAGGTTGTTTTCAGTCATGAAAACAATTGAGACTCATGTTTTAATAAGATTGTTTTTACAAAATATAAATTATGAATTTCAACATTATTGCAATCATTTGAATCATAAAATATAGGCTTTAGAGATTACAGGTTAGGGTTAGGTTTCAGTGGATCTCACATTAATAAACACATTAGGAATTGAGACATAAATCACGCGAATATGATGTTTCTGTAGATTCCTTTTTTGGTCAACCCTGCACAAACCCCTGCCCTGTTTATCAATATTTTTGCAAAGTTGTTTCAAGGGATGGCTTTATAGTTAAAACCATAAGTTATGTAGCGAGTGAGGTTGCCAGATCGTCACTAGAGCCATTTGTTTAGATAATTACGTAATATGGACGGTACACACCATAAAACTGGTAAATAGGACTTATGCTAAATAACCCAGCAGTATACATCATCTATACACTGCTGTATGCACAAGGATGGTGATATTCTACATATTGTTCCTTGTTTTCGTTTTTGATTTTGTCTTTTTCTTTTCATTCGTCTTATGATATTCCACAATAAAATTTCCTCATTATGGCATGAAACATTAACAAAAATAGTTAAATCAGTGTTAACTTCCAAGGTCAGAGTGCGAAAAAGAATTTGCACGAATTGCCAGCAGATGAAAAGGTATAAAAGGTTTATTCTAAAACCTAGCCTACATTTATATTCATATTCATAGCTACCTGTTTTTATGGATTACGGTTGTTTTGTAGTTTCAAGTAAAATGCATTGACTTTTTTTTATATCTATAGAAGAAAAGAAACACAAATATTGAAGTTTACAGATGATCATAGACTAGCCAGGAGAACCGGCATAATTTCTCTTACCACTGGGAAATCAGAATAGTTGAGGTGAGAGAAACTGAACTTTAATATCGTAAAGGTAAGCTTTACTGGGCTAGCAGCCCGTCTGTCTCCCTGTTCTGCCCAGATTGCGAAAACAGCCTGTTTATAAACAGGACAGCCGGATTATGTACGCATGGCCTGATGTTTTTTTTTGCCCCGATTATTATGTCGTGGTGACCGGATTATGAACGCTGATATAATGGCTAGCCAGAGGCAGGCTGCAATTTGCATTTTCTTCGAACTTTTGTGAATGAAACATTGACGGATTATTGTTACAGAATGATAGATTTCGTGCTTTTTTTTTCTCTGCAGGATAAAACACCATTGAAAACTAGGCATAGCGAAAAAAAATCTCGATGTAATTCTAAATATAAACTCCTCTTGTGAGTACATTTCAACATAATATACTTTGAAGTAACTAAATTTAACGGAAGTAGATTTTGCAGATGGGCGGTTGGCTCATTTTTATTTTTTGCAGGAATTAAATTCTGGGGATGACCAAAATTATTCGAAATTTCGTTTCATTTGAGAACAACAACAACTTTGCCACAAGGGCTATTTGCTTGGCCAGAAGTGATATTGAATGATATAAAACCGGTCGGTCGGTCGATATTACATTCGTTCTATAATAAGTTGAGAAATAACATAAAAACATAAGCCGGCCTGCCACGATTATGTTCGTTCTATAAGTAAGAAATAATATAAAAATGTTGTACATAAGTCGGCCTGCCCCGATTATGTGCGTTTTTTAAGTAACAAATGATATTAGACTGTCGTACATAAACCAGCCTTCCCGATTATGTTCCTTTTGTACCCTTTTGTAAGTGCGAAATAATATTTTTTAACTGTCGTACATAATAAGCCGGCCTGCCCTGTTTTTAACCGGGGCAAGCTGCCGTACATAATCAGGGCAGCGTTTATTATCCGGGCAGAACATCCCTTTTTTTCCTGGTGGCCAGCTGACAAAAATATAGCTAGCTAGCTAAAATGCTCTAAGCTTTTTAAGTGATGGTGCCGAACTTAAACAACTTCAATAAATATTTAGCAATTGGCAACAGCTTAAACACATATACCTAGCTAGAAACATTAACAAAATATATCTGTCTGGTGGTTGGGACCAGCTAGCCAAGCCAAGCTTTTGTTATGCACATGTTCCTGTGACGCATGCCGTTTTGCAAGAATAAAAGGTGGTGGTAAAATCGGCTGAAAATCCGCAGAAATCGGATTTCCTAAACGCACCATCATCCATCAATGCGGGTGAAAAAACATTAGACAAGTCACGGCGAGCGGATGGGTGACGTATAAGCGGTAAGGTAAGGTAAGTTTTTTAGTTTTACTTTGTTTTTTTGTAATGAGCAAATCGTATTAAAGCTTGGTTCCCACTGTGGTTTAACTGGAGTTTAAATATAAAGCCTATAATATTTCAAATGTGTCTTAAAAATTAAAATAAAAGCAGAGCGTTCCCACTGTGTTTTAAAAGCAAAAGCATGCATAAATATTATATTATATTGATTTATAATAAGTTGAGATTTATTGGCTACCTTTCCTGAACAAAATGCGACGATAAGATAAAACATAGTAAAATCTAATTTCATAATCTTAATAAGACATATAGCTATATATATATGAATACCAAGGCATTAGCAATTTCTTCCCTTGAGTTGTCTGCTGCGTTTCTATCTTTGTCCCTGTCCCTGTGTGTCATTTATCAAAAATCACTGGATATTGCTGAATAAGTTCGCTAAGATTTTTTTCTTGTACCAAACTTAGTTGTTTGTCTGCCATTTTTTTCTTTCTTTTCTGCTTAACCTGAAAATGCGCAAAATGTGTCCTAAAATCGTTGAAAACTCATTTTGCATTTTTCAGCACCTTTGAACTTTAAACTACAATATCAATTCTTTTTGATCCTGGGTTTATTTTATCTGTGGTTTAATTATGTTTTATGCCAAAAATTTGAAAACACAAACACGTTCACATTTATATAACTTTAAAATCTTATTTAAAACCTATTTAAAACACTCATAAGCAGCCGGGCTTGACATATATCTCAACCTAAAAATCGATTTAACAGTCTTAACACTTCAATGAACTTTTAACGTCAAAGTTTCCACTACAAATCACTAATTAGACCTAATTGGTGATTTTTCCAATTGTAGGTAAGTTTAGTTAAAGGCGCGTAATCACCCTTATCGAAAAAAATTAACATATACATTTTTTATATTTATTTCAAAGTTCAGACGGAGTTATGACTTTCCTGAAAATTTGAGGATATAAAACCTACTAGAAATGGAAATAATGGTACTTCTATATGTTGAATTTATTGGGGGTTTTTTCCAGCCGCCATATTTAACGGTCTTGTTGATCTCTTATTCTCGTATAATAAGCGGGCCGTCGCAAAATGTTCGTGTGAAACCGTAGGTAAACAAACGACCTTATCTTTAAATGAGCACTGAGATGGAGTTCGATAAAATCGCCATTATGGTCGGCTTCGTTTACGCTGTTCTTTTTGGCTTGTTTTTCTTTGTAAAACATGGCATCAAAAAGTGGAAAGAAATTTTGGTTCTGTTTAAAAAAGCGGCCGAGCGTAAAACCATCCGTATCACTTTCTCCACTCAGATTTAATTTTCTTCTATTCTATTCGCCATTGTTTTTGGAGACCAGACAAAACAAAACAGAAAGAAGAAATCACAGCATTGCCTCGTGGTTATTAATTATGATAATTAATGCTTCTCACGCTCTTTCTTTTTTTATTAGCATGACCGGGTTTATTGCATATTATAAGCCAAAAAACCCAACGAGGGGGAGAATGCTCATTGTGATAGTTGAAGATAGTTGAAGCACTATGGAGATAATTAAATTTAGAGCATGAAAGGGGAAATTCTGAAAATTTAGGTATTCTAATTGTGTAGATTTGATACTGTCTCCATAAGGAAACGACTAACTGTTTGAACAAAGGAAAATAATCAAAAAGTAAGACAGCTAGCGAGGCGAAGCTGTCTTCAGAAACAACAACAAGAAGTGGTCAGTGTTGCAAAGAAGTCTGATTTCAGTAAGTTAAAACGTTTAAATAATAAAGAATAACACAGAAACTTCGATTGATTTATCTGATTTATCATGTTCGGAACTTTGTTGATACATTTATAAAAGCATTACGATGGAAACACAGCTACGGATACTCTCCCTCATTCATTATTTTTTCTGTAATGGCATGAATCCAGCAACCATGTGATCGATTTTGCCGTGCGTTTATTATCGCATGATTCGTGCAATGAAATGCAATGGCGGTTCTGTAGGCGAAGAGAAATTGACAGAAATTGGGGTGAGTTTGTTATTTCTATGAAACATTTGAACATGTTCTGGTTGTCAGTTTTCAATAAAATTTCCAGGGTAATGTTTTCTCATGTATATCTTTCAATTTTTACAATAAAATAGGCACCTCAAAAAAAGTTGCCTACAGGGTGATTACGCGCCTTTAAGGCCACCATCAAAAATATGTTATGTTCGCGTCCTGAAGACCCTGCAAAAATGAGTCGGTCGGTCGGGCGTATTTTTCCCGGGATTTTCAGATCGGAGCAAGTAAATTCGTTCCCAGGGCCAAAAAACAGTATAGCGTCACTCGACATCGTTTGCAGGCCTTTTTCGCCGCCCTGTAAACTGTCAGTAGCCACGTACCCTAAAGGAATTACTTTTTACGGGAATTAATTTTTGTGAGTTTTTGTCAATTTTGCGAAAATTAGTTCTCAGGAAAATTTTTTTTTTTAATACCTCGCGAAAAATTTTTCCGGTTTTTTTCCGACTTACCGACTCGGGTTTTTATTAACAAAAGTGAGTCGGTCGGAGGACGCTAACATAACATATTTTTGATGGCGGCCTAAGTTAAGCTAGCTAGAACCGCTTTTTTTTAATTATTGTCACCAACACGGCACATGTCGAGATTGCTTCGAATTTTTTAAGAAAAGGGTTTGATGTTAACTATTTCAGCGCATCATGTAAGGCATCTGCTGGGAGAATCTTTGCCATTGGAAGCCCTGTGAATCCGAAGGATTCCAAGTCGGCACGTAAAGCCGACCTAAAGCAAAAATTAGGTCGGCAAACGGATCTGACAGGCCGGCAAGGTCGGCACAAGCAAGCCTATTCATAGCCAACCTGACCATCCTAGCTAATTCACCGACTCCTGACTTAGTTAAAAGAACTACGTAGACACGAATCTCTATTGCCTGGCCCCTTCGTCGTTGGTAACCAGGTCTTACACAAGAAATCCAGCCATGCTGTTCTTAACTAATGCGGAGGTGAACGCCGACAGAGCACCGATGAAGCAAATCTGCAAAACTGCACTTACAGGCGGAACAGACATTATATCATGGATTTAATTGTAGATAAAACCTGTTACTGGGAATTTCTGTCACGGGGGCTCGATAACGGGGATTTCCATGGTCAGTTAAATCATTTATTCTGTAAATTACGAATGTTATAAAGTTATATGACAAAATGGGGAGTTCACTTCGACGAGCCAACATTCCTTCGTTCGTGTGACATGCATAACCTGAAAATGGTACAATTTCAAATTCTTATCAACAGCAAATAATTTTCATTTTAACATCGAAAATTAAGCTGTTGATTTTCTATTTTGTGCATCGCTCTCCACACAGGTCCTGAGGCGTGCGAGACATCACACTCCCAAGTCTCTCTTAGGCGTGTGACGAGACATGCGCGTGCGATCGCACACCATTTATGACTAGGCCTGATAAATGCAGGAAACTTGATTGACACTGACAAAATACAGACGCTATACTAAGTGCTCTCGAAGAATCTTGTTAATAGCAAGTAAAGCTCCAAGCGAAATATGGAAACGGTAACAGTTCGTTGAAGCTACATTTTTTATACTTATTTGTGAAACCGTAATAAATTAATTTTCTTGGCATGCCGATCATGGAAAGAATATAGGTCAGCATGTACAAGCTGACTTCAATTTAATGAAGGTCAGTTTTCAGGTCGGCATTGCCGAGTGCCGACCTAGATTCACAGGGCTGCATTGGCTGTTTTTAGGCACGGAGCATCCATCCCTTCCCAAGTTGCTCCAAGGGTGGGTGGCTTTTCAAGTTTGAAGTTTCTTTTGCAATTTGACTTCTAAGAACCATTTAAAAAAAGAGATAAATCTTTCTTATTCTTTCTTCTTTTGGTTTAATTTCCTTTTTTGTCGTTTGAATACCACTTTAGTGGTGCACATGCCAGAAGAAAGAGGGTCTTCTGCTAGCTACACAGAGGTTACTTACTTCATACTTTGAAGTAAATTCCGTGAGATTTTTGCACATCTTCACGAGATTGAATTAAAGTAATTTAGCTCATATTTTTGTGTTGTGTATAAAGCTTCAAGCCAAAAATTACTCTACTTTGTTTTTAATGAGTTCATGTCCCAACAAAGCATAAATTGTGTCATATTTTGTTAAAAAAAACCCGAAAACTTATCCCTACAAAACTTAACAATTTCAGTTACTGAGTATTTCTATTTAGATATACAGCTAGACATGTTTCGTGTGAAATTAACTAACCTATCAAAGTTTTGTTCACCGAAACTTTTGCAACGCCCTGCTGTACTGTGTTGGTGTCCATCAATTTTGTTAACAGAAAACATATATACAAAGGCTGGTACATTGAGAGACCTTCCAAATATCAATAAAGACCAAAATAGTAAAGATACCATTGCATTACAGTACTTGAAGGTATATTATGTGATTTTATTTTGGACATTATACAGTGTATTTTAAATTTATACTTCTATATTATATTATACACTCACAGTATGTCAACTGTCGGCCAAAATGGTAGCTGCTGTCGTTATACTAGCCCTTGTTTTTATATTCTTATTTTTCCATGGGCTATCAACTAGTTTGTTTATAATATACAATATAATCATCTGCAGGTTATTTATTTTTGTTACAGAAATATGATTACATGCATCGTAAAGCTATTAGGAGACTGATGAGACAATCAAGGCAATGGCTGAAAAATAAAAATTTAAATGCATTAAAGTCTCCTTTGATAAACTGTAAGTTTTTCTTAGATGTTTTATAAGAACAATTTTGTTAGGAGAGTGGAAATGGCCAGTATATATATAGTAACAAAAGAATAATGGCAAAAGGTTAAAATTTTATTTTTACTTCGTGAAAAAAGACACAAATGGCAAGGCAAATTTTTCTGTGGAATCAATTGTTTTGATTTTGTGAAAACTTGTGTATTGGATTTTGCATCAAAAATATTTGAAAAAAATACTTGAATTTGTGTGTTGAACTTAAAAAGTTAAAAATTATGTCAAGTAACTCATGAAAATCAGATTCACTTTGTAGCTTTGCTTTGGTCATCACATGATCCTGAAAAGAATTATAACAAACCATACAGAGATGTTGAAGAGGATGATGACAGAGGTTAAAATTATTTTTGTGTACTTATAAATTTATTTGATAAAATACTAGTGTGTTAATATGAAATATGAAACAGGAGCATAGCAGGCTGGGTGGGTGTGGCGGTGTAACAGCCATGGCCCCAAAAACCTTATTATCGATCTTATTTAATCATGAAGAATGTGTTTTTAGGCTTATCTAGGAGTGAGAATTTTGAAATTTCATCTGCAACATCAGCGCCAATCAGCCCTCTTCCTCCCTTTTCAAAAAAACAAATTATTAGGTGCCTGCTGTGACCTTGTGAGATCATGAAACACTGTAAATTTTCTGTAAATTTTTTCGATATTCAATTATACATAACCTTTTAGGATTTAAACTTTCAAGTATATGTATATATTTTCAGAGTAATTTATAATGCTTCTTTTCGAGCAAAAAGAAGCATTATAAACTTTTGCTTCAATGACATAAATCATGTTTTATTCACACATTTTGTACTTATCTAGAAAAATCAGAGCCACCAGGTGATGACCCCGAAAAGTCTGGTTTTGCAAATTTGGTTCGTGTTATGATATTTACATCGTTAATAGCATTTTCGTTAGCCGCGAGTTATCAGGATAACATACCGGAAACATCATGGTCGCTTTTCCTAAGGTTAATGCTGCAAACAGGTGAAGTTGAAAAATTAGAAGTGTCATCACACCGCGATAAAGTCTACGTGTACCTGGCAAATGGTGCCATTATAAATGGCAAAGAAGTGTTTGGTTACGGTCCACATTATTCATTCTCGATTAACAACATACACTCGTTTGAAGAGAGATTGAAGACAGCACAACTAGAACTTGGTATTAAGCCGAATGAATTCATACCAATAAAGTACAATCCTCTTGACACAGAATTAATGTATGTGCCTTCCTACAAGAGTTTAAAGCCTTTGCTGTTGTTTGTTTGTTGTTGTTGTTGTTGTTGTTGTTGCTGTAGTTGCTTGTGATGACATCTAAATATCTATGTTTATTTACCAGGTCAACAATTTTCAATGTAGCTGTCATAATCGGATTATTCGGTCTTGTTTCTTACTTTGCATTTGGCCGAAAGTCTGGGATGTCTGGAATTGGTGGGAATCCTTTTGTAAGTGTAACGTTGAGATTTCCTTTGTTTTTAATTGAAGTAAGGTATGTTTTTTTGTGGGCAGAAACGTATATTTAAAGCAGCATTATAATTAAATGGTTATATATAAAGGTGCTCTGTTAACTAAAATATGTGAACAATGTATGTGTTGCATTTCCCTATTGGTCATTTTATCGTTTAGACTAGCCATACACGCGCTAAAGCTCTGATTATTCAACCAGGCTCAAAAAAAGGCGTCAAGTATGTCGATTTTAGTTTTCCTGCTTTTTTTTACTTTATTTTATTACAATAGGCTGTTGTATAATACAGTTTTTGTCAGCAGGTCCCAAAGACTAGTGTGGTTAGGCAAGGCAGTTTTTACACTATCATGGTTGTGTTTTATATTTTAAAGGAACTAACTTTTTCCAGCTTTCAAACCTGGAATTGGCATTACTGGGAAAAACTTCAGCTGATATTTGTTTAGTGTTTCTTTTGATTTAAATCCTTGTAATGTCCGTGAAAAGGATGTATTCTTTTTTTTCTTTGTTTAGATTTGCTGAAGTTGCTGGTATGCATGAAGCGAAGGAGGAAGTTCGAGAATTTGTTGATTACTTGCAGTACCCTACCAGGTTCAAAGAGTTGGGTGCAAGGATTCCTAAGGTACTTTTTTGTTTCCATTGTAGTGAATGACAGTTGGTGTGATGAAAAGAAAAGAGAACCAAAATATCAATAGCGAATTAAAACGTTAGCAATAACAGTATCAATAAGGTGTCCACTCTGTCACGAATTCTCAGGAATTTATAAATTATTGTCAACATTTCAAAACAAGGCAATGTCAGCAATATCTTTCCTGTGGTCAACCAGAACTATTTTTTATTTTTTTAAATATTGACAAGAATAAAATTTCACTTCGTTTTAACTGTTATGTCAGTATGCTTAGAGCTTTAAAAAGTAAGAAAATGTCAAGTATTTTAGCAGGATTATATGAAGTTAAGATGAAGTATGTAACGTTTTAACGTTTAGTCAAGTCTTACACTTAGACATTTTGTAGTTTGAACATGCTTAAACTGATGCTCGTGACAAAAACCTTTGGGAAAAGATAAATCTGAAAGATGCAAGTCTTTGTTTTTATTTTGAATTTTTAGGGAGCACTGCTCTGTGGACCACCGGGCACTGGTAAAACGTTACTTGCAAAAGCTGTTGCTACTGAATCTGCTGTACCGTTTCTTTCCATGGCTGGATCAGATTTTGTTGAGATGTTCTCAGGTAATCCTGTTGTTTCATCTTTTTCAATACATGTTTTTGAAATTCAGTTTAATTTTAATTTATGCGAAATCAAGGAAAATAACTTTCGCGAATGATCTTTTAACATTTGCGATATATATATATGTTGATTATAATTTATTTAAGGAGATCCTATAAAATAATATAATGTTAGTAACCATATATGTAATTAAATTTTCATGAACCACTTCTGCTTTGATGAGAATTTCTTGTTTTATTTCTAAAGGTGTTGGCTCGGCACGTGTGCGCGATTTATTTGCGCAAGCAAGAAAGAGAGCGCCATGTATCGTTTACATTGATGAAATAGACGCCATTGGGAGATCGCGTCGATCATCGTAAGTTTCAAAATATTTATTTGGCGCCAATTTATTTCTGTTTTGTATGCCTTTCAAATCATTTACGTGCGCTGGGGATTCTTAAAAGGTTCCGTTTGGCAATGTTATCATTAAATGACAAATGTATCACCAATTTCCGCTATAACAGTTTAACTTTAAAATTGAGAAGTATAGATCCTCCATTATTTCTGAATTTTTCGGCAACAAAATCTGGTAAAATCCCTTTTTTCTGTAAAACTGTCAAAAATTCCGCAATTTTTCTCAATTTTATAGTGGCAACCATGCAAAAACTTCTGTTGATTAAGAAAATCTTAACCCAAACATAGATTTTCTTCTAAACTTTTATAAATTTCTTGCGCTTCTCACATTGGCATATTATATCTTTCAACTTTGTTAGTGTTTCCTTTTCAAGTTTTTGTTACTCCATCCTAATAAGTACTTCTGTTAGTCAAACTAAATTAAGTAAAATATATTCTTGTTGATTTATATCACTGAGACAAATTTTTATATCTTCTTCGCCTACAGATCATCAGTTGGAGGGAACAGTGAACAAGAAAACACTTTAAATCAACTCCTCGTTGAAATGGATGGTATGTACGATATTAATTCCATCCCCATCTTTGTTATTTTTATTACCAGCATAAATAAACCTAATCGTCTAACTAAAGATCTACATAACAAAGGGAGGGGGATTAATGACCGTATGTTGATTTAACTGACTGGTAGCTTTGTGGTAGAGCGTTTTCTTTCTCGAAAGGTCCCGGGTTCGATTCCCGCCAGAGTCATTTCAGAGACTATAAAAGTGTGAATCAATTTTTCTGGTTAGAATTTAGCATAACAATAGGATTGATGTCTTAAGGCGATTGTCTACAGTTGAGCCATTCTTACGCTGTAGCTCAAATGGGAGCTTTAAATGCACTAGGACTCCCTTCTCAGGTAAATTATTAATAACGGTACCAATAGGAACTGGATAAGTTGTCCCAGGTTAATAATCGCCATAAATGAATGACACAATGAATGAATGAATGAATGTTTGTGTCTAATTTGTTTTTATCTTAAGTTAATTTCACGTTAAATTTCTCAGGTATGAACACAATAGAAGGTGTTGTGATGTTAGCATCCACAAACAGACCAGATATTCTCGACCAGGTAGAACCGACATTTATTTTTTTCTTTCATTTTATTCATTTCCTTGTGCACATTTTCAAGAGTTTGTTCATTACCGAATACTGCGAAACTTAGGTAAGACATGTGATAAAACATTTACTAGAAATTTGATCTTGATACAATAGAAATGCAACTCTATATTTTGGTCAGCGTAAACACCTTTTCGGTGGTTTTCGTGGTTAACATGGGAACAGGATATCATTTTTTTTAAATAAGTAACTTCCGTACGCTTAAACATTTAACACTGCCATTTTCGTGTATTTTTTACATTACTTCATTGTGTACCTAGTTATTCTTCTTGCGGCCGTGTGCTTTAGAACCTTCAAGTGTCGCAAAAATTACAGCAAAAAAACTTGGAAAACACCAAAAAATGGCAAAAGGAACATTGGAGGCCTCAAAATTGCCAAAAGATTTCTTTAGCAGTCACTCTGGATTAGTTTGTAACATTTGCTTTATATCTTTGATGCAGACTGATAGTATTTTCTTGTGACGTGAATTTTTTGTAGGCCTTGATGCGTCCAGGAAGGTTCGATCGTACAATAACCATCGATTTGCCCACATTACCTGAACGACAAAACATATTTGAAATTTACTTAAAAAAGCTCAAACTCGAAGATTCTATTCGCACCTACTCCAAAAGCCTTGCTGAGCTTACTCCTGGTAAAAGTGGTACGTAACCTTGGCAACTATATAATACTAATACTAAATACTGTTGCCATTTTAACATTTGGTCACATTCCCTTATTGTTATTTTTAACACGACACTTTTTTTAATAAGAATTTCTTTTTATTTTATTGCTGCAGGAGCTGATATTGCAAATATATGCAACGAGGCTGCGCTACATGCTGCGCGCCTGAACGAAAATGCAGTGGACGACAAAAATTTCGACTACGCAATTGAACGTGTCATTGCGGGTAAGTTTTGTGTTCTTTCGTTTTGAAGTCTCATTCCAGCAAAAACTGGTGAAAAGCCTACCTTCAGCGTACTAATCGCGCGTATTATTCTTACCAGTTAAAGGACATATTAAATGTTTCTCCGCAAAGAATAAGAAATTCTCGCGGGTGAAAGATTTGTGAAATCCTTCGTGCAGACATCTCTTTTATTAATACCGGTTTTGTCTATTCAAAATGGCCTCGCGCAGCTGTATTTCGGACTCCCCAGCACAGTAATACATTATACTGATAATCGTTACTTCGCACTGACAGTCTGACAAAAATGCTCGAAATATGTACGACTTGCGGAAATGTGTGGACCGGCGACCCCGTGAATTTCACCACGGAAATAGTTACAGTTACAGAAACGAAATAAACCGTATTTAATCGCCTTATGATATTTTTCCTCATAATCCGGTTAGGTATCAAGAAAAATTCGAATCCATTAAATCCTGAAGAACGGCGAACTGTAGCTTACCACGAAGCAGGGCATACCGTCGTAAATTGGATGCTAAAGCATACGGAACCTGTACTAAAGGTAGCGATTTTTTTGCCTCGCTTAGTGTGATGTGTACTATGACCGTTCCAATGTTTTGGACTTGCAAGAAGTTTTGATTTGTGGTTGTTGTCAGTTCTGTGCTTGTGCTAAATTTAACGGAAAATATTTGTCTTCACCTCGTTATGAATTCATAAGAATTACAACCTTTGCACACGTTCTGTTTTTGCTATAATTCTCGACTCGATTAGTTCTTTTGTTTTACGTAATGACAACTTTAATAAACTGACTTGGTGAGTTCTTCTTCATAGGTTTCCATTGTTCCACGGACATCGACACCATTTGGATATTCTCGAAAGTTTCCACTCGACATCAAGCTTCACACCAACGAACAGGTAACTGTTAACATAGTCGAAGCGCGTAAGAAATAACCGACAGACTAAGTTTTCCAATGCATCACCTTTTTTCCCCTCTTATCTTTGGAATTTGTGTTTGATAGCAATCATTAAGGAAATAGATTTTCGCGAGATACTTTTGCTAATCGGAAACTATTGTTAAATTTTCGCGGAATTTATTTTCGCAAATTAGGGCGAATTCGCAAAAATCTCTTCCCGCGATATTATCTTCACCTAAGGTATATATTTGGAAGTTGCTTCAAATACATTGACCTGTTGTGTTTACTAAAATTCCTCGTGTCATCGCATTTTACGCGTTTTTTTATTAAATGTTATAATAACTATCCAGCATACAGTCAAGAAACTGATGTAACTGAGACAAGTTGAGATCTTATGTAAGGACACTGGCCTCTGCCTATTTGTAGAGATAGTATAAACAAAATGATGCTTGTTGCTTGTTTCACAGCGAACTTGGAGAATTGTTCAAACTTCTTTTTGTTAGCTGATCTGATTTTCAGTCTTTTACATTTTTGTAAATGAATTGACTTTCAAAGTTCGTGTTTAAAAAAATTACAGAACCACACTGTGTTTTTGTAGCAACGATGTGAATTTCTTATCGTGTTACTTTTAGCTGTTCGATATGATGTGCGCTTCATTGGGTGGGCGTGTCGCTGAGGCGATCATATTTAACCGAGTTACGACAGGTAAGCATTCGAGAACAATGTCGTGCTTACGGTAGCACGAAATATGGAAAATGCGATATAATTGTTTTACTGATTCGGTTCATACTCATACTCATCCTGTATATAAATTCGGAAATAAATAAATAAATAAATAATAATTCCCCATTCCAGCTGATCAAACCATAACTTTATGCTAAGGATGCACGAACAAACGTTTTAAGTACATAATTCATTTCAAAGATAATACCCAGAAGCAATGATTTCACATGTGCTTTGAACTAGTCAAGGTTCACTTGTCGATGTTTACAGAGTACTTTTGATCTTAGGTTGTTTTGTTGTTCCGATGCCTCAAACTGATAAGTCCTGCTGACGTCAATATGGCCTATTTTCTCCATTTCCTTGACGTTCGCGGGCTATAGTTTAACAGTGCGCGCATAGCAGAAACTACAACTAGCGCATTGTCAACGCTCCTTTACCAGCTCTACACACCTGTCAAAACAAATTTTACAGCCTTTCAGCTGTAGAACCTTCAGGCAATGCTGTTTTGCCATATTAAAAAACTTCCATTTCCCAAAAAATTATGCACACGACTGTAGTCTCTAAATATTTTTGGGATTGTGTATTTTATAGGTGCCGAAGATGATTTAAAAATGGTAACCAACATGGCGTATCAACAAGTAGGTTTAACCACTCTCTAATCCAAGTCTTTTTTAAGACGTCTGTTTTGTTAAGACTAACCAGCATCGCTTTTATAGATCGTCACATTCGGCATGAATCCACGTATAGGTCCGATTTCATTACCATTACGAAAGCCAGGAGAAATGTCCAAGAAACCATACAGCGACAAAATGGCGAACTTAATTGATGAGGTATGTGTACCAACTTCGAACCCATTTTTTGTAATTGTGAAAAGTGAGTGTTGAGTCAGCAATAATAAGTCAGCTATTTCGTTGCATATGAAATTACTCTTGTCTCTAATTTGTTTTTCTTTTTAACTATGATTTGAATAGCTATATATAGATGTAGTGTTTTGTAAAATGTTCTTTTTCTTTTTCACGAGCATTGTTTTTTTTCCTTACAGGAAGCAAGCTCGTTGATTGCGAAAGCACACCTCGTCGCCAAAGAACTTCTTTTGGAACATCGAGTCAAACTTGAAAAGGTAAACGAGGAATTAACGAAACTTTTAGCCGTGCGTTATTTTTGACAGGGTTACTCCTACCTTAAGAGAAGAATATTTTGCAGAACGAAATTTTTGCGAATGAGAGGCCCGAAATGAAATATTTGCGATTAGAAGGATTTTTTATGTAAAATGCGGAATTTATTTGGAAATTGTGTGAGGGGAAAGTAGTTTAATTTTACATTTGAATATTTTTCAATGAAAGTGATAACAAGTGTTTCTTCACAACATAAATACTAAAGCAATTTTCAAATTACAAATTTCAAATGCAGAAATCTTTTGAGATTAATCAATTTTTGCCTACTTTTGCGGAACTTATTTTGTGAAACCTGATATTGCGAACAAGGGGCAAAATGGCAAGAATTAGTTCCGCAATAAGTTCTCTCGCAAACACTCCTTCCCTTAAAGTAGATCTGATTAAAGGTCTATATATTACCTATATCTGACCCGTGTGATGTCCATGTTTGATGCTGTATATTAGGTAGCGGAAGCCTTACTTGATCACGAGGTTTTGGATCATGACGCGTTAGTAAAGTTAATCGGCTCTCCACCGCATGGTGATAAAAGGGAAACATTCTATAAATACGCATTTCAACCCAGAGGTGCCACAAATGAAAGTGACACTATTCCTGCTTAAGATTATAAACAGTTTGTTCTGGTTGAGTGGTGGTTTTAACAGATTCAAACATACCTGCATATCTGAAATGATGGTATCACGGTTGTAATTTTGCGTTTCGACATGGTCGAAAGGAACAGAAAATATTAGATCCTCATATGGAAACGATTAATAATTTGTGAATAATATTTTAAAGTTGGAATATATTCTTACTTAAACATCAAAGTAAATATGTACCTGTTGTTTTTATAATATACACTTTAAAATACTATATACAGGTGTTTACATGTACGGCATGTTATACCAGTATAGGCCATAGCCATAAGAAAAACAAAATGGCGGCTACTGTCGCTGCTATTATTCTGTGCCTGGTAAAGCTGAAGCTCCAGGGATGATTCTCTTTTAGGCTATTTACAAATGTGTACTTTTTTCTTTCTTTTTTTTTGGCGCTACGAAAAGTGTTTTTACCGGGCTGAAAGGAAAGTGATGCATTTTTTTCAGAAACATGAAGGAAAACCTTTTTTCTTCTTTTTCTATGTAAGGAACAAAGAGGATCAGTTTATATGACCTATCTTGTATGATAATTTTAGAAACGAAAAATCTAGGTGTCTTTTCAGTCAACATAGTATAATATATCTTCAAAATTTTCTCAGGGATATAGTTTTTTTCTCAAAACTCACTCAATATCGTCGTCAGAATTTATTAACCTAAATTTTTTCTTCTAACATTATATCTTCGTTACGTTCAGCTGCGATTTGTCGTAAAAGTTCCTCATCTGGTCTTGATAATTGTTTAAAACGTTCTACAAGGGTACCTTCAGATTTGATTAACTTGTAAATTGCAATAATGGGAATCCAAGCCATGGAAAATAACGCCAGCATCCAACCAATAAATTCTCCAAATGCTGGGTACCTAGAAAAGCAATACGTTTTTACCAAGATGGTTACATCCGTGTTTTAAGGTGAAATTAGTACAGAAGGTTTCGGTTATTCGAACTGGTACTAATTTTAATTTTTCCCTTTTATCTTCCTCAACACTGGGGGCGCACTATGTACTGGAAGTTTTTTTCGAATAACTCTTTTTTGGTAGCTACATGGTTAAGTTTTTATATTTATCTAGAAGACATCTGCATGCCAAATTTCTAGATCCTATACCAGTCAAAGTCGTAGATATTGGCAATTACTCGAAACTACCCCTTAAATTTCTATAAAAATCCTTATAATCGGGAAAAAGTTATTAACTTTCGTTAGGATTTTCCTTAGAACTGGAACTTACAACACAACGTCTTTTCATCAAGAGAACTCATTCGGCAAAGTCTGGACACGTGATTAACACCCGATTTCTTAGGATTTTACCCGATAGTCGGAGAAAATTTTCGGATTTTACCCGATAGATTTTCGGGCAATTTTTGGCCTTTTTTATGCGAAATGTGAAGACCGGAAAATGTATTAAATAATTTTTTTTGAAACAGAATTTTCAGCTACACGATACATGAAAAGCGAATGAGGATCTTTAATTCAATATGTACAAATGACAACTGCATATACGTGCAAAACGACCTCATCCCCAGGGCCTGTTAGGCTTTTTTTGGATTGAAACCTAACAAGCCCTTGCAATGAGCTGCCAATCATAAAATTAGGTGTCTACAAAATTGATGTCACCATCATGCTTAAAATTCGTTTTTATACAGTGTGTCAGTTTTTGTCGACAAAACATCAGTTTCCCTCTTGAATGCATTTTGGACAAAAATGGTAGCAAATGTCAAAAACTTTTCTATTTTTCGTTGAACAGGAATCTTTTTTAACCGGCTTCGAGTAGTAGCCATATACTCAACTTACGATATTGAAAATCGTAAGAAACTGGTAGACAGAACATTTCCTAATTCACAACAACTTTAAAAGTTTGGTGAGAAACACTTTTATAAGAACCAGAAAATTTGCCTTCAGCCTGAGCTTTTCTTATTTTTTTCACTTGCCTGAGATTGTTTTTATTTTAACCTTTGTGCATTTTTAATCCATTTTACAGTACATTAAAAATTTTTGCGACCTAAAATAATATACATATATCGCGGAAAATTTTCACGAATGCATTCTTTCTTATAGACGCAAAAACCACGCTGTACAGAGAAAATAGTCCTGGGTACGAGGTTAATCTTTAATTTTTTTGCAACTGTTAAGCGCAAAAATTCGATGCTCAGTTTTCAAAAAAATTTATCGGTTGAGATCTTGGAAAAATGTCGATTTATAGAATTATGCAAAAATATTGCATATAAACAAAATCTTTTTCAAAAACTGATTTCGTTACAAACAAACTCGATTGCATTGTTTGCTACCGGATAAGATCTCTATCTTATGCCACCAACCTCGTCCCCAGGGTCTTGCGGCCCCTGAGCCGTTATTACGGAGTGAGTGGCCTGGGAACGAAGCAGCACTTAAATCTAAAATAAGAAAGATTTTAGGAGCCACTGAGGCAGGGAAAACCGTTGTCTATAAAAATAGATTGTATGCCCGAATTTTGTTAATTCGCAATCGTTTCTTCATAGAGTAGAGAAACCACATCAACCTCATGCCCAGTGCATCTTATATCTTTTCTGACATCAGGAAGTAAGTGACCCTGGGAATGAGGTTATATGGAAAACGACAATATACTTACTGATACGAATTATAAGTGACTCCTTTCCATTGGATTAAACTGGACACAAATATGGCAAAGATAATTGCAGGCGAAAAATACTTCCAACATAATTTCCACCATATTAAAGGTTTTCTACCCAGTATGACCTCTAAATCGCGTTCAAATCGATCTGCGCCATATCCATACGCCACAGCTATTACTTCGAAAAACGCCAAAAACAGCAACGATACGCCCCCTGATTGCCAGTTGAAAAGATTCAAAACGTACATGCCGCCCTGTGGAAGAAAAAACACAGCTGATTAGTTTACATTGCGGGGAGAGCAGAGTTGCAGAGAAAACTTTGCATCCCGTTGTTGACTGAAAAAATAATAATATATTTTAATAATAATGTATTTTATATTGAAGGAATTTAAAAAAGCTTCCCTGAGGATAATATAATATGCAATCAAACTTACTTTCAATCAAAAAAATGTTTACCTCGCTCACTTATTTTGGCGCATATTAATTTTCGCCCAATAGCAATATCAACATATTTCAAATTCTTTGTCATATAACAGAATTATATGAAAAACTTGCCTTTCGGCAATGATTTTTGTTTCTCAAAAAAAAGTATATTTTTGCCTGAATTAATTTAAGGTAAAATATTTTGCGCGTAATTTCTGTACTAAATTTGGTGCAATAACGAAAATTTGCGTGAAAAATATTACGAATTGGGTATTCTTTAAAATTAAAATGAATACAAATCTGTTGTTGTTGTTTTTTCTATGAAGATAGCTCCTATAACCACACTTTGTAACTAACAAGACGTCCTGATGACTCTCTGAGCGGTTGTCACTGAGTGTTCATCACTCTCATCAAAAACACAAAACGTCCTGAAAGCGAGGTGGCTCGATTTAAACTTAGAAACAGTTTGGATGGGAAAATTGTTAGCTACATACAAACTCGATCCCAGAACCTATTGTCTCTTTTTGCTTATTGGACAGCGAGACGAATAAAACCTTTTTCGTCAGACCTTTTAATAAGCGTAGCGCCGATGAGAGACAAAAAAACTGGGAACGAGGTTGAGCTACATAGTGATTTTTTAAATGTTATTGAAATATATACAAGTTATGTAATTACCTGCATCACCATGGAGATACCAAACAAACACGCCAAAATGCAAACTGCTAGTGTAAACCAGACCTTCTTCTTCCCTAAAATTTTATATTCGTCCACAAACCCAATGATGACGGCTTCCAGCATTGCGAACTGCGTGTCAAGTCCAATTGTAAGGATCATGAAGAAAAATAAAATCCCCCATAGCGGAGAGATAGGCATGTTTGATAATCCTTCTGGATACACCACAAAAACCAAGCCGGGACCTAAAAATACGGTAATGTTATACCGTTGGACTGTCGAATACATTAACATAATTTATGTAGCATGTGAAAGAGGTCTGGACACGAACGGAGGAGTAAGATGTTTTTTTAACAGTGAAGAGAGTAGAAGGACGTTCTTTTTGCAATGTTTATATTTTAGTTAAAGAATTTATTAACATTAAGTGAGAGTTTTCTGTCGTGTTCTACCACGAAAGTTTCCGACAGCACCTAGAAGTTTGGGAATAAGAGAACAAAAAATAGAGCTTTACACACAACGTCCCCAGTGCCTAAGAAGGGTTTGTTTAAAAGTCAGAAGGACCTGACGACGAGGTTGCTTCACACCAAGCATGAAAGCAAAGCATATTTGAACACTACAAACCCCCACTTTATCAGATTACAACCCAATAATGCTGAAAAAGATCTTTCATAATTCGGATCTTCTCTGCCGAAGAATGGGCTTTTGAGATACAACTTTAGGTTCTTACGGTGAAGCTCTCATTTTTGCTTTCGTTACGCTACGCCAATAATTACAAAAGACCGATATGGAACTATCTCCTATAAAATAGCAAATAGTTTACCTGATGTTGCAACCAGCTCGATGTCCATTCCAGTTTTGTAAGCCATGTTTCCAAGCACACAAAATACAACAAGTCCAGCGAACACACTTGTGAAGCAGTTTACCAGCGACAATGCCACTGCGTCTCTAACCAAGAAAAAATGACGTATTAATTTAGAAAAACGAAATGCGTTCATGATGGAAAATTGAAATGCAATGTAAGAATTCTTGGTAATTCTTTCTTCTTTAAAAAGGCCTAGTATAAACAGGGTTGAATTCCTGCCAGAAACTAAACTGATCCTCAATTTTATTTCAAGACGCTCAATCTCCCTGGAGACTTGTTTGTCAGAGATGATTTTAATGGCGGGGGTTTGTTAGAAGTGAAAACTTACGCCCAATATGTTTTGCCTTGAAACGGATCGGATTAAACAGAAATGTATTAATTTCAATTTCCACTATTACATTGGAATGGTACGGATCAGAAAGGAAATCACATTTTCGGCGAATTTTATTGGTTATTTTTTAAAAAACACAATGTCGGAAAAAGTTGAATACAATACAACTTTCACTTGGAAAGGAAAAGAGTCACGTGCTTAAGAAAATTTTTCTCGCATGCAAGAAAAAATTTCCGTTGCGAGCAAATCTCTTCCGAGACAAAAAGTAAGAATTGCCTTAAATGGAAGCGTAGATAGGATTTAATAAATTGACAAACCACCATCCGAAAATATTTTTAACATCACAAAACATTAATGTATGGAAATGTTTCACATACCGTAAAATGCCGAAATCAAGCGCAGCGCTTATCAGTAGTGATAGCAAGATTTTGATGCGCTTATCTGAGGGTGCGCTTCTCCACGGGTGCACTTATAAACGAGTATAAAAAAAGCGCAAGGTTAAAAAAGAAAGAAAAATTTGCAGGACATGTGCCAGAAGCTTTGGCCAAGATTTTGTATCCAATGAGTGGCGAATTTTATGGATGAAAGCAGTCATTACTGAAAAGTGTCGTGCTCCTGAAGGCACTTGGGTCCCTCTGGAGGAGGGATTGAACTTGTACATATTATATATATACTGCAAAAATTCATAAAAACTATACCCGTAACAAAATTAATGAAGCAGAAAAAAATCTCGCATTTTAAGTGAAACAAACATTGTATTCTATATCTCTTTACCCTATATGCGCTTATCTGAGGGTGCGCTTATAAACGGGAATAAAATCTTGATAAGGATTTGGTGCGGTTAACAACGGGTGCGCTTATAATCGGGTGCGCTTGATTTCGGCATTTTACTTGGAAGGAAAACTAAAAACAGAGTTATCGAGACGGTAAATTTCTTTTTGAAACTTTAGAACGTTGAGATATTACTGCATGAAATAGTAGTAAAATGGTCGATAGTTTGGGGTTGGAAAAAAACATACAAGCGTTACCATAAAAATATTTTTTCCCTACAAAACAAGTACTCAGCTCATGTACGCCCCTTATGTGGGCAGAACCGAAGGTCTTGGCTAATTTGACAGAAATCCGTTCTAGAATGGAGTTTATTGGATGAAAGTTAAGGTTATTTTTAGGTTTAAAAAACAAAAAAAAACGATCTACCTGACAACGTTATTGTTAAATTTGTTATAACTTCCAAACGCGATGAGAGAGCCAAACCCAATACCTAAGGAGTAGAAGATCTGTGTTGCTGCGGCTACCCATACTTCCGCATTTGCAAGTTTAGAAAAATCTGGTTTCAGATAATATTCTACGCCCAGACTAGCGCCATCCAACATGGCGCCTCTTACCAATAATATAAACATAACGATGTAAGGAAATGTTGCGGTGAAGTACACAACCTGAAAAGATAGCATATATATACTCAATTTATTTATCATTTTTTTAAATCGTTTTTAACATAAACATTTAATGTTTAAGCACACATTTTGTTTAGCTTTGAAATCTTTTTCGCGGCAATATACAACCAATCACAGCATTCAAATGCAAATGATTGACATAAAGCCTTTGTTATGTATAAAACTCGTGCAAAGAAATTGATCAGTTCAATAGCTCATTGACCCATTTCACGCCGTCCTTTAGAATAGCGTTAACTTTAGGAGGTAGCGTAAAATAGATACTATTTTGGCCAGACTTCGTGCGAGATTTACACCATGGACATTTTAGAAATAACGCAAGATTAAATTAGGCGTAAGATTAGAGTCGATAAAAATAAAAACTTTAATTAAAATATACTTTAAAATTTAGTTAAAAATTGAATGAGAAAAAACACCGCTAAAAATATGGACAGCCACTATAATTCAAAAAACAATTTCTCTTTTAAAAACCCAATTCTGGGCACTTTGCCTTTACAACGAACTTGAGGCTCTGTCCTCGTGTAAGTTAAACATGAAACTACTAATTTGGACAAATTAATCCACATAATCCACATCCACACAAAATTTAAATACAAAAGTTAAAACAACGTACTTTTCCTGACGACTTTATACCTTTGAACAAGCACAGAAACACTAATCCCCATGCTAAGATCAAACACACAAATAATTCTGGACGAATCGTGCCACTATCGCCGAGCTCATCAGTGATTTGCAACACATGTCGTTCCCAGTACTCTTCGCTTGGTGATTTAAGCAGCAATTTTGTTTTGTTACAAAGTGTCGTATTAATTATTCCACTGGATGCAGTTGTGGCCACACTTGTAAAGTTTATTGTATTTGTTATGTTAGATGTATTGTTGCTGGGTGGACAAGACCACTCAAACTCTAGATGAAATAATGAAAGCTTACAGATTAATTTTTTTGTGACAACGGCTTTTACCTGAATCTTCGCAAACGATGGACATCACATCATTCGCGAAAATGAATTTTTACGGGAAATTACGAAAGTCAGCGAAATGAACAAATATTTATGTTACCATAAAATATATTCTTTCCTGTAACATTACTGTATCGTAAAACCCCCAAATTAAGCCGATAGGCTTATATTATTCATAGCATCTTGTGGGCTTATATATGGAGGGGGGAGTTGGCTTATTGTCGGGGTGAAAATAAAATTAGCGCTTTCAACAGACGTGCAGGAAAATTCAAAGGATTGACAGTAAAAAGAACTTCATTTCAAGTACTCGTCAAATATTCTTTATTTAACAACTAGCGGAATTTCTGCGTTATAAGTAAACGAAAGAAGTAAATGAAGGATGACTTGAAAACATAATGAATGTAAATGTTTATTACGACTTCGATAAGCAAAAATAAGTTCGTGTATAATTCAACAATAGACCTATATAAGTTTTGTATTTCAAGGGCTTGAAATTAATCGCTCGTTCTTATTACGACATTAAACTTAGATACGTTTTCCTTAACGATTTTAATTAACCTTCCCTTGGTTTTATTATGTGCTATATATTCTTTTTTATATATTCTTTGCCATATATTCTTTTTCTAGCTTATTTTGACCTGCATTTAATAATTAGTCGCACGAATCCAACTTCACTAGCCCTTGGGTTTTTAAGAAATCTCCACAGCCTCCACAATCTCCACAATCTCCACAATCTCCACAATCTCCACAATCTCCACATTCTCCACAATCTTCACAATCTCCACAATCTTCACAATCTCCACAATCTCCACAATCTTCACAATCTCCACAATCTTCACAATCTCCACAATCTTCACAATCTCCACAATCTCCACAATCTCCACAATCTCCACAATCTCCACAATCTCCACAATCTCCACAATCTTCACAATCTTCACAATCTCCACAATCTTCACAATCTTCACAATCTTCACAATCTCCACAATCTCCACAATCTTCACAATCTCCACAATCTCCACAATCTCCACAATCTCCACAATCTTCACAATATCCACAATCTTCACAATCTCCACAATCTCCACAATCTCCACAATCTCCACAATCTCCACAACAAAAAAGGCGTGTCATATTCGTTCGTGTTTTCGTTCGATAAATGACGTCATACTGACTTATAACAAAAGGCCACAAAAATTAAGAAAAATAAATAAATAAAAATGTTGGTCCTGATTATTAAGTCGTGTCTTGTTGACGTTAATTTTTAGGTTAAGCTGATTTTCGATGATAATAGTTTGGCTGTATGGGTCAGAGTTTACCCAGAGATAACGTAATAAGAACAGACATGGTCATAACGATTCATACTTGTATATAAGCTTATATTCACTCTATTTCTATTTACCTAGATCGAGTTGATAAAATCCTGTATAGTGCGCACATAATTACACCTCCGACTGGTTGGTATTACTTTAGATAGCATGTCCGGGTAAAAACTGGCAGAAAATTGTAACTTTGTAATTCGTAACGCTTTATGTCCTTTGCCCTACAAACAAGTGCGCTCAAAATAAACATGTAACAACGTATGGGTTCAATTTGGTTTTTAGGGTTTCAACTTCGTTCCTATTTGTTTTTTAGGTGTTATTTTAAAAAAAAGGTCCTGCGAATGAGTTTACCAGGGTTTAATTTTCCTTCACTCGTTGTAAAAGTGATAGGGCCTATAGACGAAGTTGCTTTACAAATAACATACTCCGAAATCAAAAACAGAACACTGGTGAAAAAACGCTTGGAAATTTGAAGAAAAATATCTTTACCTTTTCTAGTTCCTTGAACACATCTGTTTGTGTTCCACTCATTATTGCAATATTTCCAGGGTACTTCTTTTCTCATGGAGGCATACATGTAATATAAAACCCATGCCACAATGACGTTGTAGTATACTGTACATAGAAATGCCACTGCTATCATCGCAAACCCAATTCCTAAAACAAAGTGTCGATTCAGCATAATCATAAGTGTAGCTTTAAGAATATTAGGCACATTTTTGGTGATATAGAAGTGATTGTTAGAATTTTCGGAAAGGTGCAACCTCGATCCTATTGCTTTAAAAGTGTTTCGGTAACAGCAGTGTTTCATAAACTAACTGACCTTTTGTTTATATATGCTGAAGAATTTAGAAAAGCGACCCCTAACTGAGGAAATGTGTGCTGCGCAACTATCGCAGTAAGAAAGAAAGCTTGAGAAGAAGCACGCTGACTCATAGCTGTTTGTAACCTCACTTGCATAATTTGTTAACCTAAGTCCATGGGTCCTGTTATTACACCACTTAAATAGATAGAAAAAAAAATTGAAAATTATTTTTTTTACCTTTAGCAATTGGACAGGCAATGTTCCACGTGCTAACGGGTCCAAATCGAAAATACTGACCAAGCGCCAACTCCATCAAAAATAATGGCATTCCACACAGTAGTAACATAATAAAATATGGTATTAAAAACGCTCCTCCGCCGTTTTTGAATGCCAAGTATGGAAATCTAAATGAACAGTAAAAACTCTTTAATTTAGATTGATGCTATTTTTGATGCGTGTCCTGCGAGGGAGGTGCTAACTGCAGCGAAGACTCCTACGCAAAATATGGAAACAGCATAAAAACAGCAATGGTTTAAGTAACCAAGCTTTTAAGGTGTTTGTTAGTCTTATTCTTGTTATATGTGCCTAGCAGAAAAGGTCCATTGAAATTTCAATTGATTCTGACATTTTAACTTTTTCATTCTTTTGATTTAGAATGTGTTATGTACAAACATCAAATTAATTGAATGTAAATAAAAAGAATCTTGTCATCCAGACTGACTAGCTTGATTCTGCTTTGCGATTTGATTTTAGTCGAACATTGGTTATAATTCTCAGTCCCACGTAACAGACTTTCATAACAGACCCTCTCGTAATAAACTTTCGCAGTAGTCCCTCGTAACAGACTGCCGTAACAGTCCCTCGTAACATACTGTCGTAACAGACACTCGTAACAGGCTGACTCTCGTAACGGTTGACCTTAACTCTAAACCCTAACAACTCAAGGATTTCCCATCTTTTTCCCCGGTCTAACAGATATGATTACATAAGTCAAACTTGTAATGAAATAAACATTTGCTATTTAATGTTACTCATCTTCGGCCAATAAATTTTCTTGACATTTCAGACAGTCTCAATATTTCCTATTTTTTTTCAGACTTATCAGACTTAAGCTTCTTTTCAATTCTTCTAGCTTAACTATTTTGCTTGGATCGGTAGAGATTTAAGTTATTAGGGGCTACCACTATATACCTATTTCCATTTTAAAAGCCCTTCCTATAACAACTGCTTTTTGAAAATGGATGGTTTTTTCAGGTTTACAACAACAAATAATTCGGTTGATACTTAAAGTATATAGTATTTATTCCTCCATTTTAAATTAATGATCTTCAATATTTTAAACTAACCACCTCCCATAAAACCATCTCCGCCTCCTTAAAGAAACACGTTAAATATTTGAAGAAGTTATTTAAATGCTCTGGTTACGGTGACTTTTTATATTGATAAACACAGGCGACTCTTGGGCACATTTGTCGGCGGTCCCATATAACGTATAAATTGGCGCGAAAAGCTAAGCCTCTACCAGTAAGTGCGATAACTCACCTCCACACGTTTCCAAGCCCAACACAGTACCCGACACATGTGAGAATAAACTCAATTTTGTTTCCCCATGTCTCTCTTTCTTCTTTTTGTTCCAACTTCTCCTCAGCAACTTGTTTTTCTTTAATCAAGATTTTATCTTCGCCATTTGGTGTTTTGGAAGCCATGTTTTCTTTGTTTTCTAAAAAGAGTATATATTTGTTGGGATTACAACAATAGGGAACTAATCATAGAATAAAAGTGAGGGTAGTTTAATTTAAATTTTAAATTTTAATTTTAACTTAAGGATATTTTTTATGCACTTTCAGTGGCAGCAGACTGCCATGAACTTCATTTTTTTCTCCAATTAAAATGTCACCCTTTCTTCACAATACCTTATCTAACGACTTACAGTTTCAACAATCATTTCAAATTATAACTTAAAAATACAAAATGTATTAATTTAATCTTATTAAAAACTTCACTTCAATCTATAACCCAATCACAACAATAATACAAAAAAAATCAACCACACAAAAAGATTTGTTAAGCTGTTCATGTGTATACAAACATCACAAAGCCTTGTTTGAGCAGCAAAACTCGTTAATGTGAGTGAAGCGATTACATATAATTTTTATTGAAATATCATATTTAATCTGATGCTTTAATTTCTTTAACGATGCACTCAGTACGCAACACACCTTAGTTTCCAGACCACTCTATGCCGTTAATTAAAAACATTACTTCGCACCAACCTTGTTTCTAGGACTTTTTAATACCGCGTACGGTATGTTATTTGTTAGAACTTTACGCACGCAAAGACAACTTGCTACCCAGGTCGTCATGTTTACTCACTATTTCTTTCTGGTTGACAGCAAATATGTAAACTTTAACGGATTGTTAACAATATAACACAGAAGCTCATTGGCGCTTAATATGGATAAAAGAGCTTGAGTAAGAGGTTGCAAAGGGTGCACTTTGGACTTTTTTTAAAAGGCTCTTAACTGTTGTATGAATTTCGACGAGTTCCTTTTATAGTTGCATTTATTATGAGACATATGGTTGCCTGGGATACGTAAAGAAAAATAAACTTATTTGTGTCCCTATTTCCGGCGTATGGGAAAAAAACTGGACATCTGCTCATGCTGATCTTATCTATTTTACAAGCCATAAACAATCCATTCTTTCTGTTTTAAAATCCTTTTAAAATTCGAAATGAATTTTTTGAAACGATTTTGTTTCGCTTCAGTGATAATAATCTGCTGTTACGTACGTACGTTGAAGTAGTGAAAAAACTACTCGAGTTTGATTGTATCAAGTCACTGGAAACCTGATTTATTTGTATTCTAACTTTAAAATTTAATCAATGAAGGCAAGCAAACGAGATATCTCTCCGCTGCAAATCATTATGTTATATTTTTTTATAACTGATACTTCTAGAAATACTCTTTCATTATCAAAGTAATTTTGAATACTAATCCCTAATTGACGTTAATTAATTTAATTAATTAATTCACGACGAATTGATAAATATGGAGAATTAATATGTCCCTGTTGTAGTTTCGTTGTTGTGTGCAGTGGTTAAGTACTTGAAAAATAACAGCATCTATTGATCATCCTATCTGGATCATTACTGTATTAGGATCAGAAGAATTTTATATACGTACAGTGCAACTTCCTTAAAGCGTAAATTCTCTGAAGCGGACACGGACAAAAAATGTTTTTCCGGACGATAAACTCTTATAATAAAACCTCTCTAAAGTGGACACCTCTTTAAGCCGGACACTTTTTCCAGGTCCCACACGGGTTTCTCCCCCCAGAATATACTTCACTAAAACGGACAAAGACAACTTATGACCAGAATATCAAAAATCAAGATTTTATTGTTTTTTTGTTTAAGCACTCATTCATAATAATTTCGTGTTACTACCAAATGTCCAAAACGTCTCTATGTTGCAAAATTTTATTTCTTCACGCTTAATTGTCTTTCAAAAATGGTGAAGCGTAATATGGGCATGCCTAATGGATTCCCGGTTTTGGAGTAGAATTTTTTCCGCGTTTCTTGCCAAAAGCAACACCTCTCCAAGGCGAATACCTCTCTAAAGCGGACAAAATCTTTGGTCCTGTAAATGTCCACAGTTTCACTATGTATAAGTACTCGCTGACGAAACTAGGCTTTCAATGTCTACACGTCCAAAAGCTTTAATCGGGGAATATTTTTTTAAACATAAACTCATAGTATTTAACAATAATTAGACATGCATTGTTTATTTATATGTTGAGCTGCAAGCTAATATGGTTTAAGGTTTATAAATAGTATTTATTGACGAATACAACCTCGTCCCCAGGGCGTTTTTACGCCTTTGATATTCTGACGGGAAGGCTTAGACGTCCCGTCCCGACGATTGCAACCTTAACTATAAAAGAAATTACCAACGCAATACCAAGATAATATTTTTTATATAATGCGGTTTAAATTAACGTTCTCTGTCAATGATCAACAGTGACTTCTGCATATTATAAAGGGTTTTTCCCCGTTCGAAAATTATGTTGGTCATTGCAGAAGCTTAGAAAATAAATAGTAAGCATATTAGATGATGATTTTTACTCCACTCAGAAAAGCGATTTGTTTCTCTGCAAAACGTTTGAGTAAACAACAAGAAACATTAACACGAGATTAATCTCTAAGGTGTATTAAAAGATTCCCAGACTCCCGTGCGAGGTCACACTGATTAAGCTTGACCCATCACGTTTTTTACATTCCGTGGTATGAATGAGGTTAAAATTGACTGAGAAAACAACTCTCTTTAACCATGGTACTCGATAATAAACATATTCTAAACATGTTTTTTACTCCAAACAGAACAGAACTTGTTTCGGTAAATCCCAGCACATTAAAGCTTGTTTTTCGATTTCTGATATGCCTCTTGGCGCAAAGAGGTATTAATACTCCAGCCACATAACAGCCCTTGGAACGAGATTGTGTAAATCCCGAAAAAGCCTGGGGAAGAAGTTGTCTTTTACCCTGACTATCCAGTTAAAGGCTACTTTTCACCGAAATGTTTATGTCCCAGTCGACGCTCAATTTGCTCAATTTCCATTCCATCAAGGTAGCGGCGTTTTCTGAATTTTTAGTGGTTGCTAAAAAAGATGTCCGTCTGTAAACTGTTGGAAATGGATTCGTCTCACCTTTTAAGGCTGCAAAAATACAGGCGTTGCAGCCAGAAAAACAAATCTAATGCGCGTGCACAAATACTAAACACTTAGAGCTGCAGTCAATAACGCATTGATGGAAAGCAAACCTAACTCAGTAAGCGATCTTGCCACAAAATAATATTTGAATCTTGAGACGTTTAAAAAAACTTTTATTTATTTCTCAGTCAAAAACAAATGTTTTGGTTCCCCATTAGTTTCTTCTTTCTTTTTATGTATGAATCATCTTCCAGCCGAATCAAGGTTCAGTATGCGGCGCATAGTAAATCGTTGAGATAGTTAACATTCTTTGGTTGTTTAGAGCAATAGCTTATCCATAATAGAATCCAATTCCGAGATACCCCAGTAAGAACAAATGGTGAGCAGATGTTGAGATGTTCCGATTGGATAGCGATTCAACAAAGTTAGGGGGTTTTCCCAGCTAGTTTCTAGCAGCTTTTGCCATGACAGAAACTTCAGAAATCTTTTTTAATGTAGTTTACAAATTGATGATGGTTCTCGACGCATAATTAAAACCAAATTTTAACAGTCTCAGCTTCTTTAAAAGAATTTCCTATGTTTCGGCCAAATCAAGGGATTGTGTTCTTATAAAATTGCTTTTATAAAACAAAAAGCGTGTATCCGCTATTGTGGAGCCATCGAATGTGGCTGTATTGATTAGAAGAATGGGTACTTGTTTCTGGCGGGAAATTTTACAATTTTACTTACGGAAAGCCAATCATAAGGTTGGAATATTAAAAATACAAAACTTACTTTTTTCTTTTGCTTCACTGTTTCGTGTTTTTTTTATACAATTTAAGTTTGAAAACCAACGTTCAAATGACAACTTATTTATGCTGACAAACTAACATCATATTGCAACTTCGTCCTCAGGGTTTTTTAAGTTTTTTATAAATATAGATATAAAGAAGAATTAAAAACCTCTGGGAACAAGGTTGGTCATATCGATGTCTTAGTTTCCCACATTTGCGAACGTGATTTCTTTTGTGTCTTTACAAGCGGGGTGAAGGTCATTGCGTGCGGGATGTATGGCACGGGAAAATACTTTGTAACATTGATTATCATGCGAAAAAAATAAAAAAATGCAGAGATGCACAAAATATTTAATGAAGAAAATAAAAACTTTTCCGACATTGAAATTTTAAAACAGAAACAAAATGTTGGCTTTAAGAAGGAATTTTGCGAAAATTTCACCTCCTTTTAGCTAATCTGATCTAGTTTTAGTGAAAGATCTTAAGAGAGCATTTTCTCCAGAAAACGTGATTTCTCGACAGGGATAACATTCTGCTGAAGCGAAATACGAATTTATGGGAAATATCCATATTATCGGCTCTGTATGATTGGATAAAAAAAATCCAGTGAACAGAAGTCTGTTTTATACTGCTTTTCACAACCTTATATCGTCTTCAGCCGGCGTATGAACGGAAAGTTGAATTTAGAGTTAAACTTTAGTTTTGTATGCTATCGTATATGTCAATGTGATCAATTTCTAATCATTGGATAAATAATCTAACGGTTTTAACGTCAAAATTTGTGTATTGATAATTATTACAACGCTATGGTGTTATGTATAGACCTTTACTGTTGATATTTTGGCTTTTTAACAAACAGAAAACAAAGAAAACATACCATCGCTTGCTTTTCCGTTTTCTATGACAATAGGTGCAGCTTTATCCGCCATGTTGAACCTTGTTCACTTTTAAATTTTTAGCCAAAGTTACTTACGCCTTTGCTACAAGTTTCTTTTAATGGAATGATATTAAACGTGAAACGGATGTTTATATTGCAGTTATCAAATACCAATGTTTTGGACAATACCATGAAGTGAGTTGTCGCCAAACTGTCACTTTTTTGACAGTTGTAAAAAAAATATTTTGTTTGTTCCTTTTACATGAAATTGAAAATTAACAAACAAACGTTACTTTCACTTATTAACCTATATTTGTGAACAAACAACTTCCTTACCAGGAACCTTTTGAAACGTTTTCTGTTTCCTAAGATGCACAGGAATTTAGATTCAGCCTTAGGCGTTCTTATTTTTTCACATGCTTAGCCTAAAATTGTTCTTATTTGTTTTTATATTTGAGTTTTTTTTCTATCCTAGTGCATAAAAATTTTTTTTTAAGAATCACAACAATTGATTGTGCGAAAGTTCTATCTCGAAAAATCAGTTTGTTATGTCTCTCCAACATAAAGAGAATATGGGCATAATTCCAGTCTTGTTGTAGTTCTAATTCTTCGGTCATTTCTTGCCTTGTTGTTCTTAAAAAGTGTTTCTTAGAGATAAAGCGTTAATCGGTATTGAATAAGCATCTTATTGAATCACATTGTTCTTCTTACTGCAGCGTTTTCTCGAAAGCGACGCTTAATCGAGTTGCGGTAAATTAAAAAAATCAAATGTGATAAAAGAACAGTCTTACCTGGAGTTCCGGCGCGCTGCAAGTAAAATATAACGAAGAACTAGCTAACTTTTTCTAAAAAGTTAGCTAGTTAGTTAGCCAGTTAGCTAAACACACGTAGAAGCTCTTGCCAAAGTTTTATCTATGTAGATCATTTATATAAAATTATGTATTTTTCTTGTACATGAGTGAAGATATTCAGACAGAAGAAAATCAGAGAAGATAGAACGATATTGCTAGTGTTATGTTTTCGCGCCAGAGAACAACAAGCTATATCCCAGTCCTCTACCCGTTATTTGGAAGTCAGGTAAATTTAAAAGGACTTACTGTTCTTACACTATCGTTACAAAGAATTTAGGTAAGACTCTCAAAGCTGAACTTTAACATTATAAATCCTACTTTTATAAGATTGAAATATTAGGCTCCAACTTTGCCCCCAAGTCCCTTAGAAAATCCTAAAAAACACTAGGCACGAGAGTGTATGAAGGTTATATTTATTACTAAGTTCAAACATCTGTTTTCTTAAATACCGACACATGGTTCCTCTAGCTGCTTTGCAAATGTTATGAATGGACGAAAAATTTATGCAGTGAAGATTGATAATATCTCTTTTAACGCTTTAACGCCACATAATATTTTTGTTAATTCTTTTATAATGGTGGTGACTTCAAACAGTATAGTAAACCTTTTCATATAGAATAAAAAAACCACAAAGACGTCATTTATGTCTTAGTCTCTTTTATTTCAAGTCAATTTAAAGTTTTAACTGAACAGGGACATTTTTCTCATGGTACTTCGACTATGCACGGCGAGATAAGGGGCTTGGGGACAAAATTGGTTGCTTTTAATAATACATAATAACGCTAGTTGAATTCTTACTTATATTCCAATACACTTTCTTGAATATTCCCGGCATCCAGGTCCCGGGTGTGAATATTTTTGCTATTTTTTAAAATTACGGTATCAATCACAGAGAATTATAAAAGTAAAGTCACGCGATGCGTATCGCGCTGTGCACATCAAAGGCCCTATTTGTAATATTGCCCAACGAAAGTCTTTTATTATAATGTCAATTCTTGAGTAATCTGCTACTCCTAAAAAAGAACAAAGAAATCTTTCTCTCCTAAGTTGCACTGGTCACATTCTATATTATGCATATGTCGTTAGCTTCAGATTTTCATTTGTCATACTATCCCAGAGATCGCTGTTTGTGTATCCTTGGCTCAAAGTAGCAACTTGGCTACCATTTTGAAAAAGGTTTTTAGCACGTGGAAGAATCCACCGTCTTGGATTTTCGTCCGTCTTACATATTTTCCGCATCGGTATTTTTTGCATTTTTGTCCGCCTGTTGGTATGAAGTAATATAATTACTTAGCAAAGGTCTGAAATAAAACAGAGGCGCAACCAGTTCACACAGAGTTAAAATACCAGTCGTTGCCTCTTGGAAAAATCCACGAATTCGCCCGTCGTACGTGTTCCAGTTATCGGATATTTACTCATCGTACTCCTTCTGGTCACCGCCACTTCGTGAAATCTTAGTACAAAGTAGCGATTTTTCTACAATTTTCAGCAACCTACAGCTGTCAGATAACCAGATAGAAACTCTCTGCGGTCAAAGTTCTGATGACCATGGGGTAGCTCAAAAAGAGACGTTCTCTGCAGTTTCGTTTTTAGGACCTTCCTAACTATAACAGACGGCGAAAGAATAAATTAACAAATATATCCAATCTATTTGAGCAAGAATGTCATTATAGGCGATTACAAAAAAATAATCTGCAGAACAGGTACTCACGTAACGAAGCAAAGACGATATATACTAACACAATAAACTAAGTATATATTAATCAATCACGGCGGAAACGCTATGTAAGCTACGTGAACAAGTTTAAAATCGTGCGCGGGATGGATAACATATTAATGTTCAGGAAGACATTGGAAATTCTCTTTCAACGCTTTATGCCTAAGCTTTATAAGCTTTGAAAATTCTCATGATTTATTTATTTGTTTTTTAACAACGCATGCAACGTTGGGTACAATCACACGGAAAAAGGGTACATCCTTAACAATGAAGATGAAATTATAACATTGTAACAAATTTCTTTACTTCTATACGCTAAATATTTAACGATGATTTGTGATGCGAAATTTTTCAGGACAGGGTAAATACAGATTTTGTAATACGTGGCTGGTGATTGTTCTGTAGTTTTCTATAATTATCATTAAATACATTTTTTGTCGTTTTATGCAGATTAAACACCTCGTCATCAGGGCTCTTCTACGATAATATTCGGACGGGATAACCAGAATGTCTATAAGAGACCTAGGGGCGAGGTTGGTAGTTTACCTAATAAGAAATGCCTTCCTGGACACGAGGTTGTTCTATGTTAGATTCACGCATTTTAAACTTGTCATCGTTCAGAGCAGTCAATGTTTGGAACAGATTTATAACATGGGTTATTTCCTTATTTGCAAACTCTTGAAATATGCTGATTGTTGCTCACGTCAGCATCGTAACTTTTCTCAGATGTAGGGTCTTTCAATTATTTCGTTGCGATTGCGTACTGGAAAGATTACTAACATATTTAAAACCGTGTTTGTTGCCTGTAGGATGCATACTATTAACCCTTGACGTTTTTCATATTTAAAAAATTATATGGCGTGTGGCCAAGAGTGGTTATGGCGTTCGATTCGTAATCACAAGGTCCGTGGTTCGGTTCACAGCGCGGGCATGTTTAGCAAGTGTCTATACCACAGCTACGATCAACCCATTCCATGTGAGGAAAATTGGGTAGGCAATGCCGATGTATACACTAATGTATACATTTTAAACAGAGGACCCAGATTGATAACAGTGTTTCCAACAATGAAGTGGTTATCCTGTATAAATATTCCGAATAGTCTGTCACAATTATACACCTATTGCTGAGTTTTTTACAAAGAAAAATAAGCAAATAATTATTACCTGTACACATCGGCCAAGCCACAGATGAAAGAAATATATGGTTTAATTTATTTAGGTGAAAACAAAAAACATTAAAAAAGGAGAGAGAAATAAGATTAAATCAAATATCTATTTCTCATCAAAAGTGTTTGACAGGTGGATAGAGATGAAAATGGATACCCTTCCTAACTACTTCGCAAGTCGCAACAGGAGGTGACGAATTAAATTCATACGCTTTTGTTGAATATAAACAAAGTGAGAAGAGACTCTTTTGTGAAAAAGAAAATTTTTTAGTCATTTCAAATATATTCTAAAATCCCTTCCTGATTCGATCTGTGCATCCTCCTTGAGATAACAGACTTTCTACAAAGCAGATTCTGAAAATTAGCACATCTAGATTGCCGGCCGGAAAACGCATTGAAATCTAACAAAATGTATATAATACAGTATGCCAAAAGGGAACAATATGCTTATTTTGTTGTTTTTCTGTTGAAAAACATAATCTTTTAGGAAAGGGGAGGGGCGGCGATTAAGCCCCCTTCTTTGCCCACCCCCGGGTTCCTACTACACTGCAGTAGGTTTCTTCTTCATCCCTCCCCCGTTTAAAAACCGTTTAGTCAGATCCGATATTATGGAGAAAAACATCCTCGTCCCCAGGGTCTTTTAGCCCCTGAGCCGTTATTGCGCAAAATGCCCAGGAAAGGAAGTGCTCCTCTAACTGTGGTGTTTTCTAACTAAAATTGTGCATTATTTGCATTAAACTTTTATATTACTTTGGTGCGAAAATAAAGGGTAAAAAATTATTTGGGTGCCAAAATCCCATGCGTGGTTAAGTCTACCTTAGAGGGGAAGTTTATTTAAAATTATACTTTGAAAATTGATCCAACTAGCCCAAAAAATCATGAAAAAAATATAACCTAATTCCCAAATATTGTCTTCTTTATAAACTAGCTGCTTTTTTGCCTCAAAGAATTGTCTTTTTTACGGAACGCGTTTAGCACCGATGTCTGGGACCGAACAATAATAATGACGCAACTGCATTAAGGAAACAGGCGAAAGCATAGACCGAAAAAACTTTATATTTATTATGAGTGCCGCCCGCCATGCGACCAAACTTAATGATACTGTAGCAATTCAAAGAAGATTAAGCCACGTCAAATAACCAAGTAAAATAACATCTTTTCGCAAATGTATTTTTTTGTATGCATACAAATAGCTATGCTTTTTCTTTTGTTCTAAGAATTTTTAAAAAGCATAAACTTCTACTAAAAAGACTTGAAATGGTTCATGGTATTCCTTCATTCACTAACAGAATAGGTATTTCTTATTAAAGGGCGAGCGAAATTAGATTGCTCAAGACGAAACAACATTTCCTCTCAACATTTTTAACAACCTTTAGTCTAAGGCGAGACGTAACTGAATTAAGCAAGAACAAAATCAACCAAAAGATGTATCTTCATTTTATCAACAAAACTTTATTGATACATTATATCTTCATCGTATATTACTACTGGCGACTTGTAGTTCCCATACCACATCTCTGCGTGAAAGTCATGGAGAAACTCCTGTATTTTATTTTTATTGTTGTTTGTTCTTCAGTTGAGCTCTCTTGGTTGTGACAGCCTGGAAACCAGATTTAATACTTTGCACGGAACACCTCGAACCACACGTTTCGCATTGTAGAAAAAACAAACGCGTTTCTTTATGAAGTATAGTTTCCGGTGACCGGCAAGTGTGACAAGTGACGTATTCCTCTAAAATTACAAAAAATATCAACGTTTAGCAAAGATGATATATCAAAGAATATACCTTATCAGGGAAAAAAAAGTCGGGGAAAAGTGACTAATTTTTTTGCAAGTGACTTAATTTTTCCCCGACCAAAATTTCCCCCGATTATTTTTTCCCCGACTAGTACTTTTACCCGATTTTTTTAAACCCGACTAAGAATTTACCCCGACCTTTTTCTTTTATCCTAAACTTTTTTTCTCATTGTTACCACCTTAATAAATTGCAAGGAAGATTACAAAAAAGGATCGGGGACATAAAAAACATAATTGAAACAAAAAGAAACAACATTTTACTTATTCTCGTAGTTGTTTTTGTATGAAAAACATACATAGACAAATAAAAAAAATTGATTCAAATTCCCTTGAGGTTATCTACAGGAATATCAAAAATTAGTCGGGGAAAAGTGACTTATTTTTCAAAAGTGACTTAATTTTGCCCCGACGAAATTTTAACCCGACGAAATTTTCCCCCTGATTTTTTTTCTTGCTTGTTCCCGCCAAGAAAGAGTCGTAAGGGTTTTATTCAAGACACTAAAGGTTGGTTTCCATTAGCATAAAAATTGTTGAGCAACAGTCGTGCATCATTCGCCGTTACGAATTTATGTACAACAAAATGTACAACAAATCGATACAAGAGATGTTGCACAACTTGGGAACTTCAATAAAAAAAATCGGATTGTGGGAATTCACGTGCTAAATTTGACTTCGTAAATTGAATAAAAGTTAAGGGACGAAATATGTTCCACTCTCTTTTCCATAGGTCGTGTGAAATTTGAATTGAAAAAACAACAACTTACTTATATATCTTTTTAAAACATTTTCGATGTGTTTCTGTTGAAATTTTCCCTTTATAATTAACTGATTCGTACCATCTACTGTACCACTAAAAACATTAAACAAAAGTATGTATGTAAAAAAATAGACAAAAAATGATGACAAAGACGGGTGCTTATACACTGATGCAAGGGGCAGCTTAAACTATGCATTAAAAAATATAAGAAACGAACTTATTGCCTGATTATACACACCGAAAAATAAGACATCTGCAACTACTTAAAACATGAACCGTAATAAACCTCTAATAACCACTACTTGTTTACCACTAACTTTTAAGTGCAAGTTAAGAAGCGTTTTTTTCAATAAAAATTAGATTTTCTAACAAAAACTATAATCTTGTTGCTATCTGCCACTTTGAGGCTGCTTGGCAAGTTTTGCTATCCATATTTAAAGGCGAATGATAGTTTGTATACTTGATCAACGGTCTTTGCTTTCTAATTTTTACAGTACATGAGAGATTATCTAAATGGTCTATTTAGAGTCACGCGTATTTAGCGAGTCACTATTTACGGCAAACCATTCAAAAATGAATAGGGGTTTGGATTAGACGAAAAAGAAATAGTAAAAACCAACCTGGTGCCCAACTCTGCTAGCAAGAACGCTAAAAGATGTTTCGGCTGTCTGTGCAAGATTTTGCAGATGTCGGTGAAGTTTACAAAGGATGTTTTCTTGGTTCCAACCCGCACCACTTGTGGAGGTTTCATGACAAACTTGCGTTTACCACCTTCAACCATGTTGGGGTTTTTGGCGCGCATTATGTCGAACACTCTCTTCAGCAACTGGTGAAAATAAAGTATGAGTATTACACCATACGTGAAGATGAGTTACTAATGCAGAATTGGAGAATGTTTGTACAGTCCAACCTGCTATAACGACCACCTACATACCTGTCTTGGACGACCACATCCCTTCTTGAGTAGAGTTCCAGCCTAATATTTAGTTTCTTTTCCTATTTTTTTATCCTTCAAAAAAATCTACTTTTACCAGATCGACTTCTTTATATGCAATAACATGTACAAACGTCTACACCTTAGCCATGAGAGTAAAGTGTGACAAATCACTGCATACCTCATCATATGTATATTCTCTGTTGTCATCTTCAACTGACTCGTTTTCTTTGTTTTCACCTATCAAAACCAACAAAAGTATTTTAAATTGAGACCACTCTTTACTACCTAAACCCTAATGCAATCAAACTTGTCAACCAAATTAAGAAATTTTTCTAATTTAATTCAAGTAGTTTTACTTATAAAAACATAAGAACACAAAATATTTATATACCTTTCGATTCTGTGTCATTTCCATCTGTCTGGAAAAAAAAATACAAAATGTGTAAAGCAGCAGTTTATACTACATTCCAAGAAAATCAGTAATTTGGTCCAAATAACTCAAAAAATTTATTACACCCGTACAAGTCTTTAAAGTTGTATGTTGGTTAAAATCCAGCACATAGACCTATATATACAACTATGAACAGCGAAAGTCTCTCTCGAGCACTTCGATAGTCACAACGTCAGATGGATAAATCCTAAATAATTTAAAAAAAAAACATTATTACTGGTAAGGCGTCTCCCACTGCACTCATATCCAATGCTGGCCCTCTTTTCTTTTTCTTCTTCTTTTTGAAACTTGAAAAGTCATCTAGGTCGTCAGCTATGGTCACTTTTTCTGTCTTGATTTTCTCCTTTTCAGTACTTTCTGCTGGTATCTCTTCCTTTTTAGTTTCCGCCGGTTGAGTAGCAGCAGCAGCCGATGATTCGTTCATCGCATCCAGTTCCTCAACGTTGATCGGTGCCTTCTTCTTCTTTTTTTTCTTCATAGTTGGGTCAAATAACTAAATATAATAATGATAGTTAATAGTAACAAAACAGATTGGTATTGGATATTAACAAAATTTGACAAAACTGCACAGATTGTTTGTTATATAAAATACATTTGTTCGATTGAAACTATCAACCTTCACAGATATTTTTTCACCATGACCTCTGTAACATATTTTTCATGCAATTAATTTGTGAAGTCTAACAAGATTGTCTAAAAATAAATTAATTCTGGGAGTCAGAGTCTAGTAAGTTCAATGGGTGGATGTTTCATTAGAAAGTTCAATAGATTCTTTATTAGAAAAAATTATTATGGCACACTATAACATTTATCACGTCACTAGGTAGTAAAGTTTGAATTAGAAACTTTTTTATATCTGTGGGTTTAAAAACTAGTTTATATAGCTTTTTTAGTTGTGGTTCTACTGCTTTTATATACAAACATCAATGATAAAATTGATAATACTATGAACAAAATTTCAAACTTTGACCATGAGCATTTTATTAAAGTGTCCAAGGTGCTTGTATTTTTCAGCTTCTTATACAAAAGGCACTTATAAGAGACAGGGTGAATAAAGGAGGGAGGTGTTAAAAAAGGTGTTAGATGAATATGAATTACAAACTGGGTCTTTTTTATTGTGGCAAAAATAAGAAATACTATCTTAAAAAAGTTAAATGTGAGCCAATCTTCACCTTCCAAAATTTTTCAAACTTTCAATTTCCAACCTTATTGAGAAACAGGAGTTACTGGAAATGGGGATCTGATATTACTTCCATTCTATCAAAACTTTAATTTTTAACATGATAAATTAATTTGGACTCTTTTTCACAATCTTATTTACTTTTTTGAATTTACAGATTGGAACAGGTCAGGCCATAACTTAAACAGGCAGATAATGGTCACACTACATCAAGTGAGATTTAAACAAAACAGTTAATACTTTAAGAGCAGTTTAATTCAGTCAACATAACCACGTTATAAGGTAACATTGCTTAATCAGGCCACTGTCTAATGAATTGACAAGTGGTAGTTCAGTGCCATTCGCATTTTGGTTATTGTTACGGTTATAGAACCTTCTTCATATCAGACCCTAAAATAACCAAAATTCAAGAAATCCAAAAATTGTCTTCTTTTTTTTAGTGCACATAAACACAATGAGAAAACACAAAGATTTTATACTCTGTACTTAAAATCTATTTCTGCAAAAATATGTTTTTGTAAAAACATTTTTATGAATTTTCAAAATATATCCAGAAATACATCTGAAATAACCATTATTTCCCCAAAAGTCAACTTAGCAAAACATATATGGCCAACGAGCCAACATTACACCAATGATGAATACCAGAGGATGCTCTTGTTTTTAACTTGTTGGCCCTTTGGCTAAATAAGTTTTCTATAGTTTAAAAAGTAAAAAAATCGAAATTTCTCATAAAAATTCTTAGTGTTGCCCCAAGAGTTTGCCTGGCATTCTGATGCTTTTCTGCAAATTTCATTTAATTCTAAATTTTACCCTGGCTAATCGTTCCAGGGTAATAAATGAACAAAATTAAAAAAGATTAAACTATATAGCTTTACTCAGTCCTAAACCAGTGGAAGTATATTCCGCTTCCATTTTATATATAACATATCAACCTCGGTTTTATCTCAGTAAAAAAAAATTAACATGTCTTCGGTAACAAGAAAGTTCAAAATTTGGTTGCCGCTGTTGTGATGATTAACATGTGGCTGAATCCCATGAACAATGGTATTTGAAGTACATCTGGCATATTTAAAATTACGCTGGATAAAAACAAACATAGGTCGTGAGAGAAAGAATGCTAAAATGAGGAAAGGGACTGATAAATTAGCTAACGGCAAGACATAATAAAAATCTTATAGCTAACTATAAATAAAAAGCTTAGCTAATGATGTCGAACCAACAAAATGTAAATTTTTTTATAAAATAATTTTGTCGACAAACAGTTATCAAGTAGACTTAATGTGAAAAAATTAGCTAGGGTTCAGTAATTATTTTAAATTCGTAAGATGACTTCAGAGTAACTGTTGCTACTTACACTCAGATGCTGTTATTTTGAAAACATGCAAAGTTCTTCGCCCTTCTTTTAGCCCCCGAACATCTAAATCATGCGCATACACCATATGCAGCTGTTGTTTGACTTGCTAGCTCAATACACCTTTACGATAATTCGGGAAAACTAAGACTCCATCGCAGCTTATTTTGCGATCGGAGGAGGTAAACATCACACTTTTATAAGAGTTTATTAAGGAGAAAACACGTTTTTTCGTGATAACTTTTCTTGCCGCGTTTTGTTTTTAATGAAAAGTACACATAAGTTGTATCTTGTTATTATTAACGTTTCCTGAAAATTTGAAAGAAATTGATACGACAGAAGTTAAAAAACTGGAGAAAACACGCTTTCGTCTCTAACAAACTCTCATAAAAACACGATTTTCCACCTCCTTTTTTCCAATATTGTAAAACGATGGAGAGCCGTAGGAACGCACGTACGATTGAATTAAAGGTGTATTATCACAAATAAATACGCAAAGGTTATGTTCGTTCTTCTATAAGTGAGGAATAACGTAAAAGTGTTGCACATAGCCGGCCTGCCCCAATTATGTTCGTTTTTTAAGTAACAAATGATATTAGACTGTCGTACATAACGACCTACCTGTCATCCTGATTAGGCGGACGTCACAAATATTTGGTGTTAGAGTCCACCCGACCAACCCTAATTTTTGATCGAAATTTCGATCAAAAATTAGGATTTGCAAGTTAATGCTGTTGGCCAACTTTGTAAGATGGCTTAAAAAGTCCCATTGCCTCAATCTTTTGTGAAGGTGAACATTATTTGGCAAAAAATCTGATTGATCTTGATCCCCCGACACTGTTGTTGTTTGATGTGGATGGGAATGGTTTAACACAAGGTGAATACAAATTTAGAAATGCATTATGTATAGCTAGCTAGCAAAACTATAATTTTTTTTACCATATCACCAGTTTCTTCTGTCATTGTGTCCTTAGGTTTTACACTATAGTCGCCTTGTTTTTTTTTTGTTTCACGAAACCTTGTTCCTTTTCGTCACTTCACTCGTGTGCAGTTCGCTCACTCATTGAACCATTTGGTTTGGTTAATCGAGAATAGATTGCATCAACCAAGCCCGATATTCTCACTTAAGATTCCGTTTATTTCGGAACGTCCGTTTTAATTTCGTGATTTTTTATCACAAGATCATAATGGGTCCATAGCAACATTAAAGCAAAACAAAATGTTCGTTGATTGCGCTCTTTTATTTTTTCGACTAATACTTCTATTCTAGCTACCTTTTTACTCCTAAATAAAAACTGCAAGGCAGATAGCTACGCAGCCACTTATGTATAGTGCTCAAAAATTCTCTTTTTTAAAAAGTTGATAGCTGGCGTCAGGTCTTATAAGACTCTCAGCAACTGCTACCGAGTGCAACGCCTTATTTTTATGGAAAAAATAGTACATTTGTTCCACATGCAAATAATAGACAGGGCGTACCCTCGATATTTGTGAGGCTAGTTGTGTAAAGTATGGACATCTATCTCTTAAAGGGGTGAGGTAGCTTCTGAATGCAATAGGCGATGGGTGGGTAAGGTGGTGTAATCCAAGTGAGAGTCGTTTTATGCACCACAAATTTAACTATCGTTTAGTAAGGAAACCGGCACTATATGCATGGAGTTTTAGGCAAGTTTTACAGAAATGTTGGCGCACTTATACAACTTGACGCTAGCTTTTTGTGTAGCTAGCTTATATACAGCCCTTTATTGCATAATTATCTATACTACAAACTGCTCTATGATCTTGCATTCCCGGCTACTACATAACTTTATGGTTTTGACTATAGGCTGGTGAATGGGGCGTGTAGCTATGTACTTCAAGCGAAAAGTGATGTACTGCAGAAACATCCTAATCCCATGATTTATATACATCTATTCCATTTGTCCATATATATTTCAATGTATAAGTCAAAAATCTTGAGAACTGATTAACATTTTTAGAAATACAAATAGGTTCATATGATGTAGGGGGCTATCGATTTTCATTATTTTATAACATATTATGGCCATTAAAGGGGTGACAAAGTGTAAGGCAACAATAACAATAAAATCATAATTTAAATATTTCAAAGAATTAGTAACAAAAAGTACAATTTTTATTATTTTCAGCGAAGTTATAATGATATCTACTAGCAGTGTTAAATCTAATACAGCATTTGGACCACGCCTCTACAAACTTCCTGCTGTTAAAGAATGCTTGTATCATCCGCAACTGCCAACATTTAGACGTATGGACATTGATACTGCAGCCCACAAACTTCCAGATGAACATTGCCGGACAACAACTAGGTGTAAAAATGGTAAGATGTGTTGCTTGTTTGAGTATTTTTCAGATCTTCTGATGAAAGGTAGTAAAATGCAAATTGAATTTAGTTTTCAAAAAAAGAAATAAGATGAAAAGTATCCAGATAACACAAAACTCTCTCCTCTATTAGGCTCCAAAGAGTATGTGAATTTAATTTTTTTCAACCTTTTTTTGATGTTTAGATAATTTTAGAAGTGCTACAATCACACTTTATAGACCAGCTGAGAAACCACTTAACTGCACGGTAATAAATTTGCTATTACATCTTTAAAAATAAATATATTATAATTGGGATATTTAACATCATTTTATTTTCTTAAAGAATTTTATGGAAACCAATCGTCTACTGTCAAGTCTTTCTAACAGGTGAGTTGATTGCAAGTAACAATGATATCTGGAATTTGACGTCAATTCAACCAAGTCTAAATTTTGTCAGTGTTTTTACTATGTACATTCAGGTGAGTCCAAGTCTAAAACAAGTCTATAATATTTTGTTATTATTTTGTCTAGGAAATTTCTGTATGATTTTATTTGCAGGACACATTATTTTATTATTTTTCGTTCGGATCTAATATGCTATCCTTAAATAATTTCCCATATCGCAACCGTCCCTAACAAAATTTTGCAGCAAAATTACAGTAGCAATATTATTTATATTCAAATGTGAAATAGATGAATTTTATTGCATATAGAACTGTTAATAGACAAAACAACTTGTCCAAACAATGCGAACAACATTTACTAGTAAAATATTCAGAATAGTGGATCAGGAATTCTGCTTAATTTCCAAACTGCAGGCACATTCTCAAACCTTATTTCTGTTTTATTTTCTTCGACTGTCTTTATTTTTGCTTTCACTTCTTCCTTTAAGATAATCATTACGGTATTCACATTAATTTTAAATATTAAAACATTAAATTAAAATATGATGGTTAAATAAGATGGATTCCTAGCAACTAAACATGACACCTTCGCTGTCTCAACATAAAAAAGATCAAGAGTTTTTTAGGTTCTATTGACCATTTCAGATAGTTAGACTAAGCGAACTTGCAATGCTTTAGAAAATCAATTTCTTTTAACTTATTAAATGTCTGTTTAAAAGGCCAGTGCTGGGGTTTACTTTGGATTAAAAAATAGTTAAAAAAGTTGAATAGTTAAAAAAAATTAAAAATTGTTGAAAAAGGCAGCAATTTCTTTTTAGCACTTTGTTAAGTGATTTTGTCGTTGTAATTTGTCAACATCTATATTGGTTTTTAGTCATATCATTCCACTGAATCAAAATGGACCATTGCTTGAATGTAACGAAGTTGCGAAAGCTGGTATGAAAATGTTGATATTAATATACACAATGCTGGCTGCAAGGTAAATTTTCTATTTTTTATTGCATTTAATTCGTAAGAATCTTCTTTTTTTTCTAGATATTGAAGGGACGTTGCCATTTTCTGGTTATACTATGAGATATTTATCACCAGTTGTTACTGCTTCATGGAAGGTTTGTGTAGTCTTTTAGTCTATTTTTTCTGCCCAAGTTAAATTTTTGGTTACCTTTATAGACAGAAAATTTCTCAAAGATTTGCTTTGAGAAAAAAACACATAGAATGTAACAGTAAAATGGTTTAAGCATCTGTGAGGATTTTTTTCCATTTGGTGCAACACATAATCTCTGACCTTCTTAGTGTTGCTGTCCCAATGTGATGGCAATCTCTTCAATATTAAACTTCCACTCTTAAATATACGATTTATTTTCTCCAACTTACCTGGGTTGCCAAGCCTCCTCAAAAAGTCCTCAATTCTCCTCAATTTTGAAAAGCCTCCTTACATCTCCTCTAAAAAATTTTTTTTTTAACAACTTTCCCCTCAAATCTCCTTAATTTTAGTTTTACAATACTATATGGTAAAACACATACGTGGGTACGGTAAAAACATAATTTTACTCACAAAAATACCTTTAAAATCTCGTCAAGTATTCTCAATTTCTATGGAAAATGTGAGAATACACCTAAATCTCTTCACTTTTTTTTACAAAAATACCGTCTCTTCTTCTTAAAACATGCTTAACTCTTATTGAAAATCATCAGATCTCCTCAAATTTAACTCTGTAAAAAAGTGGAACCATATGCTTACATAAAACATAAAAACAGGAAATCAGTATAGCGCGACGCCAAATTCATGAGATAGAAAAACCACACATAAATGACAGATAAAATGACGTTATTGTGACACAGTCGCCCTCTTAAATATCAATTTCGTCGGAACTTCCTGTTTTATACGGTGTTTCCGAAGTGACCTTTGCATAATAAAATAACACTTTTATATCTCTTAGAGTGTACACGGGGCCGCCGTGGGCATGTAAAAGGCCATTGAGGACATGTTGAATATATACATTCTTTTTTGAATTTTCTTAGTTTGCGCTATGATAAACAAATAATTCATACTCTTTCTTTCGAATGATATTGCAGTACTACATGTCAATTTTTTTTTCAATTTCTGTTTTATTGACGTGGTAGGAGGACACACCATGATTGTGTTCGTCGCGCAAAAGAAAACTTTCGAACTTTCACTGAAATGACAAAAATAAAAACGCTCTCGCCCCGTTATACCTAATTTAAATCGTTGATTTTTTATAAGATTTGAAAAAGACATGTAAAAAGATAGTAGTGAAGAATAAGAAATGTGTTTTCATTTTAACAGTTTCGATAACGAAATGGTGGCGATGTTGACAATATGTAAAACAAGTCATATGGGATATATACCATTTTGATAGCATAAAACTATTCATCTAAAAAATATTCAGAGCATAATAGCAATACCCAGTTTTTTTTCAACATTGGGCAAAGAGGTTTGGGGATGTAAGGGAAATTCAGGAAAGATATTTTTACTAACGGATAGAGAAGCATTTTCTGGACTGTTTAGTTGAATAGATATGACCATTCCTATTTAAAAGTTCGTTTATCGTCAAGTGCGGCGTGTAGCATTTCGTCAGTGGTATCGCCGCGTCTTGCTTTGAAAATTTATTTCCTTATTTTTTGCGATGCGGATTCTCAGTTTGTTCGTCAATGAGCTAGGCAATGAACCTAAAAACCACTTATCAAGGCCAATACAACTTCCACGAACGGTAATGAATAAGATTTTATTTGAAAAATATACCTGTATCTATCGTTTTCGGCATTCCCTGTTTAAGAATACAAAATGACGATGAACGGACAAATATATGCATCCAATCATACGGTACGCAAAGCGACAAATTTTAGTTAATATAAAGAAACATGAGCATTTTGTGCAAATTCGGCTTTACTTGTTCAGATCTTCTGCAAAACTAACTAACCTTTAATGTCAGGTAAATTTGTTGAGTGTCACCTTTCAAGCTTTCCATTATAGCTACCACAACTTTTGTAGAGTTTGCATTTGTGATTAGAAATGATTGTACTACTAAAGATATTTACCATTTTTACATTTAGTATTCTTTACGACAAGAACCTTTTATAGATCAGCACGGACAAAGACCTGTCCCGGCTAACATCTTGTAAGGATTGTTTGTTTGTTTGTTTTTGTTTGTTTGTTTGTTTTTGTTTGTTTGTTTGTTTGTTACTTCTGTTTGCTTGTTTGTTTGTTTGTTTGTTGTTTGTTTGTTTGTTTGTTTGTTTGTTTGTTTGTTTGTTACTTCTGTTTGCTTGTTTGTTTGTTTGTTTGTTACTTCTGTTTGCTTGTTTGTTTGTTTGTTTGTTTGTTGTTTGTTTGTTTGTTTGTTTGTTACTTCTGTTTGCTTGTTTGTTTGTTACTTCTGTTTGCTTGTTTGTTTGTTTGTTGTTTGTTTGTTTGTTTGTTTGTTTGTTTGTTACTTCTGTTTGCTTGTTTGTTTGTTTGTTTGTTACTTCTGTTTGCTTGTTTGTTTGTTACTTCTGTTTGCTTGTTTGTTTGTTTGTTTGTTACTTCTGTTTGCTTGTTTGTTTGTTGTTTGCTTGTTTGCTTGTTTGTTTGTTACTTCTGTTTGCTTGTTTGTTTGTTTGTTTGTTACTTCTGTTTGCTTGTTTGTTTGTTTGTTTGATTGATTGTTTGTTTGTTTGTTTTTGTTTTTGTTTTTGTTTTTGTTTTTGTTTTTGGTTTTGGTTTGTTAGTTTGTTTGTTTGACTTCCTTCATCTGGTAGTATCCAGAAGACTGTTCTCCATATTGAACGGTTTCCTTGCTTATGTCTCAAATCCTTTTTTCTCTGCTGTTTTAAGAGGAGTAGTAAGAGGATGTTGTTTTCAACATAGTGTGGTTAACAATAGTTTATTTTTATTTTTTTTCATTTATTTCAGCAGCCGCCACAGAACTTTATCTCCTTCCTACAGGTAATACTTCTACTATATTGCTTTGATAAACTTCTGAAACGGGTATTAAATTTCGAAAAAGTTTAAATTGTGCGTTTAATTAAGGGTGCCGGGGTCCTTAAAAAAGGAGATGTTTATAAAAATTTTAACAGAAGAGAAATCATATTTTGTTTTGATAGGCAGTGTGTTCGCCAGAAATTTTAAGGCAGGACCGCCATAGCTTAAACCTTCCCAATACTAACTAGGAGAAAGTTAATTTTAAATTTGTCCTTACTGGAAGGAGACTAGAAATTAGTAGTTAGGAGTGGAGGGAGGGAGGGGTGTTCTTTAATTTATGACAGTTGATTCCGCAGATTTTTCATTAAACTATTTTACAAATTTTGTTTCAGTATCAATTTTCAGAAAATTCCTCCATTAGAAATGAAAATTTTCGGACGGAAAAAACTTTCGGATTTTTTTTGTCCGAAAATTTTTCCGCCCGAAATCTGTGTCTGCCGAAAGTTTTTTGTCCGAAAATTTTGGTTTTTCTAATTTTTTTTAAAAAAGGACCAGTGCATAGAAATTATATATAGGGTAATCAGAAAATTAAAAAAAAATGCAGTTTTTGAAATTATGTTTTTCGTTATTTTTACATTTGGCTGAGGCTCTATCTATAAAGTTGGATCCTGAAGACCCTTTTAGATCTTGATTCAATATATGTACACTATATATGCTTTTAGCCTTCTTTTTGTTTTATTTCCTGTAATCATTACTTTTGAAATTTGGTTAAAATTCGTTATTTTTATATGTTCAGTTTTATATATTCAGTTTTTCGTACCCTGCTTCCTTGTTTGATTAACTTTGGCATTTTGTTTTTTACCTTGTTCCATGTCAAATTTGTTGTGATATTGAAAATCACCCCTAAATTTGACGTGCAACTAGAGGTGAATGGTTGTTAAACTGCTAACTGTTTCTGATAACACAAAAACAAAATATACTTGGTGAAGATACTCTAGCCATGTTTGAATGGTTTCTCCATGGAGGTTGGTTGATCACATTAATATTGAAAAATAAACTCAACGAATTTAGAACAAAAAACCGATTATTAACAATTGTCCTATCTTGCTTATTTAGGCCCAGCCCTTGGATTTTTATTTTCTGTTCTAGGATCCCTTTAAAACGCCAGAAGTCTAAAATGATCGAAACAAATAAAATATTCTGTACATATATGGCTATAAAAAAGTCAGAATTATAACCCTTCACTCAATAGCCATATGACTACTACGGCAGTTGGAGGGCAGCCTTTTCTTGGAGCCCATGTATTACCCACGTGTTGGGAACGCGGTGTTATACACACCCAAAGAAAGTAACTTTCTATCGGCGGGTTTCTGAATATATATATTTTTTAAAATATAATATTTCATACTCTTTATAACTTGTTATTATTTTAGAGTTTCCACTGCTGCATGGCGACCCTAAAGGCTCCATATTATTAATGCATTTTGTATTAATTTTTTTATCCTAAATGTATTTTTTATAATTTTTTAAAAACTAATTTATATTCAATGTATATACATGTGTGAATTCGTGAAACAAGAAGTCAAACTTCTTTTAGCAAGCTGGTGTTTTTATTGTGATCATTTGAATTTAAAACACTAAACTGGAGATAAACTGAAAGTATTTGCATCCTGAAGCCTACAGTACGTAGCCTTTAAATGGGCCTGAAAAAAGAATTCAAACCGCAATAAAATTTCGTTCCGTTTACATGGATTTTTTCATACCGAGGTTGCGTGAACTGCACATGCGCAGAAACTTTGCACACATGCGTAGTAACTCTTTTACACATGCGCAATGGTTTCAGTTCGGATAAGTCTTGTTTACATAAATATTTTGGGGCGAAATTAAATTTTATGTCAGTCATAGATCAAAATAAAATCAACGCCGAAATGAACATGTCTATAGAGAGTAGACAAGAAGCCGAAATAAAATTAGATAGGTTGCTTATAAAGGAGAACTAACGATTGATAACAAGTTGTGCTTAAAATATTCATTATAATGTGAATAAAAGGCCAAAGTAGCCCTACGGTCGCCGGCATGACAGTAGCGAGCTTAAGAAATAACGACGGCGGTATTCTAAGACGGCATTCCGAATTAGTTTACTCTTCTACGCATGCGCTATCAGGGGAAGTCCCTCATAATCACCGTCCATTAGTAGCCTCCGAGGGGTGTCCGCGTGCATTTAATTTGCTTATTTATCGAAATCGATCAGGGTTAAAAAGAGTAAAATCTCACGCGGTCAAGGGCCATATTGAATTTCAAAATAACGTAAACAAAGTTTGCGCATGCGCAGACTGAATGTCCGGCCGTGAACTACCGTGCTTACCCGCTCCCCCGCGCCATAATTCTTCTTTTTTTCCGCGACCCTATTTCCCGCTTCTTATCATGTTGTGCGTGTCTTAACCCGTATTTTGCAGACCACAGACCAGTCGTTTATGCATCGCTAGGACGCATAATGGTCCGAATGTACTTGCAATATTGCACCACTGGCATTTTTCTTGACAGTTCTTTGTAGAACTGGAACTAGTAGTCGTACAGGTTCTTTTCTGTTATCAAAGGAAGTGTTAATATATATTAGTAAGTATTCGTGCTTGGAGAAAACATGAGGAAGAAAGCTTTCTTGTTTTCATTTCTTTTGTCAATGAAATGTACTATATATCAACTAAACTAAAATTTATGCATCGCTACCGCTGAAGTCGAAGCATGCGCTCTGCCCGCTGAGAATCGAAGCACTCCATACACTTGATACGGCAATTTGATACCACATTAAATAGCTATAATTAGAACAAAATATTACATCATACAATCAAAATGGTAGCATAAAATGTAAACAACAGTGGCCGCAACTGCTAGCTGGCTGGAACAAAACAACAAGAACGAAGAATGGATGTTACACAAAGCTAAGTATTTTCAGCTAGAGGTTGGATTTAGTCCTTCAGGAAACACTGTAGTCCTACGTCCCATAGATACCACAAAATACCACATATTTTTGTTTGCAATATCTGTAAATGCCAAAGAAACTTTCCCACCACCCACCACGTAAACTCTTTCTTCTTGCCTATTATGTCTTTACTGATTAGAAAATTATACAACTATCGAGGGTCTAGGAATTTTTGGTCTGGCAGTTCAATTATCTTATTTAGCTCGCCCTAGACCCTTAAACCACATGGTAGTTAAAAAGGAGAAGAAGAAACACAAAGCTAGCTAATTTTTCTAAATTGTAGCATTGTTTGTTTTAGCTTTTATATCTAGCCAGATGGATAATCTTCAAACTTCTCCACCCCCATGTGATCTTGGAGCAGAAGTAGTAGTACAATCCACAACGTCACTAACAGTATGTCACTTTTCTTATACATGGTCGCCTTTTTTATGCATTTGCTTGTTGACCCTTTCTGTCTTTTTCCATCCTTATTGGTCATCGAGTTTATCCTTTGTCATACTTTGTAGTAACTAATGGTACATTTTCCTAATTTCAGGTCAGTGTTAATGCTGAAAATACAAGCAATATGATTTCATTAGAAAATGAACAGGTTTGTGGCTAAAAATTTAATTTTTTTATTTTATGTATAGCTAGTTGCAGTATCACATTGAGTACATGTATGTCTAATATTCTTACAAAATAGAATACTATATTGAATCATGAAAGTGCTGAGCAATCGAATATTGAGGATGAAACAATGGATATGACTTCAAAGCAAAGTATGATTTATGAATGATGTCTGATTATCTTTTCATTTTTTATCTTTAATACTCACTATAACTATTGATATTGTATTATAATTGTACTTATTGTTTGAGCTATATTACAGGGGTTAATTCAGATGCTTACGTACTATCATGTTGGCATTCAGGAATTTCATCAAAATATATAACCGCTTAACATTTCGTTATATTCCTATACTTTAGGCGATGAGTACATAAAAAATGCTTTAAATTGTCTCAAAAAATGCCAAGATGGTATTGCTTTGGAAATTGACTTTACACAAAAAATGAGAAATGGATATTTCAAGTCATTTTGCAGTATGTTAGCTGCTGAAGACACATTTCTTTCTTTGGCTACGGATGATGATGTAGATGGCATATTCCTTTGCAGTATTGTCCATGCAGATGCAGAACAAACAATGGCAAGATATTTTGAATTTGGAGCATTTTCAGGATTTTACCTAAATGTCATGGGCAGTATGATTCAGGAAAGATATGCATGGAATGTTTTGCCATACAATATTTATACAGAAAAAGACGTTATTGTGGAAAAACAACGTGCTTGTGGCCTATACGCAAGTCGACGAATAGGTATAAGTTCAGTATATAGTTCTAAATATTATATTTTATTATGTATTTTAGCCTTTGTTTGTTATTCCAACAATGAATCTACACATTTTATTTGTATTCAGAGAAGCCAAAGAAGGAATACAAAAACTTCTCTCGAAAAATTTATAAACGTACTTCTACTGGTATTGCTCAATGTATGTCGAACTTACTCCAAGAAAAAAGTGAAGGAAAAGTGGATTGTGATTTGGTTGTGTGTATGGTGTTACAAAAAAGACAAAATTGGGAAGATAAATTGGATTCTTGTGGGCATAGTAAACAAAGGTAAGTAGCTTGCAATAGTTATATATATAATTTTATTTGCAAAATAATTTTTTCCTTTGAAAGTTCTGGTGTAATACACTGAGATGAATTATAATTTTATGCACAGGTATTTTATTTCAACTGATAGCATCACAGACAGTTGAAACTATATAGATCTAATCCTCAAGAAGCATTTGCTATACCAAACTTTGATTTATTTACTTCAACTGATGATAGAATATTATCGTTGGAAGAACAACTAATGTTTTTGTCTTCGATCCCTAATTTTCATAAATGGATTTGGTATGGTAAAAATAACAACGCCATAAAATTTGAACAGCGTTTTTCAATTAGCTCACGTTGGTTTCCTGGCTCACCTAGAAGCCGTATAATTCAAGCAATGTATAATGGCCAAGACAACGTTGTCATTGCATGTCTTAAAACCATTCTTGGTGAAAAAGTATGTTTTGATTACAAAACAAAAACAAGGCGTCAGAGTACTGGTATAAAAAGACCTAACTCTGATAGTGCATTGTGTGAGGCCCTTGGATACTCTGCAGAAGAGGTAAAATGTTGTACAATTAGTTATTCTGTAATTTTTTATTATTAATATTTACCCAGCATAGCTTATTAATACCCTATTGCTGCTGTTGTCAAGTAGGCTCCTGCTAAAGGATCTCTGATGCATTCAAAGAATTTGACCTTAGTCCTATATTTATATTTAAGTTATTGTTTGTTTTTATTGTTTTTAGGTGCAGGCAACTTTAAATATAGAATTTGGTGATTTTTGTTCTGAAATTTCATTTTTCTGTCAAAATTGAACGAAACGAGAGAAATATGAAGCGTTTAACTGATACTGTCATAGACAAGTGCCGAATTTGTTGACTTTTGTTTTGAAATTTTATTTTCCGGCCAAAATTTAGCGAAACGAGAGAAAGCTGGAGCGCTTAACTGATAATGCTATGGACAAGTGCCGAATTTGGTGATTTTTGTTCTGAAATTTCATTTTTCTGTCAAAATTGAACGAAACGAGAGAAATATGAAGCGTTTAACTGATACTGTCATAGACAAGTGCCGAATTTGGTGATTTTTGTTCTGAAATTTCATTTTTCTGTCAAAATTGAACGAAACGAGAGAAATATGAAGCGCTTAACTGATAATGCTATGGACAAGTGCCGAATTTGGTGATTTTTGTTCTGAAATTTCATTTTTCTGTCAAAATTGAACGAAACGAGAGAAATATGAGGCGTTTAACTGATACTGTCATAGACAAGTGCCGAATTTGTTGACTTTTGTTCTGAAATTTTATTTTCCAGTCAAAATTTAGCGAAACGAGAGAAAGCTCGAGCGCTTAACTGATAATGCTATGGACAAGTGCCGAATTTGGTGATTTTTGTTCTGAAATTTCATTTTTCTGTCAAAATTGAACGAAACGAGAGAAATATGAAGCGTTTAACTGATACTGTCATAGACAAGTGCCGAATTTGTTGACTTTTGTTCTGAAATTTTATTTTCCGGCCAAAATTTAGCGAAACGTGAGAAACATGGAGCGTTTAACTGATAATGCTATAAACAAGTGCCGAATTTGTTGACTTTTGTTCTGAAATTTTATTTTCCGGTCAAAATTTAGCGAAACGAGAGAAAGCTCGAGCGCTTAACTGATAATGCTATGGACAAGTGCCGAATTTGGTGATTTTTGTTCTGAAATTTTATATTCCTGTCAATATTGAACGCGACAAAAGCATTATCTAAACTTTTATCAAAGGCCTAATTTACCGAAACAACCGTACGTCTTATGTATGGATTGCTTCTAGAAACAGGACCCTTTTCCCGAATGTTTATCAAAAGTCTAATTAACGAAACACCCGTACGTCTTATGTATGGACTGCTTCTAGATACAGGACCCTTTTCCCGAATGTTTATCAAAAGTCTAATTTACTGAAACAACCGTATGTCTTGTGTATGGATTGCTTCTAGAAACAGGACCCTTTTCCCGAATGTTTATCAAAAGTCTAATTTACCGAAACAACCGTACGTCTTATGTATGATTGCTTCTAGAAGCAGGACCCTTTTCCCGAATGTTTATCAAAAGTCTAATTTACAGAAACAACCGTACGTCTTATGTATGATTGCTTCTAGAAGCAGGACCCTTTTCCCGAATGTTTATCAAAAGTCTAATTAACGAAACACCCGTACGTCTTGTGGATGGATTGCTTCTAGATACAGGACCCTTTTCCCGAATGTTTATCAAAAGTCTAATTTACCGAAGCAATCGTATCTTTTACGTATGGAGTACTTTTTGAAACAGGAGCTCTTTTTTCTAAATGTTTATCAGATGCCCGCTTTACCGAAATAACCGAATCTCTTATGTATGGATTGCTTCTAAAATCGAGAATTCTCACCTGAATACTTTGGTAAGGTACTTTCGCAAATGTTAGCTAATTTTATGTGTATGGATTGCTCCTGACCTGCCAATTCTTAATGTTTTGTAAAAGCCACAGATATAAATTTCTACTGCCTCTTAATGAAATAAAAATCTGATATTAAAGTACCACATCAAATGCGATTAACAATTTATCTCGAAAATCAAATAAAAGAATAATTTTAACAAAAGATCTTTGGCTTTACTGAAATAAAGGCAGTCTAGAAGGGGATTAAACACAAGACAACGATAAACATTTGCGTAGATATTTACGTTCCATCTTATAATACATATATAAGTATATCTTATAAGTATACAACACCAAATGTCAATAAGAAAACTAATTAAGCAAGAACATATTTGTTAATCTTGTTCTGCTTGTGCTAACGCATTCGCCTATTGTTTATCTTAATGTCAATAAAGCTTGCTGCAATCTTTGGTCATATAAACAATAACAATAACAGCCAGTGGATTTCATTCTTCACTAAAAAACAAAATAAAAAATACAAAGCAATAAAAGATTAAAGCAATTCTCCGGAACTTGCAGACAACACATAAAGGTCTAATAGTATTCTAAAAAGATGTGTGTCCACATATTTCTATTTGAGAAAGCTAAAATAATAAAAAATCAAGGACTTACATTCACGTTGTAGGGATCTCCGTTTGATATTATTCTTACGATTTTTCATATCAGTAATTGGCTGTCCGTTCTATATTACCAAAAATACAATTTAGCAAAGCAAAACAGAAAATCTATGTCAAGATTTAACCTAAATATAACGTAAATATTTCTTAATAAGCCTAGAATGACATTGGTCTCTGCTTCATGTAAAATGAATGTATAAAGTAAATAAACATTTTGCTTTAGTTCAAAATAGAGTCTGCATAACTTTTTAAATAATTGTGTGAAAGTTTAACAAACAGTTAAGAAGTTTCCTCAAATAATTATTTCTAAATGTTGTAAAAAAGAGGAAGTATAAAAACATTTACTATAAATAGTAATAAATGGAAACATTTGGGAAGTTTCCTCAAATAATTATATTTTAATGCTAGAAATATGTAAATAAAAAAAACCATATGCATGCAGATAGTAATGAATGGAAATTCGTTTTACTTAATTGAACAAATTTCTTTATACAGAAAAGTCTTTGTTGGTACACATTGCATTTTCATTGCTGTTTTTTAGGCTGAATCAAAGAAAAAGATTTATGTGGAGTATTTGTTTCATTAGTACTAGTGGCTTTATACCATAGATTATAACTATGTGCAGTTTTCATGAATACAAATAGGTCTGATATCAAAATTTTTAATAGCCAATGGCTTTTTTCAAGTACACGTTTCAGGAATTTCATAAAGTTTCTTAAATGATAGTATTTTTTGAGCTTGGTGATTTGTTGTTAATAATTTTGCCTGCAGACATATGTATTGGTTTTGACACATAATCAAAACACTTGCAAACACTGTGGCAAAAAAGTAGCGATGTATGTCACTCACTAACTGCACATGCTTGTTGATTCTTTGTTCTTTTTTGCTTTATAATGCAACGCATATCTTAAAGATCCAAACAATGCTTTCAATTCTGTTGACATGGTCACAAAAAAGACAACCAGAAATAAACAGACTTGTAGACTACACATCTATTGAGAAAATTGTATTACATCCAGTCTATTGGAGAACTCCATTCCAATTAAATTTTAAAAAACGTTTTGCGGCATCAGGCCTATATGATTTTCATCAAGTAATATGCAGGAAAATTGGAATACCATGCTTGACTCTGTACAGTTAATCAGTTAATACTAAGATATTAATGGAATAACAATACAGAATCACTGAATTATGTTTCACATGGATTAAATTCCATGTGGACTAATTTTTGTGGATGTGGAATCGCCTGTAGTTAGTTTGCAGGTGACATTTTAATGGTATATTTTGAGCTGACTAATTAATGTGGATAACAGTTTTATTGCAGACAGACTTACTGCAAATATCTCAAGTGGACTTAATTTGACCTTTTTTTTTTAAACAACAATACCATGAATTTTAAACTGATGCTAAATATAATCAGTAGGAAGGGCATGTTTGGCCAATGCAGTTTTGATACACAAAGAAATATTGACATAAATTCTGTATTTTTTCTTAAAAAAACAAAAAAAATGTTTCCTGATTTTTAAAATGGATGTTGGATTTTTTGAGGCAACATTTGTTTTTTTAAAACATCAAACTAACCTAAAAACGCTGGCATTTTGGTATATGATATGTTACTTTTTTAAGACAAATTTCAAAGTTCAATCTATGCTTAATCAATCTATGCTCACTCATCTAGATCATGAAAAAATATGTTACCACCCTAATAACTCCTCCTACAAGGGTGCCAATAAACCGCATCATGCCGTTAAAAGTGCAGGCGTTTTTGGGCGAGTTAGGCGTTTTGAATAAAAATCAAGTGTTTGCCCGAAAAACACGCATAGACCCGAAAAAAAACACAAAAACAATCAAAAATCAACCGCAAATGATTCGAAAAACTATAAAAATTAAAATAAACTTACTATGTGGTTGTGAAGTTCTTAAATGAACTGTTTTTGATGGTTTTGATAAGATTTACTTGATAAATAACTTATATATATATGAACTTTATTAACTCCTTTCTCTTCAAGCGCCTTCTTCCAACTGTCGTCCGCATGGTATGTTACAAGGAATTGCATTGCATTTTAGGAATGCTTCGGGCTAGTTCAAAAAAGTGCGGCCGGTTTGGAGGACAACTGCCAATTTAATTCGAAAAGTCGCCAGAACTCGCCCCTCTTTTGCGGCTTATCGGCACCCTCTCCTCCAAGGTTATAAAATGTTTTACCCCTTGTTTGCTATCAAATTTCTAAGGATTTCCAATCCCCTGGCAGGAGTGCTTATTCCTTTCTCCCTAAACTACTTCTTTTATATAGCTAGCTAGCTATTAACAATTTCAAGGACTTAAAAGTTCACCCCCTCCCCCCCCCCTCTTATTTGACTCTCTAAGATAAGGTTGTTTGTTCTTAGCTATACATTTGTCTCATTGACAATCATTAATTTTTGTAACCCTGGACCATAGCTTGTTATTATAGCTAGCTATATTTTAGCTACGACGTAGAGGCTAGCTAACTACACAAAAATTTGACAAGCTGTTAGCATAAAAGCTAACTGTGGCTGAGAAATATTCAAACGTACACAGTACCTTTTAGAATGCCGTCTTGACCACTGTACTGTTGTCTGTATGTAAAGTCATCTCCCTATCCATATCCCCTGCCTGCACCAGCCGGAGCTTGCATCCAGCTCGTCGCAGTCAGGGCTGCAATCTTTTAAATACCCTGCCATGTGACCCACATTGGCCAATTAAATAGTTCCATTACGTCATTTTTGTGTGGTCTCAGATTGACCGATAAACCCCCTCCCTAGCTGTGTTTTCACATTTCTACGAAATTCTTTTAAAAAATAGTAGCGGAATATAAATGAAGTATCGCTGGAATATTTATCTGCTATCTTGCTAGACTTACTGACCTACTGTTGTTGTACAAAGTGTGCCTAGTGTGTTGTTGTTCTGCAAAGTCTGCCTTCACTCACTGAAATTTAAAACTGCTAGATCGAGAAGACTTTCAATACCTGGGGAAGCTGCTTTAGGTACCAAGGTACGTCGTGCTGAATATTATTCATCATTCCATTGACTTAGTGTATTATTTTATTTCATGTAACTAGCTAATTATGTTTTTCTGCCATGTTTTTACGATATCTTCTTTCTTGCACAAACTTCTATTATTATTGTGCGGGGATATTGAATCTAATCCAGGTCCGGCTTACCATATTAAATCAGTTAATGGGTCATTTAATCAAGGCGACAAAAAGTTTGGTGAAACTGCTGGTATTCAGTGTATGTGCAATGCTCTTCTAGCTATATGTTGGTCCCAACTCAAAAGAATTTCTGTTTGGAAATCATTTGATTTAGATAACATCTTAGAACATGGCGATGCTAATTTTAAGCAGTCAAATTTCAACAGACCCATGGCATGTTATGAGTTACCAACATCTATCAATATTGATCGTTTTCAAATTGCTATAAGTCTCCTGAGTAGTACGTCAGCTCTTTTGGGTGATGAACATTACTTCTTAGCTCATGGACAAATGAATTCAGAAACAGTTGGTACTGGTTTAATATTTACCACAAGTGGTTACAGTGTTGCTATCATATGGGATAAAAATTACATTTATCTGTTTGACTCTCATAGCAGGGATGAAAGTGGTCAGATTTGTCAGAATGGCTTTTCTGTTCTTTTGAAGTTTAGGAATTTTACAAACATACAAAAGTACATTAAGGATTTGTATCTGAATAAAATGGAAAATTCTGTTGAAACGCAGTTTGAAATGCAGTATGTACAAGTTGTAGCGAGTGAGACTGTAGCACAATCAATTAATGTTAGTATAGCCAAATCCCGTAAAACTGCTCAAAAACGAAAATATGTCAGGAAAACAAGGTTATTTGTCAAAGACTCACATGAACCTCAATCAAAAAAGAAATGTGGCTGGTACAAGGACGAAGCAATGGCTGAGAAAATAGAAAGGTTTAAAAGTGCTGTCAAAGAGGGACCAGTATTTATTTGTGTTGTATGTCATCGTTGCCATTACAGAAGATCTGTTGTTTTTTTCTCTTCCGAAAAGTATCCTATTGATCTGCAACTCCACACTGTCTTAAGTAATGATGGAATGTCCTATATTTGTAAATCATGTCATAAAAAGTTAGTGAAATCTCAAACCCCTTCACAAGCTGTCTGGAACAAATTAGAACTATATGATTTACCAGATGATTTAAAAAATTTAAATAGGCTAGAAAGAACTATTGTTGCGAGAAGAATATTATTTAAAAAAATAGCAATTATGCCTAAAGGTCAATCTCCTAAACTGAAAGGTAGCATTTGTAATGTTCCCATTGATTGCCAAAATGTTACTACTACATTGCCACACGGTGCAGATAGCAATGGCATATTAATGATAAAATTGAAACGGAAATTATCTTTTCGTGGGCATGTATATTTTGAACCTGTTAATCCACAGCGTGTGAAAGCAGCTCTGCTTTATTTGAAACAGCACAATCCCCTGTATGCAGATATAGTGATTGATGAAAGTCAAATTCCTGTATCTCTTAAAAGCCTGAATGAACCTGAAGAAACAGAACATTTATCAAGTGACTCGCATAGAACCAGCATTGACCTTGAAGACATTGAAAACCCTTTAGACTTGCATAGGCTTGTCTCCAATGAAACTATGATGTTATCTAATGTACCTCAAGCAGAGGATTTTAGCATAGAACCAGGCGAAGGTGAGATACCACTTTCAATGTTACAGGATCTATACTGTGAAGAATTAGCACACCCTCATCTATCGATGGAAGCGGTTATGGCTTAAGCAATCCCATCTATCAAAATATAAGTAATAGAATACTCATGAACATGCACATATACAGAAACGACGAGTGTTTCAAACCGTCAAGGTTTCTTGTTTATATTGTTTTACATGTGAATAAAAACATCTAAATAAAAATCATACTTCTTTCATAACTCTACACGATTGTCGCTACGTTTTATCGTATGTTAGCTACAAAAACCGTTAAAAGTCCAACATTGTTATTTGCCCAAGGATTTAGGGGTAAGACTGTTTATTTACTTTATTTACTACAGAGGTGGAACAACGCTTACGCTCAATTTTTATACTGACTATGTACAGGTCTGAAAAAGTACTATAGAAAGGAGCATGATGTGATTCCTTACATTTGATGTTTTTGACTAAAGAAAGTGCTTTACTATCAAATATATTTCTCTGTAGTAAATGAATTGATTAGTTTTCGCATGGGTAAATTAATGTTGGCGAAAAAACTTACTTTGGAAGATTTATTTGCTTTGCCTGGATTAATTTTCGCAAGGACAAAATTTAAAAGTGTTATTTCCTTCCAAGAAAATAATGAATATCGAAATCACAATGTCCAGCGCAACATACGTGGTTGACAAAAATTTTTAAAAAAGGTCAAATTTTCCCGCCACATATATATACTTAACTCGAAATTTTCTTCTGGGGATGTACGTCATTCTCACTTTTCGAAAAAGCGAGTCCAGCTGCGTGGTTGCGCATGTTATTTAAAATTGGCTGGGTGGTTCTGGTTGATTTTGGGTGGTTCTGGCTGATTCTGGGTGGTTGTGGTTGATTTTGGGTGGTTATGGCTGATTCTGGCTGATTCTGGGTAGTTCCATAGTTTAGTAATACCGACTTTCAATCTATAAAAACATTATGATGGTGTTGTGCTGTCTTATTGCTGATTTACAGACTTGCTGGATAAAGATTTTAATAAATGTATTTTATGTTGTCATTTATTTCTCTTTTTCGATCAATTGTTCAGATACTTTACGTGTATCGTGTATCTTAGAAAGTCAGTTTCATGGCGTTTTAGTGCTTACGGGGTTAAAGGGCGTTGGCTTTTAGGGCTACGCCCTGGACCCGTTGGTGGACTCACAACGCCCCATAAACCCCCAGTTGAGTAATATCGCACTGCGATGTTGACCCTACGGGTCGAAAGTTCGAGTAAGGTTAATTTTTTCCTGGCTACACCCCTGAATGCTTACTAACATATATTCAGTATGTTTTCCTACAAATTTTACTCGACAGCGATGTGAAGACTTCTTTATTCAAAGAATAATGAAGTCCATATTAAAGGAGATTTTAGAACTCAATTTTTCGCTGAAAAAACTCGGTCGAGCACCTCGCACACTGATTCTTTTGAAATTAAAAACAATAGAAAATTCAATACATTTAAAGCATACAGAAAATAGTTGTTTCTCTTTCTGTCTTTCGTCCTCAAAGATCAGTCTGAGATCATTCGCCGCAGAATAAAGATCGGGAAAGAAAAAGAGTAAGGAAGAAGTTTGAAATCAAAGTAGGTTATTTTTAAATATGTTTTCGTCAAATTTAACTATTATTGATTTCCGCCAGCGAAGGCGGAATCTTTAAAATCGCCTGAGGAGATAGAGAGATAGATAGAGACAGCGCAGCTAGGCTGGACGCCCGAAACTTATCCAGGCTAAAGATTTTTTCTGAGAACGAGGCTAAAATGAGTTTTAAGCCAATAAGAATCCTAACAGTGCAACAGATTGTTTTATTATCCAATGAACAATACTTTATTAAAGTTTATATGCTATCGAAAGTTAAAGCTCGTGCAGTGTAGCATAATGAAGATCGTCTTATAATGCGCCATCTTTGATGTTACGTCATTTCTTTCTGTACAATTTTTCAAGCACGTAGACTAAAGCTATATTCAGCAGAACTAATTAACTATTCATGAATTTTATTTTTTATTTATTGAGTTGTATTTTAACATTGCAGGTTAGTTAAGGCCAGGATTCACTTGTATAATATCATTAAATATATTCTATAATACAGTTATAATTTTTCTACAATATACTTTTAATTTGTTAAAATATCGTTATAATTTCATTTAATTTCATAACATCGTTGCCACAACAACGCTAGCAGATAATAGATCTATTGTCACACAAACAAAAGGCATTCGAAACCAGATCACCAACAATATTATTAAAATCAAACTCGTTTGATTTTATATAGCCATGCAGCAAATTATGAGGTTATGACGCACATGTCAGGTGTTGAAATTATACATATTATAGCTATATTATAAGAAATTATAAGAAATTATAACTCTATTTTAAACATATTTTAAGAAATTATATTGATATTATAAGTGATATTTCAGTGATATTGTACAAGTGTATCAGGCCCTTTACAATAATAATTGAGAATACTCAATGATTTGTTTACCCCATAATTCTCCGTTTTCAAGATCAACTTCAAATTTTAAAATCTTTTAGGCTAATGGCGGAAATCTTCAAGCCCCTGGGCTTCTTGTCATATAATCATGATCATCGTCTCTAATGTTTATTGTGTGGCAGTGGGGACAAAATTGTCAATTTTTGTTCTCATTTTTAAGCACTTTTTCAGCATGAAAGGCTCTTGTTTATATTCTTTGAAAAGAATAAGGGAAATATATTCTCAGATTCTCAGATGATGATGAGTATTTTTAGGGTTGTAAATGATGAAGTTATTTTATGGCAAAAACATGCATGAGCACGTCATTCAACACACATGAAACTAAATTATACATTAAAGTTTTTTTTTGTCTTTTAGAGATTTGTCATGGCAAGCAACAGCGAAGACGATTATTTAAACAAGGTATTTAAAAGCCTGGAGATTGATACGGATAATCTTCCACGTGAAGATTACTATGTCCATATTGACGTAGTAAAGGGATGGGGAAGTAAAAAGCCCGCAAGGAGAATTAATTCTTTCATGATCAGAAATGACGCATATGATCCACGGCGTGGTGTGAATTTTCCAACCGATTTGATGGATGCCAATGACAGGGAAAAACGGGAGGCACACGGGCCTAATCTTAGCTTCCGACGAAAACTTGCAGGAGGTTTATCGCCATACTATTATGAATTTTGGAAGGTCCGAAGTAATTTACCTTTTGAAAATTTCAACACAGAAGTTGTTCAACTGTTACCAAATGGCGTAAAAATCCGTGTTGTCAGAATAATTGATAATGATCACGAAATTACTAATTATACAAGTGACCGTAAAATTTGATTATGTAAAAGTTCTGTTATCAATACGGAAAATATTTCAGATTGTCTCGCAAAATGCATTTCTATGCGTGTTTTAATCGTTTCCCAACCTGTTGCGATAATTTTTTACCCTTTTTTTAATCTGGAGTACTGAATAAACGAAGGGATGGATGAAATTTTCTTTTGAAAATTAACAAAATAGGGTAGGGGCTGGAAAACGGAAAACTTGGATATTTCGGCAAAAGCTTTTATGGTTGCTTTATTCAGCTAAAATGACATGTCACTGCATTGCGACTTTAAGACTACTTGCATATACACTTTGAATTTAGGACACAGGAAAAACTAAAATGGCGGGGTATTTCAAAGGAGTAAGTAGCTACTTTGTTCATCTGAAAAATTGATAAAAGGAGCGCGTGTTGGAATATGCAAGGGGGGAAGTAGAGGGTAGGGGAAAAAATAAAAAATTAACAATTGGGGAGGAAGACGGTGATTCGGTGCTTTAGAGTAACCGCGAAACATATAAATTGGAAAAGGAAACAACAAGAAAAAAAACCCCGCTGATGACGGATGACGGTAGTAGATGAAGGGAGTCTCTCAAGCCACATTTTTGTTTTTAACGGCCAAATCCCAGTTTCAGAGTACCTCCGCAGCTACCCTCAAAATCCTGTGACGTCATCAGCATAAATTATCCAAACTACTGACGTCAGCAAAAAATTGACGCATGCGCGAAAAGATCTCCCTCATCCGACGCATCCAAGGATATGATGCAGAAGTTGAGTAGAGAGGGGAAAGTAGAGATAGATATTTGTTCGTTCTGGCACTCCCCCATTAACATTGTTAACATCATAAATATACCACTATAAAAACGCTCCTTTAATATCATTTTGACACTCCCCCATTAACATCATGAACATTATAAATATATCACTATAAAAACACTCCTTTAACAATAACTTTGATAATCTCATGAACATTACAATCATCGTAGGCGCACCGCTTCAGTAGTATGTAAAGGGTGATATAACCAGGATTTCCCTCCTTTCACACCTCTACCCCCCAAAACACCGCCTACCCGACCTCCCCCCTCCCTCACTAAAACCAACCTGCTCGCCAACCATCTCACCACCAAAAACCCCTAAAAACCCCGCCTCTTCCACCTTCCACCCCTCTTTTTACCAACTTGCCCACCTCCCGATCGACAAAATCCCGCTTCCACCCCCTCCACCCCCACCCCGAAACCTATAAATCTAACGCATGCGCACACGCCATTAGTAATAATGCTGACATCAACAAAAATCAGCGCAT